>OZ010794.1:261563063-262814409 GCA_963932465.1 Maratus speciosus | reverse complement strand
AGTTCTTATGTTTTACGGACGGGCAACCGTCTGTTGGGAAACCGCTCACCGTATATTCATTGACCCACTAAGTCATTTCCATTTACAATTTGCAGTGCCATAGATATAATGCATATCGATCAGCTTTTTCCCTATTAGTTAAAAGCGACACTATTCCATAAGGTCCTACCGCGATTGACAGTTGCACACTCAGATTAGCGGCTTTTATTTATTAATTGTAGAAAATTTTTGCGCACGCGTTCTTCATCTTCCCCATATCAGATTTGCATGCTATTTGTATCATTCTTCTCCCGATAACTCGCAACACAAATGGAGCTTTAACGTTTGTATGGCTCAAGTTACCAAATGAATCGGCACCTTTGTTTCTCATTTTCGATCATGCATTCTTTGATGAAAGTTGTTTCGTTTGGATGTGTATTATCACCTCTTAAGGTTTTGCCCATCATTTATGAAACACTCTGTATATTCACATGTATTAGACTGTATTTTTATTGCTTTTTCTATGAAGTAATGATATGATTTTTTATTAAAAAAACAATCTTCAAACGCTAATATTCCATGAAATCAATTTCCTAAGTTAAATATCCAGTTTTTATGATTCATGCGCATGTAAAATAACCCATTATTTAAATAAATATAAATTAAACAATTTAATAAGTAATAATGAGACACGTCTGCTTTCTCAATGATTGCCGTTTTCTTCAAACTGCATCGAGCCCCCTCCTTCTACAACACAATGTTATCAACTCCCACTCCCAGCACGTAAAGTTTAAATTTGTAAAACTTATCTCTTTTTTACCTTTTTGGTCAGTTTTTACCTATTGCAACAATAAATAATCCATTATTTAAATTCTATCCTTACTAAATTACTGATTTCGCCTCTCCCCCACATCCCGCGAACGGAATATTCAAAATATAAAATAGTTAAACAAAACTCTTTCATTTTTAATTATTTTCTTCCCTATTTTAGTTTAATAGTAACAGAGAATAAATAATGAAATGTCAAAACAAACCTTCTCCTCCTCAAATCATGGCAAAAAATGTGCCACTTCTCCCCTTTATCAGACGACGAAATTAAAAAGCTTTAAAAGATTTTATTTTATATTTCTCTGTTGCTGTTTTTTGTTGTTGTTGTTGTTGTTATTACTTATGTCTAACAATAAATATATTATCATCTAAAGAAATCTCCCTCACTGAACTTTAGAGTTTTTCTTTTCAATTCCCCTTTCTCTCTATAACACAAAATGTAAAATCTTTAAATTTCGATTTAAAAAAAATCCCTGTTCTGTGGTTTTTAGCAACAGTAAATAATTTTCAACCGTTTAAATCAACCGCTTTTCACTCCCAAAATAAATAAATAAATAAATAATGACTTAAATAAATGAAGATGGATTTTCTGGTCATTGGGGGGGGGGGGGTGTGTTGGAACAATAATTTGTCCCTTGTTTTTCAATTAGGATTTTCTCTACTGATTTTCGGTCTGGTACAAAATATAATTGAATTGAAGAACCGATTTGTTGTATATACAAGTGATCATGATGGCGCGATATTTTACGAAATTCTTGAATCCTGATCTATTCTTCTAGGTGTTCATAGGCAACTTATTCTAACTTTCTTTCTTTATATATAATCTAAATATTCTAAATCCATTCCTTGACAGACTAAAACATTTTTTTTTTTTCGAACAGTCTTCTATTTTTAAAGATTTTGTAACTCGATGATCACTTAAACGTTAATAATAGGCTACAAACAGTAAGAGCAAAAGAAGATGCTTGATAAGTATGCCTGTACTAAAGGAGCCCTAGTCTTTACCAGTTTTGAAATTTATAAAGAAACATTTGGCAATCAAATAACCATCAAGTTGCCAAAAAACTCGACAAATTCGACTGTAGAATAGCACAATATATAAGACTTTGCCATTCTTTGTTGACGCATTTCTGTTATTTAAACTTTCATTGTTACATTCTTCTTATATTACTGTTCGCGGAATTTAAGAACATTATAGATATGTGTTTCACATCATCGATTGTTAATTTTCAGGATCCTTCATCCGAGTTGCTGGTTGATATTCCCTTTCTTCATAATTAATTAGCCACGTATTCGATAACAATAGATTTAATTGTTACAATGTTTTGTTTCTGAGAAAATCTGTAATAACTTAATAATGTGTATTGTTCAGCAATTTTATTTAAATGGATTGTTGCACATTACAAGCAACAATGCATCAGTATTAAACAATACAAAATCAACTGAAATTGTTTCATTCTTTCTGCAATAGCTTCACTTTTTCCAGCTTAAAATATCTATGCAAATAAAAGTTTAAAAAAATGTAAAATATTATTTAAAAAAATCACATTCTCTGTAATTTCAGTTACACACAGTTTTTTTTCCTTAAATATCGAGATTTGTTTTTCATATTACATCATAATGTTAAAGCCATCCGATAGATTCAAAAAGCTCAGTAAGCTGTACAAAAAACGGCTTATACCTGCAGATCAGTACGAGAAAGAAATTCAATATGTATACGAGGAGGCTATGGAACGAAATTTGATACTTCAGAAAATAAGCCCATATTATGATATAGATAACAAGTTAGAAACCGTGTATGGCAGGTACTCCAATGTATTGAATTACCACACTAAAGATGGTCAAGCATTAAGCCTGAGAATAATCAAGAAAAAAGATGAAGGTATATATGAATCGGAGTGGCAACATATGAAACACAAGAACATTATGACAATTCTGAATAGAAAGAGCTTTGAGGAAGAGGGTGCTGTTTGCTACCTTTCACCATATGAGCAATATACTTTGAAGCAAGTCATCACAAGTGAAATATTTAAAACTAGTAAACAATCATCCATGTTTTTACCGAAATGGTTAAAAGACATTACCACAGGCTTGGAATATATTCATAGTAAAAATTTTGCCCACTCCAATATCACAGCAAATAATATAATAATACAAGACACTCTAGTAGCAATCATCACAGATTTCCACTTTCTCAACTCAAGTATGAAGGCATCAAACATGTATGTTATTTTTTTGTTTCCCTCAAAAGGCATAATTTTAAATTTTAAAAGAAAAACAAAGAATATGTATACGTATTGTACATAATGTTAACAAAATATGCATAAATTTATGTATTAACCCTTTAACTGTTTCTCTTTTTTTGACACAATAAATTAAAAATCAGGACATGTCACCACTTTTTTTAACCCCTTGACGCGTAAGTAATTGCGTTACTGTAACGTCGAATACACACCGGAATATTAAAAAAAAATATTGCAAAATAAGGAAAACCAATTTTACGACTTTTTCCCACAAGAGTTAGAAAAGTAAAATTTAATAATTTTTTCTGTTGCAAATCTTAATCGTAGGTGGGATATCATATATCCCACCGACTATCAGAAATTTTATTGCAAAATAAGAGAAATCAGTTTTACGATTATTATTTGTCCACAAAAGTTATAAAAGTAAAATTAGATAATTTTTTGCTAGTACAAATCTTAATTATTGTAAGTGGGATATAACATACCACACCGACCTTCAAGGAGTTAACTAAAATATTTCGCTTTATACAATCGAAAAAGGGTACGTTATTTAAAGAAACCAACGATTACAGTTAAAATTAAGTGGTATCGAAAAGCTTTTAGTATCGAAGATAGCAAACACTGTTTGCCCGAGAAACACTCGGGCGCTACAGTTAAGGGGTTAATGTAATTTTCTGTGTTTTTCTGTGTATACATTTTGCTATTTTAAACATGATTCATATTCACCGAAATGAGTGCAATGAATATTTCAATTTTATTGTTCCAACTTGTTTTAATCATGGTGAATATTGTTTAATATTCATCCTGCGTGTACTCCGATGGCTATCCGCTCCTAACTTAAAAATATATATATATATAAATTATTACGAATTTTAACTATATTGTTTGGTCAGACAGAAGTATCTTCTATGTTTAAATGTCCAACATGTCAAACAAAACGAGTTTAAAAAAATACATCGAAAATCCGAATAATATTTCAGTTGCTATAAAATTACTCAACTTGCTAATCATTTTGAATAAAACGAAGTTATTGAAGTACAAATATTTCCATTCTAGACCCTTTATCTATTGACGTTACTGCCATAAGTACTCATGATACTGATAAGTACTATTAAAGTAACTTGTTATAAAATTCAATTAATAGATCCATTAAATGTAATACAGGTTAGAATGAGTTATAGATTCATTACTTTATCTTTTACCAAAAGCATTATCGGTTACACAAAACAAAAATGTTTTTACAAGGATATTTCTTTTGCCTTTGCATCTTTTCAGCTTTCTGGCGTTGGTAGTAGGGAGAAATTTTTTAATTCGAAATATTTCTTTATTTCTATATTTCTATATTTGTACATTTCCCAACTCTACAAAATACTAAGAAATATATTTAAAATAAAAGATTTTAGTGCGGTTATAAGTATTACACAAAATCCCATTAAATTCAAATTTAATTAATCCTTCTAAATCCTTCATTCCTTCTAAAATTTATTAAATGATTATCTAAATCTTCTAATGATGTTTCAGAAATTCACGAAAAATACTTTACAAGATAAAATTTTCATGAATTCATAATTCCGTACATAAAGGGTTAAAATATTGACTGCTACGGATAAGAAAAAACGGATTCGCGTCTAGTCAGGGTAGAAAGTGCAGAAATAGCCGATTGCTATTATTGATTTTTAATAGTATTTCTTGACTTATTTAATGACAGAATATTTTAGATTTAATAAGGTGAAGAATACTATTAAAATTTAGTGGTGAAAATGAGCCATTTGTTGCAAGCGATTGTATTCCTGCGTCCAGTCCATCATTAGCGGGGTGTGGCGGACGCAGATTTTGCATTCAGTGTAAACTTGTAAATAATGTAGTGGAGATGGTTGCACATGTAAACAGTTCACATAAATATAGCTTTTTCACATAACTCGATTAATTTCTATAAACAAAAACTTCTCACTATCGTAAACAGAACTTTTTTTACACATGGTAATTTTTTTTAAATACCTTTAAAGTTCTTCTTACATTTTTTAACCAGTTGTCCCACGTCGGGTCCAACTAATTTTAATTCCAAGGTTACAAACGGCACAAAGAATATTTTAATAAAATTTAGCTTTTACAATTCAATTTTAAAGTAACAAGTTTTTAATTTCTAAAAAAATCTTTTGTAAATTCAGGTGTCAGTCAATCATTTCATCATTTTACGAAAAGAATTTTTCTGTACCAGAAAGGGTTAATAGTTTTATAAATTCAAAAAAATTCTTATTATGTACCTCAGTTGCGGGGTATTTGTGTACACATGTGGGGATCATGTGAACACAAGCAAAAAATATCCGTTGACATGCCTTACATTCTGTTAGTCATCATAATGATTAGTTATTTTATCTGTTAAATTAACCAAATATATATATATACTAGCAGATCTACCCGGCTTCGCTCGTGTCAATAATAAGGGTCCTCCCAAGTAAAATACATTAAAATGAAATAATACGGCAATGACAATAACTGAGATTGGTGCATTCCCGTCCACGAATCGTTAAAAAGACTGTTAAGATATATAAGTAAAATACTCTTAATTGCGTCTACTATGAACTATACCATAATAATATATATTTCAAACAAATGTCATAACATATATTACAGTACAATTATTTGCTTAAAAAGCGTCATTTCAATAAAAAAAATAAAAGTATTAAAAATTGACATGTTTCGACTCTTTCATTGACTCAATAATATGAAGAAAAGACATATCTATGAGTAACGCCTAGCACCATACTGTTGGTGGCAACAACCTAACCGTACCATAAATTACGCTTTTACTGCAATTTGAACTCTAAACAACATGCATCCCATTATTTCAACGTCTAACTAAAAAGTCTGTCAGTCATGAAATTTTCTTTAAAAATGAATAAAAGTTTACCCTAAAAAATAGTAGCTATAAATTCTATTTAATATAAATCGTAGAAAAATCGTATTTTATGTAACCGTATTCGATACAAATCGTAGAATGTTATCACTGCATTTCAGGTATTAAAACATTTATCTAAATGACTAGGGGGCTCTGCCCCTTACGAGCTACACTCGCCAACCCCCGTTCAAACACCCCAAATTCTAAAAGCATTCTTATTTCATCGGCCTTTAAAAGTTTGAATTATAATTTAAAAAAACAGTGACGGTCTCCCTGTAAAAGGGTTATCATTCACTTTCCTTTGATTGGAGATTTTTAAGACGAAATCAGCCGCTGCTAAGAGATACAATGGCTGTTTTCGTCTTTGATTAAAAACAAGAAAGAAAAATCACGCGTATTGCATAGATTATGAAACACTTTCCAACACTCCCTGAAAGCTTTAACAAAACAACGTTATTTAGGTAAATAAGGTAAATAAGATAACTAACTAAACATTTAAAAAACGGATTTCAGCAGTTATCATCCATAGCCAAATATTTATTCCAATTCTTCCGAACAGCCGTGTATTTGATCTGTAGGCTGATATATATACTATATAATAGAAAATATAGTTTGTCAAGAAAACGCATAACAGGTTGAAATTTCTCTTTCAGCAATTTAGACTAATAGATGGAAACATACTTCAATATTTTGTACAGCCCTGTTGTTTACCTAGTACCTTTATTACACGCCACTATTTAGCTAAACTTTAATTCAAATTAAATCACTCTTAAAACTACTGAAATCGCATTTTCAGAATTTATCATCTATAGGGGGCCATGTATCCAATTCTTTGCGTGGCCCTTTATATCATTTTATCTGTATTCTACAAACATTTCATAAAAAACTACATGCAGTTCAGCATAACACATTTTAAACCCACCTTTGAGCAATTTACGGTCATACTCAGTAACCTTTACGAATTCTTTTCCGTAGCTCTGTATATCGACTATAACATTACACACACCATATAGTATGCATAAATATAGTGAAACTTAAAAGCGCATATCATAATTAAAAATGCATTCCCTACCATCGCCGCTAATATACAGTATTTCGGATAGAAAATACTTGTCTGCGTATGTTCCTGTAAATTCTATGCACTTCGTATTATACATGAAATAACTTAAGTAAGCCTCACCGACGTATATCAATTTTATTATATACGAATTTGTATAATTAAAATACGCCGCAAACAATTTCTCCCTATACCATTTGTAATGGAATTCTTTTGCGTAGCCCTGTAAATGAATAGTAACTATTCGTTGCACCGCATGCTACAGAATATTCTGCATATTTTAGTGTAACATCTTTAAAATTCATTTCAAATGATTTTTTCCCATTGGCTGTAATGTTACGGAATACTTTTGACTGACCCTGTGAATGAACTAAACATGCTACAAATTTCATTTGAAATAGGGTTCGTGCTAGGCTAAACGTCAATAACCAAAAATTTCAGTGCGATCCGAGCATATTTACGAGAGTTAGAGCGCGAACAGACAAACCGAAATCAATAACAATTTTCAACTTTGTTAAAAATTAATTAAAAATTTGACAGTAAGCTATTGTAAAATGAATTAAGTACACGGAGTCTTTGTCTCTCGGTAATTATTAACACCGCTATGAGAACGTTCTTTAAATGTATCGTTTTAAATCTGACGTAATTTTCACCAAAGTTTCCTTTCTCTTTTTAATATTCACATGAAAATTCTTTTGTTGTTAGAAAGGAAATATTATTTGCGCTGTCTTAGAATTCACGATAATAGTTGAAAAGGTTATCTCAAAATATGAAACAAACGTCTCGAGCAAATATATTTTTTAATTTAAAGTGTTTTGCCAACTTTGATTTATTTGGCATTTTTAAGTATGGCGTAATTTCCTTCATTTGTGACTTTTAACGCATAATAATGAATTTAGTATTTAAAAATTTTCTTTCCCTTTTAAAATTCACGTGTAACTGTAGTTTCTATAATGTAATTTTCAATATTTTCCTGATTTTTAACACGTAATCACTTAATTCTAATTTGAAAGTTTTTTTCTGTTTATAATAGCCACGTGTAAATATTTTTTTTATTTGAAGGAAATATTATTCTTTGCTCTGTTTTTAAAATTGGCAACAGTTTAAAATAACTGCCCTTTTCTAAAATGTGTAAAAAATATCTCTCGAAATGCTGAAAATTTGAATTTGAAATGGAAATAACTCCTGAAAAAATGAATCAAATTAAAAAGATAATTGCAGTCTGCACATCTGGAACTTCCAATGTATAAAATGATCTAAAAATGTTTAAATTCCTATCTATAGTTTTTCTCCTATAAAACTTTTTTGATGGAACGATTTTGACCAACTTTAACGTTAAATATCTCTTAAAATAATTATTCGATTTAAAAAGTGTCTGCATCAGCGTGTTTATCAAACATGTCTCTATAATACCACCGATTTTCATATTTTTGTATGAAAAAATTTTCTTAATATTAACGAAGAAAGACAACCCGATTATAAAAAAATATGGATGACGATCTAGTAGGAGTAATACCCGGATGATCTACGCAGATTTTCATTGGTCCATTTCCAAATCAAAACTTTTTTATATATAGAAGGATATAATTAAAGATTACAAATAAATAGGGAATAAATTGTAGCATCCAGTTTTTAGAACCAGTTTGAAATTATATTGACGAAATTGACGTCATATCTATTAAACGATTTTTTTTTTTTTTTTTTTTTTTTTTTTTTTTTTTTTTTTTTTTACTATTACCTTTTTCCTTAATTGATTTCTTGATATTGAAACGACTTCATTAAAATAGATCTTTTAACATTCAAATAAAGTACAACTAAGGTCATTTTAAAACATGCTTAGTTAAGGTTTTTACATAAATATATGAAAAATGTGCTTATTAGTAATTATTATTAGTTAATTATTATTAATTATTATTAGTGTAAATTCTTATTTGAATGATGTCAATTTCAAAAAAAGCAAAAATATAGTGAGACAATCCGAATTTTTATTGGCTTATAAAACAAAGTACTCGAGTTATCAATTTTTTTTTTAATTATTGCGCTGTTTTTTAGATGTGTGGCAACAGGAAAGAAACTTGAATTTGAATATTTAATAAGAGATATTTCTATAATGTTAAATTATGAAAGGTCGTAGAAAAAAGGGATAAATATTGGTCTGATAATTTTTTAAAGTAGATAGTGATCTTTTCCACGTTCTAAAACGTATATACAGCAAGTTTCGTGTAATTCGGTCTAAAATTGAAGTTTTGTATAAAGGACATACATACAGAGAACGGCTTTTATATAAATAGATAGGGTAGGGGAGTACACAGTGAGACATGGTACACAGAGAGACAACAGCCATTTTGACTTATAGTTATAACTTTTTCTCGTAGCTGGAACACACACTGAACCACCTCCTCTTATGCGACACATGGATGTAGTTTCGGCACTTCAGTTACTCGTCCGACAAAATAATATATAATTCTCTATTTTCGAGTGGTTAAGGTTACATAAACGTCTATTTTAGAGTTTATTTTCTTCAATATGACATATATTTACTTAACCAAACCTAGCTATATCTAATAATAGACAATTTCAACAAAACGACATAAACTTTTTAAAGCGATGAAATTGATGTAACAGATGTGGAATCCATTTTGTTAGGGTTTCGTTATGTGACGAAACCCTATTCGTCTCGCCCCTCTGTCTGTCTGTCTGTTCGTCACAGAGCCCGTTTTCAGAAACTATCTATGTTAGAGACTTGAAATTTTGCACACTTATAGCTGAACATCTAACGAGAAATCCTAAAATTTTGAAAAAATCTTATATTTAACCCTCTGGGCTCTAACTTCTGTATTTTAAGCTTTTTTTTTCTAACTCAGCCCCTAATTAAGTTGAAGACTTGAAATTTTGCATAATTATAGCTAAATACTTGCGATCAAACAACAAATCCTAAAATTTTGAAAACATCTTATATTTAATCCTCTGGGCTCTAATTTCTGTATTTTAAGCTTTTTATTCTAACTCAGCCTCTAATTAAGTTGAAGACTTGAAATTTTGCATATTTATAGCTAAATATTTGCGATCGAACGACAAATCCTAAAATTTTGAAAAAATCTTATATTTAACCCTCTGGACTCTAACTTGTGTATTTTAAGCTTTTTATTCTAACTCAGCCCCTAATTAAGTAGAAGAGTTGAAATTTTGCATAATTGTAGCTAAACACTTGCGATCAAACGACAAATCATAAAATTTCGAAAAAAATTTATACCCTCTGTGCTCTAACTTGTGTATTTTAAGCAATTTTCTATCCGCCCCCTTTTCACCCGAGGAGCACTTTTTAAACTTTTATCGACACCCCTTTGACAACTCTTTCATATTATGCACCATAGACTTAGGCGTTTCGTTCGGATAGGGGTTTGTGTAGAATATAGTGCACCCCCGGGGTTGCGAAATGTGAAACTAACAGATTTTGCAAAAGGATAAAGTGTTTTGAAAGGAATATTAAACGAAACCCTCTGAGCGATCTGTGATCACACTTACCCACTTGTTATACCGTAACGAAAGTACACAGTGAGACACACAGTTGTGGAACACAGTGAGACGCGCCTCATTGAGTATCTACTATACGGTTCTGATGTAAAAAATGTTATTTATTAATAAAAGAAGGGTTTTTTATTTCTCCCTGTCTGTGTATGTGGAGGGGCGTGCGATGGCTAGTGAAATCTGCTAAACGTAAGATTCTGAAAATTTGCATGAAAGTAGCCCAATGTCTGCCATTGTCCACCCGAGGCTCATACTTAAAAAAAAAATTAAATCTAGAAATATTAATTAGAAGCCATAAACTGCAGAAAATTATCGATAGAATGTAAAAATGTATGATTTATCAAAATATATACATTGTACCACTTGTGGTACTCAGTGAGACAATTTTTCATACTCCGTTATGCTGCTTCTGTGCTTTTATAAATAACTTTTTTAAAACCATTTACACACCAATGCTTAGCGTATTTGTGTAGCTTAAAGATGCACCAAAAACTTTTTCAAACGAATAAAAATCGTTGCCATTCGTTAGGTAATAATAATTTTCGTCTCACTGTGTACTACCCTCCCCTATATATATTTCTCTAGTTTCTGGGTGATATGTTTAAGCAAAAGATTATAAAATGAAAGTAAGTAGATTTGAGGGGGGGGGGGGTGCTTAGATAGTTGATTAAATATTGTTGCAATAAAATAAAAACAATGAAGTAAATTCGAAAAAAAAATAATTATAAAGCTTTTAAGGTTTTCTTAGGGTTTTTTGTTTGGAGAAAATTTTAAGTAGGGCCATTTAGAATTTATTATATATCGTAATATCGTATTAATATATCGTATTTGTCGTAAATCTGCCGAAATACGAAAGATTCTCATACATGCATTTGCCTTGTTTACTTCTAAATCAATGGTAAATAAAGGGTTTTTAAGGATTTTTTAAAAAGAAATCTCGATTATAAGTCCTCTCCCCCCCCAAAAAACTTCTTTTCCTTTTGGAAAAAGAAGGGGGGGGGGGTTACAATCGGGATTTTAAAGTAGATATCAGTTTAAAAATTTTACATTCTTAAAATATTACTGATGATAGTCTCCATTCAAATCTTCATATACATAGTTTTTTTTAGAGATGGAAGAAAGTTATCATTACAATTTATAATAACCGAAATTAAAAAAAAAATTTCAAAGCTTTTCAACGTAATATTTTTTGTATTAACAATGCATAAAAATTTTGTTGTAAACCATTTAGTAAAATAATAAGTACATAACACATATTGTATTTTAGAAAACATTAAATTTATTTAAATTGCAACTGAACGTAAACGAGTCGTTGCTCTTTATGTACTTGCTGACGCGTTTCAATACAAAATCAACTTTGTATAACGGAAATGTCTTCTATTTCAGGAAAATTATAGATATTGGAGCGGACGTTATTTCTCATGAAGTTAATTGAAAGGAACAGAATCACAGAATGATTATTGGGGCTCTTATGCACTATTCATATCTGCCACCAACTAATCTGTTCACAAGTGATCCCACATGGCTGCTAGAGTTAAATTGATAAATCATTAACATTTTTCAATTTTAGAAAAAACAAAATTCTATAAAAAATATTTATTAATATTCATAGTTTATGTTAAAACATTAAAATCCAAATAAATGAATAAATAAATAAATGTATTCACTTATCAATTTGGATATGGGATTTTACTTCTGAGATCTATAAACAGTGTTTTAGATAATGGGGGACAAACAATATGTCGATGAGCTTCAAAAAATTTTACCACATGTCTACAGGTACTAAAAATATATAATAATTATTGAAAAATTGCTATGCTCACACATGTCCCATGTTCATATGTGCCCCTTCCCCCTGGATATTTTTTCTTTTTCAAATTAACATAAAGCTAATTTTGAAGTTTGCATTAATTTTTTGCATTCATTTAATTTCTTATACAGAATTGGAGTAAAATGCAGCCATAGACCTCCAGAGACATTTCGAAATAGTGATGGTACTTCTTCCGTTGACTGCAGAAAAGTAGATGTCTGGAGCCTAGGGATGCTCGCAATCAACATCTTCACAGGATTGTATTTAGAAAAGACTCTTCCAAATGATGTCACTTGTTGGAGTAAAGACATTTATTCCCAAATATTCAAAGTATTAAAGGTAACATTATGTTAATATTTCATATTTATATTCGCCCATTAAACATAAGAAGCGTAACTATGCGCAGTGGGCTGGGCGTAAAAAATATGCAACCAAGAGATATTCCATGATACTTCACATCAGTTGGTTGACACGTGATGAATATAGATTAGTTTCCAATAATTGTCGAACCACAATGTGTTTAAAGTGGTTTGAAAAGTAGCCGATATCGGTGATGTGCCGCGGCCTGTTTCTTTGGTTGACTGCATTAAAAACTGAATTTTCAGGTCCTCCTGCAATCTATTTTCAGTGATGCAGCCAGTATCTTCAAGTGGCATACTTACTTTCATACTTTCACTAAATTTAATATTTATTTACATTTACAGTTTTTTATGTACAGGAATATGACTTGGTTTACTTAATAGAGTACGTTTTTAGATGTGAATTGCACATGCTAAGTTCGTTATGTTTCTCGGCGTCATCTAGTTATATGACCTAAAATGGACGGCCAGGTTGCCGGGTAAAATGATCCATTATATGGATCGTTTTACTACTATTTCATTGTCTGAAGGAAATCCGGTACCGCGTCCTAGCCAGCATGGGAGCAAAATGTGTGACTTCAACAAACCTTTCTCTTTAAGGTTCTATCCAGTGTCACAAGTGTCGTAAGTGGGCGCAAAATGCATAGGCAGGGATAGATGAGAATGACGATTATGTGTATCTTTGCTATATGTGCTTAAATATTCCAAGTTTTCGTATGGGGGCAGAAATAGACATTATTTAACTTATTTCTGCATTTATTGTTGGCTATTACTTTTGGATCATAATATTCAAATATTTCATTTATTGTTTTTCAAAATTATTTATGACACTTTTTTATTTTAAAATTCATCTAAAATAAATTATGTACGCTATTTGATTCTAAAACTTATTTTATTCCATTATGTATTGTCATAATTGCTTATATATACTTTATTTTGCCGATAAAAAACAATTTATAATTATTTTTAAATGGAGGATCATTTTGCCCTTCGGTGAGGGTAAAATAATCCTTTGGAGACGTTTTCAAAAATCTATTTTTTCATTACACAAGTTTGGTTGAAAATGTTATTAAAGTATGTTTTTGATGCAAAATATAGTGTAAAATATATTAGCATAGGACCAAAGTTTATTTAACCGTTATATTATTTTACACAAGTTTTTCCCTTAAGGGGATCATTTTAGGCTACCTTACCCTATATATACAAAATGGTAGAAATCGATAAAATAAAATATACACATCGCTACACAAAGAACTGACCCGATAGATATGACCGTTAATCGATGGTAATTTCTAGAAGCGCAACTTTTGTAAGTTTAAGCTTGTTTTATCTTATTTAAATTTTAGTGTAATATATGGTGTGTCTATAGGCAATATATAGGGCTGTACAAAAGAATTCAAGTAAATTTAGGTCTATTGGTAGATACTGCTGAAGGACTATGCCATATGCATTTTTCCTAAATTAAAATTTGGAATACTTCGTATAATAGCTACAAATTTATCAATCATATACAGGTCTGCGCAAAAGAATTTGGATACTTTTTTGTGCGTACGCGATAGTTGCTAATATCTGATTTTAAAATGTGTTATTCGATTATTTACTTATGTATTGTGTTTAACTCGTTATGTCCCAAATTATGACATCATGAAAATTTGATCTTCTAAAGCATTTTTGTGACATTTTGCAACTACATTAGTAGATTTTCTCAGTCATTTAATAAATTTTAAATGGATTTTGCATATTAAAATTAATTAATTAATACAATGGAAATATAGAAATATTTACGAACTGAAACGTTTCCGCCAAAATCTTCGTCAAAAAAGCTGAAAAGGCGCAAATGAAAATGAATTTATACTTTTAAAAATATTTTTGTTTTGTGCAACAAATAATACTTTTGACACAAGATAAAGCAAAGTCTCTAAAACTCACTGTAAATTTTATTACTACTAATCGATGTATTTAATGAATTTTATAATATCAATTTTTAAATATGTTAATGGTGCTTTAAAGTACAATCGGTGCAGGAAGGGTTAAACGATGAAGGACCGTTTTAGTGTTCTAGAAGTGTTGGAAACTGTTTTATAATATATGCCTGACACATTATTTTTGTTTCTTATGAATTAAGGGAATTAGTAAGCAAATCTTCCACTGCCCGTGGACATCATATTTAGGACATTTTATCATATTGTGCAAATATTGCAATCATTGAGATAAAATATTGGCCCCAAAACAAAGTGTTTATTTTACCAATATTAACAAGAATTATTTCGGAAATGCAAAACCTATAAAGCAAATATTAGGGCAATATTATCGCTCCATTAGAATACATATCCAATATTGGCAAAATATTGGCTTTGCAGTGAAAATATTTTCTACATAAATATAGTGTTGACTACATATTATCTTTACGCTGGAAATATTTCTGATGAAACTATATATTTGCACAAATAATAACTTTGCCTTAGAAATGATTGAGATGGAATACCAATATTGTCTCAATATTAGGTTTAAAGGCTTAAATTGTCGAAATGTAAACGGATCAATATTGAGACAATTTTTCATGCGAGCATTTAAAAAGGTGCTATATTTAGCCAAGAAATAGCACAATAATTGTTTGTTTCTAAAGATAAATATGATTTTTCAGCGTCAAAATCTGGCGTGTTTTGTGGCTTGCATTTTTTTTTTTTTTTACTCTTTATTATGTATATAAAAAAATAATCACAATTTAAGGAAAATTAAAACCTTTAAACATGATTGTGATACATTGATTTTATTGCAGAAGAGAAAATTTAACAAGCTGCATAGAACATATTTGAAGTATCCATCTGGGAATGGTATCCTGAAATCAGCCAGGAGTTTCGCAGCTTTTTGCCTTCAATTTGATCCAATAAAACGTCCTCCTGTTAAAGATCTTTTGGAGCACAACTTGATGAATAAATCTGGTTTCCTGCCAAAAAAAGACAACATGTGGCATAAAAAAGGTAAGAGATTTAGAGGAGATTCTGTTAAAATATAGAGTTTGTTCACACATTTATGTAAGGATTTCTATTTTCTCAATGATTTAAATTTAAATAGAAAAAATAATGTAATGAACATAGCATCAGTTTGGAAAAAAGGTTTAATTATTTCACCTCTACATCATTAAACACTTTCTTTGCTGTAAAATGTGGCTGGAAAAAAAATGGATCGAAAGATATATCATTGAGCTTTACAAATAGAAGTACTCTTATTTCATAAAATATATTATATGAACTTTAAAATAATGCCGTTTTTCTTAAAGGGTAACTAAAAATAGTAGAAGAGGTGTTAAAAGTTAAAAATATGTATTTTATTTAAAACTTCTTTTTACATTCAAGCTTTTCCAAGCTGTTCATCAGAGAATATTTTAATAACTATTGTAATTTAAAACTTCGTATTTTCAAACTTTTCGAAGCTCTTCATCAGAGAATATTTTAATAACTAATGATTAATCACTAATTTTATTTCAAACTTCTTAGTACTTTCAATCTTGTCCAAGCTCTTCATCAGAGAATATTTTAATAACCAATATTTATTTAAACTTCTTAGTGTTTTCACGCTTTTGCAAACTCTTCATCAGAGAATATTTTAATACCTAATTTAAACTTAAATGTATATATAAATATTATACAGACATACATACAATAAACATAATAAACCCAACTGAGGTGAAAATTTAGCCAGAGCCAGGACTCGAATCTGGGACCACATCCTACTAGGCTGTTGCTCTGACCACTCCGACGGATAACTGGGTCTGCAATTTTCTACTAATAAACCATTCGGCACCGTGGATTGAGCAACAGAATAGTACTCTGTGGTCTCAGGCTCGTTTCCTGGCTGTGGCTAATTTTTCACTCCATTTCGTTTTATTGTATTTATTGTATGTTTGTCTGTATAATATTTATATGTACCTTTAACCCGGCATTTACACGTGCGAGAAAAACGAACGGGATTACTCGCGCTGGGTATGTCATACACATGGCGGTTTCTTCCAATATTTTTACTTTAAAATCTACATGAAACATAAAACACTACGAAAAAGGAAGGGATAATATAGATTTAACCCTCTCTCTGCGTAATTCAAGTTTTATCAAAATAGCTTCAAAAATTGTGTATTTAACTCTTTCGCGACGAGCGTCTTTTAAGAATTTTTATTCTTTTTCCACCGGTTTTTAAAAACAAAACTTTTCGTCCGATTCAATCGGAGAAATTTCTCCGATTAGATAAGGCAAAATTTAGAATAAAAAAAATAACTGGTGGGAATGATCAAAGAGAGTTAATTAGACGGAAAAATGCATTCCCGATGAAATCTCGAGTTGCTCAAATTTTGCTCCTTTTATGTTGCCCGAGAATCTCTCGGGTTGCGCAGCGAGAGGGCTAAAGATATATTAAAAATGTTATTTACATTTTTTCCGCAAATTTCTTGCGTCTCAGAGCTGTTACAGAAATCATAGCTGCCAACATCTTACGCTTTTTCAGACCACAAAAAAATTATAGTAAATTTTACCTTTTTAAATCGCAGAAATCTGTCGATTAAATAAAGCAAAAATTTCTATTAAATTTTTATGGTCTGAAAAAGTGAAAGAATTGGCAGCTATGAGAAATGCTCGCGCTGGGTGTGAGATACCCATATGTGGCGATTACAATAGATCTACAGGGTGATTAAAAAAAGATGGGAAAATTTTTAAGAGGTGATAGTACACACCCAAACAAACATTTTGTATCAAAGAATGCATGGTCGAAAACTAAACGTAAAACAGTTAGAGGGCGCCAAAAGTTATGTTCTTATACGAGGCAAAAACACACAATGAACGATTAAGTTAAGTTACGAAAACAAATGTAATGGCATTTGATTACAATAAGTTCTCAAAACATTGACCGGCAGCTGTTATGCACGTAGTACAACGGCGAAGAACAGATTGGCGAATTTTCTGAAACACACCAGGCACCACCGCGCTCGCCAGATCTTTCATGTCTCGATTTTTTTGTGGAGACAGCTAAAGGCTCTTGTGTATGAGAGTCCCAATGAATCCGCAGAAGAACTCGTCGCCAAGCTTTCGACTGTTGTAGGGGAAGTTCGCGATATGCCTGGTGTGTTTCAGAAAATTCGCCAATCTGTTCTTCGCCGTGGTACTGCGTGCATAACAGCTGCCGGTCAATGTTTTGAGCACTTATTGTAATCAAATGCCATTAAATTTGTTTTCGTAACTTAACTTAATTGTTCATTGTGTGTTTTTGCCTCGTATAAGAACATAACTTTTGACGCCCTCTAACTTTTTTACGTTTAGTTTTTGACCATGCATTCTTTGATACAAAATGTTTGTTTGGGTGTGTACTATCACCTCTTAAAATGTTCCCCATCTTTTTTTAATCACCCTGTATATTTCGAATTATTTAACAGCTTTTCTCCCTCTAAGATTATGACCTTCGAGCAGCTACACAAAGACTCATCCATTTCTGAAGAAAGGTTGGGGAGAAAAACTTAAAAAAAGCAGCACTGGCTGTGACACATCCAGCGCTAGCAAACTGGGGTTAAGTGGTGAATTTAGGCGATATTTATCTGTGTGTTGTAATAATTTAAACTTCTTAGTACAATCAAGCATTTCCAATATTCACTATTGTTCAATGTTCCAGCATTCTTTTATTTGATTATTAAAGAAAAAGGTGTGAAGAGCATGGTTTTATTATTTCTGCACATATAGAAGTGGCATATTTAATAAAAATAAATAAAACGCTACAGTTTATATTTACTTATAAAAAGATTAAAAAAGCATCCCCAACAAAGACACGATAAACGCTTATTATAACAAATTCGCATTAAATGTTGGTTCGGTGAAACCAGGGAAAGTTTTGTTAAATGTTTTATAATTAGCAACTAAATAAATAGATTGCTAAATTTATCTTTAAAAAGTTAAATTTAAAATTACACTACCATTTGCAAATTACTTAAAAGGTCATAAAATATTTAAAAGTGTGTTAAATTACTTTAATAATTCTTAGTAATTTCAACTATATTCATAGCCTTCGTCTGAGAATACAAAAATAAAAATAAAAACACTGCTATTAGCGTCTTATTTTCCAATTTCGCGTAGTTGGTGTCGAAAGGAGTGAAAGTGAAAGTCAGTTTTTATATCCGGAAGACATTGGGAAAATATTTTTATTTTCCCAGTTCCATTTTAATGTACTAATCGAGTTCTGTCTAAAACTGGAATTTCAGCCGCCAACTAGATGAACTCTTCGTTACTGGGTATTAATGCAGTATTATTCATTATTACTGAATTATTTATTCTCCAATTTGACTTCAGAGCAAGAGTTATAGTCCATTTGAATTATTTTGAATCTTAGATGTCAAAGCATATCATTCTAAGATACAAATTGCAATTATGTTTAAGTATCATTAATAAAAAGGGAAAGGATGGAGGTCCAGATATGTGGACCCAGGGAGCGAAGAGGTTAAACCAGCACTGAAAAAAATTAATAAAATAAAAATTACTTTGATTGCCTGCACAATTTTCGTATTTTACGGAAATTTCCTTTATCCGCTGAAAGCGATTTCGTGAATGTATCACAATCACAAAGTATGGATTTGTGAATATTTTTGACTGATAATGCTAACATTTGATTTTCTCTAAATCTTTAGCATAACTCTTTCGCTTTTTTGTACCACAAAATTTTTTTAGAAACTTTTCCTTTATTTATTCGGCTGATTACGATAATTGAAGCAGATAAAATTTACTATACATTTTTTGTGGTACAAAAAAGCGTAAGATGTTAGAAGCTATGCTTTAGGATTTATTTTTATTTTTACACTGAAAACGGAAAAAAGTCAAAATACGAAACTTATTTCAAAATAGCAACAATATAAAAAATCCAACGAAAATAACAATTTAAGTAGATTTTTAGCACTACTATCTGTTAAGGACATTCGTAAATCCATATTCGCAACTTTTTGACACACCAGAAAATCATTTAAACGAAAAAAAGAAATTTCCTAAATATACGTATTCTTTTGTAAATTGTACTTAAAATAAACAGATTTCTTTTTTTTCTCTTTCCTCACTGCGTGATGAATTCAGAGGGTTGGGCCGGGGAAGGGGGAAAGGACATTTCTGGAAAGATTTCGGATTTTCTGATTACGCAAGCCTACGATGCATTTTTTTTTAAGTTTTCATAATTCATTCATACATATTTTTTAGCGCTGAATCCTTAAATTACCTTTATATTTTACAATCACGTCAGCGATTTTTGCAAATCTTAAATTTCAAAATTGTTAAAAAGCCGGAAATTAGAAAAAATCTGATACTCTAAAACTGATGAAAAACTTTTTTCTTATAATAATTTGTTCACTTTTTGATTTATACTGGAGATCCTTATATCTAAAGACATGAGGGATTTGATGGGGTGCTAGGGGTGAATAAAAACTTGCACACAGTGAACAATATTGTTAGTATTTTCATAATTAATATTTTGCATGTTTAGCCATTTATGCCAACATCTCTTAGTTATTCTGGAGTCTGATCCAAAGCAAACCTGTTTCTGACCGAAAATTTTATTTAATTAAAATTTTCCAAAAGAAAAAAAAATGTACCTCATAGAAATAAGAAACAATTCCTTATATATATTTTCCGATTTAAAAGATTCTTGTCTTGATTCAGACTCCAAAATAATTAACACATCATGCGCGGATAATTTTTCGAAAATGCCACTGTAAATTAAAATCAGCTAAGAACCAATGATCAGCAAACATTCTTGGATTACACCTTCTTTTTTTGTCCGTACAAAATTTCCGGTATCAGTAATAATTTCTGTCCCCAACCTAAAAAACGTACTAATACGCTTCCCGCATACAATGTGTTAAGAAATGTTGCCATCTATGGATTAGTTGAAAAATGCATACGCATACTATAAACGTTTTACATCTGATTTATAGATTTATATTTTACGATTTTCTAAATAAGTTAACTTTAAAAAAAATGGATTTATGAAAAAAAATTACGTAATAGCAAAAATGAAGCCCATGTTCGGATTCAGTGCTAAAAAATATATAAGAATTAATTATCAAATACTGAAAAACATGACACAACTCAAATTCTGCTGGCTTGTGTTATTAATGACATAGAAGTGAAGTCCCCCCTCTCTCACTCAGTGATGGTCACTTCCATCGTAACTCTCGTAACACTTGATGATCGATTATTGTTTTCTAAAGTGCAGAAAATTTACTAATAGAGCTAGAACAATTTTTATAATATAAAATATTTCTAATAAGAACGTAATGCCCAGATACCTCCAGATTACTTTAATCATTGTTTTAGTCCCAAAAAATGCATTACAAATTTCTGTAATTGATGTAACATAAAATAGGCAAGCACATTTTCTGCCTGCATTTAAGTGTAAAAAATATGAAAACTAGCCAGTTAAAAAAAAAATGATTTTATGCTCTTAACAAGTTAACTAGTTCGGGCAAGAAAATTTATCTTGCTTCGTTACTAAAATCTTTTCAACACCACTCATTTTTACCTGTAATCTTCGGTTCATTATCGGCAGACATTTTTCGATTATTTAAGGCATAAATGCTAATTAATGCCCAATTGTAATAATAACTTTTTAAAGTAATTTCTGAATAACAAAAAAGAAAAAAAAATAGTATTTACATATGTAACTGGCTTAATTATGATTGCGTAACTGAAGTAACATTATCACTTTACAAAGCCTGTAAACAGTAATTTAGAACACATTCTTACTGGGAGTTTTTATAAAACACACAAAAATAGCAAGCTTTTCAATCACAGTCTTAAGTTAAATATATTATTAAGTTTATTCCTCCTCCTTCCAAAACGAGATTTTCCTCTGGAATTGCCTTGATCCAGGAATCATTTCTGTGAGAAAATACTGAACTCCAACACTGTTTTCTTTAAACATTATTTGTAAATATAAAAGTGATTACGTGTAAACTTATAGAGAATAATTTGTACAAATATTTGTTGTGAAATAACATTCTCCCCATTTTTTATGAAAGTGCATTATAATATACAATAATTCTTAATTAAGTTGTATAGAATACTTTTAGTTAATAACGAATTTTATTAATGTGTAATAAAAGCTGTTTTACTTTCTTTTTTATCCTTAGTACACTGGAAGAAAACTGAAAAAGAGATAAGTTTGTTAAAAGATTACCTAGGATTGAATGAAGATCTAGATTTTGTGCTTGACGGTGAACCATCTCCATATTTAGAAACTGTGAACAATAGTAATGCCATGGAAAACACAATATCCCTTGCAAATAAAAGTAAACAAGAATTTGAAAGTCAAAATCACAAAATTCAAAAAATTTCAGATGAGAAACAAGAAATCATTTCTCTAGTTACTGATACAAAAGAATTTCCATCGAATTGTCTATCTGGTGATGCGGAGAAAAATATGATTATTCTAGATGATGACATAACACCTGGAAAAGAAATAATCCAAGAACCCTTGCAAGAAGATAATAATACTGACATCAAACGTGATGGTGATCGCCTAGCAGATTTGCTATTATCCATGACAGAATTCCAGCAGCCAAATAATAATATTGAAAATACAGAGATTGTTAAAAATATTCTTATTCTAGATGATGACACAACACATGAAGAAGAAATAATACCCAAACCTTTACAAGAAGATAAATATACAGACATCAAAAGTGAAAGTGGTCGTCTCGCTGATTTGTTTTTATCCATAACAGAATTACAACAGCCTAATAAAAATGTTGAAAATATAGAGATTGTTAAAAATACAGAAAACAGCATAACTTCTCTTAAAATTGAAGATCAGGAAGATACAGATTATTTCTCAATAGCCAGTAAAACAGAAACCTACAATGAAGATGATCATCTTGCAAATTTATTAATATATTTGTCAGAGTTCAACGTTCATTCAACTAATGATGAGGGAAAAAAGAAGGCACTTGTAGATCGAAAACTTAAAATCCAAAATGAAAATATCACCGCAGTAAACAGCACAACAGATTTACAAAATGAAATAAAAACTAACATTGAAATTCAGGATACTGTGAAAGACAATACTGCAGATGAAAACAAAATGTACAGCCAACCAATGCAGCAGTACAAACCTGAAGAAGAAATAAAAAACAATATCTCTGTTATGGATTTTCGAAAAGATAAAAATACAGAAAAATGCAGTTCATATTGGAATCATGAAGTCGGGGTATATTTACTGAATTTGTTCATTGATGACAACCCTTCCAATGGAATGCTTCACCCCGAAAACTACTTATTCAAATTGGTGCAAAAGCTATAATTTATCGAGGGGTTCAAGCTGCATATTTCCTCACAAAAAAACAGCAAAAAAAGTTTTTCACAGCGAAATAAAAAATATTTACTATATCAATCAAATCAACTAAATGAATAATTGAAATTCAAAAATAACCATAATTTACAACGATATTATAGTACATGAAATGCAGTAGTAATAATCAAAAGTTATTTTTTCCATCTCAGCTCATAAGATACAGTATTTTCATTCTCGAGCCCAGCAATTTGATCATTAATAATATTTAAATAAAAGTGCAACACAGAAGCAAAATAGGAAAAATATGGTGCAAAAAAAATATATATTCACTTTTTTTTTAACATAAACAAAAATAATTCGTTTACATTTTAGCATGTATAATATAAAATTATCATTTGACATTTAACCCCCACTATTTGTTCAAGCGATTTAATATTTTTAGTTTTTTTTTTTAGTTTCATTTAAGTTTTAAGTTTTAATTTTTAAGTTTTAGTATAAGTTTAGTTTTAGTTTTTTTAGTTTTTATTAAGCACTTATTTAACGCTAAATATTAAGTCGCTTGGTCAAATAGTTTTAAATGGTAAATGATTATTTTATATTATACAATAGCTACTTTGGTTCATATTAAAATAACAATAATTTCGGCTCATAACAAAAAAACTCATATTATACTTTTCAACAGTAATAATAATGAAGTTACTTTCCAATAACATACAATAACTATATTGGTTCATATTAAAATAACAATAATTTCAGTTCATAACAAAAATAATAGTTACTTTTCAACAAAAATAATGATCAAGATACTTTTCAATAATAATAATAGTCAAGTTTATTGAAATAATAAAAGTAATTTTCATTCCATATTTATCATTTAGTAGAAAAATATGCAGCAATGTTACCCCCGATAATACAGAATCTCAAAGTTCTCCGCATCACCTATCGACTAAAGAAATGAAGCAAGACAAATAATAAAACTGGAAAAATTTTGCATTACAATTCTTATCTGAAAAAAAATTCTCAAAAATCAGATGTAATAGATATAATCCTGTTGTAATAAAACACATCAAAATGTAATTTGTTTGTTTTCTTTAAACTCAGATTCCGTAATTTAAAGCCTTTTTAACATTTTCCAACATAGTTGAAAGGTGTTTATGATTTCCGATTGTATGTCCGTCTGTTCGAGTTGTAACTCTCGTAAATATACTGGGAGTGGCCGGATTTTTTATTTATGTTATTGATGCTTAATATAGCACGATCGGTATTGAAAATGTGTGTATTTTTGCATGTGGATTTTTAGTTCATTTACAGGGTCGGTTAAAAGTTTTCTATTACATTACGGTGAATGGGAAAAATCATTGCAATGTCATTTTAATGATGTTCTACAATTTCAAACATAATGAAATTGATAAGAATAATGAAATTGATAAAGCATAATGAAATTGATAATCATTTGTGTACTGCACTGAATCGTACATTCTGAAGACTATGTGTGGCAAAGCATTTACTATTCATTTACAGGGACACACAAAAGGTTTCCATTACATTTTGGTCTAGGGGAACAGTTTTTAGCGTATTCTAGTTCTAAACACAATTAGAAACACAATGAATCTAATAAGCATTATGGGAGCTTAAAACAAAAATACATGTTCTATAACATCATGTGCATTACATAAATAGTTTATAGGTTACATTTTATCAAACATAAGGAAAATAATATACATTACTGGAGCTTCCTACAAAGATACGTGTTGCTGTATAACTTGATGTGAAAATATAGTCCATAACTTATTGTATTTAATATAGTTAATTTACAGGGATATGCAAAAGATACGGACAGAGTACCGTACAATTAGCTATGTGTGCTGGAAATGCGATTTCATTTATGGTGTGAGCATTTAACTGTTATTTGCTTAGTATGTGGTGTGCATAATTGCTATTGATCTGTATACAGGGTTATGCAAAAGAATTCGTAAGCACTGAGGATTACGAGCGTGAATGGATTAAAAGCAGCTTTTAATATACTTATGCATTTTCAGGTTGAATTATATTTAGTATGCTAAAAATGTTTGTATTATATAACTAAAATCATATACAGGGACATGCAAAAACTGGATACATGACATCATATAGAAGATAATGTTTGGAAGTGTGGTTTTAGTAGTTTTAATTATATTTCAACTGCAATTAGATTTTAGCTTAATATGTTAGCAATTTACGTATGTTTTATATTGCATATGTTAGGACCGATGTACATGCGCAGTCCATTCCTTTGCTCTTCTTACCCAGAATTTAATGATATATTACTGCTTTCAATTTGCATTTTGGAATTTTTATATGCATAGATACAATGTCACTGAAGGCATTTTTATTTAATAAATTATATAGCCTATCATTTGTTAGATTGAATATTTTTTTAAGAAATATTATTCAATAAACTTTTATTTAAAGAAAATCATCTAACAAATGAAGATATCTTTGACTATACATTTTATTAAATAATGTTTTCAGTGACAATACATCCATGTATTTTCATAATGTATGCCACATGAATTTCAAAAACTGCAAATTGAAAGCAGAAATTTTAAGCTATCAAGACGATGTCTGTAGTGGTCACCAGACCATCATAAAATGTCATCCACAGGATGTTGGCAAGTGTGACATTTCGAAACCCAGGGGATGCGCTTTAATTGTCGACAGTAAATGACAACAGGGCCATTTCATCGATCATCAGAATATCAGCTTGTCCAAAATATGACGTTTTCAATATTTTTAGGACGTGCAAGTGTTAGTATGTTTCCGTATATTGATAGACTCTACTGATGGTGAATTTTCAACCTGTTATGCATTTTCTTACTAAACTACGTTTACCATATGTACAAATTATAGATTAAATACATTGTTTCACTGAATAATTGGACTACTTTTTTGCTATGGACGATGATTTCTTAAATCTGGGTGTTATGAGTTTTCTAAAATATTTACTCAGTTTTTTTTTTTTTTTTTTTTTTTTTTACTTTATTAAACAGCGAAGTTTTGGTAACAAATTCAGAAAGTGTTGGAAAGTGTTCCATAATCTATTCTTGAAGTATAATTTTTCATTCTTGTTTTTTGACAAAAATTTTTTAAAACATAATTTAAACTAGATTTCAAATATTTAAAGTAAAAATCAGCTATGAGCACTTATTCCTTTGTACTGACAGAATGTGTATTGACAGTTAGATCCCTCATGCTCTTTGATCAAACGCTCATTGGTGTTTATACTTAAATCGGAGATCGAATTTAAGTTCAGGTTCTCAACCCCTCTGCATGATTTAGATGGAAAAGGTAAGCACTCGCAAATTGGATCCCATTGTTACCGCTCATTCTTTTTTTTTTTTTTTTTTTTTTTTTTTTTTTTTTTTTTTTTTTTAATGAAAGTTATCATTATAAAGAGGGGTAAATGGTTTTCTATCGAAGGACCCACATATTTTTGAAGAAAGACGCAACAGTCTACGAGACTTATAAATCTACCTCTAAATGCCCAAACACATTTTGTACAGTAAACGAAATCATTAAAAGGGTATTGGGTGACTTTTTTACATTTTACAATACAGTTGAAAAGTGTTTATGCATTGGGTTTGTCTGGCCGTTTTTCTGTCCAAGTTCTAACTCTCATAAATGTACTCTGTTTGGCATGTAAATGATGTAAATTAATGAGGTTTACCATGGATTTTTCGGTATTAAAATTGAAGTGTGTAGAATAAGTAGTTCATTTACAGGTCACACAAAAATATACCGTTACATGAGGGCCTATGAGGAAAAATTGCTTGCAGTGTATTTTAATGATGTTGCTCATTTACAAACATAACAAAAGAGACATAAGTTGTTGAGATGCATAAAACATGCTTCCTGTAGAATTTAGGGGACGAAGTATTTACCATTCATTTACAGATACAAAAAATTTTGTTTAACTACCGGTCTTCGGGAAAAGTTATTCGCAATTAATTCACATTATGAATTTCATATACTTTACTGAGGTTTACTAGAAGATGCTTGCTGTAGAATGTGATGTGCATCACACGTATCGCTCAAATACAGGGACACATGAACGATTTCGGATATAATGCCGTGTCCGAAGTATTGTGCTTTAGAGGTTATTGCTGAAAATAAGTTATCAGTTATTGAATAAGTTTTAAACTTTATCTAAATTCTTCCATACTACGTGGCCACAGACAATATACACTATACAGGGCTACACAAAATAATTCGCAAGTAATTCTGAGAATGAGCGTAAATTGCTTAAACGTTTTTTTAATTTGATATATTCATTACAAGCTCAACTACACTTGGTATTTTAAAAGGTGTTTGTAGCATTTAAATATAATCATATAAATAGTCTAAGAGCTAGCAACGTTTTCGTCACCTGATTTTATCAAGGCTCATTTTTCTATATGTTTTTCCGATTTATGGTGTAGTTCGTTTGCGAGCGATCTGGCAGTCAGGAGACGTTGCATTTACCTGCGGGAAGAGGGGTTATGCAGGCCAAAAAACTTCAAAATTATGTCATTTTATCAAGGCTCATTTTTCTATATGTTCTTCCGATTTATGGTGTAGTACGTTTGACGGCGGTCTGGCAGTCAGGAGACGTTGTCTTTACCTGCGGGAAGAGTAGTTATGCAGGTCAAAAAAATTCAAAATTACGTCATTTTATCAAGGCTCATTTTTCTATATGTTCTTCCGATTTATGGTGTAGTACGTTTGCGGGCGGTCTGGTAGTCAGGAGACGTTGCGTTTCCCTGCGGGAAGAAGGGTTATGCAGGTAAAAAAACTTCAAAATTACGTCATTTTATAAAGGCTCAATTTTCTATGCGTTTTTCCGATTGATGGTGTAGTACGTTTGCGGGCAGTCTGGCAGTCAGGAGACGTTGCGTTTACCTGCGGCAAGAGGGGTTATGCAGGTCAAAAAACTTCAAAATTACGTCCCTTTGTCAAGGCTCATTTTTCTATATGTTTTTCCGATTTATGGTGTAGTATGTCTGCGGGCAGTCTCGCAGTCTGGAGACGTTGCGTTTATCTGCGGGGGAAGGGGTTATGCGGCTCAAAAAACTTCAAAATTACGTCCTTTTAGGATGATTTTTGTTCATAACATCTGTTTCTACTAACTATTTGTGATATTAATCCATTATTACCAGAAGTTACCAATGCCGCTAAGACCCTGCCAGATCCACATTTATAGGTAACATATTACTCTTTGGTTAACAGACAACCTATAATTAATTTTCCAGACACAAATACGGTTGCAAAGTTAATGCCCGACGGCTTTAAATATGGCAACGAAAGTGCCTGTTTCAGAAGCCTGTTTTACAGTTTAAAAATTATAAGTCATCTTTACGTCATTTTATCAAGTTTAAAAATTGCAAGATATTACTCATTGGCTATCAGACAACTTATTTAATTTGCCAGACACAAAATCGGTTGCAAAGTTAATGCCAGACGGCTTTAAATATGGCAACGAAAGTGCCTGTTTCAAGAGTGTTTTATAATTTAAAAATTAAAAGCCCTCTTTACGTCATTTTATCAAGTTTAAAAATTACAAGACAAACTCTTTGGCTAACAGACAACCTATTATTAATTTGCCAGACACAAATTCGGTTGCAAAGTTAATGCCAGACGGCTTTAAATATGGCAACGAAAGTGCCTGTTTCAAGAGTGTTTCATAGTTTAAAAATTATAAGTCATCTTTACGTCATTTTATCAAGCTTGAAAATTACAAGATATTACTCTTTGGCTAGCAGACAACATATATAAATAATTTGCCAGACACAAATTCGGTTGCAAAGTTAATGCCAGACGGCTTTAAATATGACAACGAAAGTGACTGTTTCAAGAGTGTTTTACAGTTTAAAATTACAATTACATAAATTTAAATTAATTACACAAAATTAAACTTTTTTTCGACATACACTATATATATATATTTACAAAGAAACGATTGTTGCTATGGTAACAATTAAGGGTTGACTGTCATTAAATGAAGCCAAATCCCTACAAAAGATGACATTTTTTTAAACAGGCACTTTCGTTGCCATATATAAAGCCATGTGGCATTAACTTTGCAACCGAATTTGTGTCTGAAAATTTTATTATATGTTGTCTGTTAGACAAAGTGCAATATCTTGTTATTTTTAGGCTTTATAAAATGACGTAAAGATGACTTATAATTTTTAAACTATAAAACACTCTTGAAACAACCACTTTCGTTGCCATATTTAAAGCCGACTGGCATTAACTTTGCAACCGAATTTGTGTCTGGCAAATTAATTATACGTTTTGTGTTAGCCAAAGTGTAATACCTTGTAATTTTTAAACTTGATAAAATGACGTAAAGATGACTTATAATTTTTAAACGATAAACCACTCTTGAAAGAGGCACTTTCGTTGCCATATATAAAGCCGTCTGGCATTAACTTTGCAACCGAATTTGTGTCTGTCAAATTAATTATATGTTTTGTGTTAGCCAAAGTGTAATACCTTGTAATTTTTAAACTTGATAAAATGACGCAAAGATGGCTTATAATTTTCAAACTATAAAACACTCTTGAAACAAGCACTTTTGTTGCCATATTTAAAGCCGTCTGACATTAACTTTGAACCGATTTTTTGTCTGGCAAATTAATTATAGGTTGTCCGCCAGCTAAAGTGTAATATCTTGTAATTTTTAAACTTGATAAAATGACGTAAAGATGGCTTATAATTTTTAAACTATAAAACACTTTTGAAACAGGCACTTTCGTTGCCATATATAAAGCCGTCTGGCATTAACTTTGCAACCGAATTTGTGTCTGGCAAATTAATTATAGGTTTTCTGCTAGCCTAAGTTTAATATCTTGTTATTTTTAAACTTGATAAAATGACGTAAAGATGACTTATAATTTTTAAACTGTAAAGCACTTCTGAAACAGGCACTTTCGTTGCCAAATTTAAAGCCGTCTGGCATTAACTTTGCTGCAGAATTTGTGTCTGGAAAATTAATTATATGTTGTATGTTAACCAAAGAGTAATATGTTACCTATAAATGTTGATCTGGCAGGGTCTTAGCGACATTGCTAACGCCTAGCAATAATGGATTAATATCACAAATAGTTAGTAAAAACAGATGTTACAAACAAAAATCCTGCTAAAAGAACGTAATTTTGAAGTTTTTTTTACCTGAATAACCCCTTCTACCGCAGGTAAACGCAACGTCTCTCGACTGCCAGACTGCCCGCAATCGTACTACACTATAAATCGAAAGAATATATAGAAATTCGAGCCTCTATAAAATGACATAATTTTGAAGTTTTTTGACCTGCATATCCCCTCTTCCCGCTGGTAAACGCAACGTGTCCTGACTGCCAGACTACCTGCAAACGTACTACACCATAAATCGGAAAAACATATAGAAAAATGAGCCTTGATTAAATGACGCAATTTTGAAGTTTTTTGACCTGCATAGCCCCTTCTCCCGCAGGTAAACGCATCGTCTCCCGACTGCCAGACTGCCCGCAAACGTACTACACAATAAATCGAAAGAACATATAGAATTTCGAGCCTTGATAAAATGACATAATTTTGATGTTTTTTGACCTGCATAACCCCTCTTCCCGCTGGTAAATGCAACGTGTTCTGACTGCCAGACTGCCTGCAAACGTACTACACCATAAATCGCTAAATCATATAGAAAAAGGAGCCTTGATAAAATGACGTTTTTTTGACGTTGCTAGCTCTTAAACTAAAAGGTCAGTGCTAAAAACTGAAAACATGGCAGCCTATGGATGATATTTTCGGAAGTATAATTTCAGTAGTATTAAGCACGTTTTTGCCTGAAATAAATTTTAGCTTAATATGTGACGTATATAAAAATTTATAGGTAATATATAGGATAGTACAGAAGAAATCACTAGATTGCCGTCTAATGGTAGAAATTACTGAAGATGAATTTTTAATTGTGTTGTGCATTTTCATGCGATATGAATTTTTAGTTTACTAAGTAGTTTATTTTCAAATCTATAGATCATATACAGATTGGCTCAAAAGAATTCTTTTCTGGCTATCAGCGGTAATTATTGATATCTTGTTACGTAGATTTCGTAAGAAATGCTACTTATCACATTCTCCCTACGTTGGATTTTCTGACAATTTTTTCAGATCTACGCCGATAGAACACAAAACTACCCCAATTAAAAATTTTACCTATTTATCTATCTATCTATCTATCGATACAGGGTGGTTCAAAAGATAATGTCCAAACGACACGTGTGCGTGTGCCAGGTCGTGAGGAGCAAAAATATTTCATAGTAACTAGGAGTCGGATACGCGACAGTGACGGTTCATTTGCAAAAGTTCAGATATCAAAGAAGTTAAAAAGTTCAGATCATAAGCAAAAGTATCAGATAAATGGACAGACAATTTAAGGGATTTTTCTGACTGAACTAAAACCTTCACATGTTATCTAAGCTTATAGCCCAGTAAATTTAGGGTTTGATAGCTAAGTAATTCATAATGAGCTGAAAATTTCAGAATTTGCTCTTTATGACAAGTAAAAAAAAACCTTAAAAGTCTCAGCAGTTCTCATGTGTGCTTCTATCGAATATGGCCGATCAAAGATGGCAGCTAAAACCTTTTTGCATCGTCCAATGTTTTTTTTCCATTTCTAAGTCATGTATCAATATTTTTTTACTTCTGCAAAACTCTGTGACCTCTACTTACATCCTGTTTTATTGTATATATAGGGTCTGACTAATGCAGGGGCACACGGGGCATGTGTCCCGAGCTCCCGTGCCAGAAAAGGCCTCAAAAATTAAAAAAAGCACTAAAATTGCTAAAACAACCCCTTCTCTCTTGAGGTTTTTTAATGGTCTTGTAAAAGAATCTTAAGGTGTAGGGGTCCCGCAAAGAGATGCCTATCCAGGCCTCAGTCTATTAGTCGAGCCCTGTACCTAGTTTTTATCAAAATAAAAGCTACGAATGAGCTGTACATTCATTTATTTGTCGTCAAATTAATAGAATTTCATTACCCTTAGCCTGTTTTGCCTCGTACTTAAGAAACTATTGACAAGCCATCTGTTAGTTTGTAATCCTATTTGTGAGTATTATTTTTAAAATTTTGTTTTAAAAAATGACAGATATTCCATTTTTCTATATAGAAATGTTTGTCAGAGGACTGTGATGGAAAAAAAGAAAGAAATTAGACCAAGTTTAAATTATTTATTACAAGGCACAAAGATTTAAATCCAAAGTAAAAGTACAATAAACATATATAGTAATGCTTGTAATAAATAAGGTAATAATCTTGTGGTGAATAAACTTAAAACAAAATTACCAGAATTCTACTCATTCAACGTCGTAACCGTTATCGTCGTCTTCAAATCCGATAATAGGACGAACTGAATTTATGCATGTTTCTCCTAAGCAAGAGGTACAAAACCTAGAACAATGGAGAGCTGCCTTCTTGCACTGACATTTTTCATCACAGTCCCTTGCAGCAGTTATTTTGCAATCACAAGAGATAAGCTACAGAAGATCTTCGGGCGCTGCGGGAAGTGTTGAAGGTAATGGGTTTAATCTGCCTTCTTTCAGGAACCATCCCCATTCAATAGGATCTAGGTTGTTTCCCAGCCACTGTTGGACTTTAAGATAAACCCACAGTGAATGCTGCGAACTTGCTGCACTTGTTGGTGGAAGAACGGCCAAGTTATATTTTGATGAGAGGTTTTTGGTTACTTCTTTATTGTAACAGATATGTCGCAGCTCATCTAGGGAGTCAACTTTCTCTCCCCCAAAAAAGTGTTTCATGAATATCTCCCCAATTTCAATTACCTTTTGGGGTTTAAGTTGAGAACTGTTGAATAAGGAAGTCAAAGAAAGCAGCTCATGGTTTTTCTTTATGAGTTTAAAAGCTGAGGATTTCCATTCCTAAAAATTGCTGATGTTGTATCACATCCAGTTGCTGCATGTTGGAAGAGAATGGAATCCTTCATTGAGCCAAGTGATTTTTTTAATTTTAAATATGTTATAGCATTTTTGTTCGCGAGGTCGTAGTAAGAAGAGTGGTTTTCCTGGGTTACCTCGTGCGATGAGAATGGTCAGCATATCTGTGTCAGTACCAACTACTGTGACTAATATAGAATTGGTCTTACTTGAATTAATTGCTGTTGTACAGATTACTGCTTCAGCATCATCATCCGCCTGTAGGGCAGTTATTCCTTCGGCCTGGAAGTAGCCCATGACCATTCGAATAAACCTAGCCTTGTTCTCGGAGTTCCGTAAAAAAACAGCTTGTTTGGTTGTAGCCACCATGTTTTCGTCAAAAGCAATAGTTGCAGACATTTTCGACATAAATCTTCTTACCTCTCCACACTTTAAGTTGATAAGGCACAAGTGTACCCATCAAAAACAACTGCTTCACTTGGAGAGAAGTGTTTCTGGACAAATCTAAGATATTTGTGGCATATATCTCTGTAGGTGTCGGACTCGTTCCAAACCAATGTATGCAAAAGAAATCTTCCATCTACAATAAACGAGCAAGTTGGTGGAGGTTCAACACAAGTCTCAGTTGTTTAAATGATAGCAGCTAAAGTTGATTTAACATTCTTCCTCATTGAAACTTCATCAAAGAGGGAGGGAGGTTGAGGAGCCAATTCGTATTTGAGATAATCTCGTAGATTTTCATTTTACTTGAGAAAAGCAGCAATCCTGGTAAACAACTGTAGAGGATTGAATATCACAGTTGAATTCCTTATTATCAATCTGTTATTTGTTTCCGATATTGGTATAATTCTCTTTTTCCCTTGAAGTTTAATTTCCCCATGAACATCCTATGATTGAAGTCAGTAAATTTTCACAAACTTTCTTTGCATTGTCATAGTTTGTTTTATCATCAGCAACCAATCCATTAGCTACATTCATCAACAAATGTTTAGGACATTGATTATCGAAAGGATTGTGAAGCAGTAGCCATTCGGATAGCTTATTCAAATCAGAATCATCTCTTTATTGTCTGGAATGCCGAAATTCAACGTGTTGTTCTTAGCATACATAAGATTTTTCACAAAAATCTTCTAATGCTTCCGATACTTTCATGTTCATTGGGCAAGAAGCAATCCATCTGGACAAAGTAGAATCTTCCATTCCTCGGCCATGTGTTAAGCCTCCTGCTACTTTTATGGATTTCATGAGACTGTGCTCTATTATCATGTCTGATGCAACTCCACTCCATGCCCTGTCTTTTCTGGGAATAGTAAAATAACAATCAACAATTTTTAAAAATTCATTGCTTTCCATTTTCTCCATCAATTCTTCCATTTGCTGAATATATAAATGGGCACATTTGGCATAAAAAATGTGGCCTGCTGCATGAAAGTTAGGCATCATGGATTTAATGCTATGCAAATGTAAATCCCAGTTCCCAACTCGATCTGCTTGAATACATAAAAGAATAAGTGTAATCTGTTCCATGTACTCTAACCACAGCTTGCCAGTTCTAGAAAAGTCTCTGCTTTCTGCAGCTGTTTCAATAGAGTTTATCAACTGTTTAATGCAGTTGTTGTCTTGAAGATCTTCAATACGGCTTCCATTTGTCACCATAAGTTCATGAATAACATCTCGAATTTTGCTTTTGGAATTGTCATCTAACTCGTGCAGAGAGTGTTGAAGAAGTTTTTCATACAGAGTTACGTATGTGAGAAAATGTGCTTTTAAGGCTCTCGAATAAACATGTCACAGTGATAATAACTGATGATATAATATATATTAACTTATTCTTATCTGCATTTTTTGTTGAAAAAAGGCCTGTGTGTGAAAATGTGGGTGAAAACTCCAAAGGAAAAAACGATTTTTATTTTTTTTAAATAACTTCAGTTTAAATAAATCGTATTACCGTACATTTATAATTTCTTTATTTTTTAAACCTAAGCTCATATTCAAATTAGCATACTTGCTGGCTGCATTGGTTTCCTTAGAAGCGAAAAATATTCACTTTTGACATAATAATGTAGAAAAACATCCAACAAGGCGCAATTATTTGGCGACCACAGTTGATCCGCCATTTTGGATGGAAGCCGACATCGAATTTTTTGAGACTTTTCAGGATCCATTCGTTAGGAGCTAATCCTGAAAATTTTAGCTCATTATGAATTTCTTAGCTATCGACCCCCTTTATGGTCTAAATTTACTGGGCTATTAAGACTGGCAGCATCAGTTAGTGCTGGCATATATAATTTATTCATTTATTTTTTGTCTTTTTTTAAATTGTTGTTGTTGTTTACATTTTTATGATTATTTTTTTTTCTCTTTTTATCATTTTCTGAACTCCAGAGATTATAAATTAAAGGAAAAACTTTTGATTATTGCTTATATCTATGAAGACATTTTTCCCAATACTGCCATATCTCTAATTCTTCTTAAATGTGTTAGTTGAATAGGATAAGCGTTCTTCTACCGTTCGAGCCATTTCATAGTTTTTTCCAAATATTCAAAAGCTTTGTTATGTGATAAAACTGGATTATTGTTTTAGCATTCGGTTTCATTTTATTCAATTTCTTTTCATAATGCATCCGATCCACACTCTCATCACCATTTAAAATCTGATATCCAGGGTCATGTACTTCACTATTTAACCACTCCTAGCTTACGAACCACTTCATAGCTTACGATTCTTCCCATCTCCTTTATTGTTTTACATTCCTCATTTTCTGATCCACTATAATTTTTTTTTTTAGACAATAAATAATTGGGAATTCGGTTATTTATTCATTTATTTATTTTTTTTTTTTGGTTGAAATAAGCTGTTCGGATAACTGGAAGTTCGGTTAAAAACTTTTTGAGGGCAATAGGCTGTTTGGATAATTGGAAATTCTGTTAATTGAAATTCCGATAATCGGCGGCCTAATGTAATGAAATAAAAAATTATCACAGATTTTTCCAATCCAGCAGTGCAAAAATAAATGGTTTATCTTTATTAAGGCCGTTGTTATTTTAATTCGAAACCAGGGACACATTTTTTCGATGACACTGTATAACAATTCAAAAAACGTCTAACCACAGGATTTCAGCAATTATCGTTCGCAGTCCATCCTGTAATCGAAATTTTCTGTGTGTCCCCTGTAAATGAACGATGGATGCTAGGCAATCCATAATCTATGTAAAACATGTTGTTGTTCACCGCAGCGTTTCTCCCCATAGATCATAATGTAATGAATTATTTTGAACTTCCCTATAAAAGAACTATAAATGCTTTTACTCTATACTCTGTAGAAAGCATTCTGTCATCTACATTAGCGATGCATATGAATTTCATTAAAAGGCACTACTCAGGCTATTTTCCCAAACACCATAAGGTAACTGAATTTTGTGTGTGTGTGTCATTTCAATATAAACGAACTATAAATTCTGCAAATAATTTTTTAATCGCGAGCATTCTGTAATAAGTATTAATTACATTACAAGGCATTATATTTATGAGAATTATAGCCCGGATAGTCAGCAGAGGGCAGAAAGAGAAATGGAAATCTTACACTATGTTATCCTTCTAATTCCTATGTTAGAATTCGCTCTAGAAATTCCATAATTCAGAGAATCTGAATTCATACCAGAAACACTTTCAGTAATAATTTTACTTTATTTAAATATTGAATGTCAGTTATTAAAAAAAACAGATGCTATTTTAAATTTCGGGGGTAAATTTGGAATATCCGATTTAAAAAATCCACTAAATTCAAATCCCGGTGGTAGCATATATGCTACCATGGGCATTAGAGGGTTAAACTATGTTGGAAAGTACTAAGATGTTTTCTATAATTTTATTTCTATTTATTATAATTATTAAGGTATCTCATTTCGTTTGGAGCGCTTGTTTTAAAAAGAGTGCAATACTGAATAAATGCACATATCTGTAATTAAATAATAAAACTTTATATAAATACTCATAAAAATCTAACAAGAAATAAAAAATCACGCGTCGAGCATAGATTATGAAACACTTTCCAACACATTCAGAATTATGTAACAAAACTACACCGTTTAAAATATTAAAATATTACGTATAATTCAGCCATATGGAAACGCATAACACATTTCAAAACCCATTTTCAGCGGTTCTAATCTACAATCGTAAAATTATCCGAAATTTTTCAGCAACCCTGTATATGATATATATATTTATATCTATTAACTACATGCATACAAAAATTTAGTTCGCGTAAGAAATACATGTACTTCAGTAGAAAATTCCCCTTCAGCAATTTCATCTAATAAGAAGAATGGTACGTGAATACTTTTGGGTACCCCCGTATATGAGGTATAGGATTTATATATAACGAGTGACATGTAAAAAATTAACTTAATTTAAACGCGCATACCGAATTTTAAACCGTACACTCCAGCAATTATTCCACAAAGACAATACTGTAACCGATTTATTTTGTGCGTCCCTACTAATAATGCCCTGTTCTAACGCGATCGTAGCGAAATTCAGTGATTTATACCAGTTTCAATACTTTTGAAATAGCGTAATGTCACTAAAATTTTCTGCAAGCGATTTTTCCCCATATACCGTAATGTAATGGAATACTTTTACGTTCCCTTGTAAATGAACTCTTAATCCTACATACTTCATATACAATACCAAACATGCTTTGGTGACCCTAAATAAAGTTCATCAATTGCATGAAAATCCGAGTATATTTACGGGAGTTAGAGCGTGTATAGACGGACAGAAAAACCGAATGCGTAAACACTTTTTAAATTTGTTGGAAAATGTTAAAAATGAAATGAGTTCATTTGTGATCTATTCTCCTTTTGCTTCGGCTGATAACGGGCTGTTAAATTTTCCAGCTCGGAATGCTTCCTGTGTGTTTTTATATTTGTATGATGATTTATGCAAAATTTTATTATTTAATTGTGGTTCATCGCCAATTATTTGGTGCATACACATATTTTTAGTTCAATTGTAATGCAGAATGATGAAAAAACGTAAAATCCTTACAATATCTTTAAAATATTTAAAGAAAATTGGGGCCTGGCTGCATTTTTTTAGCAAAATTTTATATTTACACAAGACAGCGTATACTTTATTCAACTAAATATATTTAAATTTCACGTCCTACATATTACCATGACACTCACCTGTGCAATGAACTAGGAGTTTTACAATATATTCAAAATTAGCTGAAATATTTGAAAATTTGTCAAAAAATACATATTTTTTTATATACAGTTACCATTCTATTATTTTCGAATATGGAAAGAAACATAGAGTTATGGAGTAATGGGTAAAGCATTTTTACAAAATTTTACTGAAATATGTTTAAAACATTTTGTGTAATGAATTTTATCAAACATAAAAATAACGGAAAAATTGATTTTCCAGAAGTAGCATTTTAAATTATTCGTATCTATATTGTTTCTTATCTATAAATTTAATCTAGAAGTGCCTGATAAGGTTTATTTGTATTTTTATTTAAAAAAGTAAGCAATTCATGCAAAGATATTGGTTGGATTATATTGGTTTGGAAATATTGGTTGGATTTGTTCTGGCCTTCCTACAGCCGCTTCCAGTACTCATTGCTTCCTGTTTATTAAATTGGCAACTCCTCTTCTAGTAATTGTCGTTCAAAACAGATTTGGAATCGTAAATTATTGTTTTTTTTAAATAAAACAATAAAAAATATTTCGAAAATTTTAGCCATTTTAATGTAGGCAGAGACCTTAACATCTTCACGCCGGCGCGGCGGGTCACACCCGACTGTGTCAGAGTCTCCGGCTTTTTGCACACCACTATTATTTTAGAGAAAATGTTGTTCCTTTAAATCGCCCAATTGTTCTAATTAAATAAAACAACATTTTCTATATTAAAATACTGGTATCCAACAAGCCGGAGACTTGGCAGCTCCGAAACAGTCGAGTGTAACCCACCGCGCCGGCGTGAACGTGTTAACACATTGCCGACGGGCAATTTTTATCAAATCTGAATTTCAAAATAGTAGAATCTACTCCCTGTTCAGAAAGTCTTTTGTAAATTGGTGTTCTAGATAAGTTTCCCAAGTTTATGCATCGGTAAATATCTTTCAATGTACGAACTTTATAAAAAATATCTTACAATCTAAAAAAATACGGACAGAATGATGTAAATGCATTTTGTGCAAGTTAGAAGCCACGCACTTAGTCAACGATGTTTTTTTTTTCATAAAAAACAAGACTGTAAACTCGTGAATGTGTGATAACCCCTTAATGGTCGCATTAAATTGCGGTTTAAAAATTCAAATTGCTTATTGGCACCACCTTTTTGAAAAAGAAATATTCACTTTATTGAATGACAGGTAAAATGATACATTAATAAAACCGATTACACTATTTTTATACTGGTGGGAATCAAACAATCTGTATAAAAGACGCAGCCCGTGAATATCACGGGAGCCAGAATTAAGGGTTAATACAATACGGACTGCCTGCCACTTAATAGTTCAAAGTATTGTCCCACTACAGATCCGAGGATTGCCACCGGATTTGGGTAACATTTACTCAATTTTTCATTTGTTCAGGTTCGGTAAATGAATCAAGCTAGGTTCGAAAACAAACCCGCCGGTTTAGCAATAACTGACCCATTTCCCATATATACGCTATATAGCACACAAGGACACACGGTGTTAAATCATGATTGTCCGTAACTTACGATTCTGTATGGATTCTAGCTAGTGTTGCCAGGTCTCCCACCTAAATAAGGGTTCCAAGCTCTGGACACCGCTAATCTCTTTAAATTTATTTCGGCATGTTTAAACGCAGATAATTCTGTCATTCGATAAGACGAAGAAAATTACTTTAAAATACTACTGCCCAGAGCATTTGGAACAACGATTTACGCTGGATATCTGGAAATACTAATTCTAGTGCATCTTTTTACGATTTTAAATACTTTTTAAGCCCTTAAGGGGGCAGAATACATTTAAACCTTCAAAATTTTCGAAAAAATTTTAATACATATATTGATTTCCTAATCATTTCTGAACAATATGCAAAATTCCGCATTAAAAAATTCTCATTACTTTAATAATTATGTTAGTTTTATTAAGGCTATATATTAAGACTACATAGGACAATTAAACTTTGCGTTGTGTTTATTCAAAACGATGAATTTTGATACTGCGCGCAGTGTTACTAAAAAACTATGCATGACAATCAAAAGAAATTTTTACCACATATTCTTTTTTGTATCATATAAAACTTAACACCAGAAAAAGGTAAGATATTATTTTTTTTCTCCTTTTGTAAATTGAAAATATTTTTTTAAAAGTGAAAATTTTTAATTTTTCGTTAATTTTTTAATTGAGTCAATATTTTTTGCAAATATTTTAATTTTAGTATAAAGGTAACACTATTATGTATTTGTTTTCACCAAAGTTTCCTCTTTATATGCATATTTTCAGATTTTATCATGCGCGCAAGATTTTTTTCTGTTATTTTCATGTATTTTTAAACTTATCCTTTCAATATATATTTATGAATTTAATTTATCTATTTAAATATAAATTACATATGAGCTTTATATTTAAATGAAGTTTGATTTTTATTTTTGACTTATTACACAAGTTTTCAAGCTTGCAGCATAGTGATATTTTTTACTTTTTCGACTTGTTCAAAGGTATCCTACCCTCTTAATGCTCGAATTCAATTACGGTCTGAAAATTCAAATCGCTTATTTGCACCAGTCTTTTGAAAAAGAAATATTCACCTTATTTAATGACAGGTGAAATGACACCGTAATAAAGCCAATTACACTAATTTATAAAACTGGTGGAAATCATATATTCTGAATAAAAGACACAGCCCGTGAATATCACGGGAGCGAGAATTAAGGGGTTAAGCAATAATCTTTAATATTGTTAAACCCAATAATGTGTATTATTTTTCTTTGTACAATTTTTCTTTTCTTGTATGAAGAAGTAGATTATATAATATAAATGTCACTTTCGAAAATGTGTACTAATATAAACATTAGTTTACACTAGAGTAATATTAACACAATTATTCTAATTGGTAAACAAATCATATTAGATGTAAATTTCCAACTGGGCGAAAAATGTCCTGGTCCGGACATTTTTCGCCCAGTTGGAAATTTACATCTAATATTAGTTTACAGGTAATAAGAAGAAATCAATAAGCAAAAAAGATTTTTTCGAAGATTAACATTCAAGACATAAAAAATCACACGGAGTTGATCGCACGGATCAGATTTCCAAGAGATCTCACGACCAATTTTAAATGAAATTTCATTCTTAAACTTCTAAACATCCCATAATATTACTTTTTACAACGTCGTATAGAGAAAAAAAATTTACTTTTAAATGGAATTTGTTTGAAAGCTATATCTCAATTTGTTTCTGAGTTATTATTATTTTTTTGTAGTTTTTATTACTTTTTTTGTCATAGTGGCAACAGAAGTATCCATCTCTGTTGAAAGTAAATGGAAATACAGATTACTGTATAGACCAATCAAAAAACGAATAAAATGCGGATTAAACCAATAAAAATCTTCAGATATGCTTTTGATTTCCTACCCTGACGAGGACAATAACCATTTCTCCAAATGGTTAAAAAGAATATTTTGTAAAGATGTAGAGCATAAAAACATTGCCACTGTTACTTTATAATAAATATGAAAACAATATCATTTATTGCGAAGTTTTTAATTTAAAAGTGGTCAAACAAAATTAATAAATTAAAAGTAGTTTCTTAGTATATAGAAGATTATAGTTTGTTCAAACATACGAAAATATATGCATTTTAAATACTTGTTTTGACCCTCTAACCCATTAATATGTAATTATTTTTCTTGTATACTTTCTCGTTTCAAGTATGATGTATCTTATATATTACTAGCAGGCCCGCCCGGCGTTGCCCGGGGTTTGTAAATAATAACCTGAAATAAAACTTAAGTTTATATGAATTTATATCTTTGGAAATTATTTTAAAAAACCTAATTTCGGAGGCCCCATTAACTTCCGCAGCGCGTAATGTGTTTCCATCAAACTTCTTTCCGAACGAACCTGTAACCTATGGCATCATTTACCGGAGATAATCGAAAACCAAGTTGAGTGAACCAAACATCGTAGGAATCAAGCCCACAGAAAAAAATGCACTATTCATGTTAGAAAATGTTCGTAACTAAAGTCTAAGATAAAATTTCATTATACAGAAAGTAGATGAATTGTAATCTAAGTTGAAGGCAGCAAATCCCGTTGAAATTGACCCCTTAAACCCGAGGAAATAAGATCACCACCAAGAGGTGAAAGATGCCTCTTCACCTTGTAAATTTCATGAATTACTGTTAACATTAACACCATATTTAATAAATCCCTTTATTTATGAAATCCCTTACCTAAAGTAAACTTTAAAGTAACGCGATTTTTTAATTTACGGCTGTAATGAGTAGACGTAAGTGGATGCTGAAAAGGAGATTAATGTTCGAAAAAGGTGGTAGCTGACGTATAAAGAAAGACCGGTCCCTGGGTGCCAGGGTCTTAACTGGAATATAATTTGGTATAAGAAAAAAAATTTCAGGTTTTAAAGTAGCTGGAAGAAGCTAAAACTATGTTAAAGAAAATTGCAATAGAATAGGATAGTTTTTAAAGAAGCTGCAACAAAGGCCCCCAAGAAGACGAATCAAGATTGGTGGTAGCTGAAGTCTGCATTTTGTTTTTCTTGTCGTTTATGTGGTCATTCTGGAGAACTTAAGAAGTTGTTAGAAGAAAAAAGCTCCTGAATCGAACCATTTTTAAGTTAGCTATTACAGGGGGCCCAAGACGGCCCAACTGATAGTTGAGAGCAGGGCCCTAACATGAAAACATGTTTAAATGTTTTAGTAGTTAGCGTTTTAGATCTTCAATTAGTCAAAATTAATCAAAGGGTATGAAATAATCATTAGAATAATATTTTAAAGAAATGCGCAAAAATGGGGTAAATGCTTAAAAAGGGGCCCTAGAGCTCCAATAAAAATATGAGGATGTTGGTATAGGGGGAAGAGTCCAAGATTCAATTTTTAAATTATGCAATGAGAAGGTGAGAAAATTAGGGTGTAAAAAATGCATAGCACACAAAAAATTCAAGGAGAACCCGCATCGAGGGCCTCAGGATTTTAACTGGAATATAGAAACGGGAGAAAAACGAAATGGAAAAATGGTTCCAAAAATTAAGATCGGATTAAGAGGGGCAGTTTACTAATATTTTATGATGCAAAAGCTTCAAGGGGCCTTGTGCCGGGCCCCAAGGGGGAATGGACTTAAGTGGCATGTACTTTGGTATAAATACACTTTTTAGTAGTTTATAATGTAACCTGAGGATGATAGAACTATGGTAAAGAAAATTGAAAAGAAAATATGGTAAAGGAATTCGGATCATTTTAAAAGAAGGTGCACCAAGGGCCCGAAGAAGACGATTTATATTCAAAATTGGTGGTAGTTGAAGTCTGAAATATTTTTGTGTCGTTCATGTAATAGCTGGAGAACCTAAGATGTTGTTAGAAAAATAAAGCTAGTGAATCGGACTATTTTTAAGGGATCATTAGAATATAATTAAAAAGAAATGTGCAAAAAATTGGGGGAAATGCTTAAGAAAGGGCCCTAGTGCCCCAATAAAAATATGTGAGTGTTGGTCTAAGGAGAAGTGTTCAGACTCAACTTTAAAATTACGCACTGCGAAGGTGAGAAAAATGGGGTGTGAAAAACGCATGGCCCACAAAAAATTTAATGGACCCTGGACCGGGCCATACGGGACCCTAGACGGGCCCATGGTCTTAACTGGAATGTAGAAACGGGAGAATAACTAAATGAAGAATGTATCCAAAAATGAAGATAGGATAAAAAGGAAGCAATTTATTTTAAATTTAGTGCGCTAAAACTTCAAGGGGCCCTATACCGGGTCCCTTGCAAGGGTGCCAGAGACTTAAGAGAAATGTAGAAATGGGGCAGAAACTGAAAGGAGAATTCACCCCAAAAACGAAGAAGATCGTATAGGCCCTGTACTGGGCCCATTGTCAGGGATCCAAGGTCTTAACTTAAAATGTAGAAATGGGGTAGGGACTGGAAGGAGAACTCACCCCGAAAACGAAGAAAATCGGATAGAAAAGAGGCATTTTATTAACAATTTAGTGCACTAAAACTTCAAGGGGCCCTGTACTGGGCCCCTTGCAGGGGATCCAGAGTCTTAACTAAAATGTAAAAATGGGGCAGAAACTGAAAGAGAATTCTCCCCCAAAACGAAGAAGATCAGATTGAAAAGAGGCAAGTGATTAACAATTTAGTACACTAAAACTTCAAGGGGCCCTGTACCGGGCCCCTTGCAAGAGTGCCAAGGTCTTAACTGAAATGTAGAAATGGGGTAGAAACTGAAAGGAGAATTCACCCCGAAAACGAAGAAGATCGGATAGAAAAGAGGCATGTTATTAACAATTTAGTGCACTAAAACTTCAAGGGCTGTGTACTGACCCCTTGACAGGATTCCAGGGTCTTAACTGAAAATGTAGAAATGGGGCAGAAACTGAAAGGAGATTTCATCCTGAAAACGAAGAAGATCGGATAGAAAAGAGGCATGTTATTAAAATTTAGTGCACTAAAACTTCAAGGGGCCCTGTACCGGGACCCTTGCAATGGTGCCAGAGTTTTAACTGAAATGTAGAAATGGGGTAGAAATTGAAAGGAGAATTCAACCCAAAACGAAGAAGATTGGATAGAAAAGAGGTATGTTATTAACAATTTAGTGCACTAAAACTTCAAGGGGACCTGTTTTGGGCCCATTGACAGGGTGCCAGGGTCTTAACTGAAATGTAGAAATAGGACAGAAACTGAAAGGAGAATTTACCCCCAAAACGAAGAAGATGGGATAGAAAAGAGGCACGTTATTATCAATTAAGTGCATATAAACTTAAAGGGGCCAGGGGCCCCGGCCCTTAAGAAATTAAAAATCTGAGCCTCGGGTGCATCAGGACCTGTCTTCGACTAATCACTGCTGAATTTTCAGACTTCTACATGCGGTAAATTTCGCTAGCCATCGCCAACAGACACACACAGAACGATTTGTTCTTTTATTAGTATAGATTTACGACCCGTTCAGAAGTGTGTGCTAATATAAAATCAACATTATTGATTATAACTATACTTCTTCGTCATAAGAAATATTTGATAAAAATATGGAATATAATAGTTAGCCACCTTTTAATTTTTAATAAAAATGATTCCTTTTTTCAGTGGGAGGGAGGAAGAATATTTAAAAAAGATCAAGCAAAATTTTAAAAAGAAAATATTTTCTGAGAATTTAAATATTTTGGAAAAATAAATTGTAAGTATAAATTGTAACGATTATTATATTACATATCTTAAAAATATTTTATTTTTGAACTGAATGAAGTATTTTACACCTATTTTCTATAGATATATGCGATTGTTTCTATAGCCTTACAGTTTAACCCATTTGCATCATTAGCGCATGTATGCGTCAATTCAGAAATTTCTTTTTTATTTCGAATCTCTATCCGTAATTCTGAAAAGCAATTTTAGCTTTTTATAACCCCTTAATTCTCGCTCCCGTGATATTCACGGGCTATGTCTTTTATTCATTTTATTCTGTTTGGTTTGATTCCCGCCAGTTTTATAAAATAGTTTAATTTGCTTTATTATGGAATCCTTTTACCTGTTATTAAATAAGATGAATACTTCTTTTTCAAAAAAGTGGTGCCAATAAGCATTTTCAAAATTTTAAACCGTAATTTAACACGACCGTTAACCCTTTTAGGGACAAAGCATTTTCAGTGCTAGAGTGTTGAAATAAATGAATGGCACCGGAATTTACTAACTAATTTAATTGGAAATAAGAATAACGCTATATTTCACTTTCACATTAAGTGGAAAATATTTTATCAAACTTTTGATGTCATTGTACCGTTTGAGAATTAAAATTAAGTGTTATCTTTATGAAACCACCGCCCCTGAAAGGGTTATGGGGTTAACCCGCTACTGCCCATGGTAGCATATTTGCTACCATAAGCTTTCACGATGTAGTGGGATTTTTTATTCAAAAATTCCGTTTTCACACCGAAATTTAAAATATGAATTTTTTTTTATTATTTAATTAATAGAACAGTGGAACAATGTAAGCTGGTTCATGGATTTCCTAATTGCGTGTCAACTTCACATCCGGTATAGAGGTAATGCGTATTTCAATGCAATGTGAGCCATGAAAGTTGTTTTAACCTGGCTGGTGGCCACAAAAAAGGAGAATTAAAGTTTAAGAGTAAGATAACTTACTAATAAAATGTTAGTATCAAAATAAGGTAAAAAAAAAATGTTCCATATGATTCTAACACTGACAGTTCATAAACAGGCGGAAAAGCTACCAAACGGAAGCCCCAGCATAAAAAAGACTCTTTACAGAGACCATACATTAGATTAACGCAAAATAATGAAAAGAACAGTGTGAATAATTTCGAAAAGATTAATAGAATATTTACATATTTACAAGAAAATGTTTTTATAAAATAATGCACAAGTAGAGTATAAAAAGCGATTATAAAAATCATAAATGAGGAGAGTTCAGACTAACTGCACAGAAAAAAACGCATAATACTAAGGGGAATATAGAAAAAAGAGGACGGCGCCCGCCCAGTCTGGTAACTTGATGAATATATGTGATAAAATGAAACCAAGTTAATAGAATAAAAGAATAAAAATCTAAGACACTTCAAAACGTGAGAAAAACAATAAAAAAGCAATTTAGGAGATTTTTTTCAAGCAGACAGAACAAGAAGAGGAAACAGCAAAAGTTTATCAGAGGAAGAAATTATTCTTCTTTATGTTAAGAAGTTTAGCAAGTTTGTCGAATTCGTTTATAATAACTATCATTTTTTCCATAGGGTTATCAAATTTTTTGGGTTGTGTTGAAATATTTTTGATACAGCTTAAGAATTTAGTAATTTGGAAGACTTCTTTGATTTCACTGAAGGTATTAAGTATATCTTTGATGTCATTAGAGTAATTTTTAGGGGTTTTGATATTTTGAGTGTTATTTGAATTTTCGGTAGTAGGGAAGGAAGGGGTATTTGAGGTTTCACTATCATTAATTTCAGAATTTAACGTATTAGTACTAGTTGAGGGTACAGTGGTCTTATTTTTTTGGTGTAGTTTAAATTTTTAAAAATACCAGCAAAAAGTTGGTTTTCGGTGGAGATATCGCTGACGCTATTGCTTGTAGTTTTACGGTTAGGTATATTTTCCAGTCTGTACAGGTTTTGGGGATAATCGCGGTAATTTGCGGGATGTCCAAGTCCACAACTGGCGTTTTTGTGGGTAATTCAACCCTTGTGCTCACAGGCGGTGCTCAGATGTAATTCGCCACATTTAACACACTTGGCATCAAAGCCGCATACATCTGAGGCATGCCCGTAACCTTGACACATGTAGCATTGTTTGACTCTGTATTTGGTAGTAAAGGCTTGAATTTTGACTGAAATATAATGTATGACATTTATTTTGTAGATGCCCTCAAAGTTCTTGCGTGGTATAACATTAACCATATAAAGTGGCATTGGAGCGGCAGAGGCAGTTTTTCTATTTTTTAGCATGGCAGCCCTTGTGACTGCAAACACATGCTCTGTGAGGATTTCTTCGATTAATTTAATGTCGGTATAACAGGGGAGGCCCCTAAGGCATATTGATTGTTTTAGGTCTTAACTCCCTAGGGTCAAGAGTTGTATATTTCTTTTGATTTTGGTCTAACCGCCTTTGCGTTAATACGAAGTTGTTATCAGAATTACACTGAATAACTAAGCGTTAGCCTTTTAGTGCAATTTTAGGTTTTTCGAAATTTATCTCAGTAATTTGACGGGCTAGCATCGCCCAATTATTCTCAATTTGGATGTAGAGTGGGTTAGCAGTTTTTTTGGAGTTACCAGTATACTGGATGATCTTAACACTAACATTAGTTTGCTCCATATCAATATTTTCCCTTAGATTAACTTAATTTTCGATATTCTTAAATTTATTGCTCAGAGGGACAGCAGAACTCTCCTCTGATAAAGGACGTTTAACTCCTTTTTGACCGCATTGAAAAGTTCATTTTTTAGGTTAGAATTAGTAATAAATGTGTTAGCCGTTTTCTTATATTTAATTGAGCAGAAAAAACCAAAAATAGCATAATCTAACAAGTTATCGATTGTTGGCTCCCTAAGCAAAGAAAATGCTTCAAGGCAAGTTTTCCTTAGCTCCTCTTGATAGGTTGGAGAAGCAGAGTAACCAGCTTTATCTTTTAAATCCTGAAAATATTGGTCGATGAAGGCGAAAAAATCAGTCAGTATATATTTAGAAAAGTCCTCAAAACTTGAACAAATACTATCAAGTTGTTCTTTGAAATTGCTGTTTAACGATCCATTTGAGATATTATTCATAATATCCTCCATACATCCAGGATCATCCAAAGACGGCATATTGCAGCTTCGAACAGTGATAAAGTTATTCATACGAACCACCCCATCACCCGCTCAACACTGCGAAAATGTAACATACGGAAATGACGGAGCTATGCATTCATACGACCTCTCTCCTTCAGATTCGTACTCCCAGGACTCCCAAATGGTCCGCAAACTGAATACCAATATTTTTTTAGAAAAATGTTCTTTTTAGATTTTTCTTACAAACCGCCCCGAAATCACCCTTGAAAGTTAATTCTAGCGCAAACCCACCATAAATTTTTCTGTTAAAATTTATTGGTATTCAGTTAGCGGACCATTTGGGATCCCTGTACTCCGTACCGATAACCGATATCTAACGATTCGTACTTCGTAGCGATAACCGATATGCTGATATCTAACGTAACTCAACAGATTAATTGATAGCAGTTATTTCTTTCTTTCTTTTTTTTTTTTTTTTTTTTTTTTTTTTTTTTTTTTTTTTAATAAACCGAAAATTGCTGTTATATTTTTGGTATGAATTACGGATTTTTGGAACCCATACTACCCTTGCAATTAGAGGGTTAATACCATGCGTTACGTGATTAGGGTATGTTGGTGCACCAGTGCTCTGTGTACTTGAGTAAGCAGGTCGATTATCTAATGTCAAAACAGAATTTTGCATTTATCTTTAGAAACGGAAAGGTGATTTTGTCCTTCTCGTTATAATATTTATGGTTTTTGAAAACAAGATCATAATAAAGATTCCAAACTAATTTATTATTATTTTTTAGTTTGTATTGCTTTGGTTATTATTGGACTACTTGTCACCTAAGTGATGTGCAGTTGTTTATAAATTTTTAGCATTGTCACAATTTTTGTCTCAATGGTATTTAGTGCCGATAGTGCAAGAGTGCGCAGTGTCGAAGTGTACAAGAGTGTGCACCTGTTTTTGGAAAACCTGCTACTGTTGTTAAAGTAAGTTTAAAAGTAACGATTCTATACCCTTTCAAAAATGATCTTTTTGCATATAATGACTTTTCAGTAAGGCCGCGTCACTGGAAGACCTTTAGAATCTAAACTTGTTGAACAACGTATGTTGAAACGTCAGTTGAAACACAGAACACTGAAAATGAGGATGAAAGATAATTGCTTTCAACAAAAATTGATATCTGAGAAAGGCAGAAAAGCTATATAAAAAATGATGCAAGCCCAATGTGAAATAAACCCAACTTCCTTTCGCAAGGTTAGACTTTGACAACTTTACCTTACGTCAAATTAACATAGTTACTGTAGACAGAATCATCTGTGCTGCGACACTATAATAAAAGGAGCAGAAAGTCTGAATTTTTAAGGTATGTGCCTATCCTCAAATCGTCGATTTTGCAAAAAAAATCGTTTTTGTTTTTATTATTTTAAATTAAATTTCAAACATTTGGGATTCCAAATATACCTTACTTTTTCTCAGCAATAATTAGAAGCAAACTTGTAGCCCAAAATATAAACCTTTATACATAAGTTTTTGCTCTATATTAAATCTTAACTTGCGTTTTCTGAAAAACAGCGTTTTTCATCGTTTGTATTTACAAAAAACCTCATATCTTAAAAAAGTTTTTAAGATATTGAAATAAAATTTCGTCACAAGGTTCTGCTCATCTATCGGTATGTTATGAACCAAAATAAGCTTGTAAGTTTGTATATATTAATTTAAGAGCTGTTTTTATTGAAAAATACAGATTAAAAAAAAAAAAATCACGTTTTGTATACAGTATTTGGTATATGTTACTAAATTTAAGAGGTATTGCAAATGTTTTGATTCATTAAACAGGTAAGTGGTTTGCTAATATATTGTTGCAGAAAAAGTGAAATATATTGAATAGATTTTGTTATAGAAGGTTTGGCACCTTTGTCCAAAAGATAAAATCATTTTTCAGAAAATGTTGCATAAAATGTTCTTCCACTCGGCTCTTCAATTGACAGCTAACAACATACTGATCTTCAGATTTAGTTGAGTAATTCGAAACACCATCATTAATCAAACAGCATGCTATCATTTATCAGTTATAATACAGTAATTCTGGTAACATTTCGGATCATTGCTCAATTCAGTATTTCACCAAGTATTCCAAGCAGACAAATTCAGTATTTCACTTAATTTGCACCTCGAGATAAAATTTGCTTGATGTCTCAATATTTATCGTATATCCCTTAGAAGTTTCGAGCTATCCAACTAATATAATATTTTGGATGATCGAATCTATATTTCGTTTGTAAATTATTATGATCCAGTAGGATCTGGTATCAAAATCAATTTAATAAAACATATTTATGTCGAAATAACAGCTTATTTCTAAAACTGCATATTGACAATTCAGAAATTTAGAGCATACTGTACAAAAAGAAATATTTAATGTGCAAATAGTCTAATACTGCATATATCATCCATAAATTAATGATAACATTAATTTGTCAAATTTATGCCGAGCATTAGTGTTATTGAAAATTATGTTCGTCACACTAAGTCATCCAAATTGGCTTAGACGCGAAGATAATGCGATAAGTCCGTCTTTTAGAAGATAAAAAGTTATGTTATGACTTTTATGAGTTGTAATACTCTGTTTCGGGTGGCATTTAATATTCTGTTTATCCATTCGTAGTTTCATCGATTAATTTTATCCTCAAAATAAGATTGATTTGATCTACTAGAAACTCCATGCTTTCAAATTGATACACAATTTTGAATAAATGAAGCTAAATACCATTCTTATGTTATTAAAATTTGAATATTATAGGGCAGTTCTCAATGTTGCTTTGATGCAAGAGAAGCTAACGCATGTTATTCGAAAGTATAAGAAAAGTTTCATGGCACTTTATGTGATTTTTTCATTATATAGTTTTTTCAACGAATATTCTGTTCACAAGTCATTCAAATACACATGCTTAGCTATGCATGTTTTAATTAAGCTTTTGAAAAGGAAAAAATGGGAAGATTTTCTAGTTCTGAAATACATTATGTAATATATTTAACCCCTTAATTCTTGCTCCCATCATATTCATGGACTGTGTCTTTTACTCAGATTGCTTGATTCCCACCAGTTTTATAAAATAGTGAAATTGGCTACATTTTAGTATGGTTTTTCCGGTCATTAAGGTGAATATTTTCTTTTTCATAAAAGTGGTGCCAATAAGCAATTTGAATTTTTAAACCGTAATTTAATTTGAGCGTTAAGGGGTTAAGGATTTGTCAACATCGATTAAACTAAGGGAGATAGGGTATCTACACCGGGTACTGGATTTTGGAGGGAGCAAAAATGAGGAATTATATTAAGGTTGAACAGAAAAGAAAAATAAAGTTGTGCATATGAACATTTTTATTTAACTTTGGATAATTGCGTTCGGCAGATATTGATCAGAAATAAAGAAGAAAATATATTGAAGTTAGATGTCAAAGTCAATTGTCAAGGTCAGTTGTAAATCCGGTGTTAGCACCCCTACACCCTCCCTCATTGTAATGGCTCATTGCGTAACCAGGGCCTGCTTATGTGCGTCAGATTAACCCCGTAAACGACTTTTTTCACAATAAACTAAAACATAGCGATCGTACACCACTTCTACCGTGCTAAAATATTTGTCTTGTATAATGGAAATATATTGCAGTTTAAAATTAATTGCATCGAAAAGCTTTTAGTAACGAAATGGCAAACTCTTCTAGCACATACTGTGTACCAGCTAACCAGTTGGGGCCTCAGGACTCTTAAAGCTTTAAAATTTTCGAAATTTTAATTTTTTTAGATGTTAAACTCCTATTTTTTCTGAACATTTTGACATAATTGTTTCCTTGAAATTCCTATTAGGAGTGAAGTTATGGCTTTTACATTTATACACGTTCAATAGCTGAAGCGTCGTTTCGGAAACTTTGATGCCGTTTTTCTCCAAATGACGTTTTTGGGTATAACGCGTACGATATCTCAAATACTTTTGAATATTTTTTCATAAAATTTTCAAAACATATGTTTCATGTTACTCTGTATAAACTGAACCTAAAATTTCTTTTTTATTTTTCAAAACAATATTTTTTAGGTGATTATACTGTTGAAATTTTCTTAATTTTGCATTAGCTAAATACAACTTTGTATTAAAAATATAAAAAAGCTTTAAATACAAATTTATTTAGGTTCAGGGTAATTATTACAATCGGAAGTATAAGTAGGCACAAAAAGTTTTATTCTAGTTGCAATACTTATTTTGTAATCGTGCGCGTCATGTCTTATGCCGATTTTTTGCTCGTCACATGTCTAACAGTTTGGAGCCCCCTGTAAATGCTAATTCTGCATCTTATAATTTTTTAAATACATGAAATGGAAGAACATACTTATATATTATATTCCAATTAAAATTGTGTCTTAAAATCAAATACATTTTAAGATATTAAATGTTGAAAATAGTCTTTTATTTCATTTTTTCCAATTTTAAGAGTCCTGAGACCCCTTAACGGTTTAATTATTATATTTCAATTATTAATTTTCGAATTGGAGAAAAATTTGATGGTCTAAAGCTGGGGGATCCACCATACCTATAACCTGGCACTACACGGAGTCGGGACGCATAAGGCTTTGCATTTGTCAAATTATTAAATCTATATATACAGAATATATACAGATATATATTTTTTGTAAAATGTATATAAAAATCTTAGAATGGTTTTTAAACTATGATACAATAAAATAAACTTAAAGCTTGTACTTCTTTTCCTATTGATATTCAGGTTCTGATTACCAACGTGGCAAACTACTACAAGTAATCTTAGATATAAATTTTTGACTTATTTAAATAGCTCTTTCTTTTATCATCATCATCATCATCATCATCATCATCATCATCATTATTATCATGATTATTATTATTAGTAGTAGTAGTAGCATTGATTATTATTATTATTACGCCAAATTTTTGTCAAAAAATAAAGCAAACATTTCCTTTGCTTTAGTGGAAAGTAAAAATATTTCGATTCGAAGGTGGGAGTTAGCAAGGCAGAAATCACGTTCTGGTTACAGGAGTTGCAAATAGTGTTGACAGGTGTCCCGTGTAAATTTGGATCCAAAATCTCTGGAGGCAGTATTTTAAAAAACTAAATGACAGAATTATCTGCGATTAACACCTTCGGGACGAGCGACTTTTTCAGAATATTTAATCTTTTATCACCGTTTTTTTAAAGCAGAATTTTGTGCCTAATTGAATCGAGAAAATGCTCGGATTAAATAAGGCAATATTTACAATAAAACTTTACTGGTGTAAATAATCAAGGATTCTAAGCATCTTATGCGGCACGTATACCGTTCGATCGTCCCCAAGGGGTTAAAGATGGCTAAATAAATTGTGTGAAATTAGTAGTTTTCAGAGCATTTGGAACCTTTATTTAGGCGGTACTTCTGGCAACACCAGCTGCAAATCTTATTACAGAGTGGTCTAGCAGTAGTGTGAAGACCTTCAAGAGGTGATAGATCTGCAAACATTTTATCGACAGGAATGCAGGGTCGCAATCCACTTATTCAGTCATAAAAAAGGGGAGCATCAATTTATGTCAAATCCGAACTTTCGTTTGATGTGGTATTTTTTACCAATATTTTATTCAGACTCACTGTCATTTCTATGAATTACAACAACTTCCCCAGAATTGTTGCTAATAGTTACGATATACCCCTAAACAACACATATCCTTAATTCGAAATGTAGCTGACACTATATATTGACACACTGACCAAATCATAGTTACATTTCTCGTCATTTCATCACATTTCAAACAATGAAAGTTATCGGAAAATCTCTGTATTACAGTTAAAATTATGAACAAAAATCCTGGTTCAACTTAAAAATAAACACTCTGTATTTATTATTGAATAAGTCGATTGTCGCACAGCTTTTCTATACAAAAATTGCTGAGCTCTCTGAATCACCGGTTAAAATTTGTCTCGTTGGTGCAGAATCATCCTCTCAATTTATGCATAAATGGATGCTTAATACGCAATCCTTATTTTATATCTACTCCTGATTCCATTATAGCATCAAAAGTTTCCAAAATTAGAGATAAGTAATAGAAAATTCATAGGATATTGAAATAACAAATGGACGTGTTTATATAATTATCGTTTCTTACACCCATATGTCAAGGCATAAAAAAATAATATAAAAATATACGAGGCAATTACAAAGTTAGTTATTTCTTTTTGATAACATAGGCATTTATTTAATGTCGCCCTATTATTTAACAAAAAGTACTTATATCGTTTTACAATAATATAAAAATAAGAATAAGAATAAAGAATTGACACCACTATTCACATTAAGAAAATTAGGTATTTAAAAATCGTTCTTCAATTAACAGTAAGCAAATTTACCAAAATTAGAACTGTCAAATATAGTTGCCTTTAACCCCTTATTCTCGCTCCCGTCATATGCGCGGGCTGTGTCTTTTACCCAAATTGTTTGATTCTCACCAGTTTTACAAATTAGTGAAATTGGCTGTATTTTAGTGTTGTTTTACCTGTCATTAAATAAGGTGAATATTTCTTTTTCATAAAAGTGGTGCAAATAAGCAATTTCAATTTTTAAACCGTAATTTAATTCGAGCGTTAAGGGGTTAACGGCAGCTGATTATAAAGTAAACGAAAGCTTCCATCTGCTGCTATGTTGTGTTCGTAAGCGATACCTCCCATGCGAGTAATGTTTTGTGAAAAATCTTCATGGCGGTCATTCATACAACGACAACATGACAGTTCTGAAGCGTCTTACTCTACAATACAAACAAACAACAATTGCAATTATCTATAATAATAAATGACTATGTAAAGTTAGTTGGGGGCAATTGGGCCATAATTTTACAATGGGACTCTGAAGCTTCTGACCATTCAGCTTCTAAAACCTAATGTTCATTTGAATTAAAGTCGAACTTTTGTAAATGTGTTCAGTTAGGTTCCTTCTATCAGACAGAAATGTTCAAAATTACATTTTAATATTATAAAAATATAAAAAAATGCATATTTCTTCTTTCTTTCCTCATGGGTCCAGTTGACCCATACAAATGTTGTAAGGGGACCAGGAGGGTCTATATTCCACACGTTTTTTTTTTTTTTTTTTTTCATATGGGATATCAGATCCTGTTTGAAAAAGTGTAAACAACTTAAAAAAACTATGAACAAACAGCTACGTAAGTACTTAAGTACTTTATCTGTATCGTATCGTACAATTTCAAGGTTTTGCCATCTCGCTTTCAGCGGCAAGTAACTTGCATTCGTAAAATTACTGAAATAATTTAATGACACCAATATTTACAAGAGAATCTATTTTGTAAACAATTAAAAGTATATTTTTGCGTACTTAATAAAGGCGAAATTTTCATTTTAAAATTCCGGTGCCAATGTGGCATTTAGGGATTAAAATTATGTCATGTCACCACTTCTCAAGGGGTCAAGAAAGTTGGTTTGATACCACGCAATATGCTTTTTTTAAATTTTATTACGTAATTTTAATAAGGTATTCTATAATTTTCTTTACTGTGAACAAAAAAGATCGGAGAAATTTATATCCCGTAGTAAGAGAAACTAAAAAGAATTATATATAACTATTGGAGTAACCGGATCCAGCATGGTCCAGTTACCCTGGATACATGAACCAGTTACCACATTCTTGAAAGATTTACGGGGTAACTGGGACACCGGGCTTAGATTTGTCAATCATATAACTAAATTTTTATGTGTGTTCTCTGTAAATGAACTATGCACGATATGTAATCTACGGTAAACACGTCGTTGTGAACCTCAGCGTTTCTCCCCATAGATCATAATGTAGAGTAATTTTGAGCGTCCCTATAAGCAAACTATAAAGCTACTTACTCTATACTCTGTATAAAATATGCGGTAGTGATGCATAGCAGTTTCCGTAAAAGGCACTGTAAACGATATTTTCCCATAGACTGTAAGGTAACTGAGTTTTTTGTGTGTATGTCATTTCACTATAAACGAAGTATAAATGGCACGCACTCATTTTAAATATCGTGCATTCTGCAGTGAACCAGAATAACATAAATTAATTACATGGAAATGTGAGTTTATTTACAAGAGTTACAGCTCAGAAACTCGGCAGACGGCGGACAGAGGTAAGGAAATCATACACCATTTTAAACAATGCTGGAAAGTATTAAAAATGATTTCTTTATTTTTATTTTTTTTTCTTATAATTATTAACGTATCGAAGCGCTTGGTTTAAAAAATGTACAATATTGTGCAAATATAGTTATTTCTAGCTAAATTATACTACAGAATAAAGAAAAAACATGAAATCCTTACAATATAATCATAATATTTTTAAAAACCGGGGGGGGGGCATTTTTTTAGTAAAATTTCATGATAATACCCGATAGCGTACCCTTTATTCAACTAAATCTATGTCAATTTCAATTGTATGTTCAACATATTTCTACTACACTTACCTGTGCAATGACCTAGTTATTCTCGCCTAAAATTACAGTTTCTTTAAATACATTCAGAATTACAGAATTTTACAATATCGTCAAAATTAACTGAAATATTTCAAAAGATGTAAAAAATAGATATTTTTTAAAAACAATTACCAACTTTTTATATTCGAGTGTCGCTAAAATAATGACATTATTACATAGAGCTTAGATTCTAGTTCAGAACATATTGGGTAATATGGAAAGCATTCATACAAAATTTTACTGAAATATGTTAACGGAATTTGTTGAACGTGGAAATAACGGGAAAATTGATTTCCAGAAAAAGAATTTAAAGAATTTTTATGTTGTTTTTTAACTATAAAGTTAATCTAGAAGTGCCCATTAAGGTTTATTTGTGTTTTTATGTAAAAAACGTAAGAAAATAATGCATTCACCAAAACTGCCATTTTAATGTAGCATTTATATAATGCGGACTGTCTGTAGCTTAATGGTTAGTTCAATGCATTGTCCCACAGCAGATATGAGTTTTACCACCGGATATGAACAAGATTCACTCAACCTGTTATCTCTTCGGTATCGGTAAATGAGTAGCAAGCGAGTTTGGAAAACAAAACCTGCTGGTTCCGAATCAGCTGACAACTTTTCCGGATTTACACTGTATAGCACACCAGTACACACGGTCATAACAGCGTAATTGTCCATCATTTTACAATTTTCAACACTTTTTAAGTAGTAATCTTTATTATTCTTAAACCCTATAATGTGTATTATTTTTCTTGTACTCTTCCTCTTTCTTGTATGAAGAAACAGCTTATATAATATTAATGTATCTCCCGGAAAAGCGTGCTAATATAAACGTTACTCTACGGGTGATAAGAAAAATTCTCAACAAACGAAAAATAATATTTTGTAAAGACGTAGATCATAAAAAATTTGCCACCGGTTACTTCGTAATAAATGTGAAAACAATATCATATTTTGCGAAGTTTTTAATTTAAAAGCAATCAATCAAAATTAAAAACAGTTCCTTAGCTTAAAGAATATTATTATTTGTTGTTCAAATATAAGAAACAAGATAATAAGCCTAGCAATAATCCTCAAAATTTAAAGTTAGTAATCTCTACTACGGAAGGCACGAATACACCTTCCTCATCTAAAATCGAAGTTTCTAACAATAGAACAACCCCATCTAACTCCAGTCAAATTCTACGAAGTTACACTGATGAACTTCAAGAGATATACAAAACGTTTAATCACATCAAAGAAATTTTGCAAATAACTAAATTCTTACAATATTTAAAAAATATTGTTACCCAAACTGAAACACTAAATAGCCCCATGAAATACATGTTAATCATCCGAACCCCTTAATTCTCGCTCCCGTCATATTCTCAGGCTGTGTCTTTTAATCAAATTGTTTGATTCCCACCAGTTTTATAAAATAGTGAAATTGGCTATATTATAGTATCGTTTTTCCTGTCATTAAATAAGGTGAATATTTCTTTTTCATAAAAGTGGTGCCAATAAGCAATTTGAATTTTTCAACCGTAATTTAATTCGAGCGTTAAGGGGTTAAAGAAATTCCACAATTTAGACAATGAGTTTAACAACATGAAATATAAATATTCACCCTTTTTTCACAGAATTACTAGACTACGTGATCTCCAACCCCTTTCATCTGATTTCTCCGGTGTTATACTGTTTTAAAATATTCTTATAGTATGAATATTTCTATGTTTTTGGTTAACTGAACATAAATTGTCCTTCATTTTTTATAATTTTTTCTATACATAAAAAACTTCTTACTTTACTCATGTTCATTTTAATTGTTAAACTAAAAGGGACGTAAGCGCCGCGCCACAAATAGCTCACTGCTAACACCTATTTTTTAATAGTTTTCCTCACCTTATTTAATGACAAAATTTCTGAGATTCAAAAAAGACGAATATGAATATTAAAATTTAGTGGTGAAAATAAGCCATTTGTGGCATCCCTGAACAATAAATAATGTATGGTCTATGAAATGAACCATTTTTTAGATGGAGTCACAACACGGTAGCTTTTTCGCCTGTCCTTTTTTTGGAATTAATGAATATTTATTTTCTGTTTAACTTTTTCTTTTTTTTTTCTCTTTTTTTATAGTTAAAATTTTTAGTGACTCACTACAATTTAATTTCATTTTTTTATTCATATTTTTTTTTAATTTTCTGATGTGGCTACCAAACACATCTAAGCATTTATCTTTTTTATGGCTTCCTAACACCACTGCAATATGAATCACCTCTTAACTGGATGTCCAGTTGCTCCGCAATTTGGAATTAAAATGTCTCAATTCGAATTCAAGGATTTTAAGCACCTTACCTGGCACGTAAACGGTACTCGTGGCGAAGGAATCAATAACGATGTCCATTACAGAAAAGCTCTCATAAACTTACGCCTCTTTTATAACTTCATATCTGTCTTATTTAACCCTTTGCACTCCGTTGTCGCCGCTACGTCGGCAACCTCTTTTTTTGCACAGATGGTATTTGACACCAGTAATAAAGGAAAATAATATTTCCAAATTTAAACAGAGCATTTTTGAAACTGTGTACTTGTAGCCAACTTCTTTTTAAAAAGTGGTGCTGACGGGAAAAAAATTGTGTAAGAGACGCCAGATTCCAAAGGGTTAATCTAGAATTTTGTAATTATGTAAAGCAAATATATCTTTTGTGGATGCAAGTGGTGGGTGTTCGTAAAGCAGAAATCAGTCGCTGGTTGCAGGAGTTCCAAATCGTATTAGTTTTGTGCAAGTGTGCTGCAGCAGAGCAAAGTCCTTTAACCCATTTTGAGGCAAAGTACTTCTATTCATAAAATGGAGAAATGAATGATTGATACCAGTATTCCCAAATAAATGTTTCTGAAAATAAGTAAATGTTTTTATTCACATTATTAATAATAGGATAATTTTAATAAGAAAATATTGGTACCAATGTGGCATTTAGGAATTAAAATTAAGTTATTCTAAAATAAACCACCCACATATAAAGGGTTAAGATATGATAGACTGACAAACCTTTTATCTATAGGAACGCTGGGTATCAATACACTTATTCAGTCGTAAATACAGTATGCCTCAATTTAAGTCAAATCCGCATTTTAGTTCATACCTTTAACAGTGATGAATGTATTTTACCGATATTTTCAACAGACCAACAATGATTTCTGCGAAATTTGACAACTTCTCAAGAATTGCTGATAATGCTACGATTAACCCCTAAAAAACACTGATCCGCAATTCGGATCGCAGCTCAATTTACATATTGCTACAATGGCCAAATTACAGTGGCACGTCTCATGATTTCGCCACATTTCATCCAAAGAAAATATCGGAAAATTATTTTATTACTATTAACGTTATAAACGAAAATTCTTGTTCAACTTGGAAAGAAAACTTTTTTTTTTATAATAAAAAAATAGATTTTGACACAGCATTCCTATATAAAAAATATTTTTTGGTGTCTTCTGTATCATTTGTTAAAATTTTTCGCACTGGTGCTGAAACATCCTCTCAATTTACGCATAAATGGAATCTTATCACTTAATGGGTTTATTTATTTTCAGTCCTAATTAAATTTTAGCAAAAAAAGAAAAATTTCCCAAATTAGAGATAAATCATAGAGAATTTATACGATATTGGTATAACAATTGGAATGTGTTTTATTATTTAGGCTTAGATGTTATAACTTCCCTCAGCCGTTGTTGTTTTGAATTTTTTGGCGATTTTTTGTTGGCGTGTTGGCGGTGTTTACGGATATGACAAACTCGATATGTAAACCTCGTGTGACGTATGTGTTGTGACGTGTCGTGTTCTGGGAACCCCTGAGATGCTTAGAATTTTGTGGATGTATTTTGATATCGTGTTCTATCGTTGTCTTTTTATTTTTATGTTAAATTTATTGGATGTATTTCATTGACTATAGTTTCCGTAGTCCGTCTAAACGCTCTTGCTGAAGTAATTAAGAAATATGAGTAAATTTTGGCAAGAAAGGGAGGTTTGTTTATAGCGTGTCAATGCGTATTAAGCCTATTTTGGAAAATGACGGCGATGTTATGAGAGCTATTTCGTGCTATAGGTTTCAAGAAAGCAGATGTCTGTTAAGGTATGTTGATAATTTTATGTATATTTTGCTGCTTTAAGAGTTTTTTTTATTTTGAGATTGCTACAAAACGAGAACAGCTGAATTTTGAGAATGCTATACCACGAGAAATGCTGAATTCGGCAATGTTTTTTTTTTTGGTAAATGTGCGCGAAGCGCTCATACAACTATTGCTGATTGTCACTTTAGCGAGTTTCTTTCTTTATGTATATTTTGCTGCTTTAAGAGTTTTTTACATTTTGAGATTACTACAAAGCGAGAACTGCTGAATTTTGAGAATGCTATACCGCGAGAAATGCTGAATTTTTTTTTCGGTAAATGTGCGCGAAACGCTCATTCAACGATTACTGATTGCCAGTTTAGCGAATTTTGTTTATTATTTACATTTTATTTTCGTTAAGATAAACAGGCGTATAAACCGGTGCTTGGCGACATTTACTACTTGGCGGAAAGGGGGTTTTCACGCCAAGAAAAATTTCAAGATGGGGCACGTGGGAACTTATGACATCTGTTCCATAATTCATTAACTTTTCTTACACTTTAATTTCAAGTCGTGGCATACCCTTCAAGAATAGCTTTAACACGTTAAGCGCCACGTCAGTCACCGGTGACTGACACTGAACTTTCCGTTTAGAACGCCTCTTTCACCGATGACTGGCGATCTAAAATATGATATAAAACTAAAATTGTATATACCGTTTTAAACCCTTAATTCTCGCTCCCGTCATATTCTCGGGCTGTGTCTTTTACTCAAATTGTTTGATTCCCGCCAGTTTTACAAAATAGTGAAATTGGCTATATTTTATTATCGTTTTTCCTGTCATTAAATAAGGTGAATATTTCTTTTTCATAAAAGTGGTGCCAATAAGCAGTTCGAATTTTTCAACCGTAATTTAATTCGAGCGTTAAGGGGTTAAGTAATTGCTGATTTTTTTAAATTTTACATACCTTTTATTTATTACAGGATTAAATTTTCTTAAAAATTACTTAAAACATTGTAAATTTTTCAGCTTCAGTGTCAGTCGCCGTGTCACTCAACGTGTTAAATGCAATTATTTTAATCTTTATACACGACAATTATAATTTTGTAACTTTTGTCTTATTTAACCTCCAAAAGGCTGTAATTAATGAACAAAAAAAATTTCTTTATTAAGGTACGAAATTTAACCCATTAACGCCCAAATTATTATCTTCGTTAAAATGTAAATTTTGGATTTCCCACCACTTTTAAAAGTAGAGTAATTTTTATCCTATTTTATCAAGGAAATTGTCTCGGGAAAGAAAGTATATATTTATCTTCATATTTTCTAGTGTGGAAAGCGCTTTCTTGCCAAATACGTGTGATCCCCAAATGGGGATCATGGCAGGGAATGGGTTAAATTGAAGGATTTTAAGCAGCTTATGTGGGAAGTTAATGCTCCTGTTCCTCGGAACGAAAGGAACAATAACAATTAAATTAGTTAAGGTCTGAGAAATATTTTACCAATATTTTCAACAAACGTACTTTGATTTCTGTGAAATGTGACAATTTCTCAAGAACTGCTGGTTATAGCCAAAATTAATCCCTAAACACACACACATAAGCTCACACTGCATATTGAAACACTGGCCGAATTACAGTAGAACTTGTCATAATGTCATCACATCTGATACAAAGAAAATATCGGAAAAATATCTTTATTAATATTAAAGTTTTAAACAAAAATTCTGTTTTGACTTGGAAAGAAACACTCTGTATTTATTATTGAATAAGTGAGATTGTAACACAGCTTTCCCATATAAAAAATCTTTATTCAAATCTTCTGTATCAGTTGTTAAAACTTGTTGCACTGGTGCTGAAACTTCCTCTAAATTTACACATAAATGATATCATATCACTTAATAGATTAATTTATCTTTATTCCTAATTAGATTTTTGCAACATAAATTTCCTAAATTAGACATAAATCATAGAGAATTCATGCTATATTGCCATAAAAGTTGGAGGATGTTTTAGTATTAAATATCTTTTCATACAAAGATGTATCAAGGCTATAAAAATATACATATAAAAATATAAGAGGTAATTACAAAGCTAGTTATTTATTTTTAATAACGTAGGCACTTATTTAATGTTGCCTCATTTATTAAAACATATATATATAGCTGAATTTACAAACAGATGGAAATGCAACAGAATAAAGAATTTACACCACTATTGGTATTGAGAAAAGTATATATAAGAAATTACGCTTAAGGTCACAGTCGTATATTTTTTTCAGTGTGTGTAGATATCATGTAAGTACTCCCTTCAGTGGTAGTACAATACAAAGAAAACGGCAACTTCTGATGTGATTCTATATGGAATTCATAAGTTATATGTCGCATGTGACGAATATTTAGTGAAAACGCTTCATGGCGGTCATTTTGTCAACAGCAACAACATGGCAATTTTGAAGCGACTTAATCGGCAGTATCAACGAACAATTAATGAAACGTGATAACTATAAATATCAATATCTAAGTTACTTTCAAAAGTACCACTATTCCATATAATTTGTGCTTGGTTGTTAATTCTTGGAATACATTTCAGAGCTTCAACAACCTTTCTTGTAATCTTTATGCACCACCAATAACATATTGCAACTTTTGAAATATTTAGTCTCCAGAATGCTGTGATTGAAGAACATAAAAATTTGTGATTTCAAATTCAAAAATTTTAACCCCTTCGGGACGGTAGCCTATTACGAAATTTTTAATCTTTTGTCACCGTTTATTAAAAAGAGAAATTTGTGTTTTCTTGAATCGAGAAAATGCGCTGATTAAATAAGGCAAATTTTACAGTAAAATTTTACTGGTGAGGAAAAACCAGGATTCTTAGCGCTTCATGCGGCACGTATACGTGTCGTTCGTCCCCAAGGGGTTAAGCACTTTCTCTGACTCGTAAGTTCAACGCGTCAAGAGGATATTAACCCCTTAATTCTCGCTCCCGTCATATTCACGGGCTGTGTCTTTTACTCAGATTGCTTGATTCCCACCAGTTTTATAAAATAGTGAAATGAAATACGCTATGTTTTTGTATCGTTTTACCTGTCATTAAATAAGGTGAATATTTCTTTTTCATAAAAGTGGTGCCAATACTCAATTTGAATTTTTAAACCATAATTTAATTAGAGCGTTAACGGGTTAATAGTAATGCCCATTATAGAAAAAGTCGGACAAACTTACACGAATTTTTTAAAATTCATATATGTCTTATTTTATCCAGAATTCTGTAATTAATAACTCAAAGATTTCTTTTCTATTAAAGTAGAGGGAGTTTGGTATGCCTAAATCCCGCCCTGGTTACAGCAGTTCCAAATCGTATTACACTGTGCTTTAGCAGTAGTAAGAAGACATTTAACTCTCTATTTCCCGTGGTAGAATACGTTCTAGAAATTTCGAAATACAGAGACTCTGAATTCATACCAGAAAATTTCAATGATAAATTTCGCTGCATTTGAATACGAAACGTCTGTTATTAAATATAGCAAATATTGCAATTGAAAATTTCTTGTATGAATTTAGAATATCCGAATACAAATATCTCTAAATTCGAAATACTGCTGGTATCATGCATGCTACCATGGGCATTAGAGGGTTAAGAGGTCATAGAGTTACAAATCTTTTATGTGTAGGAGCGCTGGGTGGAAATCCACTTTTTCAGTACGGGATACCTCAATTTATATCAAATCCAGACATTCGTTCATAAGATATGAAAATGTTTTACCAATATTTTAATCAGACTTACTTTGATTTCTCTGAAATCTGACAAAATCTCGGGAATTGCGGCTAACAGCCACGATCTACCCCTAAAAAACACTGATCCGTAAGTCAAAATGTAGCTCGCACTACTTATTTTATCACTGACCAAATTACAGTGGCACTACTCGTTATTTCATCACATTTCATACAATGAAAGTATCGGAGAAATAGCTTTATTACTGTTAAAGTTATGAACAAAAATCCTAGTTTCATTATGAAAGAAACACTGTATTTATGTTAGAATAAGTACTGAGACACAGCTGTAATATACAAAATTGTTCGTTGAATTCACCCATTTCACCCGTTAAAATTTGTCGCACTGGTGCTGAATCTTCCTCTCAACTTATGCATAAATGGTTTCTTAATCCTTAATCTTTATCGTTAGTCCTAATTGCATTTTAGAGGCAAACATTTCCAAAAGAAGAGGTAAATTACAGAGAATTTATACGATATTGAAATAACAAATGGGCGGGTTTTTTATAATTGATTATATTTTTTACATTCTTATATCAAGGAATAAAAAAAATATTAAAAGCATGAGGCAATTACAAAGTTAGTTCTTTTTTTAATAATTTAGGCACTTACATAATGACGCCACATTATTTAACAAAAGTCACTTTATAATTTTACGATCACAGGAAAATCATATACAATAAAGAAATTACACCAATATTGACAATGAGAAAACTAACTATAAAAAATCGTACTAAGAACGCTATCGGCTGTAGTGTTGCCAGTAGGCTACTTTTTTAAAATTCGGATTTCTTGATTGGTACCACTTTTTTGAAGTGGTACAATTACTCTTGTTTTCGGCTTAATAACTGACAACACTGATCGGCTGATTTCTGAAAGTTTTGAACAATTCAAAATAAATGTTGCTTTTAATGACAGCATTATATAAAGAAACAAACTTTTCCACTGCGGCGCATCCATAAGCTAGGTTCATCCATAAGCTAAATACTCTTATAAAATAAAAAATATACTCCGGAATGTTTTGAAATTTTTACTATATCTAAACAATTTGATTACAAATTCATGTTTCGATTTCGGAAAAAAATTCTTTTTAAGGAAAATAATAAATTAGAAAATAATCAAAATTGTGATGTCTCCACAGTTTATGCACAGAAAAGAAATATTTATGTATGACGAGCAGAAATGTTCTTTAGCCGTGTATGGTGTTTCCATTGTCGCTGCCATCGAAATACTCAAAGCCTAAGGACACGACTTGTGACTTCATCACTAATGGACCGACTTCTAACTACTATTGGAATTCACACCGGAAAATTTTGAATAGCTATTTTATTTTATTTCTGGGGTAGTTATCATCTTATCAAACAATAATAACTATTTAAATTTACTGGTGAGAATTTGGAATTCCCCACTAAAAAGTCAGCTAGATGCGGCAACACTGTGGTATTCGGTATCTGGCTAAATTTTTATTTAGGGATCCCGAATTCTCACCAGTAACAGGGATGAGATTTCCGCGTTTAGCACACCAGTATTTTATTAGAGAAAATGATATTTCATTTAATCGGAACATTTTTGCGATTTAACAGAACAACATTTTCTCTAAAAATATACTGGTGCGCAGAAACGCGGAAATCTCATCCCTGCAGTAAGTTTAAATAGTTATTATAGTTTTATAAGAAGATAGATATTTCACAAATAAAATGAAAGAAAGTTACTATACAAAATTTTCCGGTGTGAATTACAACACTAGTGAGAAGTCGATCGACTAGTGATGACGTCACAACTCGTGGCCTATCGCCTTGAGAATTTCAATGGCAGTACCATTGCACCTGATGATATCGAATATGCAATTTTTTATTCATAACATGCGAGCATGGATGGTTTTGGGAGCGAATTTGTACCAGGTTTCCTCGATCGCTGATTTGAGCTTTCGCACTGAGTAATATTGCTCCCAATTCTTGTAGATGTCACGTGAGAGGATTCCCCAGATGTTCTCTATCGGATTGAGATTTGGGCTAAGTGCAGGCATGCACACACTGCATCACACTGCTATTCTGAGATCTATTGTGGAACGGGAAGTGAGTTCGATGCGTTGTCTTGCTGAAAGTTCCAGTTGAGACCACCTAGGAGTTCAACAAACTGTCGCAAATGCTCACTCAGAGATTCCTGATACATTTTTGAATTTGTCTTCCATTAGGAAGCAAAGAGACGTTTGTTCATTCTAGCCCAAAGAGCCCCAAATCATGAACCAATCACCACGTTGTTACCTGCTGAATATGCTCTTCGTATCTTCCCTCAAGGCACGCCAATAGAATAACAAACAGTCTCGACCATCTACTTTCCATTTTTTTTCACCAGAAAAAATAATACTAACCCATTCGTCACGATAATACATGTGGTGTTTTGCCTAGTGAAGCCTTTCTTGTTTGTGACACTATTCCAGAAAAGCCTTAGGAGCCAATTTTTCTTTTTTGATGAATCCTGGTCCGGTTACCTGTCTAGGTGTGGTGTCACGTGTTATTTTTGATCCAAATCGATTTTTTTATCGCAATAGGAGAAGAATTGCTAGTTACCGCCAATCTTTTAATTCCGCTATCCTCACGGAATGTGGTTTTCTCGGCCTTTCTGAACGATATGCATTGTTGTATTGTTTTCCACGATCCAAAATACTATAAAAACCACGTTTAGACCGGTTTAAAATAAGCGAAATTTGCATAACGGATTTACCTTCAGCTTGTTGCTTCTAAACTTCTACAAGTTCTTCAGGAAAGAACTGCAGAGATTTCGGCATTTTGATATAACTCGTACAGCGATCGGTACACTTTGTACTCTAGGAAAAGTTTCTGAGCAATCCTCCACCTATCATTTCAAAGAGATATTTGCATAAAATCACATTTGTGCATAAACTTTTGCGATAGCACAAAAAATGTTTTTTTGTAATTTCTGATTTTAACAACGATGAATGTTTTCCAGACTTGAGATATGTATTTATGATCATAGTATTCCCCTACAGTGGATCTTTGAAAGTATTCCGTTGTACAATTTTGTTTTTATTAAAATATTTGCGTTGTCCTTCAACTTTTGCGCCGCACTGCATATGGTCTCTTATGTAGTTTTTACAAGCGGGAACTCGCATGGGTAGAAATTTTTGTGAAAACTCTCCGTAGCGGTCATTCGTAGAACAACAACAACAACATGGCAATTCTGAAGCGACTGACCCTTTAACATAATCAAACAAACACATGGAATTATGTAAAATAAAAGTTCTTCTCGCTAAAAAATACAAATAAAAGATTTTCGATTCAATGCACAGTTAATAACAATGTGTATTTCTAGCAAATTTTTGTATTTACTGTTGAAAGAAAATATCGTTTCTTAAGAGTAAACTTTTCTAAAACATGTTCTAGGATCCTTAACGAAATTGATTTTTCAACAAGTAAACTCCAATAGTCCAAGAGCCAGGTGCAAATTTCGTCAGTTATTTCCTCTCGACCGATAATTTGTAAAATGCTTCAGAGAGTTGTATCATGAAGGTCCGTGAACGTCAGCTGCGGTTCCTTGGGTGGGTTGAGCAGCGGTAGCCTTCCAAACAAGTAAAAAAATAAAATAAATTTAGTCATTTCCTACCGGTTGAAAATTTGTCAAATTATAGCTAACCCAATATCTTGAAAGAAAAAAAAGTCAGCTGATTATAAAGTGGTGGTTAATACGTCAGCTGGTCACACGAACATAAAAAAAAATATACAGGGTGCAAAGGAAAGTCCCTTTAACCTGAAAATACTTGCGAACGGAGAGAGCTACAGCTATGGAAGTGAGGTAACGGTATAGTAAAGTGAGTACTCCCGATTTAATGCAAAAGATGTAAGCGCCTCCTAGTGACGAAATTTGGAAAATAGCTATTGAAAATCGTAAACGAAAAGAAATAGAGCAAAATTTTCAGTTAGAAAGTTTTAGAGCATAAATTAATTAGTACGAAACGACATTTGGTTCACACGGATAAAATAAATCGTCGCCTGTTTACCCAAAAATGTCCGAAATTGATGAGCGGCGATTCTATTTTGCATATTCACATTCCGTAAATATGGCGGTGCACAATTTCAGATTGTGACGTTGTAATGTGCTGTAATGTCTGTAAAAATTTAATTTCCAATGCATTTAAAATTTTATATTAACCCTTTCATGCCAGAAGAATTTGTTCGTAAACTGATGAGGTAATTTACTGACACCAGAACATTCAAACGGATTTCTTAGTAAATAAAAACCGGCTAATTTTCACTTTCATTACAAAAGCAAAATTTTATTAAAATATTCTTGCTGCCATTTGTCAGTTTTGGAATTAAAGTTAGATGGCTAGACCGTCTAGCCACCGCCCTTGAAAGAGTTAAATCTATGTCGTCGTATTGAATATCTATATATAATATATATCTATATAATATATATATAATATATATAGATATAATATATATTGAATTTCTATAGACGGTCCATGCTGAGAAATGTGGCATGTAGAATTACTCTCACGAATATAAACGTGTATCGTGAGTAATGGCGAATTTTTCGAACATATTGAATATTAACTTTTTATCACTGTGAGACAGTTTGTCTTTTTTGTTTTTTGTGTGATGTTATCAAAATTTCTTGAGATAAGCACGAATTTGTACCATACATTTTGCGTATTTCTTCATACTTCTGGCTATTCCATTCAAACGTTTACACAAAATGGAGAGCATCGATTTCGTACATTTTTGGGTATACAGGCGAATATTTACTGTGCTGTCCTCTAAAAAAAAACCCACTTTTTTAATTTCTCACTATATAAAATTTAATAAAAAATACAAAACAATTTGAAGTAGCTACATTTTCACAGCCTGTCCTGACTAAGATTTTAATGTATAGTATTTTTTTTTCTATCAGTATATTACAAAATGGCAGCAAATTAAACAAGACTTTGAAGAAAACCCACTTTTTTCTAAAAATAACCCACATGTAAAAACACTTCTAGAAATCAAAATATTAAACAGCAAAGTTTTTCTTTCATTATTAATTAGTTTTAAAACACAATTCTGCAAAAAAAAAAAAAAAAAAAAAAAAAAAAAAAAAAAATAATAATAATAATAATAATAATAATAATAATAATATTTTAATAATTGTAAATTGAAGGATTTACAAATGAAAAATTATAAATGTAATTTTTTGCTTATTTTTTAAAAAACTAAATAAACACTTAAGTAATTTTAAATGCTTTTATTATTGTAAATGGCATATAGAAACAGGACAAAAAGAAATTTTGACTTCTGTGATATTTTTGATTAAGTTCTAAGGTGGGTTTTTTTTAGGATACATTTTCCTGTGGGTTTTTTTAGAGGACAACACTATATCTGATCCATGTAAACCAAGTGTCGTTTCGTACTAATTAATTGATGCTCTAAAGCTTTCTAACTGGAAATTTTGCTCTATTTCTTTTCGTTTACGATTTTCAATAGCTATCTTCCAAATTTCGCCACTAGGGTGCGCTGCCGTCGTTTGCATTAAATCGGGCGTAGTCACTTTACTATACCGTTACCTCAATTCCATAGCTGTAGCTCTCTCCGTTCGCAAGTATTTTCTATTTAAAGCTTTCTTTTGCACCCTGTATATTTTTTTCAAGTTCATGCGACCAGCTGACGTATTAACTTCCACTTTATAATTGGCTGACTTTTTTTTGCTTCGAGATATTGAGTTAGCTATAATTTGACAAATTTTCAACCGGGAGGAAATGAAAAATTTTTTTTTACTTTTTTTTTACATGTTATGTTTGGAAGGCTACCGCTGCTCAACCCACCCACGAAACCGCACCTGACGTTCACGGAGCTTCATGATATAACTCTCTAAAGTATTTTCAAATTATCGGCCAAGAGGAAATTGGTCATCAAAATCTGTTGTTGGCTTGCGAACTACAAGGAGGTCCAAGTTCAATTACACGATAATCAATCACATAGTTTCTAAACCCTTTCATTTTTTAGTACAATTATTTTCGAATTGTTCTTGCCTTAAGAAATTTGATTTATTTCGTAAAATGAAGCAGGTTATCTAAAAAATTATTAAAACAGATAATTCGGTAAAAATTCTTTTTTTAGTGCTCTCAATGGACGATAGCTAGGGCAAATTGTTTCGTATCTGATCTACAGAATTTATATACATCAGGAATACATTAAAATAAGTTAAATTTAACACATCATAAAACAGCTAAAAACAGGATTTCAGCAATTATTGCTCGCGTTCAAGACTGTAACCGAACTTTTCTGTGTGTGCTCTGTAAATGAACGATGCATGTATATGCACTCTATATTCTATGGAAAACATGTTGTTATGCACAGCAGTGTTTCTCCCAATAGATCATAATGCAATGAATCATTCTGTGTATCCCTATAAACCAGGGGTGGCCAAATGTGGCACGCCGGATACCACCAATTTTTTAAAGAAATAGCTGACTTCTTGAATCGCAGAGATTTGTTGATTAGATAAGGCAATGATTACTATAAAATTTGAGCGGTATCGAGCGTGCCACAAGCAGCGCCTGATTACCAACGGGGCACACTCCCACCAATAAAAAGAAACAGAAAATGTTGTCTCATTCATGGCAGAAATTTCACATGAATACGGTGTTTAGATAAGGCGAGCATTTCTTTTAACATTTATTGGTGTGAGTTTGCCCCGTTGGTAATTAGGCTCTGGCCACAGGTGGCCACCACTGCTATAAACGAACTATAATTTCTATTTACTCCATAGTCTATAGAAAGCTTTCTGTCATCCACATCATTGATGTATAGCAATTTCATTGAAAGGAACTATGGATGACATTTTCCCATAGACCATAAAGTAACTGCATTTTGTGTATCTGTCATTTCATTTTAAACGAACTATAAATGCTCATGCATCTGTTTTCAGTGGGGAGCATTGTACAGTAAATATTAATTACATGGTAATGGGAGTATATTTACAAGAGTTATACAAGACATTTATTTACAAGTTATTTACAAGCCAGCCCGAACTGCCGGTAAACAGAGAAACGGAAATCGTACACCATTTTAAACTGTGTTGGAAAGTATTAAAAATGATTTTTATGATTTTATTGCTATTTGTTATAATTATTAAGATATCTGCCTACGTTCGGAGAGCTTGTTTTATAAAAAAAAGACAATGTTGAATAAATACACATATATCTTTAGTTCATTTGTAATACAGAATGATGAAAAAAAACATAAAATCCTAACACCTTCTTCATTAAAAAGAATAAAAAACGAAACAAAACCCACCAATTAAAAAAAAATTATGGAGAGTTGCTATTTTTTTAGTAAAATTTCATGCTTGTACCAGACAGCGTACACTCAAACGAACTAAATTTATTTTAATTTATTTCATTCAATTTATATCAAAATTTATTTCATTTGCACGTACTATTATGTACATTCCTGCTATTACTATTAGACTTACAGGAAGTGTTGTCAGTGGGCTACATTTTTTAAATTCAGATTTCTTGATTGGGACCACTTTTCTGAAATGGTAAAATTTCCTTTATTTCCGCCTTTATTAATATATCATTAAATAAGGCAAATTTTACTATTTCAAAAAAGTGGTATCAATCAAGAAATCTAAATTTTAAAAAAGTCGCCCGCTGGCAACACTGCTACAGGTGCATTGATCAAGGAGTTTTACAATATCATCAAATTTAACTGAAATATTTTAACATATGTAAAAAAATACATATTTTTTAATAGAAAATTACCACTATTTTCTATTCGAGCACTTATATAATAATTACATTATCACATTTAGCATAGATTATAGTTCAGCACATAGTGAGTAGTATATAAAGCATTCTGACTAAATTTCACTGAAATATCTTTAAAAAAAATTACGTAAAGTTCTTTATGGAACATGAAGATAACGGAAAAATTTATTTTTCAGAAATCTCATTTAAATATTTATTTCTTTTATAAATTTCAGATATATACAAAATGAATTTAGAAGTGTCAATTAAGTTTTATTGTTTTTTTACGTAAAAAAGTAAGAAAACCATGCATAAAACATTCTTTGCATTTATCCTGTCCTTCCCACGCCCACTTCCGGTATTTGCCACATTATTCTCTGCCTATTAAATTGGCTATAACACCCCTTCCAGTAATCGGTGGAATAAAATTATAAAAGATTTGGAATCGTAAACGAATTTTTTTATTTATTTATTTTTTTTTATTTTTTTTTTTAAACAAATTTAATATTTTTGAAAATTTTCACCAAAACAGCAATTTTAATGTAGCGTCAACCACTTAATTCTCGCGTCCGTGACTTTCACGGCTAGTGTAGGCTACTTTTTAAAAATTCGTGTTGTTTCATTCTCACCAGTATTTTAATAAAAAGAAAAGTGCCCAGTTAAACTGATGGCATTGAGCTCACAGGCTATTCACACTAATTGTATATTATTTTCTTATTTCGAAGAATAATGCCCCTCAAAAAATAAATGAAGTGAGATTAGCACCGTTTCCCCCTTTTATACTTAACCAATGAACCTCCAAATCAAATGAAGGAAAAACCATATCGGAATAAACTGGTATATGAATTTGAAGCAAATCGAATAATTGTGCATTAAAAACCCATTTATCTAAATTAAGGGGCGGACTAGCCTCTGTCCCCCTTTTATACTTAACCAATAAACCTCCAAATCTAATCAAGGCAGCTCCTTAACATAATATACTGGTATACCAGCTTTGAAGCAAATCGAATAACTCTGCGTAAAAAACCAATTTATCTAAATTAAGGGGGGATCTAGCCCCCCTTTCCTCCCTTTATAGTTAACTAATGAACCTCTAAATCTAATCAGGGAAGCTCCTTAACCTAATAAACCGATATACAAATTTGGAGCAAATTGAATAATTCTGCATGAAAACCTCATTTATCTAAATTAAGGTGGGGGGAATCACCCTTTCCTCCCTTCATACTTAACTAATGAACCTCCAAATATAATCATTGAAGCTCTTTAACATAATAAACCGGTATACCAAATTTGGAGCAAATCGAACAATTCTACATAGAAAATCCATTTAAATAAATTAAGGCGGGGGCTAGCACCCCTTTCCCCCCTTTATACTTAAGTAATGAAATTCCAAATATAATCAGGGAAGCTCCTTTACATAATAAACCGGTATACCAAATTTGTAGCAAATGGAATATTTCTGCATGAAAAACCCATTTATCTAAATTAAGGGGGCGACTAGACACTTTTCCCCCTTTATCCTTAAACAATGAACACCCAAAACTAATCAGGAAAGTGCCTTATGAAAACGAACCTAGGAAAAAAAATTGAAGCAAATCGGATATTTCTATCAAGAGTTAACGCGTTACGTACATACAGAACAAGCGGGCACATAAGCTCTCAGGCTTTGATAGCCTGTGAGCTAAAAAGTGTTAGTGACTTAATTCTCGCATTACTTTATCAGCCATTCACAGGACAGTTTACCTCAAAGTTGTTGAAAATGAGGATTTTCTTTTTTTAATGTTAAATGAAAGCTTTTTTAACCCTAGAACTACCGGAAATTTTACTCAAGTTTTATAAAAACATTCTACACCAGAATTTTTACTTAAAACTATTTAATTTGTTTATTTAACTTATTATTGTCTGATTTATACATTTAGTTTGTTTTGAAGAAATTTTCTGGTTTGAATAGATATTTTGAATATACATGTCGGGTCCATTGGACCCTTCTGGTAGACAGAGGGTTAATTGTGAATATTTTGACACATCATTTTTCCCATAAGACATTTATATTTACTTATAATCGCTTCTCGTGATTTCCTCACATTTCACATAGAGAAAATTTTGGAAAAACTGCCATATGAGTGTTAAAACTATAAACAAAAAATTTGGTTTAATTTGAAATGAAACACTCTGAATTTATTACTGAATAAGTGGATTCACACACGTCTTTCCTACATAAAAATCGTTCGTCGAATTCTTCTGTATCACATGTTAAAATGTGTCCGACTGGTGCTGAATCATCCTCTACATTTACGTATAAAGGGAATCATATCACTTAATCCATAATTTATTTTTAATCCTAATTAAATTTTAACAACAGAATTTTCAAAATTAGAGATAAATAATAGAGAATATATACGATATTGACCTAACGATTGGAAGGCGTTTTATTATTATCTTTCCTTACTCTGTTATAAAAAGGTATAGAGAAAATGATAGAAATATAACTGGCAACTAGAAAGCTACTTATTTCTTTTTAATAACATACGTATTTACTCTTTCATGTCGTCCCATTATGTAAAATAAAATTCTTATGTTAAATCAATGAGATGAAAATACAATACAATAAACAATGGTCGCCACAGGAAATTAAGTAATAAAAAAAAACAACTGTACTTAGGGTCCTAGCATCACATTTCATACTTGCCAATCTTGGACACAACTTCCGTAAAAAGTGAGTTATTTTAAACAAGGTTAAACAGGTTTCTAATCAGAAAATATTTCACACGTATTATTAGCTATTTAATTTTAGATATCCAATTGGAGTTCGTTTGATATAATTTCTTTACAAAAATTCTGATTGGAAGGATGTTTAACCTAGTTTAAATTAACTCGCATTTTACGGAAGTTAAGTCGAATGTTGGCAAGTATGACATTTATTAAAAAGCTTTAAACATATCAAGCAAATGCTGCTTTAATGGCTGTTCAACATGAAGAAAATTCTAAAATTACGTCTATCAAACCAACCGAGGTCGCACTATTGCTTTTGATCAGGGATGGCAAGCTGGATATAACTAAAATTGTATAGTAATCATCGCCTTACATAATCACAGAAAGTCTTCTATTCAAGAAGTCAACTTTTTCTTTAAAAAATAGACGTATCTGGCGTGTCACATTCGGCTACCCCTACTTTAGAGGTCCAAACAGTTAATAATTATTTTTAGGTGTCTTTAATTTCAAGAATTTCTCTGTTAAATTTTCTGGTAGTATCAGTTTTCAACCTTTTTTTCACGTTCCAGTCAAATGTTAGAGAGTGGTCAGTGTTGAAACGAAAGTAAAAGGACACAACGGGCACACGGAACACTTCGCTCCGCATATTTTTTAGTGGTTGGATGCACTATAGAAACTAACTTATCCTAAATAATTTAATAAGGTGAAATATGATATCTAAGTAAATAATTTGGAAAAATCCTAACACATTTGAAAATACAATGCCAGCAATTATCATCTGTAGTCGGCAAAATTTCGGAATTCTTTTGTGTAACTCTGTGTATGACTTATGGATCAGTATATATGAGGGAATCATAACCATAGTAGACCAAGTTCATTTTGAAAAAAAAATGAGATAGTTCATTTAGAAGGGTCATAAAATTTGTTTTATCTACTCCCACTGTGAACCAAGTCTGTTTTCACATACTTTCTCCTATAAGACATGTGTTTATAGACTTGGTTTACTGTGGGAGTGGGCAAAACAGATTTTATGCACCTTCTTAACCCTTTCAGGGACAAAGCACTTTCATTGATAAGATGTTGAAATAAATGAACGGCATCGTAATTTAATAACAAATTTATTTGAAAATATGAAAAATCCTATATTTCACATATATATTGAACGGGATTTTTTTTTTAAATTACCGGTGCCACTGTGGTGTTTGGGAATTAAAATTAAGTGGTTACATAAACATACCACCGCTCTTGAAAGGGTTAATGGACTATCTCTTTTTTTTCAAAATGGATTTGGTCTACTATTGTTATGAGCCTCTCATATATACTATATAATATACTAAAATTGAATTTAGTTAAGAAACGCATGACACTGTTGACATTTCTCGTTCAGCAATTTCCGTTAATAAATAGAAATATACTAGAATTATTTTGTGCAGTCCTTTGTATGGTCTATAGAATGCATACACGCTAAACAATATGAAAAATAAGTTAAAAATTACAAACGTATTCCAAAACTGAAAGCGAACTTCATCAAATATTGTTTATAGATACAATGCTTTTACGTATCCCTGTAAATTAATGATAAATACTATGCACACCACATTCTATAGTAAGCACCTCAGTGACGTACATCAATTTCAATACATTTGGAATAGTGTAACATAATTAAAATACATTGCAAACGAACGTAGACCATAAAATAAAGGAATTCTTTTGAGTGCCCCTGTATACGAACTAACTATCATTAATACACATTCCATTTCAAATACTGTATAAGTCATAGTAAATCTAAATAACATACATCAATTGCAAGACGACAATCCGGGTATATTTACGCTAGTTATAGCAAGGTGAGACAGACGGTTATAAAACCGAATTCATAAACACTTTTCAAATGTTGGAAAGAGTTAAAATTGATGTGTTGGTATAAAAAAAATGGGAAGGGGGAAGTTTTTTCTCCAATCTAGTTGGCTAAATGTCGATTTCGAAATAAAATATACAAACAAAAAAGTGGATACATGATAAAAACAAATTATTGTGAATACACTCTTCTTACATTTTAGATATGACAAAAACCTGATTATGTGTATTTTTGCATATTTTTACATCTTAATGCTCGCGGAATCCGTTTTCTCTATTTTTAAACCTATTCTACATATATGAGTGTAAGTATGCACGTAAATTAGAATTTCTCCACTTTTTCAGGTTGTGAGAGCTGTTTTCAGCTTTTTTTCGGCGTTTCAATTATGTGGTATATGTGTGAGTGAACACGTTAATGTTCAAACTGTGTTTTTGATTGAGTCTTATTTCGTGAATATGTGATTGGCTTATGTTACAAGAGCTTTTCCTTTTTGTACAAATCGGACAATCGGTTGGTTATTAAAAGCAATTTTAAATCATTTTTCAACAATTGAACACTGAATTTCAACACTGGAAACATGCCAGCGAAACTGATAAATATTTTTTTAACTCAATTATTCAATAATTATTTTTATTGCTCACGCTGAACTTTTGTCGATAGAATAATCACATTTCACCAGAAAGTGATTTAATATAGTAAAACTTATTAAATAAAAAAATACCCCTATTAATTAAGTTTTTTTCTGATTTGATAAAAGCACGTGGAAATTTAAGTATTGCATTTTATCGAAGAAAAAGGCAAAATAACATATATGCATTTGAGTCAGTTCCTGGACTTGTTGAACATATGGATGCAAACATTCATTCTTTAATACTCGCCGTGTCGTGGAAAGTGATACATGTAATTGCCTAGCAACTGCTCGTGTACTTGTAATTGGCTGATCGGTGATCAGCCACAGCATTCAGAATGTCTTCTTCCGCAACTAACTTTCCTCCCGTCTTTGCACGGCTTTCATCCGACCGGAAGCGAGAAAGGTTCCCGTCCGTGGCAAACGTTCAACTGTTTTACGGGCGGTGAACCGTCTGTTGGGAAACCGCACGGCGTACAATCGTTGACCCTTTAAGCCATTTCCATTTCCAATTTGCAGTTCTATAGATAAGATGCGTATCAGCCTTTTCCCAATTAGTTAAAAGCAACACTTTTCGATACGTTCCTCCGCAATTGACAATTTCAAACTCTGATCAGAGGCTTTTATGTATTAATTGAGGCAAAATTTTCAAAAGCATTCTACGTCTTCCTATATCACATGCTATTTGTGTTATTCCTCTCCCGATAACTCACAACAGAAATGGAGATTTCACGTTTGCATGGCTCAAGTTTCCAAATCAGCCGGCACCTTTGCATTTCATTTCCGACCCTGCATTCTATGACGAAAGTTGTTTCGTTTGAATGTGTACTATTACCTCTTAAGGTTTTGCCCATATTTTTTAAACACCCAGTATATTCACATGCATTAGACTGTATTATTATTGCTTTTACTATGAAGTTATGATATGTTTTGTTATTAATAAAACAATCTTCAAATGCTAATATTCTATGAAATAAATTTCCTAAGTTAAAATTCCAGGTTTTACGATTTATGAGCATGTAAAATAACCGCTTATTAAAAAAAATAAATAAAAAAAATTAGTAAGTAATAATAAGAATCGTCTGATTTCGGAATGATTTCCGTTTTCTTCAAATTTCATTACAACCTCCTACTTCTACAACGCAAAATTTTCAACACCCAGCACGTAAAGTTTAAAATTGTAAAACTTATTTCTTTTTTGGTCATTTATTACCTATTCCAACAATACATAATCTATCATTTAAATTCAATCCTTCAGAAATTACTGATTACGTCTATCCGCCCTCCGTCAAACGGGAAATTCGAAATATAAAATAGTTAAACAAACTCATTCATTTTTATTTTTTTCTTCCCTATTTGTAGTTTTATAGTAACAGTAAATAAATAATCAACTGTCAAAACAAACTACCTCCTGCTGAGCTCAAGGCAAAAAATCTACCACTTTCCTACTTTATGAGATGACGAAATTAAAAATTATTAAAACATTTTATTCTGTATGTTTTTTCTGATTTCTTTGTTACTTTTTCTAACAATAAATATATTATCATCTAAAACACCACCCACACTGAACTTTTGCTTTTACTTTTGAATTCCCCTTTCCCCCTATAACACAAAGTGCAAAACCATAAAATTTCAATTAAAAAAAAAACTGTGTTCTTTAGTCTTTAGCATTAGGAAATGATTTTCAACCGTTTAAATAAACAGCATCTGACCCCAAATGTAAATAAATAAATAATAATACAAGATAAATAAAGTTAACATACTGGACATGAGGGGAGGAGAAAGATTTTTTCCCTGTTTTACAATTGAGATTTTCTCAACTGTGAGAATATCTTATACAAAATATAACAGAATTGAAGAACCAACCGATTTGTTGTATATACAAGTGATTAGGTTGTGACGATATTTTACGAAATTCTTCAATCCTGATCTATTTATTCTTATAAACATTTACAGGAAACTTATTTTGACTTTCTTCATTTATATATGATATAAATATTCTAAACCCATTCCTTGGCAGGTTAGAATATTTTTACGTCGAACAACCGTCCATTTTTGTAACTCAATAATCATATAACCCTTTCAGGAGCAATTAATGTGTTTCTGTAATGTCGAATTCACACAGGAATCGTTAAAAAATTTTAAGGCGAGATAAGGAAAAGCAATTATTTTACTTTAACCCACCCAAGTCAGAAAAGTAAAATATAATAATATATTTCGGGTGCAATCCTTCAATTATACTAGGGTTAGGTGGGATATTATATATCCTACCGCCCTCAAGGTGTTAAACGTCTCTCACTCGAAATGTAACAATGGGGTTGTGTTGCCAGATTGGGGACCTTTTTAATTCAGATTATTTGACTGTCACCACTTTTTTAAAATAGTATAATTCGCCTAATTTTTCAGAATTTTTAATCTAAATTTAAATAGCGCGAATATTTCTATTTAAAAGAAACGGTCACAAACCAACAATCTGGGGACAAAGAAAATCCTCAATCTGGCAACACTGCAATGGGCAACAGGCAGTAAGAGGGAAAGAAGATGCCTGACAAGTCAACCTATATTAAAGTACCCCTAGTCTTTACCAGTTCAGTAATTTATAAAGAAATAGTTGGCAATAAAATTAACACTCAAGTTGCCAAAAACCTCGTCAAATTTGACGATGCAATAGCACAATATATAAGAATTTGCCATTCATTGCTGACTCATTTCTATTATTTAAATTTTCATTGTTGCATTTTTCTTTTATTGTTGTTAGCGGAATTTTAGAAAATTATAGATATGTGTTTCATAGTATCGATTGTTAATTTTCAGGATTCTTCGTCCGAGTTTCCGGTTGTTATTCACATTCTTTAAAATAAATTTGCTACGAATTCGATAACAATAGGTTTTATTGTTGCAATGTTCTGTTTTTGAAAACATCTTTAATAATTTAATATTGTGTATTGTTCAGCAAATATATTTAAATGTATTGTTGCACATTACAAGCAACAATGCATCAGCATTAAACAATAGAAAATCAACTGAAATTGCCTCATTCTTTCTGCAATAGCTTCACATTTTCCAGCTTAAAATATCTATGCCTTTATATACGAAAATAAAAGTGACAAAAAATGTAAAATATTATTAAAAAGAACACATTATCTGTATTTTCAGTTCCACACGCAGTTTTTTTCCATAAATATCGGGATTTTTTTTCATATTACATCACCATGTTAAAGCCATCCGACAGATTCAATAAGCTCAATAAGCTCTACAAAAAAAGGCTTATACCTGCAGATCAATACCAGAAAGAAATACCATATGTATACGAGGAGGCTATGGAAAGAAATTTGATACTCCAGAAAATAAGCCCACATTATGATATAAATAGCAAATTAGAAACCGTGTATGGAAAATTCTCTAATGTATTGAATTACCTCTCAATAGATGGTCAAAGATTAAGCCTCAGAATAATCAAGAAAAAAGACGAAGGCTTATATGAATCAGAGTGGCTTAATATGAAACACAGTAATATAATGACAATACTGAATAGACAGAGCTTTGACGAAGAAGATGCAATATGTTACCTTTCTCCATATGAGCAGTATACTCTGAAGCAAGTCATAAAAAGTGAACAGTTCAAAACAAGTAAACATTCATCCCTTTTTTTACCGAAATGGCTAAAAGATATTACCTCCGGTTTGGAATATATTCATAGTAAAACTTTTGCCCACACCAATATCACAACAAACAATATAATAATACAAGACAATTTAGTAGCAGCCATCACAGACTTCCACTTTCTCAATACAAGTATGAAGGCATCAAACAGGTACGTTATTTATTTGTTTCGCTCAAAAGGCATAATATTAAATTTTAAAAGAAAAACAATGAATATGTCGCAATGTATAAAATCGCAATCTGATATAATTCTAGTAATATGTTCTGCACATTTTTCTGCACATTTTTCTGCACATCTTTGGAAAAAGCGGGTGGTAAAATTGTAGCGCCATATTTGGCGACTAATTCACTTTTGGCGTGAAATAAACACATAAATATGTAATAATAAAAATTAAAAGCATAAAAAAGTATATAAAATAAGATTTTAAGAGATAAATTTTATCAGTTCTCTTACTTATATGTATAGGACTACAAAATGCCCCAGGTCTCGTTGCTAGGTGCGAGCAACACCAAAAGTGGTTCCCTTGTAAGTGGTATCCAAAAGCTTTTAGTATCGAAGATATCAAACGGCTTTTGCCCGAAAGGCACTCGGGCACGACAGTTAAGGGGTTAATGTAATTTACCGTGTAACAATACATTTTGCTATTTTAGACATGGTTCATATTCACCGAAATGAGTGCAATGAACATTTCATTTTTATTATTCCAACATGTTTTAATCATGGGTAATATTATTTAATATTCAGCATGCGTGTACTCGGATGACTTTCCGTACTAAACTTTCGAAAAAATATATAAATGATTATGAATTTTAACTATATTGTTTAGTCAGACTGAAGTATCTTCTATGTTTAAATGTCCAACATTTCAGACAAAACGATTTTTAAAGAAATACATCTAAAATCCGAATAATATTTCAGTCGCTATAAAATTACTCAACTTGCTAAAAGTTTTGAATAAAACGAAGCCGTGTAAATACAAATATTCTCACTTTAAAAATCTTGATGGCGTATGAAACGCGTAAGATAAACGCATCCGCAAATAGTCAGGGAGGAAAGTGTTGCGGCAGCAAAGGCCGATTGCTGCCACTAAATTTTAATAGCAGTTTCTGAATTATTTAACGACAGAATATCTCATATTAAAAAAGGTATTAATTAAAGCTAAGGCTAAAAAGGGCATTAAAATTTAATCGTGGAAATGAGCCGTTTATTGAGCAGAGTTTGCATCCTTGCGTCCCAGTGTTGCCAGATTGCGGATTTTTTAAAATTGAGATTATTTGATTGTCACCACTTTTTTAAAATAGTATAATTTGCTTTAATTTTTCAGAACATTTTATCTCCCTTTTTAAATATGCCGAATATTTCTATTTCAAAAAAGCGGTGACAATGAACAATCTGGGGACAAAAAAGTCCCCAGTCTGGAAGCACTTGGTCCATCATTTACTGTAGGGTTGTCAAACTGTGGCCCGCCGGATACCACTAAAATTTTACAGAAAAAGTCGACTTCTTGGACCGCAGAGATTCGATGATTATATAAGGCGATGATTTCTATAAAATTTTAGTGGTATCCGGCGGGCCACAGTTTGACACCCCTAATTTACTGGGTGTGGGTGACGAGAATTTCGCATTTAAACTAAACTTGAAAATAATGTATGTGGAGATGGGGACACAAATGAACAGTTCAGATAATTATAGCTTTTTCTCATAACTGGATTAATTTCTGTAAACAAAAACTTCTCAGTATAGTAAACAGAACTTTTTTAGACATAGTAATTTATTAACCCCTTAACCCTTTAGTGCGCAGCTTTGCATATATACCAACAACAGTGTTTTGGATTTAATAGATATTTTTATTCGTATATACCTAATCCACACCAGAAAATTAAAATAGCAATATTTGCTTCAAATTAATACAGAATATTCCGTATTTAAATGAAGCGAAACTAACCGTTGAAACCTTCTAGTGTTCTTCCAGTGTGAAGAAACTTACTGTTGTGAAGTCAGATTCTCTGATCTATGCAGCTTCTAGAACTTATTCCATCATGGGAATTAAAGGGTTAGAGTATAAGGGCAGTTGGAAGTCAAATTGGTGAAAAGCGTCATTTTTTTTCTTTTATATTTTGTATCCTTTATTTGCCCTGTTTCGAAAGGTATATTACTTTTGTTTCTACGAGAACAAGAAGTTTAAAAAAATTAAGTAATTCAGTTTGTTTAACCCTCCGTCTACCGGACGGGTCCATTGGACCCGACAGGTACATACAAAATATTCATTCAAAGCAGAAATTTCTTTAAAATAAACTAAGTATATAAACCAGACAAAAATAAGGTAAATAAATAAGTTAAATAGTTTTAAATAAAAATTCTGGTGTAGAACGTTTTATTAAAATTTGAATAAAATTCCCGGTAGATCTAGGGTTAAATCATACATGAACATTACTTACGTAAACTTTAAACTGAATTTTCTCAAAATGTTGCTTTTTGAACTTCGATGTACCTTTTTATAGAAACTACTACATATTATTGTTTGCAATCATTCCTGAATATGTCACACAGATCCCTGATCAATCTGAAGCGAACTTTCTTTTCAAACGTTTCTACAAAATATTTATAAAATGAATTTTCTTTGGAAAAATGGATGTTTTTTGTTATTTAAAAGTGTTTTTTATTCCAGATTTTTTAAAAATAGCTAAAGATTTTTTTTTTAAGTTGACTTAACTTTATTAGGTATTTATTCATTTAATGTATATAAAAAAACTTAAAGTGAATATATTCGATAGTTTTTGAGAAAAGGTGCATTGTTATAACAAGGAAGGTATAGGAGCTGACAACTGCTCTTAAGATTTATAAAATAAATAATTAGATAAAATAAGGTATTGTGAGACATACTTATTAAAATATTTTTAGTTTGCAATATTTTAGCGTAAAACAGTCACACGACAGTAGTTTTTACTTGTATTGCAGATCTGCAACGGAAGAAAAGATTGACCTATTATATAAAAAATGTATCTCTGATTTTTTTTCATTATTTTTCCTGGGTAATAAACCTTTTAGAGAATCATATATAATTTTTTCGAAACAAAATAAAAAATCACGCATTTAACCCTAGATCTACCGGGAATTTTATTCAAGTTTTAATAAAACGTTCTACACCAGAATTTTTATTTAAAACTATTTAACTTATTTATTTACCTTATTTTTGTCTGGTTTATATACTTAGTTTATTTTAAAGAAATTTCAAGTTTGAATGAATATTTTGTATGTACCTGTCGGGTCCAATGGACCCGTCTGGTAGACGGAGGGTTAAGGGTTAACTCTCTCATATATATTTTTGAAACCATAAACTAAAAACAGGGAACCAACAGTACTTTTTATTTACAAAAATATTTCTCTTAAGTAATCGAAAATAGTCTGCCAATAAAATAAATGGAAGATTACAGGTAAAAATTAGTGGTGTCGAAAAGCTTTCATTATCGAAGCAGCCTAACTTTTCTTTCCCGAACTCAGTTACGTGGTTAACATCCGTGGCACATGGTGGCACATGGACAGTGGCAACAGTGGTAAAACCATTACGTGGTTAAATCTCCTTTATAATCCTTCTTACCTTTTCTAATAGTTTTATAAATAAAAAAACATTCTTTCAAATGTGCACCACTGGCGAGGTAGTTGTGAACACACATGGGGCACATGTGAGCACAAGCAAAAAATATCATTGACATGCTTTTTATTCTGTTATTCATTTGTCATCATATTCATTAGTTACATTATCTGTTAAATTCACCATAAATAAATATATATATATATATAGATGTAGAAGTTCTTGTTTGTAAAATGTTAATAATTTGAATAAGTAGACGTTTGAATCACAACACGTACACTTTAATGCCATTCTATAAGGGTAACTTTACATCACTTCCTTGATACTTTTCTAAATACAGCACCTTTCTTACTTAAAATTTACAACATTTTTCTTACGAATAATTTGATTAGGCTTAACAATACCTTCCTTGGCATCTCATAAGCCGCTGCTTCATGCACAACATTATTTTTTAGACTGACTCTTTTCTAATTTTTGAACATGTCCAAACCTTGATCTCGTGATCGTGAATTTTTATAACACGTGATTTCAAATCATGGATAATAAAAATATCAAAGCGTCAGTTAATTTGCTGATCATATAGGTCATAAAGAAAATAAAGTATGTTTAAATTCAAATCCTACAAATCGGTCATCCTGACATGATGGCGTGCCGACATCATCATCTTGGCGTATTATTTTTTTTTATGTTTAAACAGCTACACTCTTGAGACTTTTATACATTTTTCTTTCACATAAAATTTTGATTATACGTTCAATACACATACACGTATATTTAATCTATCCGACTCGTCCAGGAGTTTAACCCATAGACCACGGTTTCATGTATTCGGCCCCGGTTGACGTCTTCCCTGGACCTTCATGATCTCCTACTTTCTTTACTTCATACCGATCATGATTCTTGGCTGCAGTTATCTCATATGGCCCCAAATATTTTTCTTTAAGTTTGATAGTATTGCCAAATTGCGTCCTCTTTATGGCGACGATATCTCCTATTTTGTATTTTCGTGGCTGTTTTCTTTTCTTATCAAACTGCACCTTGTTTTCTTCTTGTATTTTGAGTATATTTTTCTTTGCTTCTTCTCTCATGTCTTCGCGTTCTTCCATCATACATTCGGTAAATTCTTCTTCCAAAATTTTCTTCATGTTCTGCATGACACTGTCCTTCATTTTAACCCCTGTCATTAGTTCAAAAGGACTATACTTGGTGCTTCGTGTTACTGTGCTATTGATAATTCTTTGTAATTTTGGTACATACTTATACCACTTGGATTCATCATCACTAGATAATTTTGACAAAACGGATATTATCACTCTGTGTATTCTTTCCACCTGTCCATTTCCCCTTGGCATTCCAGTTGTTATCTCTAGAGGTTCAATTCTTTCCTTTATACAATATTCCTTGAACTCGCTTTCAGCAAAAGCTTTTCCTTTATCGGTTATAATTCTAGCTCGGTTCCCGAAAGTTGTTTGTTGTAGTTCCAATTTCTCTAGTACTTCCTTGGCCGACTTTGTTTTCACTAGGTAAAGCCATGCGAACTTCGTAAATGCATCTACTACGGTGAAAATATATTGATATTTTTTATTTGTGAGAGGTAATGAACCTATGTGATTGATGTGATAGGTTTCCAATGGTTTGTCTCCTTTTGCTATAGGGTTTAGAAAACCTTCAGCTTTTCCCTGCTTTCTATTATATAAGATACAATCAACACAGTTTCCGATTATTGTCTCTACTTTCTTCCTTAATCCAGCTATGTAAAATTCTTGCTTCACTGGATCTTCCTTTTTTGATATAGCAAAGTGTCCTCTTTCATGATTTTTTCGTATAATTTCTCGTTGCATCTCTTCCGGCACCACCAATATTTCTTTTCCATTCTCGAATCTGTATAATACATCATCTTTTACTAAATAATTATCGGACGGTCCATTTTAAATAAGCGACTTTATGCATTGTATAGATTCATCAATTTTTGCGCTATTGCGATTCTTTTCGTTATTTCTCCTTGCGATCTAGTTATCACTAATACTGATTGTGTTGTCGGGACGTTTCGGCTTAATGCATCTACATGTTTTATTCTTGTTGCTGCTCTATGTTCTATCTCGTAGTCGTATTCCTCGATGAGCAATGCCCATCTTGCTACCTTAGATGCTAAATCTCTTTTGTTTAATGTTTTCTGGAACGCAGCGCAGTCCGTTACTATCTTGAATTTATTTCCCATTAGGTAATTTCTGAATTTCTTAAGAGCTTCTATTATGGCTAATACTTCAAGTTCCTAACTTGAATATTTCTCCTATTGTGGTGAAATTTTCTTGCTCATATATTGTAATGGATGAAATTTTCCATCATCTCCTTTCTGTAATAAAACTGCGCCAAATCCTTGGCTGCTTGCGTCAGTATGGAGTTCTAGTGTGGATCCTTGTTTATATAATTGAAGAACTGGTTTTGTTGATAGTATTCTCTTTAACTCATTAAAAGCTCCGAGCTGCTCTCTTTCAAATTTGAAAAAAATTGTTTTCCTTAATAAATCACTTAGAGGCTTGGCTATTTTGGCGTAATTCGGGATAAACTTTCTGAAGTATCCTGTTAAACCTAAAAAGGATTGTAATTGTTTTGTTGTAGTTGGTTTAGGGAAATTTTGCACAGCTTTTGTTTTCGCTTCAGACGGTTTTATGGTCCCATTTTCAATTATATAACCCAAGAACTCTATTTTCTTTTTAAGGAATTGGCACTTTTGGAAGTTAATTTCTAAACCATACGCTGATGCTACTTCTAATACTCGTTTCAGCTTCTTTATCCCATCTTCTTCATCATCTGATGGAATGACAAAGTCATCCATATATACAATGATAGTGCCTTCTCGTAGTAAATCTTGGAATACTGTGTTTACATATCTTTGAAATTGATTACCTGATATGCACAATCCGAATGGGCAACGTAAAAATTCGTATTCCCCTTCATGTGTTACAAAAGCTGTATATTTACGACTGTTTTCATGAATTTCGACGTGGAAAAAGCCGTTTTTGAGATCTAATGTCGTAAATACTTTTGCCTTCTGCAATTTGTCGATCACATCCTCAATTAACGGTAGTGGATAGCGATCTTTTAATATTTTTCGATTTATTTCCCGATAATCAATACATAACCGGTATGATCCATCTTTTTTCTTACTCAGGACTACTGTGGCCGCAAAATCTGAATAACTTCGTCTAATGATCCCATCTTCCAACCACTGTTGTATTTGCTTACTGATTATTTCCTGCTCCACTAGAGGTAACCTTCTTGGTCGTTCACAGATAGGTTTTTCATCCGCTAATAGTATTTTCATTTTTAACCCAGTATCCTTTGTTTTATTTGGTTTGTATGATTCTATAAATTCTCGTATTTTTTCTCTGTTAGTTAAATTTGTAATATGAGTCAAATCCACCTCGGCATTTACGTAGTTGATATTAACCATATCTTTCCAAGCTCGATTATCGTTATCTATGCTTGATGTGGCTACTTCATATGTTTTGGAAAGCACATCATTAATTTTAATGTATCCCACTCGAACTGAATTGTCGTTTACTATATTAACAACATCTTCCATTACTTTTAACGTCAAGCCTTCGACTGCTTTTCTACCTATTCATAATCATAGTCAGTTTCTTGTACTACGTAAAATTTATCTTGTATTTCTATACCATCTACATAAACTTTATGCAAGAAATAACCCGTTGGTTTAATCTCTTCTCCACCTAAGCCCGATATAGATATATTGTCGCTCGCTGGTTAACTTTGGCGCGTTTATTGCCGTATGATATCTTGAATTGGCGATTGAAATATCACTCCCTGTATCGATTATTATGTTTGTATTTATTCCTTGAATATTCAGGATTATTCCTTTCTTTCCATTTAACGTGCCCGTAATAACTAATTTTCTTTGCGTGCTTTGGCTCCAATCTTGGTATTTCGTTTCTCGCCAATTTTGATTACGTTGCGGGTTATAATTTGAATAATTTTGTTGTGTTTCACTTCCCATGGTACAATTCTTACTCACGTGATCAGGTCTGCCACAATTATAACATATTATATGTGCCTCGTTTCTTCCATGATTTACATTGTGCCTATTGTCAACTTGGCGCCTTTTCGAATTGGCGTAGTCAGCCATTCTTGATCGTTTATCCTCAAAACTCCCACTTGTATTCCTTATAGTTGTTTATTGCAAACCCATCGTACCGTTTCGTATATATCTAATTTGTTTACTAATTCGTCTATCTTTTTTATGATTAACAATTCCTCTGCAAAATGTGTCTTTGTTTCCGCAGGTAAATTATGCCTAATTTGATTAACTACAATTAATTCCGATAATTCCTCAAAGCTATCTATTTCAAGGCCGTCGATTCATTATTTAAAATATACCTTGATATCATAAGCGAAATCGCGCCAATTAGCCGATGGCTCTTTTTTGAGTGAGAAAAATTTCAGCCTAAACTCTTCTGGCGATAGTTTGTACCGTTTTAAAAGAATACTTTTTATATAGTCATAATCTTGCATTTCGGGTTCACTCTCCCTGGTTATTACATTAATCACATCTAATGGCATTAGGTTAATTAAATAGTTGACCCATTCTTTTTTATCAATGCCCGTTTGCGCCATTTGCCTTTCATACATACCCAAGTATAAACTAATATCATTTGTACTATCGTATTTTGTTAATAATCTAAGCAATTCATATTGCTTACCGAGATTTGTCCTTGTGTCCACATCGATGTTCTGTCTTGAATTTTCTTGTAGTTGTATTTTCTTAATCTCAAATTCTCTTTCGCGATCTTTTTCTTCCAATTCTATTCTCCATTTTCTCTCTTCCATTTCCATTTTCAGTTTATTTTCTTCAAGTTCCGATTGCGCTTTTAGTTTCTTTTCTTCAGTCTCTGCTCTTAATTTCTTTTCTTCAAGTTCCGATTCCGCTTGCGCTTTTCTAGCTGCCACAATTACTTCTAGGCGGTTCTTTATAAAATCTTCATCGTAATCTTCCCAGTTTTTAATTAGCTTTATTAGGACATGGATTGTCGTTTTTTCTGGTGGTTGAATTCCGCATTCCTCACAGAGATCTCTTAGATCGATTCTTTTAGCTTTGGTTAAGGATCCCATGTTTTCGATTAATATTTGACCAACTATTCCACTACTAGTTGCTTAATATCCCGGCATCGAGCCCCCAAATTTGTAGAAGTTATTGTTTGTAAAATGTTAATATATAGATGATTTGAATAAGTAGACGTTTGAATCACAACACGTACACTTTAATACAATTCTATAAGGGTAACTTTACATCACTTCGTTGATACTTTTCTAAATACAGCACCTTTCTTATTTAAAACTTACTACATATTTCTTACGAATAATTTGATTAGGCTTAACAATACCTTCCTTGGCATCTCATAAGCCGCTGCTTCCTGCACAACATTATTTTTTAGACCGACTCTTTTCTAATTTTTGAATATGTCCAAAGCTTGATCTCGTGATCGTGAATTTTTATAATTCGTGCTTTCAAATCATGGATAATAAAAATATCAAAGCGTCAGTTAATTTGCTGATCATATAGGTCATAAAGAAAATAAAGTATGTTTAAATTCAAATCCTACAAATATATATACACATATATATATATGTATGTATTTCTCTAGTTTCTGGGTGATTATTTAACACTAGAACGCCCGGAAATTTTAATCAAGTTTCACAAAAATATTTCACACCAGAATCTTTATTAAAAACTATTTGACTGATTTATATAACGTTAAATTGCGTTGTTTAGAATTTTTGATCTCAGTTGACATTTAACTCTGTGGTCGGAGTCGGATCGATTCCTTCCTGGTGTTACGCCAAAGATTACAAAATGAAAATAAGTAGTTTGGTACTGGAGGCTTAGATGATTGAATAAATACTATTGCAATAAAAGGAAAAATAAAGAAGTAAATTTGAGAAAAACAATTACAGCTTTTAAAGTTTTCTTAAGGGTTTTGCTTGGGGGAAATTTTAAGTAGGGCATTTAGAAAATATTTATCGGAAATCTGCCGAAATAGGAAAGATTCTCACCCCTACATTTGTCTTGTTTACTTTTAAATCTATGATAAAGAACGATTTTTAATGATTTTTTTTTCTATATCTCGATTATAAGGTTCTCCCTCACCCTTCCCCCCCCCAAAAAAAATAATGAATTAACTTCTTTAACTTTTCAAAGAGGGGGGGGGGGTTACCATAGGGATTTTACGTTCGTTATCAGTTTAAAAATTTTATTATCTTAAAATATTTCTGATATCTGTCTCTATTCAAAGCTTCATATATGTAGCTGTTTTAAGGATGGAAGTAAGTTATCATTACAAGTTGGGAACAAATTAAACAAAAAAAAATTGCAATGCTGCTTAACGGAATATTTTTCGTATTAACAGTGCATAAAAAATATTGTTGTAAACCTTTTAGTAAAATAATAGCATAGCTGCCAACTTTTACGCTTTTTTCCCTACCACAATATTTTAACAAAGAAATTTCTCTTATTTAATCATTGAAAACATACTATTAAATAAGCAGATCTTTCCGAATAAAAATAGTGGAAGGAAAAAAGCGTAAAAGTTGGCTGCTATATAATAAGTACATAACACTTATTGCATTTTAGAAAACATTAAATTTATTTAAATTACAATTGAACATAAACGATTTGTTGCTCATTATGTACTTGCGGACACGTTTCAGTACAAAATCAGCTTTGTATGACGGAAATATCTTCTGTTTCAGGAAAATTATAGATATTGGAGCTGATGTTTTTTCTCAAGAAGTTAATTTAAAGGAACAGAATCACAGAATGATTATTGGTGATCCTATGAACTGTTCACATCTGACCCAACTAATCTGTTCACAAGTGACCCATGTGGCTGCTAGAGTTAACTTGATCAATCATTAACATTTTTCAATTTTAGAAAAAAACATAATTATATAAAAAATATTGATTAATATTCATAGTTTATGTTAAAACATTAAATTTGAAATAAATGAATATATAAATAAAGTTATTACCTTATCATGTTGGATCTGAGATTTTAATTTTGAGATCTATATACAGTGCTTTGGGTAATGGGGACAAACAAAATGTCAAAGAGCTTCAAAAAATTTTAACCATATGTTTGCAGGTACTGCCATCTTTGGTAATTTTTTCAAATAAAAAAACGTATAATAACTATTGAAAAATTGCTATGTTCACATCAGTCCCATGTTCACATGTGCCCCCTTCCCCTGTATATATCTTTTTTCTTTTTCAAAATAAGATAAAGCTAATTTGGAAGTTTACATTAACGTCTTTAATTTCTTCAACAGAATTGGAGTGAAATACAGCCATAGACCTCCAGAGACATATCGAAATGGTGAAGGTACTTCTTCCGTCGACTGCACAAAAGTAGATGTCTGGAGCCTAGGAATCCTCGCAATCAACATCTTCACAGGATTGTATTTAGACAAGAAACTTCCAGATGATGTCACTTGTTGGAGTAAAGACGTTTATTCCCAAATGTTCAAAGTGTTAAAGGTAGCTTTAAGTTAATATTATATATTTTTATTCCCTCATTAAACTTAAGAAGGGTAACTATGCGCAGTGGGCTGGGCGAAAAAAAAATACAACCAAGGAAAGAGATAGGCCATGATACTTCACATCATTTAGTTGATACGTGATGAATATAGATTAGTTTACAATAATTGTCGAACAACCACGCGTTTAAAGTGGTTTGAAAAGAAGCCGTTATTGGTCATGTGCCGCGGCCTGTCTCGAAATTAAAAACGAAATTTTCATGTCCTCCTGTAGTCCATTTTCTGTGATGAAGCCAGTATCTTCAAGTTGCAAAGGTTTTGAATCATTAATCACTCAAAAAATGAAAGATGTTTTACATGTTTATAAAGTAGTTTTCAATAATTATCAAGAGAGAGCTTGATGCAATATAATAGAAAAGTAAAAATAACAACATTAAAAGCATCAAGCATTTTTAATTTTAAGCATACCGATTTCGGTAGAATATAACATACCTTCCTCAATGCTAAGAATCTCATTTATGATATTCCTTGCAAAAAGTATAATGCAGTCTATAAGGAGAAGCAAGCCGTACACTGGAAACAAGACATAACCCCTTAATTCTCGCTCCCGTGATATTCACGGGCTGTGTCTTTTATTCAAATTGTTTGATTTCCACCAGTTTTATAAAATAGTATAATTGGCTTTATTATAGTATCATTTTATTTCTTTTTCTAAAAAGTGGTGCCAATAAACAATTAATTTTTAAACTATAATTTAATGCGACCGTTAACGGGTTAAGGAACATATATACTTTTAGGAGTAAAAATTTAAATTCTAAGATTGTTGACCACACCATGAAAACCGATCGTTTTCTGAGTTTTAAGAATGCTTTTATAATTATATCCAAATGCAGCATTTATGCCAGTCGTATATTTTTGGAAGCTTGGTGATTGGAAGCTTAGCATTGCTGATTTAGTAATTAACGAGGCTGCATCTCTATCAAAAGAATATTGAATTTTGTTTTAATGTAATTTTCATTTTGGTAACTTGATGCAATGTTTTTCTCCTTGTTGAATTTTAACACTAGAACGCCCGGAAGGAGTCGATCCGACGCCAACCATATGATTAAATGTGAACTGGAACAGAAATTCTTTCATGAAATAAGTTAAATTTAAACTATGAGTAACATTTTCGGGCGTTCTAGTGTTAACAACTTAGTATGATTTTTACGTTAGGAATTAGACAATGAGGGATTCAGAATGAATTCAAAACGTCGTTTTGAATTATTTTTAGTGCTTTTATCTTCCAAACTTAGTGTAATGTAATTTCTTGATCTTGAAAAAATATATAATACAAATAAATGTATAAACGTTACTCAAAGGTGCGTGAAACATAATATAAAAGTATTTAAAAGTACATTAAACTCATTTAAAATCAAAACGATTTCAACCGACACTTACTCGACCTTCATCGATGACAACAATTTAAGTTTCTCACTGAAATTGAGAATCAGTTTCACTGTCATCAATTTCAGAAACTTACTCGACTTTCATCTTTAACCCCTTGAGGGGCGGTGGGATAAAATATATCCCACCTAATTTAAACAAGATTCTCACCAGAAAATTTTAAATTTTATACTTTTAACTTTGGAGGATAATCGTTTAATATTTGTTTTTCCTTACTTAAAAAAAAAAAAAAAAATCCGATTATTCCGGTGAGAATTCAATATATAGAGACATTTTTGCTTGCCCCTCAAGGGGTTAAGATTAAAGTCGAGTAAGTTTCAGTTGAAAACGTTTTTATTTTAATTTATTTTTAAATGCTTTTATATTACGTTTTACGCACCTTTAAGGGTGTAGCATAGCTTTAAACAAGTCGGAAAAGTAAACAAATATCACTATGTTCCAGGCTTCAAAACTTGTGTAATAAGTCAAATATAAAAATAAAACTTCATTTAACTATAAAGCTCATATTTAAATTTACATTTACAAAAATAAATATACTTGTAAGTTCATAAGTAAACATTAAAAATGTTTAAAAATATATGATAATAAGAGAAAAAAAATCTTGCGCGCATGATAAAATCTGAAAATATGCATATAACGACGAAATTTTGGTGAAAATAAATACATAATAGTGTTACCTTTATACTAAATATAACCCCTATACTAAACCGGAATATTTGGGGAAAATATTGGCTTAATAAAAACTTAAAAATTTCCACTTTTAAAAAATTATTTTTAACGTACAAAAACAGAAAAAAAAATAAAATCTTACCCTTTTTCTGGTTTTAAGTTGTAGATAATACAGAAATGCATATGTGGTAAAAATTTCTTTTGATTGCCATGCATAGTTTTTTAGTAACCCTGCGTGCAGTATCAAAATTCATCGTTTTGAATAAACGCAACGCAAAGTTTAATTATCCTATGTAGTCTTAATGTGTAGTCGTAATAAAACTGCCATAATTAGTAAACTGATGGGAATTTTTTAATGCGATTTTCTGCATATTCTTCAGAAATGATTACGGAAACAAAATATGTATTAAAAAAGTTTCGAAAATTTTGAATGTTTCAAGGTATCCTACCCCCTTAAGTAATGTTTATACACTTATTTGTGTTTTTCTATAATTTAATTATTAATCAAGGTGAATTTTGCGCCAAAAATGTTAACTTTTTATTGAACAAAAGAATTTGTTACTCCATGAACAATAGTTGCCCTAAGTGCGTTTCAAGTTGCTATACCTGTTTTTATAATTATCTTATTTTTATAATATTTGACGTGTACAGATTTTACGGATAATATACAAGTTGCATAAAGAATTCAATTTCAATAATTTTAGAATGATATGTAGTATATATACACAATGGTAGAAATCGTTGAAAATAAAATCAGGCGCATCGCTACGCAAAGAAATGCATTATATGACCGTTAATGGATGGTAATTTCTGGAAATGCAACTTTAGTAAGTTTAAGCTTGTTTTGCTTTATTTAAATTTTAGTGTAATATATGGCGTGTATAAAAATCTATAGGCAATATATAGGGCTTTACAAAAGAATTCAAGTAAATTTATGTTTATTGGTAGATACTGCTGAAAGACTATGCTATACGTATTTTTACTAAATTAAAATTTGGCAAACTTCGTAGAATAGATACAAATTTATCAATCATATGCAGGGCTTCACAAAAGAATTTGGGTACTTTTTTGTGTGTACGCGACAGTTGCTAATATATGATTTTAAAATGTGTTATGTGATTATTTACTTATATATTGTGTTTAACTCGTTATGTCCCAAATTATGTATTCATGAAAATTTGATCTTCTAAAGCATTTTCGTGACTTTTTGAAACTACACTAGTAGATTTTCACAATCTTTAATAAATTTTATATGGATTTTTTCTATTAAAATTAATTCATTAATACAATAGAAATATAGAAATATTTCCGAACAGAAACTTTTCCGCTAAAATCTTTCAATATCAAGAAAGCTGTAAAGGTACAAATGAAAATGAAATCGTACTTTTAAAAAACATTTTTGTTTTGTGCAACTAATAATACTAGATAATACAAGATAAAGCAAAGTCTCTAAAATTCATTGTAAATTGTATTACTACTAATCGATGTATTAATTAATTTTATACTATGATTTTTTTAATTTGTTAATGGTGCTTTAATGTACCATCGGAGTATGAAAGATTAACCCTCTTGCTGCGTAAGTAATTCCTTGCGATGAGCGTCTTTTAGAGAATTTTTAATATTTTATCACCGGTTCTTTAAAGCAGAAATTTTTTACTATCGTAATCGGAGAAAATACCCTGATTAAATCAAGCAAAGTTTTCGCCAAAAAATAACTGGTGGTAATAACTAAATAGTATTAATTAGACGGGAAAATGCATGCCCGAGTATTTCTCAAGTTGCGCAGCGAGAGGGTTAAACGATGAAGGACCGTTTTAGTGTTCAAGAAGTGTTGGAAACTGTTTCATAATCTATGCCTGACACATTATTTTTGTTTCTTAAGAATTAAGGGAATTAGGAAGCAAATCTTCCACTGCCCGTGGACTATCATCTTTAGGACATTTTACCATATTGTGCAAATATTGCAATCATTGAGATAAAATATTGCCCCCCCCAAACAAGGGGTCTACATTTAACCAATATTAGCAAGAATTATTTCGACAATGCAAAACCCATAAAGCCAATATTAGGGCAATATTAGCGCTTCATTAGAATAAATATCCAATATTGGAAAAATATTCGCTTTGCAGTGAAAATATTTTCTACATAAATATATGGTTGCTACGTATTATTTTTACGTTGAAAATATTTCTGATGAAACAACATATTTACACAAATATTAACTTTGTTTTAGAAATGATTGAGATGAAATACCAATATAGTCTCAATATGAGGTTTAAAGGCTTAAATTGTCGAAATGTAAGCTGATCAATATTGAGACAATTTTCCATGCGAGTATTTAAAATGGTGCTATATTTAGCCAAGAAATAGCACAATATTGGTTTGTTTCTGAAGATAAATATGATTTATCAGCGTCAATGATTTGTGGCTTGAATTTTTTATACTCTTTCTTATGTATACAAAAAAAATCACAATTTAAGGAAAAATAAAATATTGAAACATGATTGTGATACATTGATTTTATTGCAGATGAGAAAATTTAACAAGCTGCATAGAAAATACTTGAAGTATCCTTCCGCGAATAATATTCTGAAATCAGCCAGGAGTTTCGCAGCTTTCTGTCTTCAATTTGATCCAATAAAACGTCCTCCTGTTAAAGATCTTCTGGAGCATAACTTGGTGAATAAATCTGGTTTCCTGCCAAAAAAAGACAACATGTGGCGAAAAAAAGGTAAGATTTTTAGAGGAGATTCTGTTAAAATATAGAGGGTGTTCATACATTTATGATTTTGATTTTCTCAATGATTTAAATTTAAAAAATAATAATAATGAAATGAATATGGATCAGTTTGGAAAAGGATTTTATTATTTAACGTCTCCATCATTAAAAGCGTTCTTACCTTTAAAATGTGGCTGGAAAATAAACAATGGATCGAAAACTATATTATTATTACGAAAATAAATACTCTTATTTAATAAAATATATTATATGAACTTTAAAAAGTTCACTGATTTGCTTAAAGGGTAACTAAAATAGTAAATGATGTGTTACAAGTTAAATATGTGCATTTAAACTTCTTCGTTTTTCAAGCTTTTCGAAGCTCTTCATCAGAGAATATTTTAATAACTAATGACTAATTACTATTTTTATTTAAATCTTCTTAGTATTTTCAATCTTGTCCAAGCTCTTCATCAGAGAATATTTTAATAACCAATATTTATTTAAAACTTATTAGTGTTTTCACGCTTTTGCAAACTCTTCGTCAGAGAATATTTTAATACCTAATTTAAACTTAAACGTATATAAATATTATACAAACATACATGCAATAAATACAATAAACCCAACTGTGGTGAAAAATTAGCCAGAGCCAGGACACAAACCTGGGACCACATCCTACAAGGCTGTTGCTTTGACCACTCCGGCAGATAACTGGGTCTGCAATTTTCTATTAATAAACCAGGTGGCACAATGGATTGAGCAACAGAAAAGTACGCTGTGGTCCAAGGTTCAGTTCCTGGCTCTGGCTAATTTTTAACTCCAGTTTGTTTTATTGGTTTTTTTTTCATGTTTGTCTGCATAATATTTGTATATACCTTTAACTGTTAAATACATGCGTTATTTATGTGTGTGTTTTAATAATTTAAACTTCTTAGTACTATCAAGCTTTCCCAATATTCACTATTGTTCAATGTTCCAGCATTCTCTTATTTGATTATTAAAGAAAAAGGTGTGTAGAGCTTTTTTTTTTATTATTTCGGCACATATAGAAATGGCATATTTAATAAAAATAAATAAAACGCCAGAGTTTATATTTGACTCATAAAAAGATTAAAAAAGCATTCCAAACAAAGACACGATAAACGCTTATCATAACAAAATTCCCATTAAATGTTGGTTCAGTGAAAACAGGGAAAGTTTTGTTAAATATTTTATAGTTAAATAAATAGATTGCTAAATACATCTTTAAAAAATTAAACTTGCAATTATACTACTACGTGAAAATTTTTTAAAATATGATAAATTATTTAAAAGGGTGTAAAATTACTTTTATAATTATTAGTACTTTCAACTATATTCATAGCCTTCGTCAGAGAATACAAAAATTAAAATAAAAATACTGTTATTAGCGCCTTATTTTCCAATTTCACGTAGTTGGTGTCAAAAGGAGTGAAAGTGAAAGTCATTTTTTATATCTGGAAAACACTGGGAAAATGTTTTTTTATTTTTCCAGTTGCATTTTAATGTACTAATCGAGTTCTCTGTAAAACTGGAATTTCAGCCGCCAACTGGATGAAGTGATAGTCTATGCTGGCGCCTCTCGGTTTATCAGTAATGAAATATCATTGCATTGAAATTGGAAACACAGAAAATAATTTTAAAACCAGCACTGAAAAAAAATTATAAAATAAAAATTACTGTGATTGCGTACGATATTTTCGTATTTTTACAGAAATTTTCTTTTTCCAGTGAAAGCGATTTCGGGAATGTCTCATAATCAACAACACCACAGTATGGATTTGAAAATATTTTTGACTCATAATGCTAACATTTGATTTTTTCTAAACCTTTATGGTTTATTTTTATTGTTACACTGCAAAAGGGAAAAAAAAAAGTAAAAATACGAAAATTCTTCCAGAATAGCAACAATATGAAAAATCCGACGAAAATAACAATTTAAGTAGATTTCTAGCACTACTCTCTGTTAAGGATATTCGTAAATCCATATTCGCTACTTTTTGACACATACAGAAAATCATTTAATCGAAGAAAGAAATTTCCCAAATATACTTAGTCTTTTGTAAATTGTACTTGAAATAAACAGATTTCTTTCTTCTTTTTTTTTTTTTTTGTTTGTCCTTTCACACCGCATGATCAATTCAGAGGCTTAGGAGAGGGAAGGGGGAAAGGACATCTCTGGAAAGATTTTGAATTTTCTGATTACACAAACTTGCGATGGTTGCATTTTTTAACTTTTCATAATCGATTCATACCTATATTTTTAGCGCTGAATACGTAACTTACCTTTATATTTTATCATCACGACAGGAAATTTTGCAGATCTTAAATTTCAAAATTGTTATAAAGCCGAAAATTAGCGAAAATATTATGCTCTAAAATTGATGTATAACATTTTTTCTTATAATAATTTATTCACTTTCTGGTTTGTACTGGAGATTCTTATATATAAAGACATGAGGGGTTTGATAGGGGCTAGCATAAATAAAAAAACGTCCACACATGGAACAAAACTGTTAGTATTTTATATATTTAATATTTTACATGTTTAGCCATAGATTCCAACACCTGTAAATTATTTCGGAGTCTGATCCAAAACGAGCCCATTTCCAACCCTAAATTTCATTTAATCAAAAATTTCAAAACGAAATAAGAAATGCATTTTTTTTTTACTATTTTATTAGATTTACATGACTGGGTGGTCGCCATATTCTTTTTCTCTTTTATACCATTTGTATATTGTGTTTAATTGTACAGTTAGCTTGAACTCTTCTCAGTTATAGTTTTTACTATTGTTTCCCTTGTAACTATTTATAATTACAAATTTCACTTGTAAATATGTAAATATTCTTTAAATTTTTTCTCCTTTTGCACTGTGGTTAAGCATCTATACAGGGTGTTCCGTTAAAGGGGTCCAATATTAATAGGGGTAATAGAGGAGATCACATGGAGCATAAATCAGTATATAAAGCCTGGTCGGATCTCAATAGTTTTCAAGTTACAGCAAATAGAATGAAAATTCGGAAAATTGTAAAAGAACCCTCATTGCTAAACTATCGATAATGCTACATAAAAACGAAGCACATATTTAGAAAGAGCAGAAAAAAACCTACAAAATTACATCAATTGTATTAAAATAGCAATATTTATTGACGAGTTACAAGCCCTGAAACAGTGAAAAAAGTACGAAATCCAATATACATCAAAATAGTTAATCGTTAATTCCAAAAAGACAACTCTAGCTACAACAAGGAAAATGTAGTAAAATTTGGTCCATTCCGAAAACTTTCGAAAAAGCTTACAATGAACCATATCGGTTTAATTGTGTGAGAGAAATTAATCAGTTTCTTAGTTACAACTCCGCTTTCTTTGACACTAGCAAAGGTTAAACTCCGCCCATCACGATTGGAAACACCGCCTTTTTAATTACTCTCAACTATACATTTTCGATCATGCTTCTTCTGAGATGCAACATTTTTAATTATTCAAGAGTTGAATGAACCAAAATAACTTTCTAATAATAGTCTACATTTTAAAGTGGTCTTTTATTGATATAAAGCTTAAGTTAAATTCTTTAAAATTAAACTGGTGCTGAAAATTCGGAAATAATTAAAAATATTGCGATTTGTAACTATGCAAGAAGTTTCAGTACATGTTTTACATGGACAATTATTATATGTATATGTGCATCATAATTTATGATAGGAAATAATAATAACAAATAGCATAATAATTTTATTAATTATAAATTTAAAAAAGACACTAAATTTTAAATTAATTCATACAAACTTTGTAATTTACAATTTGAGTACACCACAGTCTGTGACTTACAAAATACTGTGCCAAAAAGTTTGAAAATAAAAGAAAAATGACAAATAAAGAATTACATTCCACGTACTTTATGACATATGTGAAGCATAGTCTTCTGGCCTGCGCTGCACAGTTCAATGTCGGAAGGCAGACGAACGGACATTATTATAATAGGTGTTCGAAGTTGCGCCCATTAACAGAATCGCACAGCCGACAGCGACGTCGTAAAGATTGGCGAACACGCCGAAAACTCCGACGGAGTTGGGAATGTCTCCTGCAGCGACAACGATTCGCGCTAGTAAATCCTCCGGTGTATCCACAGGCGTTTCATACACCAGCGATTTAAGGTGTCCCCAAACAAAAAAGTCTAACGGATTGAGGTCTGGAGAGCGTGCAGGCCAAGCAACAGGTCCACTGCGTCCAATCCATTTCCCAGGATATGTTGAATTGAGGTGATTGCGAACACCTATGAAAAAATGTGCCGGTGCGCCATCGTGCATAAACCACATATTGTGGCGCAATGTTGCTGGCACATTTTGCAGTAACTGCGGTAAGATATCCCGTAGGAAAACCAAGTACGTACTGCCATTGAGTACATCTGGGAGTAAATATGGTCCTATGAGATAATCGCCGAGGACACCTGCCTATATGTTCACACTGAACTTTTGTTGTGCGTTCGACGGGAAAACAGTGTGCGGATTTGTATATGACCATGTGTGCATATTGTGCGTGTTTACCACGCCCTCTCTCGTAAATGTTGCTTCATCAGTAAATAAAATATTTTCCAGAAATTGTGGATTATTTTCTGTTACATTAAGCAACCAGCGTACGAATTCTGTCCGCTGAGCACAATCTGTTACTGATAACAGTTGTACCCGCTGCACATGAAAGGGGTGCATGTTTTCTGCACGCAGAACACGCCACACACTTTGGTGAGAAACACCGACTTCAGACGCAGCAGCTCGTGTACTCGTGGAGGGGTTATCTTTAAAAATATTCAGTACATCTTATTCCATTGCAGGTGTTCGTACATGTCGAGGTTTCCCTACATCAATGCTTGCTGTATTAAACGACCCAGTCTCCCGTAATCGTCTATCGATTTTTATGAAGAGTTTCGAACTTGGGCAACGTCTCCTTGGAAATTGCTCACGGTACATGCGCTGTGCTAGACATGCATTTCCATGAGCTTGCCCGTACATCAGATGCATGTCCGCATATTCTTCGTTAGAGTATTCCGGCATAATTATTATACATCAACTTACTACAATCCCACTTACAACAGCCTCCCTTTAACATAACGCCCACTGATGACTGCTGTTTTATTACACTTTTCTTCCTATACACATAGAAAATTTGCATAAAAAGTACTTCTTCTTCATCATCCTGAGAGTTCATGGAGGAAACGCAGCAGTCACGGAGTTTGCTTTAAGACAAGGCGAGAGCTGCACAATATGTCATTCACTTGACCAGACTGAATAATGAAAGGGTATTGATAGAGGTTGATCAGAAATGTATAATTGAAAGATATTAAAACGGGGTGTTTACAATCGTCATGGGCGGAGTTTCGCCCTTTCTGAGCGTGCAACAGTACAGAGTTGTAACTAGGGAACTGCTTGATTTCTCCCATACAATTAAACTGATATGGTTTATTGTCAGCTTCTTCGAAAGCTTTCGGAATGGACCAAATTTTATAACATTTTCCTTGATGTAGGTAGAGTTGCATTTTTGGAATTAACGATTAACTATTTTGCTAAATATTTGATTTTGTATTTTTTCACTGTTTCAGAGCTTGTAACTCGCCATTAATTCTCAATATTCTAAAACAACTTATGTCATTTCGTAGGCTTTTTTCTGCTCTTTCTAAATATGTGCTTCGTTTTTATGTAGCATTATCGATAGTTTAGCAATGAGGGTTTTTTTTACAAATTTCCGATTTTTCATTCTATTTGCTGTAACTTGAAAATTATTGAGATCCGGCCAGGCATTATACACTGATTTATGCTCCGTGTGATCTCCTCTATTAACCATATTAATATTGGACCCCTTTAACGGAACACCCTGTATATTGTATTAACCCCTTAACGCTCGAATTAAATTACGGTTCAATAATTCGAATTGCTTATTGGCACTACTTTTATGAAAAAGAAATATTCACCTTATTTAATGACAGTAAAAACGATACCAAAATATACCCAATTTCACTATTATATAAAACTGGTGAGAATCAAACAATTTGAGTAAAAGATACAGCCCTAGAATATGACGGGAGGGAGAATTAAGGGGTTAAACTAAATGTATGGTCTCTAAAAATAGTCTTTTTTATGATGAGTTATCCCTTTGGTAGCTTTTTCACCTGTTCACGGACTGCCAGGTATGTTAGGATCTAATGGATAGTTTTTTTTTAAAATCTTATATTGTTATACTAACATTTCTATTGTAAGTTTTTACTTACTGTTAAACTTTATTTTTTTTGGCTACCTGCCGCGTTTAAACATTCTTCATGGCTCCTATTGCATGGAAAAACACACTACCTCTACACCGGATGTAAAATTGCATGGCAACTAGAGAATCCAGAAAATGACTACATTGTTCCATTGTTCCTCATAGAAAGAAGGAAAAGTTCCTTATATATTTTTTCCGATTTAATATATGCTTGTCATGGATCAGACTCCGCAATAATTGCCGAAACGTCAGTGAAGGCTTACTGTGGAGAACCGAAATATTTTTGGTTTCCGTCTGTCTGTTTGTTAGTCTGTCTGTCCCGCGATAACTGCCGTAAAAAGCATCCGATTAGCTTGGAATTAAGGAGGTATGATGGTGGGCTCCCCGGATTTAGCTGTATGGTTTTGGGTTAAATTTGGTTCATTCGTTCGGAATATATAGAACATTTTATTTTGTGGCATAATGCTTTTCTATGGCAAGTCAGACGATTTTCAAATTTTCATTTGTTGAAAGAAATCGCTCATATGAATAATGGATTTAAATGGTAAATTTTGGATGCTGAAGTTTTTAAATAAAAGTATTAAATTATTCCTATTAGTTTGCAATTTTGTCAAAACATTTGTCAGAGCTTTTAAATTAGGTGTATAACTTATAATGGAATTTTATACATATGTTCGAATAATATAAAACATTTTTATTTTATGAATTTACTTATATTTCATTTTTTCTTTTAACCGTTGCGTAGCAACAGCATCTCATCTAAAATATCATAAATGTGAAAGTATGTATGGCTTTTTGAAGTCAAGTCAAAGCAACAGGAATGAATTAATGAATGCCTTTGTATAGATATTTGCATATAGATTGATTTAAACGCAGAAATGAAAATAGTATTTATATAATATATAGAATAATATTTTTATTTATTTATTCAACTATTTGATTATAAATGAAAAAGTTCGTTATTTTCATACAGAATAAACTGACATTATTCTGTTAAATTTTATAAACTTTATTGTTGCCAAAAAAAAAAAATAATAATAACAATTTCTCCCAAAGAGTTAATTTTAATTTGTAAGATTTTCACGTGCAAAAGAAAAATGGAATAAGCAAATTAAAAATAAAAAAGGATATATAGGACAGGAATGAATACATATAAATATTTCACACCAAATATAACCTAAAATATTTTTTTTTGTAATATTCTCCCAGCACTACGAAGAAAGATTCCTCAATTTACACGATTTTACTTTGCCTTCCTTTTCTCATTGGTTGCTATTTCATTTTCGCAATTGTGTATATTAATTGGCACAAAGTTTTACATTTTTATGACTGAGGTATACGTAAGGACATAAAAATAAGAAATTCCGTATTGTCTCTTATAAAATGTGATAAAGTATTGGTTAATTATATATGTTTTTATTAAGAGGAGCAGAGTTGCCAAGCTACCGGCGTTCTGGATACCAGTATTTTAATCCAGAAAATGTTACTTTATTTAATTGGAACATTTGCGTGATTTAAAAGAATAACATTTTCTCTAAGATAATAGTGATAAGCAAAAAGCCTGAGACTTGGCATGTCTGGTGGGGAGTGAAATGTTTTACTTAAGGGGTGCGGGACACAAAAATCTTCAAATTTTCATTTTTTTTTTTATTATTGGATTAAAAATTTCTCTGCCGTTTTCAGCTTAAAATGATGTTTAAATCATGTTTCTATCTTAATTAGAACAGGAAATATTAATTTTTTCGTTTTGGTTTGTTTTCAAAATCTGCCTTTCAAGCTATGTTTGTCAAGGAAACGAGTTCTTGTGAAATTGCGTTTTTCTTCATGATAGGTTTTTTTCACCATTTCTCATATTTAAATTCTTATAACTCGAGACCGTTAAAGATACAGGGTTGAAACTCGGAACATATCTTTTTCAATTATTTTACTTTACTTTTGAGCCAGCATATTTGAAAAAAAAATATTTACTTTTGAAAATATGATTTTTGTTTAAAAAGTTGCATCACTTTTTTTGTAATTTATTCGTTAAATATTTTTAATTTTTTTTATTAATATTTTTTTAAATGCTGGCTATAAATTAAAATTTATACATTTTTGTTTATTTAAATGAAAAAAAAATTGAAATTCTATGAATAATATTTCGAGTTATAACGATTTTAAACTACCCCTCTTTTTTAAGAAAATTTAAAATTTAAATTTTTTTTTAAAAATTATGAGAAGTTTTATCATGCGATTTTGTTTACAAATGATATGGTTAACCATCACAAAAAATTTCAAAATTTTAACTCAATAAATAAAATTTTTTTGAAAATGTGTCCCGGACCCCCTTAATGCATTTATCTCTATTTTAATGCTACGTGAACGACGTCTCGTGCAACAGCTTGTGGAGTATAAAATAAATTATCAAAATAATCCCTATTACGAAAAATGAAACAGAAAGTCCGGCTAAGAGAAATAAAAGGTTAGTAAACCTTTCGTAATTTGATCTAAAACATAGGTTTGTGTCAAATATGAACGGTATTTGTAACACCACGATATGTGGATACTATTAAAAGGCTGTATAAAAAAAATACTTTACGGCACCAAATCACGTTTATGGGGCATTCTCACAATCTTTTGACTTTCAGTAATAAAAATCTGGTTGAATTAAACTTGCTAAAATAATATTTTAAACTTATAGACGAATGCCTTAATGATTCAAAATAAAGAAAAAATGGTCAGCAGCAATTTTTTATTTTTATTATTTAACTGAGGTTTAAGTTAAACTTGCGACTTTAATTTTCCTTACCATTTTACCACCATAACGTTTTATTTTCTTCTTAATTTTAACTTATGATGAATTTCCATAGTACCCACAGGACATTCAAATAAAAAATAACAATGTAGTATTTTTAGCAAAAATTTTTATATAACATTGTCTTAAAGGGGTGTTAAAGAAGGCACGGAAAGGAAAAAAGGGACGGTAATGGGAAAAAAGGGATGGTAAGGATGGGACGGTAAGGAAAATTACAACCTATTTTTAGGCCAATCATGTTAAGATTCAGTGATAGGCACAATGTTCAGTGATTTTTAAAAATTGTTATATACATTGGATTAAATAAATAAATAAGTAAATTACCTTGAAATGTTCAGGAATAAACCTTGGGGGCGGTAAGACTACCAATAAAGCCACCATGCTTGAAATGACATTAAAATGGTGATTTAAATTCTGGAGTAAATTTCCTGTCAAAGAATTTTAGCCATTCTTTCTCTATCATACTTCTGAATGAGAAAAAAGTTGACAAAAATTCTGTGATTGCATCTGAAGTGATTTTTCTGTGTAATTTAACACTAGAACGGCGGCGAGGGGTCATTTTGACCCTTGCCGAATGAAAAAATTTCGATTCGAACCAGAATTTGTTTTATAATATAAGATTAAAGTATGCTGAACAAAAATACCTTAAATAAATAAGTTACATAGTTCTAAATAAAAATTCTGATGTGAAATATTTTTATAAAACTTGAGCAAAATTTCCCGCCGTTCTAGTGTTAACAAGATGGACGGTAAGGAATCTAAAACCCAGGGACAGAGTTTAAAAAATAATATCAACCGTAAAAATGTGTGCAGGTTAATTTTTTGCTACATATTTATATACAACAATTGTCCCAGTTTAGGGGGAAAAATACATCGAATTATTTTTATTGAAACAATTTTATATAGACAGCTCCAAACTTAAAAATCAGCAACAGGGACACGGGACGGTATAGGAGTTTCCCGGATATTTGGACCCCCAACATCGTCCAAATCTTATTGATCTCGTTAATATTGCTATGCAGCACTGAGATGTTCCCCAGTATATGAAATAAAAAATCCCACAAGAATATGTACTAAAATAAAAATCATTATTCAGGAACTTATAAGTCAAAGGATTGCGAGAATGCCCATTATCTATATAGTCAATTGGAGTGGACACGGTGATAAATTATTAACCGTTAGGTTTAGAAGTTCCCCTACTTTAGGGTGATTTTAGTAAGTTAATGCTATCGAGTACATTTTTAGATATTTAGATTAGATCTTAGATATAAATATTGCAGAATGGCAATCAAAACTATTTTTTGGAAACAAAAATTATAAAGGTATTACATTTCTAAATTAGATGTATCAGTTTACGTTTCCAAAAGTTCTTTATCCATTAGATACAAGTGTTTGTGGTTAGCAGGCAAGTAAATACTGCTGTATGGATATTAGGATAACGTAAAATACTTGTCCAAACTGCTCCTTATCCTTATAAATCGCAGTGTAAAAAGAAACCGAAGATATACGATAACCATTAACTCAATCAATAGAAAATTACAAATGTAAAATAAATTACACGGGTTCAGGGGGGCAGAGTCCCCCTGAAGAAATCTGCTTTATTATATAAAAATTACCAGAATAAGTAGCTCGTGAGAATTTCAGAATATCATTACATAACAACGTGTTTAATTTAACTCTTCTAATGTCTAAAACCGTGGAAATATTTTTTACTTTTAGAAATGTTTATGTAATTTAAAAACTTTAAATTTCGTTTTTATAAAAAGATTAATATTACGCAAAATGTGCTAAAAACAATGAGTTGCAGAGATGACGTTGAGGCTCTTGATCTGCAGATTTACTAGTTAAGAAATGTTGGCATCGTTGCTTTAGTTGAAAGAATGCATTGTATGAACGTTTTAAGTCTATTTTATATATTTATATTTTAAAATTTTCTCAATATGTTAACTCAAAAAAAAAAAAAAAAAAAAAAAAAAAAAAAAAAAAAATGTGATTTACAAAAAATCTTTACGTGATGGCAAGAATGAAGGTCATGTTCGGATTCAGCGCGAAAAAATACATAAGAATTAATTGCCGAAACGTCAGGGAAGGCTTACTGTGGAGACCCGGAAAGTTTTGGTTTCCGTCTGTCTGTCCCACGATAACTGCCGTAAAAAGCATCCGATTAGCTTGAAATTAAGGATGCATGTTGGTGAGGTCACCGGATTTAGCTGTATAGTTTTTGGTTAAATTTGGTTCATGCGTTCGGAATATATAGAACATTTTATTTTCCGCCTTAATGCTTTCCTATAGCAATTCAGACGATTTTTCCATTTTTATTTGTTGAAAGGAAATGGCTCATATGATTGAAAGATTTAAACGATAAATTATGGATGATGGAATTTCCTAATTAGAACCATACATTATGAATGTTACTAGAGTGTGTCTAAAAACAATGAGTTGCAGATCTGACGTTGAGGCTCCTGATCTGCAGATTTACTAGTTATCAAATGCGGAAAAACATGAAAAACTCAAATTTTGCTGAGTTGTGTTATTAATGGAACCAGGGGATCGTACCCGGGCTTCCCGCGTTAAAGAATATAGGTGAAAACATTTTTTTAAATTGAAAACTAGTAATTTTTTTATATGCTATAATTTTTTTAGATTACCCACTTACATTGAAAAAGCATTTTTCATATGGAAAATACGAAATATACCATCAAATTATTTTTGAAATTTATCAAAAGCGATATTTTCTTATTAGCTGCATGCTAAGAGTTATTTGAGCAAGATCTTGCTACTTATGGCATACTTTAATATTCTGATAATTTCAGAGCTTATACAGGTCTGTTAAATTTGTGTTTTATTTATATTACTTTATTTATATATTCATTTATTTATATATTGCTACTTATGGCATACTTTAATATTCTGATAATTTCAGAGCTTATACAGGTCTGTTAAATTTGTGTTTTATTTATATTACTTTATTTATATATTCATAGGAAATTTTTTTTATTGGATATTAGCTTAAAGAAAATGATGAACTCTTTATTTTGTTTTAAGGGCAAACGGATTAATCTTTCGTAATCGAACTCCGCGCGATATAGATAAATTAAAAAATATTACTTGATTTAAAATTCTTTTTAAAACCATAGACAGTCAGTAAACTGAGATAAAATGTGCAAACAAACTACATTTGAAAAAAAATCCTATTTGGTGATCTAAAAATTTAAATTGTACGGTTACAAATAGGTTAGATTTGTGTTTCTTAATATTATTCTTTTATTTGTTTATAAAAGAAGTATTAATTTCTTTAATTTGTCTTTCACAAATATGATACATCGGTTGTTTTTTTAATATTATTCTTTTATTTGTTTATAAAGAAAGTATTAATTTTGTTATGCAAAAATAGTCAGAAACAAATGCTGAAAAATGTTTGTTGCTTTATGTGCAAAATGTTTGTTATTATTATGTATTGAAACCGGAACGTGACAAGATAAACTTAAAAAAAAATCATGCTTAAAAATTTTTTTAAAAAATGTCAGTCAATTAAGATACAGTTTTTAAACAAATTGCATTTGAAAGTAATTTTTTCCCTATTCAACGAAAATTGAAAATGTACGATGAGCAGAAGATTAAAAAATTGCAGTAGCAAAAATTTCAAGGCCGAAATTTGATCGTGAAGTGTTGCCATTCGCAAAATGACGTCAGTATTACTCACACTTACGTTTGTTCTTTATAATATAGATACTTAATCAGTAAAATATAATAAAGATCAGTTATTACGGTGTGATTATCAATTGAGGCTCTTTTGCTTGGTATCCCAGAATGAAAAACCGCAATTTTCACCTTTCAAAATATGCATATGCACTTCTCATAGCCATATTCATCATTTTTTTTTAAATGTATTTCGTTTGATCATTTAAAAATCATTTTAACTTAAAACATGAAGTCACGATTGTCAGCAACATCTTTTATGTGAACAGAAGCACTCTTTACTTGACATTCTAATCTCAATTCCGGAGAGTAAAAATTTCTGTAATTTATGTTTTTTAGACGAATTTGTATTAAAATGTTTAGTTTTATCTAAGAAAATGATCGTTTTCTTTTAAATATGACTTCATTTTCACTTAAATAAGCATTTCGCCTAGTGTCTGAAACTTAGTATCAGTACACATGCAGAAGGAAAAACAAACCAATATAGAAAATTTATGAGTGTTTTCAAAAGCAGTATGTCATTTTCCGTTATTATGCCTCTAATATAATATTCTGCTCCTAATGGGATTTTGCGACGCTAAACCCTATACAACAATTTTTATCAACAATTTTGAATTTTTATCAGAAAATAGCATGAATAAAGATAAAAATACACTATTATTTCCCTCTTGTCTGCAATAATGAAAGTATCTAATTCTCACCAATTTGAAGTAATTTCATAAAATGCTTTTAAAATTAAATATAAAAGTGGGATATTTAAAAAAAAAACAGATAGTGCGATCACATCTACAAATGAACATCCTTCAGTTAAAAAAAAAAAAAAAAAAGAAAATGTAAAATTGGTTCAGTAGAAAGTTTAGGGCAGATGACTAAAACACACACTTGTGTTTTAAATATATAGATTAGATAAAATTATGAAAAATTAAATTCAACAAATTATGTTATTTTGATAAAATTATAGTAAAATGTCCTAAAGAATAGCGTTAAAATTTTATTATTCGAGAGAATTTTGGTCAAAAACTTCAGGAACATGATATTAATTTAAACCTCGAATTATTTGTTTGCTTGTCTAACTCGAAGAAGCAAATCCATCCAGACGAGAATCATCATCAAGTAACTTCTGAATAACAAAAAAGAAAAAAAAAATAGTATTTACATATGTATCTGACGTAACTTTTATTGTGTAACTGAAGTAACATTATCACTTTACAAAGACAATAATAGTACTTAACTTTGTTTGTATACAGTAATTTACAACACATTCTTACTGGGATTTTTTATAGAACACAAAAACATCAAGCATTCCAGTCACAGCCTTAAGTTAAATATATTATTAATTTTATTCATCCCCCTCCCAAAATGAGAATTTCTTCTGGAATTGCCGTGATGCAGAAATCATTTCTGTGAAAAAATTCTGAACTTCAACACTGTTTTCTTTAATCATTATTTGTAAATATAAAAGGGATTACTTATAAATTTATAGAGAATAGTTTGTGCAAATATTTGTTGTGAAATATAAATTTTTCCGCATTTTTCATGATGGTATATTATAATGTACAATAGTTCTTAATTAAGTTGTATAGAATACTTTTAGTTAATAACGAATGTGTAATAAAAGGGGTTTTCTTTTCTTTTTTATCCTTAGTACACTGGAAGAAAATTGAAAAAGAGATTAGTGTGATAAAAGACTTCCTAGGACGGAATGAAGATCTCAATTTTGTGCTCGAAGTTGAACCATCTCCATATATAGAAAATGTAAATAATAGTAATGACATGGAAAACACGATATTCCTTGCAAATAAAAGTAAACTAGGATTTGGAAGTCAAAATCACAATATTCAGAAAACTTCAGGTGTAAAAGATGAAATCATTTCTCCAGTTATTGATACAAAACAGATTCCATCGAATTGTCTATCTGGTGATGCGGAGGAAAATATGATTATTATAGATGATGACATAACACATGGAAAAGAAAGAATCGAAGCACCCTTACAAGAAGATAATAATACTGACATCAAACGTGAAGGTGATCGCCTCGCTGATTTACTATTATCCATAACAGAATTACAAAAGCCTAATAAAAATGTTGAAAATACAGTGATTGTTAAAAGTGTAGAAAACCTCAGAACGTCTATTGATATAGAAGATAAGAAAGATAAAAATTACATTTCAATAGCCAGTAAAACAGAAAACTACAGTGAAGATGATCATCTTGCAGATTTATTAATATCTTTGTCAGAGTTCAAAGTTCCTCCAACTAATGATGAGGAAGAAAATGTAGTAATTGTAGATGAAAACCTTAAATTCCAAAAACAAAATATCACTGGAGTAAAAAATACCACAGAAATACAAAATGAAGTAGAAACTAACATTGAAATTCGGGACACTGTGAAGGACAATATTACAGAAGAAATCAAAATGTACAGCCTACCAATGCAGCAGTTCAAACCTGAAAAAGAAATAAAAAAGAATATCGATGTTACAGATTTTCAAAAAGAAAATAATGCAGAAAAAGGCCGTTCATATTGGAATCATGAAGTCGGCGTGTATTTGCTGAATTTGTTCATTGATAACAACTCATCCAATGGAATGCTGCATCCCGAAAACTACTTTTTCAAGTTGGTGCAGAAGCTATAATTTATCGAGGGGTCCATGCTGCATATTTCCTCATAAAAAACAGTAAAACAAGTTTTTCACAGCGAAATCAAAAATATTTACTATATCAATCAAATCAGCTAAATGAATAATTGAAATTCAAAAATAACCATAATTTACAGCCATATTATAGCACATGAAATGCAGTAGTAATAATCAAAAGTTATTTTTTCCATTTCAGCTCATATGATACAGTATTTTCATTCTCGAGCCCAGCAATTTGATCATTAATAATATTTAAATAAAAGTTCAATACAAAGCACAATAGGAAAACAATGGTGCAAAAAAATACCCATTTCCTTAACATAAACAAAACAAAACTCTTACATTTTAGCATGTATAATATGCAATTATCATTTGACATTTAACCCCCACTATTTGTTCAAGCGATTTAATATTTTTAGTTTTTTTTTTAGTTTTATGTAAGTTTTAGTTTTTAAGTTTCAGTATAAGTTTAGTTTTTTTTAAGTTTTTATTAAGTACTTATTTAACGCTAAATGTTAAGTCGCTTGGTCAAATAGTTTTAAATGGTAAATGATTATTATATATTATACAATAGCTACTTTGGTTCATATTAAAATAACAATAATTTCGGCTCATAACAAAAAAAATATTACTTTTCAACAGTAATAATAATGAAGTTACTTTCCAATAACATACAATAACTATATTGGTTCATATTAAAATAACAATAATTTCAGTTCATAACATAAATAACAGTTACTTTTCAACAAAAATAATGATCAAGTTACTTTTCAATAAGAATAATAGTCAAGTTTATTGAAATAATAAAAGTAATTTTTATTCCATATTTACCATTTAGTAGAAAAATATGCAGCAATGTTACCCCCGATAATACAGAATCTCAAAATTCTCCGCATCACCTATTGAATAAAGAAAGGAGGCAAGACAAAAAAATAAAACAGGAAATATTTTGCAATACAATTCTTATCTGCAAAAAAAATTCTCAAAAATCAGATGTAACCGATATAATCATCTTCTAATAAAACACACCAAAATGTAATTTGTTTGTTTTCTTTAAACTCGGATTCCGTAATTTAAAGCATTTTTAACATTTTCCAACATAGTTGAAAGGTGTTTATGATTTCCGATTGTATGTCCGTCTGTGCAAGCTTTAACTCTCATAAATATACTGGGAGTGGCCGGATTTTTTTTTATGTTATTGATGCTTAATATAGCACGATCGGTATTGAAAATGTGTGTATTTTTTAATGTCGATATTTAGCTCATATACAGGGACGGTTAAAAGTTTCCCATTACATTATGGTCTGTGGGAAAAAATCGTTACAATGTCATTTTAATGATGTTCTACAATTTCATACATAATGAAATTGATAAGAATAATGAAATTGATAAAACATAATGAAATTGATAATCATTTGTGTACTGCACTGAATCGTACATTCTGAAGAATATGGGTGGCAAAGCATTTACTATTCATTTACAGGCACACACAAAAGGTTTCCATTGCATTTTCTTCTACGGGAAGAGTTTTCAGCGTATTCTAGTTCTATTACACAATTTGAAACATAATGAAACTAATTAACATTACTGCAGCTTAAAACAAAAATACATGTGCATTACATAAATAGTTTATAGGTTACATGGTATCAAATATAATGAAAATAATATACATTACCGGAGCTTCCTACAAAGATACTTGTTGCTGTATAACTTGATGAGCAAACATAATTCATAACTTATAGTTCCTTTACAGGGATATTCAAAAGATACGGACAGATTACCGTACAATTAGCTACATGTGCTGGAAATGCGATGTCATGTATGGTATGAGCATTTAACTGTTATATTTCTTAGTATGTGGTGTGCATAAATGCTATAGATCTTTATACAGTGTTATACAAAAGAATTCGTAAGCACTGAAGATTACGAGCGTGATTGGATTAAAAGCAGCATTTAATATAGTTATGCATTTTCAGGTTGAATTGTACTTAGTATCCTAAAAATGTTTGTATAATATAACTAAAATGTTATACAGGGCCATGCAAAAACTGGATGCATGACATCATATAGAAGATAATGTTTGGAAGCGTGATTTGAGTAGTTTTAATTATGTTTCAACCTCATAAATTTTAACATAATGTGTTAGAACATTTACTACATTTACGTATGTTTCACATTACATATGTTAGGACCGATGTACATGCGCAGTCCATTCCTTCGCTCTTCTTATCCAGAATTTAATGATATATTACTGCTTTCACTTTGCATTTTTGTAATTTTTATAAGCATTTATTTATTGTCATTGGAGGCATTTTTATTTAATAAATTATATAGCCCATCATTTGTTAGATTGAATATTTTTCTAAGAAAAAATATTCAATTAACTTTTATTTAAAGAAAATCATCTAACAAATGAAGATATCTTTGGCTATACAATTTATTAAATAATGTTTTCAGTGACAATACATCCATGTATTTCCATATGTATGTCACACGAATTTCAAAAATTGCAAATCTGAAGCACAAATTGTTAAGCTATTTAGAGGATGTCGATAGTGGTCATAGGACCATCATAAAATCTCATCCCCAAGACAAGTGTGACAGTTCGAAACCCAGAGGATGTCCTTTAACTGCCGACAGTAAATGTCGACAGCACCATCTCATAGATCCTCCGGATATCAGCCTGTCCTAAATATAACATTTTCAATGTTTTTAGGACATGTTTGCACTTTCTGGGTAAACAGTAATTGGTCATATATAGGGCTGTAGAAAAGAATTCAAATGTGTTTCCGAATATTGATAGAAACTACTGAAGGTGAATTTTCAGCCTGATATGCATTTTCTTACTAAACTATGTTTTAGCATATGTAAGGTTTATAGATTAAATAATTAGTTGCACAAAAAAAGTGGACTATTTTTTTTGCAATGGACGATGATTTCTGAAATCTGGTTTTCAATTGTGTTATGAGTTTTATAAAATATTTAATCAGATTTTTTTTACCTTATTTAACAGTGGAATTTTGATAACGAATTCAGGAAGTGTTGGAAAATGTTTCGTAATCTATTCTTGAGGTATGATTTTCTTTCTTTTTTTTAACAAAAAAAAAACATAATTGTTTGAAACATAATTTAAAAGAATTTTCAAATTTTTCGAGTAAAAAAATTCTATAAGCACTTATTCATGTCTAGTGGCAGTGAATAAGTTAGATCTGTTAGATAAAAAATGAGACTTAACGTGTTATAATAATAATATCTTTAAATCACAAAACAAAGATAAGGTAAATCTGCTTACTTTTTAGTTCATGATCGTCCACTGTAAAAAACGGAACTTTCTTCAGCATTTCCAATGAGGGTTAGTATATATCCATTTGCTATATAAATTACCTTTGTCTGTTTAACCTGTAAAAGAAACTTGTGTTTTCTTTTGTTAATATGTGTACATTTTTAATTCATAATGTATCCCATGAATTTTTCAGGAACATTGCGACAGTTCTGGTTTAAACTATAATTTTTATATTTCTTAAAATACAAAACTGGAGCATACATCTTTTCTCCTTTCTGATTACATTTCTATATAAACACTAAAAAAATTATAATATACAAAAAAGATTATTGATATTTGATTAAATAACAAAAATAAAAATTCTTGATTATATTTATCGATAAAACACTGAATATCATTTTAAAGTCTTAAATTATTAATATAGTTCTTTCAGCTGTCAAAATCGCAGTCTTTTAATCTAAATGTTTATCAGTTTTTGATTGACACATTACTTAAACAAGGAAGTCATTTTTGAAAGAATAATGAAGTCTTATTTACGACTGGCATTAAGAGTATTTTGAAAAGGAGTTAACTTGATTTATTATGACTTTTATCCAATTCTGAAAGATATTAGTATTTCCAACATGCCCCCTTAATCTCTTCAGATTGATGAGGCAAACAAGTTCACTGAATTTCTGTGATTCACTAATTTAGGTTTGGGGAAAGTGTTTGGTGAGTGCATCAGCAATCATATATTTCGATGGACAGTATTTTATTTCAATTATTTCATCTTCTTTGAGTTGTTTTATTGCGTGAAATCTAATATCTATGTGTTTACTACTTTTTGAAAACTTCTCACTTTCTATCATTTTGATGCAGCTTTGGTTATCTTCATAGATAGGTTTTGATAACAGATAGGTTTTGTCTGTGCTAAGTCTAAATGCTCCTGGAGTTTCAATAAATAACTAATTTCTTGCCCTGCACTTGCGGCTGAGACATATTCAGCTGCTGCTGATAAAAGGGCGATGCATGATTTTTTTTTTTTTTTTTTTGTAATCCAATGAACTGGATTATTACCTAAGCTACAAAGATTGCCGCTGGCTGATTTTCTTGTACTAATATCACCTCTCCAGTCGGCATCCGCAAAAGCCTTTAAAATCGGTTCAGTTTTAGTGTGTATTTGCAAGTTTAGTTGTTTTGCGTAGTTTAAATATCGTATTATTCTTTTAGCTGCCATCCAGTCTTTTTGATGGGGGGATTCGTTTCTTCTACTTAATATATTCACAGCAGCTGAAATGTCAGGTCTACTGACAGATGCGATATAAAGCAATGAACCTATCGCCTGTCTGTATTTAACATTATTTGGCAATAAATTGTCATTAACTTGTAATCTATTAAAATTAGGTTCCATCGGAGTACCGACTGGTTTAGCTTCCTCTAAATTAAACTTTTTTACTAGTTCTTCTATTTTAGCCTTTTGGTTTAATTTGTAACCTTCTGCTGTTTTCTCTATTTTGATTCCTAAATAATAGCTTAGTTCTCCTAGATTTTTTAATTCATATTCTCGCTTAAGTTTTTCTATTATATCTTTAATTTCCTCATCTTTTCCTGCTATAAGTATATCATCGACGTAAATGATAATATATGTTTTGTTTTCTCCTTCATTTCGAATGTATAAACATGTGTCTGAATTAGACTGCATAAATTTTAAATCATTTAATGACTTTGTTATCTTAGTGTGCCATGCCCAGCTGCTTGTTTCAAGCCGTAAATGAATTTATTTAATCGGCATACTTTGTTTTCCTGATTTGGAATAATATAGCCTTCTGGCTGCGTTATGTAAATTTCTTCATCTAAATTACCATACAGGAAAGCCGTTTGAATGTCTATATGATTAATTTTTAATTTGTGGTAAGCTGCTGCTGCTATAAAAACATCTAAGTGTCCTATATAAAACAACAGGGGCAAAAGTTTCTTCGTAGTCTAAGCCATATTTTTGATAATATCCTTTTGCAACTAATCTCGCTTTATATTTCTGTATTCTTCCTTGATCATCATATTTGGTTTTAAAAATCCATCTGGATCCAATTACTTTTTTACCTTGTGGGGGATCAACTAGTGTCCATGTTTTGTTTTTATTAAGAGAATTTATCTCTTCTTGTGTCGCATTTAACCAATGTTGTTTTTCTTCTGGATTTTCAATATTCATTATGTCATTAAAATGTTCTGGTTCATTTATATGTTCGTGGGTTGTCATGTAAATGAATTGGTCTGGAGGGACACCTTTATTTGATCTATCTGACCGCCTTGGTTCGGTGTTAAATTTTTAGACTCACTTGGTGTGTCTTCAGTGTTTGTAACTTCCACTTCTACGAAGTTTTTATTCTGTGATTTGTCATTTTCATCAGATGGTTTTTCTCTCAAATTTAATTGTTTTTCTACCTTCTCGTGTGTATTTTTGTTTTCTAGAAACTTTACTGTTCTGGCGATTATTATTTCTTTACACTTGTGTACATGCGGTACCCTTTGGAGTAATTGTCATAGCCGACAAAAATGCCTTCAACTGCCTTATCATCTAATTTCTGTCGTTTATTTTTGTTGACATAAGCAAAGGCTTTACATCCAAACACTCTAAGGGAATGTAAATTAGGTGGTCGTTCATTCCAAAGCTCAAACGAGGACTTTTCATTAGCTTTTGTAGGCAATCGGTTTTGCAGGTGATTCGCCGTACAAATAGCTTCACCCCAGAATTTTTGAGGCAAGTTTGCTTCGCTGAGCAAAGCTCTCGTCATTTCAATTAAAGTTCTATTTTTGCGTTCAGCCACCCCATTTTGGCTCGGTGAGTACGGAACAGTGTGTTGGTACTTTATTCCGTTTTTTCTAAGATAATTGTCAACTAAATCATTATTAATTTCCCCTCAATTATCTGTTCTTATATTTTTCGGCTTTTTGCCAAATTTAATACTAACTAAGCCAACAAATTCCTTAAGTTTTTCATAAACTTCTGATTTCTTTGATAATAAATGCAGAATGGTAAATCTAGAGTAATCATCTACAAATGTTAAGAAGTATGTTTTCCCCCTATGGTTGGTATTTGGAAAAGCCCACATACGTCAGAGTGTACCAACCCCAATCGTTTAGCGGCTCTATAATCTGCTAATTTTGGGTAAGGTGCAGCTGTTAGCTTTGTTTTGATGCAAGTTTCACAAGTTGTGTCATGTTTAAATTTATTTATTTGTATTCCTTTCGCTAGGTGTTTTTCTTCGATTTGTTTGATAGATGCAAAATTTTTATGGCCAAACCTTCTGTGCCACAATTCTATGCAATTATTATTGTTACAAGTGTAAGTTTTATTTACATAGTTTGCGTTTGCGCTTGCATTAGCTAACTGAATTTCATATAAGTTATTTTTCTTTACCGCTTCCAGGCGGGTTATTCCGTTATACATTAACTTACATTTATTATTTTTGAATAAAATCTCGCATCCATTTTCTGTAGCTTTACTAACGGAAAGTAGGTTTGATTCAATATCTTTAACAAATAACACATCTTTAAGAGTTATATTATGTGTTTCACCGTCTGAAGTTATTGTTTTTATTAGTGTATTTCATGACCCATAAGAAACTAATTTGTTTCCATTTGCAATAACAATGTTAGTTTTTTCATTTGATATAATTTCTGTAAATAAATGTTAATCATTTGTTATGTGACTAGAACTGCCACTGTCAACTATCCATGCTTTGTTATTGCACGGTTTTATTATAAACGAACAATGTTTATTACCTTGATGACTTTCATATTCATTACAATCGGCATTTTTATCCGAATTTGATACATAATCATTTCTAACAGTTTTATCATCCTTTTGGAAAACAAGAGAAGAATTAAATTGTTTTTGTAGTTTTGTTTGTAATTTGTATTATATAAAGGAGTGTTTTATTTATTTTTATAATTATTATTATGGCAGCATTCTTTAGTGGAATGGTTTTTTAATTTACAATTTGAACAGTATTTTTGTTCCTTCTTATATTCCGCATTATTGAGTTTGTATCCTACATTGTTAAATTTCTTCGTAGTTTTGAATGCTCTAGCGGTATTTTCAGATGAATCCGAACTATCGCTTCTGCGATTATATTCATCAATCAATTTACTTTTAATAACAGTAGGTGTCAATTCTTCTTCATTTCGGGATTAGAGTGCCGTTATCAAACGACAGGATATAGCGTTAAGTAACCGGCAAAACAAAGTTTATACAAACGAGCAGTAGGCGCTGCAAATAGGATGACGATCGAGGCAACGATGCCAGGTTTATTGCCGCTTCTCGGCGATTAGGCGGTCACTCGCCCCGATGTCAGGTACTAAACCCGTTAAGCTGGGGCAACCCGGCAGGTAGGGGCCTGGCCATCGGTTAGAAAGGAAAAAAAAGTGTGTCGCAAGAAGCTGGTAAGCTACACAGCAAAAGTGCAGAAATATGATTATCTTTTATAGTTTCACCGATTGCTGATAATCTGTCTATCAACTCAAGTATGTTTGTGATATGATTTACCATATCACCGCCTTCAGGTAATTTTGTGATATACAACTTGCGTTAAAGGTATAGCTTGCTAGACAAATTACTTCTTTCATGAATTGCTTTTAAAGTATTCCAGGTATCTCTAGCATTTTGAATATTTTTCAAGTGGTCGATCTGGCTATCCTCAAAGCTGAGGATAATTATAGCCCTTGCCTTCCGGTACTTTTTGGACCAATCGGTCGTAATTGGGTTTGGCGGATCGCCAGTAATGATCTCAAAAATATCTTCTTTTATGAGAAGCATCTCGATTTTAAATTTCCAAACATTATAATTATTCGAGTTGAGCTTCTCTATTATCTGCGCATCTTTCGCTGAAGTCATTTTTAACTTCTGTTACCACCTTTTAATTTTCAAATAAACCCTTTTATTAAATTATCATATACTTATATTTAATATTTAGGAAGTCAGCGAGTCAGTCTCATAATCATTGTTAGATAAAAAATTAAACTTAACGTGTTATAATAATATTCACATTAAATCACAAAAAAAAAAGATAAGGTAAATCTGCAAACCTTTTGGTTCATGATCGTCCACGGTAAGAAAAGGAACTCTTTGCAACATTTTCAATGAGGGTTAGTATATATCCATTTGCTATATAAATTATCTTTGCATGTTTATCCTGTAAAAGAAACTTGTGTTTTCTTTTGTTAATATGTGTACTTTTTTAATTAATAATGTATACCATGAATTTTTCAGGAACATTGTCACAGTTCTGGTTTAAACTATAATTTTTATATTTCTTAAAATACAAAACTGGAGCATACAATTTTGCTCCTTTCTGATTACATTTCTATATACACACTAAAAAAAATTATAATATACAAAAAATATTATTGATATTTTATTAAATAACATAAATAAAAATTCTTGATTATATTTATCGATAAAACACTGAATATCATTTAAAGTCTTAAATTATTAATATAGTTCTTTAACCTGTCAAAATCGCAATCTTTTAATCTAAATGTTTATCAGTTTTTGATTGACAGATTACATAAACAAGGAAGTCATATTTGAAAGAATAATCAAGCCTTATTTACGACTGGCATTAAGAGTTTTTTGAAAAGCAGTTAAATTGATTTATAATGAGTTTTATCTAATTCTGAAAGAGTATTATCTGGAATTTCCAACAAGATCCCTGACCCTCTTTGACGAAACGCTTATCGGGTATACTCGAATATAAGATCGACATTAAATTTAAGTTCTCAACCGCAGTCTACAGGATTGAGAGGGAAAAGTTAAACATTTGCAACTTGGATCGTAATTGTTGCACCTCATTCAAATTTTTTATAGTGAAAGTAATCAATATAAAGAGGGGGTAGTCTAATGATTTTCTATCAAAGGTCCCACGTGTTTCTGAAGAAAATCATTAAAAAGACCGAACAGTCTGCAAGACTTATAACGTGCTCTAACTACAGTAGTCCAAACAAATTTTGTACAGTAAACGAAATCATTAAAAGGGGATTTGGAGATATTTTAACAATATACAACACAGCAATGTGGCCAGATTGGAAACTTTTTATATTCAGGTTATTTGAGTGTCACCACTTTTTTTAAAATAGTGTAATTCGCCTTATTTTTCAGAACTTTTAATCTATTTTTAAATAGGTCGAATATTTCTATTTCAGGAAAGCAGTGACAATCAAAAATTTGGGGACAAAAAAGTCCCCGATCTGGCAACACTGCAACACAGTTGAACAGTGTTTATGAATTGGGTTTGTCCGTTTTTCTGTCCAAGTTCTAACTCTCGTAAATGTACTCCGATTGACATGTAAATGATATAAATTAATCAGGTTTATCATGGTTTTTTCGGTATTGAATTAAAGTGTGTAGTATTAGTAGTTCATTTACAGGTCACATAAAAGTATACCGTTAAATGAGGGTCTATGAAGAAAAATTGCTTGCAGTGTATTTTAATGATGTTGCTCTTTCACAAACATAAGAAAATTGACATAAGTTGTTGAGATACATAAAACATGCTACCTGTAGAATTTAGGCTATAAAGTATTTACCATTCATTTACAGGTACAAAAGAGTTTGTTTAAGTAATGGTCTTTGAAGGAAAATTTCCGTATTTAATTGTTTTGCAACATTTCAAACATGACGAAATTCTTATACATTACTGAAGTTTACTAGAAAATGCTTGGAGTAGAATGTGATGTGCATTATACTTAACGTTCAATTACAGGGACACATAAAAGATTTTGGATATAATGCTGTGTCCGAAGTATTGTGCATTAGAGGTAATTGCTGAAAATTCGATTTCAGTTATGGAATAAATATTCAACTTTAACTAAATTCTTGCATACTACGTGTCTATAGACCATATACAGGGCTACACAAAAGAATTCGCAAGTATTTCTAAGAATGGGCATGAATTGCTTAAAAGAGTTTTTAATTTGATGTATGCATTTCAAACTCAACTACACTTAGTAGGATTCTAAAAGATGTTTGTAGCATTTAAATATAATCATATACAGGTCAGTGAAAAGAACTGAATACATGACAGCCTATGGCTGATAATTTTTGGAAGTATAATTTTAGTAGTTTTAAGCATTCTTTTGCCTGAATTAACTTTCAGCTTTATATGTGACGTATATAAAAAATTATAGGTGATATACAGGGCAGTACAGAAGAATTCAGTACGTTACCGTCTAATGGTAGAAATTACTGAAGATTAATTTTTAATTGTGTTGTGCAATTTCATGTCATATTAAATTTTACCTTACTAAGTTGAATATATACAAATCTATAGATCATATACAGAGTGGCTCCAATGAATTGAAGCTCTTTTATGGCTATCAGCGGTAATTACTGATAGCTTGTTAGGTCGATTTGCTATCTATTATAAGAATTATCTGCTATAAGAAATGCTATCTATTACATTCTTCCATATGCTGTAATTTCTGAAAATGTTTGCAGATCTACGCCGATAGAACTTAAAACCACCCCAACTCAAAATTTTATCTTTCTATCTATCCATATAGGGTGGTTCAAAAGGTCATGTCCAAACGGCACGTGTGCGTGAGCAAGGTCATGACGAGCAGAAATATTACATAGGAACTGATTGTCGGGAACGCGATCGTGACGGTGCAATTGCATCGTGACCGTGACGCCGCTTCGGCGATTCGTGCCATGAGGTCCATGGTCGATGGAACGATTATCTCGTACTCCAGAGACTTCAGATATCCCAAGAGGTAGAAATCCAGGGGAGGGGTTAGATCCGGGATATTGGTGGCCACGGTACTGGGGCCGATTGGAACGCGTTCGCGATTCCTAGCAGCGCCGATGCATCACAGCTAATGTGGCACATTTTGAGCACTTGTTATTGAGTTGTAACTTTTTCATACTTATTTTGTACTTCGATTACGTTTTTGGTAAAATAAAGGTCATGGTTTGTTATCTTCTCTTTGCGTCACGAGCACGATGCAATTGCACAGTCACGATCGCGTTTCCGACCTCAGTTCCTATGTAAATCTTGCTCCTCATGAACTGACATACCGACACGTGTCGTTTGGACTTGACCTCTTAACCCCCCCCCCCCCCAGTATTATAAATATATATATATCACTTTTTCATGGACACGATAACTTTGATAATACTGCACAAATCTCTTCCAAACTGACACATAAAATCAACGGGCAGAAAATCTCGGTGATGTTCGTTAATGAACAAAATCGGACCAAGGGGGAGGAAAAAGTGAGGATTTTGTGAAAACACAAAATCCCCATAACTTCTTAAGTATAATACATATCAAATCAGGTTCTTATCCAATCGGTAGAACCTTGAACAAGTGCCAGGCGTTTTTAAAGAGTTAGCCATTGACTTCAGTAAATTACCCGAAAGCTGTAGAGGCATTTTAAGAGCGTTTTGTAAATAATGATTTATTGATAAAAGCATATGTCAGAGAATGTTTAAAATTGGCTGTCGATAATATACAGGCACATGGTAAAGATAAACTTCCGTTGTGGTTTCTATTCACAAAAGTCAAGGCACATTTAATGTCTTTAGAATCTATAGCTATAATTTTAGAAAGCAATTCCGCTTGGCTTTATCCCATGACAGAATCTAGCTTCTCAGAACATGTAAGGTAAGCATGCCAACGATATGATATCTCGAACAGATCAAGTGTTGATAGTATTAGTAATTCATTGTCAACGAAATCGAATGTAGTAACGTTGATGGAATTCCTGATACAAGAAGTTGTAGGAGAGGAAAGATTAAAATTAGCTAATTCGGCTTTTGTAGAGTTAGCCTCTAAAGCCAAACCAAAAGAAAAGTTGAGAAAGAAGAAAATAAATTACCTACGGTGGCAGGGCTATTTAGCTCAAAGGACCGCCTGATGCACCACATAAAAGCAAGCACTGTGTTAGGACTAGGTCTCTCTCATTTCATGAACGAGAAGCTGAAATTAGGGATTAAAAATGCTGTCTAAATGTCTTCGACGCTAAAGTTTGCATAGTTTCTATTCTTTGTCATGTATTTTCTAAACACCATACCAAGCTATTTTGCCCTGAAATTTCAAAGCATAAAGATCAAGAAAGTATAGCTAAGACCACAGAAGTAGCCCTAAGTACCATAGATAATAATAAGTGTTCTGGTGAAGTAGCTTTTATGACTTTAGAAATAGTTATTACCCCTTTCCGATGTGAAAAGGGATATCCCTGTCGGGATACCTAATTTCAATTCCAAACTTACAAATGGCACAAAGAATATTTTAATAAAATTTTATTTTAATAAAATTTTGCTTTTACAATGAAAGTATAAAGTAACAAGTTTTTAATTTCTAAAAAAATGTCGTATGTAAATACCGGTGTCAGTCGGTCATTTCATCATTTTTCAACAAAATTTGTCTTTGCTGGAAAAGCCTAAAAGTTCAATAACAAAGAAAGTAAGAGATTTATTAGATTGTGTGTCACAAAAGGGCTATATTTTAAAAGTCCAGTCAAAGAACTAGGCTTCCGTCCCATTTCTTTTGAAGCTAAAGCACACACATTATTTGGGGTACACAAACAGATTCCAAGTCTCACAATAAATTCCAAGTTCAGTTAAGAGATCCCTGTAGACGGAAACAAACTGAAGAAATCTTAGAATTTTTGGATCAAGATATAATTTGCAATAATATTCTTCGCGTACCGAAAGAGTCCATACTTAAAGAGCTTAAAGAAAATAAGCTATTTTTGGATTGTTCTGGTTATAAGAAATGTGATTTTTTTTTCATTTAATGAAAAAGGATACCTTAAAAAAAAATAAATAAATAAAATAACTGTGTAAAAATACTTTTTTTAGTGCTCTCGAGAGCCGTTAACTAGCGCAAATTATTATGTACCTGAAGTAAAGAATTTATATACACCAGGAATACATTAAATTAATTTAATTGCTTGGCGATCTGAAAAGGTTTCCCAGATTTTAAAAATAAATTGCATGACAGATATGCAATCAATCAGTACGAAACCAAAGTGAAATAAATTGATTATTTGATTGATTGTTTGATAAAGGAAGAACATATTTTTAAAAATGCTGTCAAAGTGGGCATTTTGAACCGAATTTCCCAAAGTGACAGTGCTGAAAACGAAAAATATGGCCGTACTGAGAAAATAATTGTTTATAAATCAAGTTCTAATACATTGAACGAAAAATGAAAACACGGGTCGCTTATTAATCTCTTCAAAAAAAAAAAAAAAAAAAAAAAAAAGTCAGCCAGTTTCATGTTTTTTTCTTTTAAAAATGAGCCTGATAATGTGTCAGAAAATTTCGAGTTGTTGAGCGCAGAAAAATATTTTTTTGAATACCGCCTTAACATGATTCTGATAAAACTAGGTCTTAAAGAAAAATAAAATTAAAAACTCGTCCAAAGTGGCCAGATCAAATTGTTAAACTGGTTTATCTCTAATCTCGATTTAGATTTTGTTGGTGAAATTAGTACTTAACTTCAAAATCTACCTGCGCCTGTGGGCCAAGACGGCAGGGATTTTTTTTCCTTCAAGGATATCAAAATAAAATTTTGTTTTAAAATTCCAGAACAAGTTTGATTAACACTCGAAAAGCAGGGAATTTTACTCAAGTTTTGAAAAAAAATATTTTAGACCAGAACTTCTATTTAAAACTGTTAAACTTATTTATTTAACTTGTTTAAGCTGTGTTAAACTTCTTTGTGTCTTTGGAACTTATTTTATAAAGACATTTCGGATTCGAATAGAAATATATTTATATGGCAAAAATCAAAATGACCACTTACATCCATTCCAGTGTTAAAACTATATAGTATCAAATGTATCCAACCTAATGCATGGATTAACAAAGAGGAACTGATATACCCTTAAAATAGTGAAGTTTCAGCTGTCACCGTATTTGCGGGGGTTGGTTACCGCTAAGGACAACTTACACCAGAAAATTTAACTTGGAAATTTCTCCTTATTTAAACGCGGTATTAAGAAAATTTTCAGTCATAAATGATGGCAAAAACAGATATTTATTTTTACTGGTGTAAGATTATTTCGGCGATAGTCAGTCCCTGCGTTTCCGCCATATTGTAAGAACCTACACAACCTTCTGTTAGTGTCACGGAAAAGATTACAAATACTTCGGAAAACTGCCACCAGTATAATCAAATAGAAATTTGACAATACTTGTGTAAGAAAGCTTTAGTGAAAACAGTGTTGCCAGATAGTCAGAAGTCAATTTCCCCAAAATATCTGAAATTTTCCCCAAATCAGTATTTTTCACGAAAAAGTCCCCAACTCAGTTTTTACTCAAAAAGGGAATTTTTAAATTTTCAATTTACCACTATAAAAAGTACTTAAGTAATTTAAGCTCAAAAATGTTCCCCAAATCAAGCCTTTTTTTGAAAAAATTCCCCATTTACAAAAAAAACAAATTTTTAAACTGGACTTAATGCATATTCTGTAGCTACATTAAGAGAATGAAAGACAAATTTTGCAGTGACAATTTATTTTACGTTTGTTTTTAAAAGTATTGCCTAACAATGTTGGACTATTGTTACATTAGCTCCATAGCTTTAGACAACCTCTTATCAATTGGGATTTGAATGAATCCGAGATGGTACGCTGTTATAAATTTTTTGTCATCCCTATGCTGAAATATATAATCATAATGCAAAGTATTTTTGCTGTATCAATCGATGTACTTTTGTATATCATAAGAAGAAAATATGTGCTTTTCACATTTAAATTACTTTTGTTTTTAAGAACGGCGGAAGAATTTTTCATATAAGTCCTGCAAATTTAGTCACGTGCAGGTTTAAGCTGCTTAAGACTTTAGAGTCTGATGCATCGGTAATACGTGTAAACTGTAATGTAGTAAACAACGAACACGACCACATCCAAGGGAATAATGATTGATATTTCCGATTTCTGGATTGTATTTTCGTTTTTCAGATCAAAATTGAGTTCTAGGCAGATACAGTTTTTCTACAGGACTAAAAGAAATCTTTACGGAAAATACTAAAAAAAAAAAAAAGAAATCCCCAAGTTTTTCCCCAAAATTTTTGTAGTCCCCAAAAATTTCCCCACGAACTACTTATCCCAAAAAACTCCCCTAGAGGTTCAAAATTCCCCAAAATGGGGACAAAATCCCCAATCTGGCAACACTGAGTGGAGAATGCTGCTAAAATAAACCAAAATTTTCTATTCAAAATTTACTGGTGGAAGTTTGTTTTAGCGATAATTTGGTACTGTTGATCTGACATAAAAAATAAGCTGCCATCTTGTGACAATATCCTCAGTTACTTCACTCGCAACTGGTAGAAAATACATTATATGACATCTCCTCCTTATTCATAATTCCATTACCTAATGTTGCTAAGTATCCGGCATAAAAAGGGTCTCGCATTGCTTTACACACCAGTATTTTAATGTAATTTTCTTCGTCTTACCAATTGGCAGAATAGGCAGCGATTAAAGATAGCTAAATAAACTGTAAGAAAGTAGTGGTGTCAAACATTTGGAGCCTTGATTTTGCTGGAGATTTAATAAACACTTAGTTGAAATCGTACTGTGTGTTTTAGCAGTAGTATTATAAAGACCTTTACCCCTTTGAGTTTTGGTGTGTGAATTTCTTCCCACAGAATTTTAATCTCCGAATGTCACAATAACACAGAAATATTCGACCAAATTTATTTCAAAATAAATTAATCACATTTTTTTTCATGTATATTGTAAACAGAATTTTTTTTTGCAAAATTATTGGTAATGTGAAGAAATTCACCCATTAGAGATTTATAGTTTAAGCCTTTCAGAAGCAAGTAATTGTGTTTCTGTAATTGCGTATTCACACGGAATCTTTCAAAAATTTAATTGTAAAATAAGGAAAAACAATTTTACGACTTTTCCCACCAAAGTTAGAAGGACTAAAATTTCATAAAAACTTCAGGTGCAAATTTTTATTAATCGTAGGTGCGATATAATATATCTCACCGCTGCTAGAGGGGTTAAGAGGTGATAGGCCCACAAACATTTTATGTATAGGAGCGCTGGGTTGCAATCCACTTATTCATTCATAAATATAATATGCCTCACATTATGTCAAATCCGAACTTATATTCATAAAATATGAAAATGTTTTGCCAATATTTTAATCAGACGTACTGAGATTTCTATGAAATGTGACAACTTCCCCAGAATTTCTGCTAATTGCCATGATTTACCCCTAAACAACATTGGTCCGTAATTAGAAATGTAGCACTTACTGCATATTGAAACACTGACCAAGTTACAATGGCACTTCTCATTATTTTTTCACAAAGAAAAATACCTTTATTAATGTTATGAACAAAAATCCCCGTTAGACTTGGAAAGAAAGACTCTATATTTATGATTGAATGAGCGGATTGTCACACATAATTCTATACAAAAAATTTTGTTGAAGTCTTCTGTATCACTTGTTAAAATTTGTTGCCGTGGTACTGAAACATCCACTCAATTTAGATATAAATGGAATCTTAATCCTTAATACATAATTTGTCTTTAGTCCCAATTACATTTTAGAAGCAAAATTTCCCGAATTCGAAGATAAATCATAAAGAATTCATACAATATTGAAATAGCAAATGGACTTTTTTGTCAATAATTATATTTTCTTACACCTTTATGGTAAGGCATAAAAAATATAAATATACACGAGGCATTTACAAAGTACTTTGGTTTTATATTCACATGAAAATGTGGTACTACAAAATTGCCACCACTACTGGCAATAAGAAAATTAGATACATAATAAATATCGCTTAATTTATTACTAAATGAATTGTACTGAGACTTGTAAACCTGTCACGTAATTCTGCTTTTAAAGACAGTTGAATGTGCTACAGGAAACTCAAACTTCTGTGTGCTGCTATTGTGGCATGGACAACCGATTCCTCGCAAGCGGAGTGCTCTGTGAAAACTCTTCATAGCTGTCATTTCTACAACAACAACATGGCAATTCTGAAGCGACTTACTCTAAATTACCAAAAAACAAACAACAGGAATTATGAAATATTAAAGTGTTACATGATACAAAAAATAGAAATAAAAGATTTTCGATACGATGCACAGGCAAAAACAATTGCATTTCAAGCAGATTTTTGGATTTATTGTTGAAAGAAAACATTCAATCGTTAAAAAAAAAAAAAAAAAAAAAAAAAAAACTTTTCTACAACGTACTCCAAAATCCTATACAAAAGTGATTTTTCAACAAGTAAACTCCAACAAGATCTAAGTTAAGGACAACAAATCACATAGTTGCCAAACATTTTCACTTTTTAATCCATCCATTTTCCAATTTTCTTCGTCTTAACCCCTTCGGGACGAGCGTCTTTTACAGAATTTTTAATCTTTAATCATCGGTTTTAAAAAACAGAAATTTTTGCCTTATTGAATCCGGAAAATGCTCTGATTAAATAAGGAAAAATTTTTAATAAAAATTTACTGGTGAAAATAATCTCCAATTCTGAGCACCTTATGCGGCACGAATACCGGTCGCTAGTCCCCAAGGAATTAAGAAAAATACATTTTCATTTAATGAAGCATGGTATATGAAAACACAAATTAAACCACTAAGACGGAAAAATACTTTTTTCATAGCTTTCCATAGACGCCAACGAACGGAAATTTTTTTCGTATCCGATCTATATTATTTACTAGCAAACCCCGCGGCTTTGCTCGCGTAATAGTTGAAATATGCTAAGTGATATTTGCATGATTATTTTTTATTAGAAGAACAATTTTTGGAATAATTCAACAATTACAAATTAAGCCACAGTTTGACAAAATTTCATTATAAAAGTGCAATAGACAGAAATGAGATTTTAATTAATAAAAATAACTAAAACTAATTCGAATTAAATGATAATTTAGAAAGTATTTTGTGACTTGTATGCTCATTTCAATATTCATTTGAAGTTTTGAATTTTTTAGAAACCAACTTAACACATTTACATCTTAAAATAAACCATCATGTCAAATTTCAAGCTTCTTGTCTAACAGTCTACCACCTCTCTGGTGTTAGTGGCACCAACATAAAATGCCTAAATAGAGTTGAAATAGAATGTCTTGAAAAATGTTGAAACAGAGACTGTCACCATTAATTTGCCAACATTAATCATAAAATTGGTTGGTATTTCCTAATATCTATAGAAAACGGAATTTAGGTGTTTTTAAAAGCTTTCTTTTTGTTCCTACCAACCAGGTGGTAGCGACACCGGCATAAAATATAGACCGTATAGGATCAGGGACTATCACTCTTGATTCGCAATCAATAACTTCTGTAATCGGTTTATGATTTCCTGAGATTTCTTAAAAATCGTAATTTAGAACTCTTTTAGAATGCTTTTCGCTCCTTTCCTACGTTACACCCCTTTTTAATTTCGAATTTATTTTAGACTGTTCTTAGAGAACTTTTATATTTTAAAGGTAACTACCGTGCTATATATAAAGTTTCTAGCCTCTTCAATACCGCAGAAATCGCAATTTAGAAAGTTTTTTGCTCCTGGGTTATGGCATCGACATAAAATATAGCATATATTTGAGCAGGTTCTATCATCATCAATTTGCAACCATTATGTTTGAAATCGGTTTCTTATTTTATACGATTGCATAAAAATCGTAATTTAGAAATCTTATAGAACGCTTTTCGCTCACTTCATCCTATTAAATTTGGAAGATTCTTTCGACAATTCTTAGAAAGCATTTGCATCTTTGAAGCAAATACCTTTCCAAATTTAAAATGCCAGACCCCCTCAGTAACAAAAAAACGCAATTTAGAACATTTTTTGCTTCTGTAACAACCAGGTGGTAGTGACAACAACTTAAAATATAGGCTATGATGGAGCGAGGACTGTCGCCATCAATTCTATCATTACTTCTGAAATCGGTTTATATTTCCTGAGATTGCATAGAAATTGCTATTTATAACGTTTTTAGAACTTTCTTCGTTCATTTTCACCCCTTTTAAATTTCAAATTTTTAAGGAACTCTTCTCAGAGGGCATTTACATCTCATAAGAAATTAAAATGCTAAATTTCAAGTTGCTAGCTGTTTCAGTATAACAGAAATCCCAATTTAGAACTATTTTAAAATGCAACCACAAGGTGGTAGTGACGCCGAAATGAAATAGATCTCATATTGGAGCAAGGGCTGTCATCATCAATTTCCAACCATTACTTTTAACATCAGTTGGGTACCTGTCTGAGATTGCGTAGAAATCGCAATTTAGAACGTTTTTTAGAAAGTTTTTCGTCCATTTTTACCCCTTTTAAATTTCGAATTATTTAAGAAAGGTCCTTAGAGATCATTTATATCTTATTAGTAACTACCATGTCTAGTTTCAGGTTGCTATCCCCTGAAGTATTATAAAAAACGAAAATTAGATCGTTTTTTGCTCCTTCACCCACCTTTGGGGTAGTGGCACCGACATGAATACAGCCTATGTTGAAGCGAGAGCTGTCACCATCGTTTTCACTCCATTATTTTTTAAATTGGTTCGGTATTTCCTGAGACTGCATAGAAATCGCAATTTAGAAAGTTTTTTTAGAACGCTTTCCGCTCATTTTCACCCCTTTTAAATTAGATTTTTTAGGAAACATTCTTTGAGATCATTTGTATCTTACATCCTGCCATCTTATCCCTGCCTAATTTTAGGATTCTAGGCCCTTCAGTAACAAACAATTTGCAATTTATAACGTTTTTTGTTTCCGAAACTCCTAGGTGGTAGTGACACCGATATGAAATAGAGCCCATGTTGGAGCAAGGACTGTCAACATCAATTTCCAACCATTACTTATGAAATAGGTTGGGTATGTTCTGAGATTGCGTAGAAATAGTCATTTAGAACGTTTTTTAGAACTCTTTTCACTCATTTTCACCCCTTTTAAATTTCGAATTTTTTAAGAAATGTTCATTTATATCTTATACCTAACTACCATTCCAAATTTCATGTTTCTAGAGCCTTCAGTGGCACAAAAATCGCATTCTCGAAAGATTTTTGCTCCTGCTCCAACTTTAGGGGTAATTGCACCGACATAAAATGTAGCCGTGTTGGAGCAAGGGTTGTCACCATCATTTTGGCACCATTATTTTTTAAACCGGTTTGGTACTTCTTGAGATTGCGTAAAAATCGCTATTTAGAACGTTTTTTAGAACGCTTATTGCGAATTTTCACCGCTTTTAAATTTCGAAATTTTTAAGAATGTTCTTAGAGATCATTTATATCTTATAAGTAACTATCATTCTTAATTTCATGTTTCTAGGCCCTTGAGTAACACAAAAATTACATTTTCGAACGTTGTTTTTGCTACTGCACCCTATTTGGGGTAATGAAACAGACATAAAATGTAACCTATGTTGGAGCAAGGGTCACTATCATTTTGATGTCATTATTTTTTAAATCGGTTTGGTACTTCCTGAGATTGTGTAAAAATCGTCATTTAGAACGCTTTTTGCGCATTTTCAACCCCTTTTTAATTTTGAATTTTATAAGAAATGTTCTTAGAGATTATAAATTACTACTGTTCCAAATTTCATGTTTCTAGGCGCTTCAGTAACACAAAAATTGCATTTTCGAACGTTGTTTTGCTCCTGCACCCCCTTTAAGGGTAGTGGCACTGACATAAAATGTAGCCTATGTTGGAGCAAGAGTTGTCACCATCATTTTGCCACCATTAGTTTTGAAATCAATTCGGTACTTATTGAGATTGCGTAAAATTTGCCATTAAGAACGTTTTTTAGAATGCTTATTGCGCATTTTCACTGCAAATAATTTCAAATTTTTTAAGAAATGTTCTTAGAGTTAATTTACATCTAATATGTAACTACCATGCCAAATTTCATGTTTCTAGGCCCTTCAGTAACACAAAAATCGCATTTTTAGAACGTTTTTTGCTCCTGCACTCCCTTTTGGCCAGTGGCATGGGCATAAGATATAGCCTATGTTCTAAGTTGGAATAACACCATCATTTTGATACCATTACTTTTGGAATCGGTTCGGTAGTTCCAGAGCTTACCTCCTACAAATAAACAATTTTTACCACTTTATAATATGAGTATAGAAGTATAGATGAATATATATAGATGAGTATAGAATAGATATAGATATATACCAGGAATACATGAAAATGAAGGGTCGTACTGGTTCTGAAATTTCCAAAACATCTTTAGTCCAGGCAACAGAGATCGTATAGGGGTTCTACCTAGCAAAATTATTGGTAGTTCTGGAAAAAGTATTACTACATTTTTTTTGGGTCGCTGAATCCGAATTTTTTACTTCCCACCAAAATTTACTACGGCAACCAGTGTTGCCAGATGGGCTACTTTTTTTTAAATTTAGTTTCTTGATTGGCAACACTTTTTTGAAATGGTAAAATGCGCCTTCCTTAATGACATATTAATTAAAGCGAAAACAAAGGTAATTTTACCGTTTCAAAAAAGTGGAGGCAATCAAGAAATCTGAATTTAAAAAAAGTAGCCCCCTGGCAACACTGCCGGCAACCCCCCACCCACCCAAATTTTGGTAAAATGCCCCCAAAAACATTTTTTATTAAAAAAATCAATTTTTTTATTGTTTTAGTGAAAAGTATCTAGAAATTCAGAAATTAGACAAAATCTGCAGTAAATATGATACTTGACGTAGGATGAATGGGGAGAATGGATCTTTCTCGGAATATTCGCCGCGGTGCTGCGTGGACTAAGTTGCGCAATTCCACTTAACCACTCACATCGTTTACATTCGCCTTCCCGTCTCCCCTCCGAACTTTCCCTAGAAGGTGTACTTTAAGATTTTTGGGTCGCTGAATCCGAATTTTTAACTTACCCCCAAAATGCCCCCCTCCGCAACCACCTCAAAATAGTTATTTCTAAATTAAAATGTCATTGTTTTAGGGGGAAAATGGGTATAAATTCAGGAAGTAGACAAAATTTGCAACAAACAGGATAAATAACATTATCAAGTAGGATGAACGGGGAGAGGGAGGGATGGTTCTGAACATGCACTGCGGCGCTAAGTGCACTAAGTTATGAAAGTTCAGGCAATACGGTATTTTACCTGGCAAAATTAATGCTAGTTCTGAATTGCGACTCACTTCTTTTCTTGTATGAAAAAGTAGCTTATATACTATAAATGTCACTTTCGAAAATACGTGCTAATATAAACGTTACATTACGGGTAAAAAGAAGTATTCTCGATAAGCAAAACAGAATATTTCATAAAGATACAGAGCATAAAAACTTAGCAAGCTTTTACTTCCTAAGAAATATGAAAACAATATCACATTTAAAATTTTTTTTTAATTTAAAACAGATCAAACCAAATTAATAAATTAAAAATAAATTCTTAGTATATAGAAGATTATTGTCTGTTCTAATATGAGAAAATGTATGAATTTTAATATTTCTTTCTACTCTCTAGACCATTAATATGGTATTACTTTTTCTTGTACACTTTCTCGATGCATAAAAGATGTACCTTATAAATTATTTACGACCCGCTCAGAAATGTGTGCTCATATAAAATGTACATTATAAATTATAAAAGTAATTCGAAGCCATAAGTAATATTTGATAAAAGTATGGCACATAAAAATTAGCATCCTGCCCATTTATAATAGAAATAATATATATATATATATATATATATATATGTACCACCAGAAAATTTCAGTAGAAATTTTCTGCTTATAAAAACCTCTTATTAGTGTACCGAAACAGTATTAATTACGTACAAAAACATATATTTATTCATACTGCTGAAAGTTTACTTCGGCAGTAGACAGGGCCTACGTTTTCGCCATATTGTGACAACCTAAACAGCCTCCTGTCGGTATCAATAAAAGGTATTATAATACCCCGGCCAACTTTCAGCAGTAAAAACTAAGAGAAATTTTTACCATTTTTCTGAGAGAAATTAGTTATGGCTACTGCCAAAATTAAGCCTGAATTTATGAATTGAAAATTGCTTTTAGAATGTCCATGAATTAAGTGTCTATTTTCAAATCAATTTATTCTAAATTTTTTTGGCAGTCAATCATATCAACATTTTAGCAACAGAATTACTTTGACAGCAATATAATTAAATAAAGCGAACTTTTTCTTAAAAGTGTGTGTAATCACGAATGAATTAAAAAAATTATAATAGTCATCTGAATATAAAGCCATTGGCTAAGCCAGGGTGTGGATACAGAGGTTCTGGTTACCAATAATTAACCCCTTCAAGGTCGGTGGTTCATTTTTGAACCACTTAATTTTAATTCCTAAATGCCACATCGGCACCAGAATATTGTATTGAAAATTTTCCTCTTATTAAGTACGTGAACAAAAGCTTTTGCTTGTTTAGAAATAAATCTGTTTGTAAATTATGGTGCCATTCACTCGTTTCAATATTTTACGAATAAAACTACCTTGCCCCTGAAAGGGTTAAACAAAGTACGTATTTCGCCTTACCTAACAACAAAATTGTTAGATATTGAAAAAAATAAAAATACAGCCAAAAGATTGTCTTAAAACGCCATAAAAAATATAAATGATCTAGGCCTTTCGAAAGAACTTAGTCTTTCTTCATCAGGCTGAAAGAAGATGTGCTTCTACTTTAGAAGTAGGAGAAAGACTGGAATGAAAGATAAGGGAAAGGAACAAGTTGAAGAGACAGCCAGTAATAAAGCAGGAACAACTAATCACACATGAGCGGAACCCAATCAGAAAAGCAGAGTGTAGAGAGAGACTTATGAAGCAAATTCATTTTTTTTTTAAGTCTAAATACAAAGAAAAACAAACAGAAATGTAAAATAGATAATAACAAAGAAAGGAAAAACACAAAATAAAAGCAGATTAATGAAAATAAATTAATAAATCAATAAAAAGTAAACTACAAAAAAATTGCAAAATAAATAAGTAAAATAAATAAGTAAAATAAATAAATAGAAACAAATAAATAAAGAAAAATAAATAAATAAAACAAAATGACAAGAAAATATTAAATGTTAAATAATACATATAAATGTAAAACTAGATTTATATTAAAATATTTAGAATAAAAGCAATATATAAATAAATAAAGTCTTCTTTGCGCCGGATGAAAAAAATATGAAGTTCTTTTGAAATCTCTAGCGCATTTATTTATTTCTTATGATGTTTTAAGAAGTCATTTTGGCTTTGACTGTTTTACTCCAGTTTTTACTTAGATTAATTTGAAGGTAAAAATAACTTTAAGAAATCAGTGGTATTCAAAGTAGCTGTACCTCCAACTTCGCTACATCACTGAAAAAAGCAGACTAGAAACAAGTTTCAATTTCTTGAAACGGGGCCTGTAGATACCGAATTGGGCGACTTGAGAGACTCTACTATTTACAAGAAAACACTCGCATGCTAATGTTAAATGTGTTGGAACCTTAGTTTAAAAAATTTTAAACCGATTTTAATATTTTTAAATATATATATATATATATATATATATATATATATATATTATATATATTTTACATAGGGCAGCTGAGGTTAATCTCTAACAGAACAAGTTTTTCCCTTTTCGATTTTTATTGCAGCTTTTTTTCTAGTGAGACAATTTTTACTTTCGGAACCGTTTCCGAAAGTGAAAGTTTGGAAAACGAAAATAACTTTCTAAAAAAGAAAAAGCTGCAAACAAAATCTAAAATTTGCCAATTAATCGGAGGATTTCCGTAATTAAAATGCTGTTGTAGATTCTCAGAATAAGAATTATTTGTTTTAATGCTAATGTTAGTAACTAAATTTTAATGTTTAACTAAAATGCAAGGACCCCCTACTAAGCTTTTTTGACTGAACTGTTGAAAATACGTTTATATTTTTAAAAAAAATAACCCATTAAGCGTCGCGCCCCATAAGTGGCGCGACGAAAAAGTTGGTCAAAAAGTGGTCAAAAGTTCTTTTTTGAAAAATCGGTGGTAAAAGAATAAAAATTATGTAATGGACGCTCGTCGCGAAGGGGTTAAATAAAATAGCTACATTTTTATTTTTATTCAGATGGTTTAAATGCCACCACGTTTTTGACGTAGAAATGTTCACCTTATTTAATGGCAGATAAAGTGATGAGAGAATAAAGCCAATTACACTATTTAAAATAACTGGTGCGAATCAAACAATCTGAGTGAAAAAAAAGTTTACACTTCCCCTGAAAGTCAAGGTCGTGAGAATTAAGGAGTTAACCACTTGGGGCGAGCGTCACACATACGTGCCGTATAAGATGCTCAGAACTCGCAAATATTCCCACCAGTAAATTTTTATTGTAAACTTTGCATTACTTAATCATAGCATTTTTGCGAAAATTTCTTTTTTGAAAAATCGGTGGTAAAAGAATAAAAATTATGTAATGGACGCTCGTCGCGAAGGTATTAAATAAAATAGGTAGGACTTTTTTGTGATAAACTTATTTTAGATTTTTACATTCTTTTAAGGGGACAGGGGACCTTCAAACTCATTTTTTTTTAACTTTTTTTAATTTAAACTTAAATACCATTCAAGGAAGTTGTGGCATATATTTCTCACACAAGAAATAAAAAATAAAAAAGCAATTTAACAAATTACAACGACCATTTGGAAAATGATTTTTTCAAAGACTAAAATTTAAGAATAAATAATCGCACGGAGTTGATCATGCATTACGTACGCCATGAATTAAACATTAATAGTGTCATTACACGTAAAAATTCCAAGCGACAAAAATCGCTTGCGATTCGTACGTATTATCCACCTGAAACTTATATATTATCCAAGCATTTCATTGGCTGTTCGGAAAAAGGCTTTTCCATCTTCAGATTTCCAAGAAATCTGACGACCCATTTTAAATGAAATTTCATTCTTAAACTTCTAAACATCCCGAAATGTTACTTTTTACACCGTCGTATACAGAAAAAAATGTACTTTTAAATGCAATTTGTTTGAAAGCTGTATCTCAATTTATTTCTGAGTTATTATTTTTTTTTGTAGTTTTTATTACTTTTTTGTCATAGTGGCAATACAAGGTATCCATCTCTGTTGAAAGTAAAGGGAAATACAGATTACTGTATAGACCAATCAGAAAACGAATAAAATGCAGATTAAACCAATAAAAACCTTCAGATATGCTTTTGGTTTCCTACCCTGACGAGGACAATAACCATTTTTCCAAATGGTTAAATAGAAAAAAAACATGTTTGTTTAGGAGAAAAACCAGGAATTTTCCTGAATATTTTGGGCGTTTGAACAGTTTTATTTGTATATAAAACAAATTGGCATAGAAAACAATGGAGAGTTTAATTGATATGGAGTGATGTAGGAGCATTTTGGAAGTTCTTGATAACCCTTATAATATTCAGGAAAATTTCTTATTTTTCTCAAAAAAAAAAAATCATTTTTTTTAAATTTCTTGTGCGATAAATGTATGCCGTCATTCATATAGTGTGCCCTAGAATAGTATTTAAGGCGCAGTTAAAAAAAGTGAATTTGAAGGTCTCTTGTCCCCTTGAATGACTTTTAGATACTCATTATTATTAAATTTAAAAAAAATATCAAATTAATACAAAATCAGATCAAGCTAATAGAAATACAGTAAATTCTGTCTAAGGTGGAAGCAATCGCGACCGAGAAAATTTTCCGTACTAGACAATATTTCGCCGTAGACAAATTTTACTCTATGTCTGTGGATTCGAAGGGACTTCAAAATCTTTTCGAGTTAGACAGATTTCCCTCAGAAACCTAAAAAATAGCCCTAAAAAAATAATCCTAAAAATAAATGTACCTAAAAAAAATAGCCATATTGAATGAAAATCTTGAAATCATTCCTCCCTTGAATCGAGCATATATGCACATTTTTTCCAGTAAAACCTAGCACCCTACTCATCTGTTTTCGTTGTGTAATATGCACTACCATCATTAATAAAACAGCATGTTATCAATTATCAGTTCTAATACAATGATTCTGATAGCATTTCGGATCATTGTGAACTATTCGGTATTTCAACAATATTAATTTTTACCTCGAAATAAAATTTGATACCTAAATATTTTTCGTATATCCCTTAGAATTTTCGAGTTTTCAAACTAACATAATACTTTGGATGATTAAATGTATATTTCATTTCTAAATTACTATGATCCAATAGGCTCCTATATCAAAAATAATGGAATGTCACAGATTTATTTCGAGATAACAGGATATTTCTAAAACTGCATAGTGACAATGCATACTGTACAAAGATTAATATTAAATGTGCAAGAGGTCTAATACTCTATATATCTTTCATAAATTAATAATACTATTAATTTGGGAAATATATGTAGAGCATCAGACTTGTTGAAAATTATGTTCGTCACACTGAGCAATCCAAATAAGCTTAGACGGCTAAGATATCCCGTCTTTTAGAGGATAAAAGATTATGTTATGAGTTATCAGTTCTAATACTCTGTTTGTGCAGGCATTTAAAATTATGTTCATCAATTCGTACTTTCATCGATTAGTTTTATCCTCAAAATAAGATTTATTTGATCTCCTAGAAGTCCCATGCTTTCAAATTGATACACAATTTCGTATAAATGAATCTGCGTTCCATTTCTATGTTATTAACATATGAAAATTAGAGCCCAGATAGCAGTGCAACTTTGATACAAGAGAAGCTAACGTGTGTTGTTTAAAAGTAATTAGAAAGTTTCGCGGTATTTTGTATAATTTTTGCATTTTTCAAAAATGTTATTATATAGTTTTTTCAACGAATGTTCTGTTGAGAAATTATTTAACACGTTCACGCCAGCGTGCATCACAGGTGGGTCACGCTCAACTGTCCCATCAGGCGGCGTGCATCACCGGTGGATCACGCTTGGCTGTCGCATCAGGCGGCGTCCATCACCGGTGGGTCACACACGACTGTTCTATAGAAGCTGTGTACAGCTGATGAGTCATAATTGATATTCGCAAATTCAGTAGTAAAAGCAATTCGTTGTTATAAACTTAATACATTCACGGCGGGAAACGAGGATTCTGGTTTTCATTCAGAAAATATCATTGACTAAGAACGTGGCTTCTACCTTACAGAAATGCATTTATATCATGTTGGCCATATTTCTTTAGATTGGGAGACATTTTATATTAAATTCGTACATATGTAGTTAATAAAAATCATGTCTCAAGGTAATTTGCTTAACTCCATAGCTGCCAACTCTTCCGCTTTTATGGACCAGAAAAAATTAATAGAAAATTTTGCCTTACTTAATCCATAGCTGCCAACTTGTACGGATTTTTGCTACCACTAAAATTTAACAGCAATTTCTGTGTTATTTAATTATCAAAATTCACGGCAATTCGGCGATTGAATTAGGTAAAAATTTTCTATTAATTTTAGTGGTAGCAAAAATCCGTACAAGTTGGCAGCTATGCTTAATCGGCAGATTCCGGCGATTTAAAAAGTTGAAATTTACTGTAAATTTTTTGTGGTACAAAAAAGCGTAAGATATTGGCAGCTATGTTACTCCTTTCGAACTTTCAGACATTCACAATCAACTCTGCATGTTATGTTCAAGTTCAATTCAATAAATATGAGAGTATCGGGTCATTACATACAGTGTCTGATTGAGCGATAGTACCGGGCCACCAGATGAAGCGAAATATGAATTCGAGCACCATATCACAGCAAAAAACATGAATATCGGCGCCGGCGTGAGCGTGTTAAATACACATGCTTAACTGTGCATTTATGATGCAATTAAAGGTTTGGGATGAATGAAAGTGGGAAGATTTTTTATTACTCAAATACATTATTTAATATTTTTAAGGATTTGTTAACGGCGACTAAACTAAGGAAGATGGAACATCTACATAGCGGACTGGAGTTGGAAAGAAGGAAAAATTAAGAATTACATGATGGTTAAACACAATGTAAAAGCAAAATTGTGCATATGAAGGTTTTTATTTTACATTTTACAATTGCGTTCTGCAGATCAGGTACAGAAGTTAAAGGAGGAAATATGTTGAAGACAGGTTTCAATTACATTTGTCAAGGTCCGGAGCAATTCAGATGTTATCACCCCAACAGCCTCCTTTATTGTAAGTGCTCATCACGCAGTCCAGAACTGCCCGGCTCCATAGTAGATTCGTCAGATTAACCCCTTTAAAAGTTAATTTGGGGAGAGGGGGGCACAATAAACTAAAAATAGAGACCATATACCACTTTTACCGTACTAATATATTTGCCTTATATAATCAAAATATATTTGTCTTTAACCCCTTAAGGATTGCTTAATATTTGGAAAAAACATAAAAAAAGTTCCTATTTTTTTATTACAGAAATTGAATGCTTATAAGGTTTCTAAATAAAATATGCAATTAGTTTTTTTTTTTTTTTTTTTTTTTTTTTTTTTTTTTTTTTAAGCCGAAAAAAAAAAAGATTTTATAGAACAAATTCAAATTTGTAGAAAAGCCAACATGCGAGAATTCTGTGTCTTAATGTATGTTTTACACCATATATATTAATGAGAATAAGACCTTTCTTTTTCACATCTTCGATCTTTATTTATTATCATCACACAATTTTTTTAAGAATAATATTTGAAATAATACATATATAAATTAAATTTCAAATATTAATATTTTTTTTTTAGTGTGATATATTTCGAAACATAAAATACAAAGTCCATCAGCTCAATAACCAAACACAAGCAGCAATATTCAAAGACCCCACACGAAAATGACTGTTAAATTTTTCTGGTTTCAGAAATTTTTCCAGCAACGAAAATATGACGGGCAAGAGAAATAACGAACGACTCCTCATCCCGTGATATTATTGGGAACGAAAATTAAGGGTTTAAATAAAGCAAATATAGCAGTTTAAAATTAGCGGTGTCGAAGAGCTTTTAGTAACGAAACAAGCAAGCTCTTGTTGAACGTACGGTGTACAGGCAAGCCGGTTAATCGGTTAATTTTCCCAGGATCTTGTGCAAATATTAATTTTTCCCGGTAATAATTACCGGTAAATTTAATGGTTTAAAATTGGGATATTCACTACGCGATCTCAGGAAGCATGAGGCTGGGCAACTTGTCAAATAAATGAATAAATATATATTGAGAGTTCCATGAGTACTTGTAGTGTAAGTCACATGCCACAATTTGTGCCTACCAGTATTTTAGAACGGAAAAATGTGACTTATTTTATCGGAGATATCCCATTAATTGAATAAGGCGAAGCAAACTTTTCGAAATTAATGGTGGCCAACAAGCATAGCAGTTATCAGCTATGTGACTTACACTACGAAAACCGTGGAACTGCCTATATATAAATAATATATAGGGGAGGTGGGGTATGAATGGCACATTTTTCCAAAAATGTTTATTTTTAATACTTTTTTAAAGTTATTATTATCAATATTATATATCACATTTCATACATTAGGTATTTGACTACATCTATGCCCCATATTTAGTCTAGATTATTGTTATACAATAAAATATTATAAATTTTAAAAAACGTTACTTTTTGTCCCAATCATCCCTATAGCAGGGATGAATGGGACACCAATATTTTTCTCTCTGTATTCAATGTTACCTAGTTAAAACGTATAATTATAAACTTATACGTATTTATATTTGTAATATATGATCTTATAATATGACTATTATATCTGAGCGTTGCTAATCACTTCTTTTACTGCAGTTTTAACTTCTAATGCAAACTTCAACAGCCTCTGTTCCCCTTTCCCACTTACGAGATGTTTTAGATATGAAATGAAAGTGAAAAATGTCTTTGAAATACGTTATAGCTAATATTTTTCGTTCACAACTTATTAATAAATATTAATTCAATGTATTTTAGATACCATGCACAAATACAGGGCTTGTACTTGCCCTGAAATTTCACGACCGGGAAAGTCTTCGGTACCAGTACTTTCTTATGGAAAAATCTCTTCTTAAATGAGGCGAAATTTCGCGCGTTTAACCTAAAGTTATTTTTCTATAAAAAAATAGTGATATTTCTCCTGAAAAAATCCCTTGAGCGTACGTCCCTGCAAATGAAATTATGTTAGGGGAGGTGCGAGGGAGAATTTATTTAAGCACAAGTTTCAAATTCAATATAATTTACCCCATCTGATCAATAAACATATACTACTTTTAACAATTTTGTTTATTTATATTATGTTTCAATAGCAATTTTTTGATAAAATATTTTACCTTTATTATAACGAGTTGGAACCCGTCGAAATTCGACGAACTAAAATGTTAGAAAGGTTGCTGTGTCAGATCGAATTTATAATAAAACTACAAAAATAATTACAATAAAAGATTCATCTTACATTGATTGTCTAACTTTTAAAACAAATACTATTTTTAACCTAAAATTACCAAAATATTATTTCCACAAACTTCAACTGCTTAAATTATTGAAAAAGTAAACTGTATTAGAATCCGTAATCAAGATGAGTAATTATGATGAAGTTATCAATTGAGGCCCTTATGTTTGTTTTTACAGGAGGAAAAATCAGTAAAAAGGATTTCGCTTTGTCACATGATAAAATTTTTCCTCATAAAATCTAAACTGTACGTTATTTCACATTCTCATAATTTACATACGCACCACACAAATTCACAATTTGAAAGTATTTTAACACACAATAGATTATTAATGAACGTATTTCCAAACTTAGTCACGTTTGTCCGATACAACTTACCATGTGACCATTCGCACAAACTTTAACCTTCCGCCTACCAGACGGGTCCATTGGACCCGTCATGTACATTCAAAATATTTATTCAAACCAGAAATTTCTTCAAAACAAACTAAATGTATAAATCAGACAATAATAAGTTAAATAAACAAATTAAATAGTTTTAAGTAAAAATTCTGGTGTAGAATGTTTTTATAAAACTTGAGTAAAATTTCCGGTAGTTCTAGGGTTAAGTTCTAATCTCAGTACCCGCGAAAAAAAAAATCAGAAATTTGCCTTTAGTTGTTATAGAATTAGCCATTTAGTATTGGTCAAATTTTTAATTTTATCAAAAAAAAAAGATAGTTTTGTTTTTAATATGACATCATTTTTACTCACTGAATCATTTTGCCTAGCGTCTAAAACTCAGTATCAACGTAACGTAAAAATATAGAAATGTAACTGATTTATGAAGAAGAATGCTTGTTTTTTAATGTCTGACGTCATTTTCTGTTCAAATATTATGAAAAAGTTACTTTCAAATAAAGACTACTTAATAAATAAAATAAAGTTACTTTTATTTGTAATGTGAAAATGGCATCAATAAGGATGTAATTAATAAAAATAATAAAACATGACTACTTTCCCTTTACTTTCAGTATGAATGGAGTACTTCAGTTGCCACGATTACAAAATTTGTATTTAAAACTACAAAAAAAAAAATTAATATCTCAAAAATAAATTGAGATACAGCTTTCAAACAAATTGCATTTAAAAGCACATTTTTTTTCCTTGTACGAAGGTGTAAAAATTGAAACTGTGCGATGTTTAGAAGTTTAAAAATTTGCAGTAGCGAAAATTGCAAAACCGAAATTTCATTTCAAATATCAAAGTGTTGCCATTCACAAAATGACGTATGCGTTACGCACAGATATGTTTGTCCTTTATAATATAGATACAATAATTAAGATTCAATATAATTTTTAATAATCAACAAACTATATAATACGAGTACAGTTTAATACTAATAATTAACATAAATGATTCATTTATAAACCTATATAATATTTTTCAGTTAATAAATAAATGTTTTAACATCTCTAGGGATGAAAAAGAATGTCCCATTCATCCCCATTTAAATTGTTCCAATCATCCCTATGATACATAAATTCAATTGTCCGCTATTTTGCCTCAGAAATCATTTTGTCACATTGGTTAATATGCACTCATTTTAATTGCCAATATTGAACCTTCAAATAAATAATTACAACATATTTTATTTGTTTATATTGTACAAAATATTTGATAAATTCTAATTTTTTTAAAGTTACTTTTAAGCGGAATTTCAAAAAATGCATCTTTGCAAAAAAAAAAAAAAAAAAAAAAAAAAAGATCCATGTGATTTTGCTTTTGGTTCTAAAGCTCACTATGGTAGGGCCATATATGAGAATAGAAATCAACTAAAAAAAAGTCCATTGCATGAAATATTGCGAATGTCCCATCCATCCCCTGTCCCATTCATCCCCCAGCTACCCTACATATATATATATGTATGTATATTGTAAAATGTGTATTTTAAAAATCGTATGATTGTTTTCAAACTATGATACAATAAAGCTTCTACTTTTTCCCTATTCATATTTAAGGCCAAATTATCAACGAGACAAACTGTCACCAGTAAATTTAAATATACATTTTTGACTTATTTAAACGAATTTTTCTTTTATTATTATTATTATCACTATTATTGTTATTATGCAGAATTTTTTAAAAGATAAAGCAAAAATTTCCACTTGCTTTTTGAGGTGGAAGTTTGATTTGCAGGTCATCAGGGCATATCAATATTACACAACAGACTACAATAGAATATGCTGCAGTTATAGATGTCTGGCATATTGCAATTCTATTTATCTTGAACAACCTCTCCTACATTCGAGAGCAAAATGATTGGAACCATGATTTAATTGAATAAATGATAAATATAGTTATATTAATTACAAGGATGAAATAGACTTTTCTAAATTATAGAAATATTACATGTCAGTGCATTTTGTGTTTAGTAATTTTAGTGCAGAGCTGTGCCATACAGGTTATAATCTTTCTAAAATGCGAGGTGACAAAACACGCCATGCCTCAGAAATGGCTGATTTTAATTCTGCTTTCGAGTTATACTAGAGCCATATTTTGACCATATTTTTCGGAACAAATTTCGCAAAACAATACACCAAACCCTCTCCATGAGATTTAGGTCTGGACTATCGGCCGATATGTCAAGTGTTGGAATCTTATTATCTTCAAATTACATCTTTGTGCATTTTGCACAGTGAATTGAGGCTTTGTGTTGTTGAAAAATATACTTAATGGCGGCCTTTTTTCTACCCTTATTCAACAATTGACATTCTAACACGTGAATAAAGTTATGTCTGTTTTGCCTTAACTCTAAAAAAGCCATTCTAAGCTTATCTTCTGAAAAAAGCAGCCGAAACCATTAACCCTTTGAAGACGGTGGACTTTTCTGTCCAACTTACTTTTAATTGCCACACTGCCACCAGAATTTTCCAATCGAATTTAACATCTTTAATCCCTTAACGGTCGCATTAAATTACGATTTAAAAATTCAAATTACTTATTGGCACCACTTTTTTGAAAAAGAAATATTCACCTTATAATATAAAACTGGTAAAATGACAGCATAATAAAGCCAATTACACTGTTTTATAAAACTGGTGGGAATCAAACAATCTGAATAAAAGACACAGACCTTGAATATCACGAAAGCGATAATAAACCCTTTCCGGCACAGGCAATTTTTGTTGTAAAATGATGAAAAGATTGACTGACACCGGAATTTTAAAACGACTTTTTTAGAAATTAAAAACATGTTACTTTTAATGTTCATTGTAAAAACAAAATTTTACTAATATATTCTTGGTGCCGTCGTAAGTTTGGAATTAACATTAGGTATCCCGACCCGGGCACACTGTGCCGTAAAAGGTTAAGGGAATAAGGTACATAATGAAAATGCATTTACTTATTTTGAAAAATATTTGTTCTTAAAACTTGGTCTCATTTGATCATTTCAACATTTTAACAGCTGAATTACTTTGCCCCTGAAATTGTTAAGGAGACTCCACCTAGATGAGAGGTTGAAATATGTGCTTTTTTTTCTAAGGTCATGTTAATATGAAATAATACCATCCTTACCATCGAAGTTAACATTTTTTTCACCACTCTCATTGAAATTTATGTCATCGAAAACAAAACTTTTTAATCGGATGACTTTTGTAGAAGATAAAAAATAAAATTTGCCGTGTGAGTTTTGCATTAGTATCTTCACATTCGAATCTCTTCTATCTTAACAAAATTAGATAACTACATACCTTTGCTGTGTGATTTGATTCAAGGAATTTAAATAAAATGTATAAAGGGATTGTTGTGATATGAAAAATCGAAGATAGTGCGATATTTAATATGTAGTATCTCAAAAATTGCATTGATATTTTGAAAAAAGATATCATTCCGATTCTAATGGCACATTTGGAAGGATTTTATCATAAATGGTTTGCGAATATCGGCAAATGTATATATATATTTTATTTTATTTTTTACACTGATGTATTTTATTGTGTGTTCCAGGTAGTTTAACTTTAAGATCTTAATTTTATCAATCAAAGTTTTCAAATTAAATCCTAATTTTTTATAGTTTTTGTGAGAAAGTGCATAAGCTGCGCTTTTTTTCCGTACTGACTTTATTCAAGGAATTCATATGTGATGCGAAAAGTAGCTGTAACCATATGAATATTCACAGATATTACAAATCTAAGTATGTAAACGGCCTCATTTCCAAAATTGCTGTTATATTCGGAAAGTAGACAAAATTTACCATAGTTAATATAATAATTAAAAAGGATATAAAACAGAATTGGCATATCTTCAAAACAGTGAAGCTTCAACTGTAACCCGTTTTGCAGAGGCTCATTACCGCGGGGACAAACTTCAACCAGTAAATTTGAACAGAAATTTTCTCCTTATTTAAAGCTTTTTTAATGCAGAATTTCAGTTATAATTATGGCCGAAAACGGATATTTATTTTTACTGATGGAAATCCACGTCGGAGATAGACTGAAGCGTCTAGCGATCACACTTTTTCATTTTGATTCTGTGATCCTGCGGGATCAGCTTGCTCCGCGCATATCATTCCACGCATGGCGTAGCGATGTTTGTCAAAAATAATATTCTAAGCAAATATTTTAAGGAGCTTTATGGTGTAGTGGTATGATGTTCACCCTCAGATTAGATGGTATGGGTTCGATTCCTTACGGAGCTGAATGTCAAGATTGCCTTAAAAAACTAAATTTTTTTTAAGATAAAAATTGAAAATTTATATTTTTCAATATTTGTACCACTATTAACAGTTTTTTTTATCGTGAAATTTCCAGATATTTGATATGGTGATCGTAGTTTTAACAGATTTAATGCCTTTAGTATCGCCATCTAGTGGTGTAAAGATAAGCAAATCGTAAAGAATGTTTCAAATTTAATAATAATTAAATATTTTTTCATAATTTTAAATTTAATAATTTTAATTTTTATCATCATTTTAAAAGAACTTTTAATTTTGAATAAATAATAATTGTTACTATTTTTTTCATAATTTTAAATTTTACAAGGATTTAGTAATTTATTTATTTTTTTAATCATTTAAAGGCACTTTAAATTCTGAATATAATAAATTTTATAATGATTTAGTAATTTAATTTTTTTATCATTTAAAGGCACTTTAAATTCTGAATATAATAAATTTTTATATGTTTCTGGTAATTTTATGTTCAATAATTTAAATTTAACATTTTTTTAACAATGTTTAAATTGTGTTTTTTTCAAAATTTTGAATTTAATAATTTCTGTTTTTTAAATTATAATTTAATAATTTTTTCGTCCTTTTAAAATAATTTTAGAGTTTAATTAATTTGAATCAAAATAAAATAAAGTTCCATAAAATTCCTAAAAGAATTTTGCTTAGAATATTATTTTACACAAACATCGCTACGTCCTGCGCGAAACGATATGCGCGGAGCACGCTGATCCCGCAGGATCACAGGATCAAAATGAAAAAGTGTGATCGCTAGACGCTTGTGGAGATAGACAGGCCTGCGTTTCAGCCATATCCTGGCAACCTAGATAATCAGGTCAAATTCCGCCACCAAAAATTAATAGAAATTTTTATCATATTTGTGAGAGAAATTTTGCATAAAAAAGCTCTAAAAAAGGCGAAATTTTCTATTCAAAATTTATTGGTGTGAAGTTTGCTTCTGCAGTAATGAGAAACGTTGATACGATGACACGAAACAAACGCCATCGTGTGACAACCTTCTAACAAGGAAGTTCTCCATACGGGCATATTCAGAAAAATCTGAAAAAATTACAGAGTGTTCGTCTCATGTGGATATATATGTTTATAAAAAAAATTTAGCGGAACCCCAATAGAACGTTCGTAAAAAAATAATGAAATTTTCGTTTATTTGGCGATTTATCCTCGGTTGGCGGTGACATGAAATTTCGAAAAACCTTTTTCATATCGAATACTCTTTAAGATAAAAATATTTCATATTGAACTTATTTAAATACATTTCACTTAAATAACTGTAGTTTTGTCAGTTTTAGTTTGATTTAGCTATAGTTTTGTCATATATGTATTTTTAATGAAAGTTAAATATCAAATTTTATGAATTAAAACAAAATTAAAATTGTTTCAATATCTCAAAATTAAGTCCAATTGAGCGCTATCGGTTCAATTTTGTTGCTATGGAAACGACGAATTCCTTGGTTTGAAATGAATAACTTCTAAATGAATCTTGCCTTTATTTTGAAATACGCTTAAATATATGAAAGTATTTTTTATAGATGGAATTGTTTTTAAAGTAATAAAATTAATTAACAAGCAACATAAATATGTAATATGAAAAAATGTATTTATGAAACTCTCTCATTATTTATGTTTAAATTCATTAAATACTTTTTACACGGATTCTAAAAATCAATTAACAAACAATTTTCAGATGCATTAAAATCGTTTGCTTTTGGCGAGGAAAAGTACTGTTCGCCAAATCGCGTGACGCTTTCGTCTTTTCGCGCCAAATACTCGAAAGTATTTTATTTTTTTACAGACTTTCTACTGTAATTCCGCCGCTAAATTTGACTGATCCTTTATTACATACATAAGTAGTTTAATTGGTATTTTTTTCAAAATATTCTGAGTATGCCCAGAATGGAGACCTTCCTTGTAAATAGTTTTGTCAGGCGTTCAGCGTAAATTGAGGCTCCAAATACTCTTGGTACCACTATTTTAAAGAAATTTGCGTCGTCTTATCAAATGGCAAAATTATATGTAATTCAAGATGACAAAAAGAAACTGTAAGAAATAGTGGTGTCAAGAACATTTGGAGTTCTGATTTACGCGAGACACCTGGCAACACTACTCCTTAGTTACATAACTCGCATCTGATAGACCTCTCCTCCTCTCTCCTCTTTATTGATAACTCCAATAAATTTTCAATCGAACGGTACTCCTCCCATCTTGCTGCGACAATTTGATGATGGAAGAGAATAAGGTGACTTCTTTCTTTCTTTATTTTTTCTTTCCATGAATGTACATATTCACCATTCTTCTTAAATTTTTAAAAAAGTATGAAATTATAAAAGATATATTGTAGAAAATGCAAATCAATAAGGTTCTCTATATTACTCCTATATAAAAGCAGAGCCTTTAAAAAAACATTTTTAATGTTTAGATTGCCTAACGTTCATATAACATTTGTGTGAAAAATAAATATTTTTTCGAACAGAATCATTACAAATTTTGCAGAATAAATCTTTGGATTTTCTATAATAAGAAAGAAATTTTTTTGGTTCTATTATGGAATGTATTTCACGAAGCAATTTATATTTTCTAGGCATTTACAAATTGTAGACAGAAGTGTTGGAAATATATGGCTATTAATATAATCGCATGGTTATTACTGGAAGAAAAACTCATAAAATGCAGCAAAATACTTCGGATATGTAATAATGATAATCCGTTTTCAACTCGTGCATACTGTATAATATACAGTTTGGATTATATGTTTCAAGAAATATTTTTCTCCCTAGTAATCATTTTACAAGAAAAAAATAAGTAGCATTGTCGAATAAGAAAATTCTTTTTTGTTGTTGTTGTCACGCATAACAATCTTATTTGAATTAAAACAAATAGCACAAAATAAACGACAATTAAACATTTTTTTATTATAAATATTATAGTATATAACTATATACTATATAAATACTATATAATAACTATATACTATATACTATATAAATATATTATATAACTATATTTCTTACAATATAGTTCTTAAATCCCTTTCTTTTGTTAAATAATATTAATTTAAGAATGAATTGCACTCGAAAGCGCTAATGGAATAAGTATTTATAGGTAAATATAAAAAACTTACTTGCAGATATTTTAAAGATCCTGTGTGGTTAACAAACATATTTTTCTTATTTAAAGTTTAAAAATGCATTTTTTTTTAAATTCTCATTTTTGTTAACCCTTTCAAAGACGGTAGTATGTTTATGAAACCACTTAAATGTAACTCCAAATACCACAATAGCACTAGAATTTTAATATAGTTTTTTTTTCTTTGATTATGTAAGCGAAAAATACCTTTTTCTTATCTTCAAATAAATTTGTACGTAAATTCCGATGTCACACATTCATTTCAACATTTTTATAACGGAAGTGCTATGCACATGAAAAGTTAAAAATTTACGCCAATTTTGTGAGGGCTTTACCCCTCCCTGCTCTTTCATAGTTTGTCATACTAGAGTGATATCCTCCATGCCCCAAAACCCCCAGGTGTAATGTCACACTTTTCCAACTGTTAAGAAGGATTTTATGTACAAATAAGTTATATACAATGTATTATCAACGAATAAATAAATTAATTAGAATTTTTTTTCTTCGAGCTCTTGAAATAAAAAAAGGGTTAAAATGTACATAATACAGCTTAACACTAGAAGCTGAACCGCCGTTAGGGATCATTTTAACTCCTGCGAAATTCATAATATTTGATTGAAACCAGCAATTTCTTCTAAATATACAGAGCAAAAATAGTCTAATTAAATAAGTTAAAAATTATTAAATAAAAAATCTGGTGCAAAACAGTTTTTTTTTTTTTTTGTTTTTTTTTTTTTTTTTTTTTTGAGTAAAACATCCGTCTGTTCTAATGTTAAAAAATCAACTTTTAAAATGTATTTTATTATTGTGCCTGCAAATAAAACACACCTATTTTTTCACATTTAGATATGACATAATGTGGTAACCCCACCTCTCTTCAAGTCACGCCTTGCGGACTCCTTAACCCATCTAGAAGTATAACTTAATAAATTAATAACTCTTAATTCGTAAGTAATTTTTAATTTTTAAATAAATCAATCGCATTAATCATTATTCAAAAGGTACTATTAAATCTTCAGTTTCTGTCACTACTGTTAAATCTTCAAAACGTTCTATTCCTCGATGAACATTTACTTTCATGTGTATGAAATAAAAACATTGTCTGAGTATTTTATAACCCCTTGAAGATCGGTGATGCCGTCGCGGCATCACATAAGTTTAATCCCAAATTGCCACATTGGCAGAGGAATTTTATGATGAAAATGTAATCTTTATTAAGTACGCGAAAATTTACTTTTACAAGTTTACAATTAAAATCTCTCGTTAATACTGGTGTCATTAAATTATTTTAACATTTTACGAATACAAGTACCTCTCCCCTGAAGGGGTTAACAAACGTCGTAATGTATAGATATAAGTTAATCTCGGAAAACAAGTATTGCGCGCCAGTTACTTTCTTAAATTAATAATTCTTGACTGCCAAAGTTTTCCTGATAAACTAGTAGTATTAGATGTAAATTTCCAACTGGGCGAAAAATGTCCGGACAAGGATTCGAAAAAGTTCGACCAGAATCGTCCGGGATAGCTCAGATGGCAGAGCACTGGCGGCTTCAGCCAGGAGATCCCGGGTTCGAGGACATTTTTCGCCCAGTTGGAAATTTACATCTAATATGATATGTTTACCAATTAGAATAATTGTGTTAATATTAATCTAGTGAAACTAGTAGTATTCGGTTTAGTTAATATAAGGTTAAATAAGACGAAAACGAGACTAATTAAATTATTTAAAACAAGAAAGAGGAAAATCATGTGTCAAGCATAGATTATGAAAACTTTTCAACACATTCAGAATAAAGTAACAAAATTTCATACTTTAAGAAGTTGAAATATGATGTTTAATTCAATCATATGGAAACGCATAACGCATGTGAAATCCCAATTTCAACAATTCCCTTCTACAATAGGGAACATTATCGAAACTATTTGTTCAGCCCTGTTTATGATGCATAGATTTGTGTATATTACATACATGCATGGACAAATTTAGTTCAGTTAGGAATTACATATCCCAGTTGAAAATTCCCCTTCAGCAATTTCTGCTAATAGTGAAAATGAGAGTGAATTCTTTTATACAATCCTGATACGAGGTATAAGATTTATATACAACGAGCAACAGGTAATAATATTAGTTAAATTTAAAAGAGCAATACCGAAATTGAAAACGCACTTCCAGCAATTATTACTCAAAAACAGTACTGTAACCGATTTATTTTGTGTGTCCAGGTAAATAAACGACAAATACTATGAATGCCCTATTTTATCGTAATCAGATTGTAGTGAATTGCAGTGATTTATATCAGTTTCAATACATTTGAAATAGCGTAATATCATTAAGATTCTCTACTATCATTAAATTTCTCTACAAACGATTTTTCCGCATTGAACGTAATGTAACGGAATAAACCTCTCACTGCACCTCTCATTTTATCGGGGATGCATTTTTTCCTCCTAATTAATCCTCCTTGATTATTCCCACAAGTTATTTTTTAGTTGTAAAATTTGCCTTATTTAATCGGAGCATTTTCCCCATTAAATTAGATAAAAAAATTTCTTTTGAAAATCCGGTGACAAAAGAATAAAAATTCTATAAATACGCTATTTTTGAAGCTATTTTGATAAAACAATTACGCAGTGAGAGGGTTAAGTGCCCCTGTAAATAAATTATTAACACTAAGCACTTAATTTTTAATACCGAAGATGCCATAGTAAACATCATTACCCCATTAACCGCTGAAACTATAAGACAGGGATTTTCAACATTTTGGCTGAAATACGTTTACCACCACAAATTTTGAAAGATGATCTTTGTTTATTTAATTGTCAAAGTTTCTGTTCTTAAATAAGGTAATTTTTATACTTAAAAAATAGTGGGAGCGGGAAAGTTAATTTAAGCATGCGCATTTATTTTTACTGTTGCGTTATGCAACAGTAAAACAGTACTGTGGTGTTACGCAACACCAGCGATGCGTTAACACATCCAGTGTTGCCAGTGAACTACTTTTTTTATTTCAGATTTCTTGCTTTGCACCACGTTTATGAAATTGTAAAATTCGTCTTATTAAATGACACATTAATTAAGGTGAAAATAAGTGGAATTTTACCATTTCAAACAATGGTTTAAAGATTACGCCAACTTATGACTTGCAGAACGCAAACCCTCCGCTGAATATTCTTTAAGGTCTGATTTTGAACACTGTTATTACAATTCGATATCAAAGTCAGAAGTTGTTTTCTATGACAACAAATTTTTACCTTTTTATTACCAAGCGCCAATGAAAAACACATGCTACACCTATTTAATTCTTCCTGATAGTTGCACTTACGAAATTTTCCTTGCTTAACACGTTGACCGCGATAGACTGTAGCAAATTGGCTTTTTTTGGCAATCATTTACAAAGCGGTTTTCAGCGTTCACAATTCCCAATCTCAGCAAAGTTTGTTATTTTTATACATCGTTTACTCTAAAATATCAAATGTTAGTTATTTTTACACGTTGAATGCCCAACCTGGAAAAAAGAAATACCTGGTAAATAATTATCGATAGACCGGTTTCATAGAATGAAATTAAAATAAAGTGTGGTATGGTTTTGTTTAAAATGTGCACTTATTTTTCATTAACCCCTTAATTTTCGCGCTCGTGACTCTCACGAGCAGTGTAGACTACATTTTTTATTCAGATTATTTGATTACCGACAGTTTTTTGAAATAGTGTAACTTTCTTTATTCTCACATCGTTTAATCTGTCATTAAATAAGGTGAATATTTCTGTTTCAAAAAATTGGTTGCAATCAAACAATCTAATTTTTTTTTAAAGTAGACTACAATTATCGGGCGCGACGGTGGTTAAAACAAATATTCATATTATTATCGGTAATTCCCTTTGACCCACAGCAGTTCAGGCCAGGTTCTGAAGGTACTGGAGGAACGTGTTGACGTTTCCATTTCGAATTCTATCCGAAATGGCAGAAGACGCGTTTGTCTCAAAACCTAATGACGGCCCACGGAAACTTCAGCTACTATATAAGAAAAGAAGTTTTCATCTTATGTAATCTTTAAATTATTCGATTAACCTTTCGGCATGGTGGGTTAAATTCTGTCCCACTTAGTTTTAATTCTCAAATTCTACAACGGCACCAATATTTTAAAATTAATTTTTGACCGTTTACATCGTACATAAAGAAAAGATTTTACCTATTTTCAAATAAATTTGTTCGTAATTCCCGGTGTCAATTAATTATTTCAACATTTTAGCAACACGAGTACTTTGAGCCGGAAAAGGTTAAATAAGGCTAAAATTTCTTTTCGGATACCGTTATAAAAACTTGCCTAGATGATAATGAGGTCTTGGCTTGGTTTAAAGTGCCGTGTAATTCTGATCCCGACACCGGCAAAGAAGTCCTTGTGAGATACCACCAAGATCCTTGTGAGACAAACTATGAAACTAATGGAGTTATGAATAAAGAGGCGGAGTCATATAGTGTACTGTCTGTCAGTTGCGAGTGAAGTAACTGAGGTGGTTGCCAGATTATGGCAGCTGCTTTTTTTTAAATCGTATCTTCAGTTTCTAATTACCGCCGGTGAAAACTCCCCACTAGTAAAATTGAATAGAAAATTTCGTCTTATTTAAGCGTCTTATTCATGGATTTTTTTTTCTCACAAATGTGGCCAAAATTTCTATTTGTTCTTACTGGTGTCAATTTGCCTTGCAAAACTATCAAGTTTGTTTCCCTTGTTGTCATAATATGGCGGAAACACAGGGCTTGACTACCGCCAAAGTAAACTTCTACCAGTACAAATGAAAATCTGTGCCTACCGTTATTTATGACTGAAATCTTGCAGTAACAAATAATGCCTTTAAATAAACAGAATAGATCTTTATAAATCTATTGGTGGTAATTTCCGCCGGCGGTAAACAATCCCTGCGATAGCGGTTACAGTTGAAGCTTCCCTATTTTAAGGATATGTCAGACACTTTTTATTAATAGTTCCATGATGAAACTATGAATAAAGAGAAATTGACATATTCTCAAAATGGTGAAGCTTCAATTCTAACCGAATCCGCAGTGTCTCATTCATTAGAAGCAACCTTTTACCAGTAAATTCGAATAAAAATTTTCTCCTTTTTAAGCACCTTATTAATGTTTAATTAAATTAATAATTATGGCCAAAAACAGTTATTTATTTTTACTGGTGAAAGTCTACTTATGTGGAACTCAAACATTGCGTTTCCGCCATTTTCTCACTACCTAAACGGCCTCCCGTCAGTGTCAGTGAAAGAGATTATAATATCTGGGCCAAATACCACCAGTAAAAACGAATAGACATTTATGCCTTATTTGTGAGAAAAATGCTCGTGGGTAAGTTGCTAAAATATGGCGAAATTTTCTATTTAAAATTTACTGGAGGAAGTTTGCTTTGGTGGTCAACAGAAACTGTTGATTCGGTGTAAAATATCGGCCAACAGCTTGTGACAGCCTTCTAAGATCCTTTACGTGCAACTGGTAAACTGGCAGCTGCCATATTCTGACAACCACCTCAGTTACTTCACTCGCAACTGGTAGACAGTACACTATATACCTCCTCCACTTTATTCGTAACTCCATTATAGCGACAAGATTGTCAACTGCCGTTCTACGCAGAGCAGATTGTTGCAGAGGAACAAGGGGACCGCTTTTCCGTATAGAGGGATACTATTTGGTCGTTCGGAAAGTCGTGTCCGTTTGGGAAAATAAATTCGTATCCGAAAATTCTATAATTTAATTATTAGAAATTGCTTCCGATATCTAATTTCTAATAATTACCGCGAAGAATTTTTCGGTATGTATAGTTAGGTTCCCTTAGAAAGACCCCCACGAAGGACACTCCCCCCCACACCCCCAGGGCCTATATCCCACGTGTTGATAATTGGCCGTCATAAATACAAACCAAACCAAACCGGTATGTATTGATTTTCCCAAACGGACACGACTTACCGAACGACCCAATATTATTTTTTAATTACTATAACGATTGTCTTATATGAACATAGAACTTATTTCGTGAGTAAAAAAAGCGTTTACTAATATTTCCAGTTCCCAAATATGCTTAAATGGGCATACGTGTCGAAGACTTAGCATTCATGATGGGTTGTATGGGCACCAGCTACAATAAGCGTGCACGGCGATGTTTAGCAGTTTCAAATTTCAAACCCGAAATCCTCCGTTCACGAGTTCTATATTCTACTAACCGGAATTATCGCGTTAACATAAACCAAATTTATTAATCTTGAAAATATCAGTGTTGACGCGTTTCAATTATCTACCAAAATTTTAAAATAGTAACATTTGTTTTATTTAACTATTTGATTATGGGATTGGCACGCATGTCGTCCCAGCGAATGTTTCTTTATCCGATTCGCACCACTCTACAAAAAAAAAATCTCTACGATAAATTAAAACTGGGATACTATTTAAAGAAATAAACCACAAAGATTTTTTTTTTTTTTTTTTTTTTTTTGTAAATTGTGGTACAAGTGGATATAAAATTAGTCGCCAGTCTTAGCCCGTAATCTAATGGTTAACCGGAATTTTCGCAAAAAATAAAACGAAAATTACTATTCGAAAATTCTAGTAGACATTTCGAAGAAAAAAGATGCCAGATTATGAACCCTGTAAAGCGTTTATATTGTAATAAAATCATACAAAAAATAGACAGCAATCACTTAAATGAAAAATAGAACGTGAAAAGTATTTTAACCCCTTAACAGTGACATTTGTTTTCTTACAAAAAAATTAAAAATGAGGCTGGACACCACTTTTTCCATACTAAAATATTTACCTTACTTAATCGAAAAATATCTGACAATCAATAAAGATAAATTTACAGTTACAAATTAGTGGTATCAAAATGCTTTTAATAACGAAGCAAGCAAAGTGTTCTTGCCCGAATCCAGTTCGGGCCACAATGTTAAGGGGTTAAGGATGCAAAAAAGAACAATATATAAAGTCTGTCATTCGATACTAATTTAGTTCAGCCAATAGTTTTTGCTTTAGAGTATTTTTTTTTTCTCTCGAACAAAATAAAATATGTTTAATCTGTCTTATCATTCGTTTTGATATATAATCCACATTTCTAATTTAATAAAAGATTAAACAATGGTCTTTTGATACCGCAAGAATGAAACAAAATGTAAATTTTGTGTCAGAACTATTCACTTACGTACAGCAATTAATTTTAAAGAGGAAACCATTAAGTACTTAAAATTCCAGCTTCTTTTTCTGGAATTTTACTTCCAATTTATGTTCGGTTTTGTTAATTATGTAAGAATTCTTTATCAAATAAGAACTTTGATCAAATAAGAACTTAAAAATACATTTCCTTTGAATTACATACATGTCCATTTATGTAAAACATTGTGTATTTCGTGCCCTTCTTTTGTTTTAGAGGATTTTTACCTCATGTCTCGGTATCAGGTATTCTTCTTAATTGAATTTAAAATCCTTAAATGAATTTAATAGTTTTCATTGATAAGCTGCTTTTCTTTGAAGAAACAAACACATAAATATTTTCTGTTTAACCTCTACAGATTTGAGGTACAAACGGATTTTACTGATAATTGATAATGAATGATTGAATGATTGAATTTGATTGAATGAATGATTGAATATGATTTTCTTAAAAATAATACTTTTTTTGACAATTTGTAGATGACTCATTTCTTTAAAGGCCTTAAAGGGCATAGCCAGATAAGCATTGGAAACATGCCTTTCAATAAAATTTCCTGATTTTTTCCCCAGATGTGGCTACATATCTGGCAATATATTTTACCTATTATCACCCAATAAATATTAATATTTAATGAGATAAAAATGATTTTTCGATTTTTTAAAAAACGGATTTTATCAAAAACTGCTGCGCGGAATTTCATGCCATTAACTGAGGATATGTAAGAATTCTTTATCAAATAATAACTTTGATCAAATACGAATTTAAAAATACATTTCCTTTGAATTATATACATGTCCATTTATGTAAAACATTGTGTATTTCGTGCCCTTCTTTTGTTTTAGAGGATTTTTATCTCATGTCTTGGTATCGGGTATTCTTCTTAATTGAATTTAAAATCCTTAAATGAATTTAATAGTTTTCATTGATAAGCTGTTTTTCTTTGAAGAAACAAACATATATTTTCTGTTTAAACTCCACAGATTTGAGGTACACTTCTGTGAGCCTTCATTATTCTCCTCATAAAAACTCAACTGCTTGATTTTTTTTTTTTTTTTTTTTTTTACAGTATGATTTCACTTCTATGCAGCTGATGTTTTTTGCTTTTAAACAAAACTAAGAAATGGCAACATCGACGATGATTTATGCGTAAAATAAATGTTACTTTCATCTGGGTTTCCAAACTTCCTTCGAGACAGTGTGACCAATAAAGTAAGTAATTTTCATATTTATTTAACTTAACTACTTAAAAATAATACTTTTTTGACAATTTCTAGATGATTCATTTCTTTAAAGGCCTTAAAGGGTATAGCCGGATAAGCATTGGAAACATGCCTTTCAATCAAATTTCCGGATTTTTTCCCCAGATGTGGCTACATATCTGGCAATATATTTTCCCTATTATCACCCAATAAATATTAATATTTAATGAGATAAAAATGATTTTTCGATTTTTTAAAAAACGGATTTTATCAAAAACTGCTGCGCGGAATTTCATGCCATTAGCTGAGGATATATAGATACCAAAGATGCATAACTGGTACTTTTTGTATAATTTTCTGTTTATAAAAACTGTGTGAAATAGCGAAATAAAAATTCAAAAAAAAAAAAAAAATAAAAATCATATCTTATGTTAATCCGAAAATTCCCATTTTCTTGTAAAAAATTCCCCATATGTGCCCGTATATTCTATATAATTGCCGAAAGTTTTCGTTGGGTACTACATATAAATATTTACAAAAATATATATTAAAAATATTGAAATTCATTTTAAGGCGTTATTTGTGGCGGAGCTACTTAAATTCGACATCCGAAGAACTTTTGGAACAAAATCAGCAGACAATATGTCAACTGATGTATTTTAGATTCCATTAAGCATATAAGCCATGTTTTTCAACTTCATGTTCATTTTCATATCGACAGCGTTGAGAATGTTGCTCATGTGTTCATTAAAATTTTAAATACAGCAATTCTGTAACAGTTTATTCCAAAATTTCTTCGGGTGTGGAAGTTGAGTAGCTCCGCCCCAAATAACGCCTTAAAATGAATTTCAATAATTTTAATGTTCATTTTTGTAAATATTTATATGTAGTACCCAACGCAAACTATGGTAATTTTCGGATAAGCATAAGATATGATTTTTATTTTATTTTTATTTCTCTATTACACAGTTTTTTATAAACAGAAAATTATACAAAAATTACCAGTTATGCATCTTTGATATCTATATATCCTCAATTAATGGCATGAAATTCCGTGCGGCAGTTTTTGAGAAAATCCGTTTTTTTTAAAAATAGAGAAAACATTTTTATCTCATTAAATATCAATATTTATAGGGTGATAGTAGGGGAAATATATTGTCACATATGTAGCAACTTCTGAGAAAAAAATCAGGAAATTTGGTTGAAAGGCATGTTTCCAATGCTTATCCGGCTATGTCCTTGTAATTGTGTGAATTTATATTACTGATAATTAATTTTATACTTTAAAGCGCTAATAATTTTAGATCCGTATTTCTGAACCTAAATTATCACAGGGTTCGTACGCTTCAAGCACCTTTAATCGGAATTTTTGTAAAGTAATAGTTCCCTTCTTTAATGAACATAAATTCTATCTTCAGATATAGCGACCAATAATTTACGAAATTTCTGGTGCTAAAACACCTAAAATCCCCTGAATCTTTTGATGAGTACGAGCCATGCGGTACAGGTCAGTTCGACGCCAACGTTTCGACGCCAACTGTTCGACGCCAACGTTTCGACGCGTGGTCAGTTCGACGCCGTACTTTTCGACGCCGGGGCAGTTCGACGCCATATATTTTTTATGAAACTTAGGAACTTCCGATTTTATTTACGTTTGCACAGCTTATTTAGACTTTCTAACAGCATATATATATATATATATATATATATATATATATATATATATATATATATATATATATATATATATATATCATTATGGAAATTCATAGATGGTCTCAGACGTGTTCAAAAAACAATTGACCAATGTTATGAGCAATTTGTACGTGGAGATGAACCGCCGCACAAGCGGAATAAGTATCTGCGAGCTGATATGAGAATTAAAGTAATAGTTGAAGATTTTGAAAATCGAGAAATAATGGAATACCTGAAAGGTGTGGCGCATAATTTTGCAATGGATTAGTATAATAACAGTTTTGTGATGTAATCTTATTTATGTGTAATCTTGTTACTCTGTAATTAAATTTGTCTGCAATATAACTTTTTTGTAACCATATGTTTATTTACCATTTCTGTATTTTGCCTTTTTGATGCTGTTTTGTGAAATAAATAAATAAAAAAAAACAACCTCCCTCATGTCCCAGGGCCTTGACGTTGGCGAGGGGGCTTCTCACTAATCTGGGACAAAAAAAAAAAAAATCTAGAACACTTTCACACATATATTTATTTCAAATATGCATGCAAACAATCGATAATTCAATAAATAAAAATCAGTCATATTGCTTATTTATTTGAATCACGCTTCATATACATAACAAAAATATATATATATTATATCAGGCATATTGCATATTTATTCTAAAAATAAATAAAAATACGGAAAAAAATATATGGCGTCGAACTGCCCCGGCGTCGAAAAGTACGGCGTCGAACTGACCACGCGTCGAAACGTTGGCGTCGAATCGTTGGCGTCGAACCGTCGGCGTCGAAACAACCTGCTTCGCGAGCCATGTATCAGCCTTGTACACAATTTCAGATCTTTATGTGATATATCATGTCATTTTGTTTTAATGGGTAGGTAGGTAGGTGCTGCAGGTCTCAAAACGTAAAAGTAGATTATTCTTTGTCTTACAATTTGTCTTTCGTTTGCTATTCAACGTTTGATTAAGTTTTGAACTGTCAGAACATTAATCCTTTCCTGACTTTCAAGATCCCAAACATTGCGAATAGCTTCAGTGGCTTAAAAGCCTAGTTTGAAACAATGACTTAATATCGATAAAATCTCAATATTCCTATAATACTGTGTGAGAACTAAATATAAAATAAAGAAGTCTGGTTAATTACAGATGACAAAGGGACATATATCCTCTTATGTGAAACTTTATGTTCAACAACAGTGATAGGCAAGTGTCATATGCATGTTTTGGTATACAGTCATTCAAGAAACGAAAATGAATTTGCTACATCCTAATATTAATATTTATATGTTTGGAAACAAAATTATTTACAAGCTGTCTTAGATAGAAGAAATGGACATAAAACCATTAAAAAATATATTGCTCCATTTTATCTTATGTGTTTCAGCATTTATTCGTCTTTCTTATTTATCTTCGTAAATATTTTCAATTGCAGTTCTAGTTATTTCACGTTATACTGAAACACATAAACGGAATGTAAAATATATACTGAAACAAAAGTATTTAATCTGGAACCTGGGATGAGATTTCCGCTTTTCTGCACACCAGTATTTTTTTAGAGAAAATGTTATTTGATTTAATCAGAACTTTTTTGCGGTTTAACAGAACAACATTTTCTCCAATAAAATACTGGTGTGCAAAAAAGCGGAAAATATCACGTCTGTCTGGAACTTTCCATTTTATTAAAGAAATTAATTTTAATGGGGAAAGCATTTAAATCGTAAATTGCTTTTTTGATTATTTCCTTCTAATTCATGTCACGTTTTGTAATGATGCTGGAAATGAAATTCTTTATCGTCAAAGAATCTTAAAACATACATTTATATACAAGACCATTCTGGTTCTTGCAATTTTATTCTTTGAGTTATTCACGCTATGTATAAAGGATGTTTAAAATTCTTTAAGATGTTCGAAATAATGATTAAGATACAGGATATCCCATAATGCTTCACATAATGCTTCTTTAATATTTTATTTTTGACAATTTAAACATGCATTGTAAATTGCAAAAATATTTATAAAAATATAGGAATTAAGAGTGTGTTACTAAAATGGTTCTTCTAATATATTTGTAAAGTTACACTTTAAAAAAATTATGAGCTTTTTTGGACAGAATTAGTAAAAAGAATTTTCTTTTTGCTGTAACAAGATTATTAGAAAAAATTGCATGACGGTATTTTTACACATTGTATGCGGAAAACATAAAAAATACGTTTTAAAATGATTGGTCGTAGAAAGTAATATTCACACTGGAATTCTTGCAATGGAGAAAACTAATTATAATCCAAGTCTACTTTCTTTTCGTTGAATGTGATAACATTTCATTTTTTTTATGACCTTTCTCAAATAATTTTGCACTCGTTTTTGAAAAGGTGTTCTCATACAATATTGATCATCCGTTGTGTTTTTATTAATTTAAATTAGTTGATTACTTAGAATGATCATTTAACCTCATCCCTTGAGCATCAAGCAGGGTTCGCAAGCTATTAAGCTGCGCCCCATTTCGTAAAGACTCTACCACCAGTATTCGCATAAAACTATCTTCTAGCTAATGAATCCTGAAGAAAATTATCTTTATAATAATACTGGTGGTAGAGCCCTTACAAAATGGGACGTGGCTTAATAGCGTGCGAACCCTGCAAGAGATTACACTAGTCGCGCGAAGAAATTCACAAGCTAATGTTACACCTACGGGAAAGTTATTTTGAAACTTCTCGCTTGCATCTTAATATTTTTAAAGGATTTTTGGCCTGGGATAGCTGAAGTTGATCTTTAAACGAGATAATTTTTATTTTTTCGATTTCGCTTACAGATATTTTTTTTTTTTTTTTTTTTTAGAAAACAACATTCATTTTTTATACCGAAATGTATACACCCATTTCTAAACTAGTATGATTTCAATATCAGCGGCTCAGACCTGCTTAACACTTTCGGGGGCAAGTAATTGTGTTTCTATTATGTCGAACTCACACTGGAATCTTCCAAAAATTATATTGCAATTTAAGGAAAAGCGATTTTACGCTTTTTTCCAAAGAGAAAAAAGTAAAATTTAATAATTTTTTTTCTGGTTCAAATCTTTATTAATCGAGGTGGGATTTAACACTTTCATTGCGCCAATGGCGCACCTTTGACCCACACTCTGCTCTAAGAACTTGAGCCGCTCCTCGCAGCGCTAAAATTGAAACAAAACACAAATTCATTTAAAACTTGTTTATTTTACTTTAAAAAATAATAACCAGTAACATTTTTCACTCTAATGATTTGTTTGTCCTTAGAAGCATAAAAACAATAATAAAATGTCGTCTCCATTTGGGAAAATGAATTCGCACCGGAAAATTCTTCCCGGTAATTATTAGAAATTAGATATCGGAATCAATGTCTTATAACTAAATGACAGAATTTTCCAATACGAATTGATTTTCCTTGATTGATAGCTAATATTCCTGGAAGACGAGTTATCTCGTCCCTACCGATGAAAGTGTTAACGGTAGAAAAGCGATGAGCGGTCATTTTGACCGCTACCAAATGAATATATTTCGGTTTGAACCAGAAATTTCTTTATTAAATTAGTTTAAAAGATACAAAGAAAAAAAATAGTTGAATAAATAACTTAATAATTTAAAAATTCCGGTGGGAAATATTTTTTTATAAAATTTGAGTAAAATTCCCTGTCTTTCTAGTGTTGCTATATCCCACCGCCCTTCAAGGGGTTAAATTACAGAGCAACTCGTTTGAAAAAGCGACGCCGACTTTCAGTGAGTATTATTGTGTAATCACTAACACTATTAAACCGTATAAAACCGTAATTAAACGGTATTATTGGTGTGTTATTGTTAAAGGTGTTATTGGTGTGTTATTGGTGTGTTATTATCAATAGTTTGTTAAAGACAGGCGTAATTATTGAAGTTTCTATATTATTTTTTTTTATGTGACCAGTTTAATAAAGTAGATTACGATTTCCAGCAGTTTCTGAAGATTAATGTAAACAATGCTCGGCAGTACCATAGGACCTTGCACTGCATTTGTTAATTTTTAGCACTATGCGACATAAAAAAAAAATGTATGATAATCACGTACAATGAATCAAACTTAGCTAAAAATTGCTAATAGTGATAAAAATACCGTTATTTACCAAGTTCTTGTTTTTTATCATGTTTGCGAAAATATGTCTATTGAAAATAATATTGAAAATAATATTGAAATTGTCGCCGTTTGTGCGATGAAACGTATGTTGATCTAAATAAAGGTATTTTAGTCAATATCAGCAAGTTTTGACTTAGTTTTATTCTATCCAACATAGTTTAAAAGTATTTATTAACAATAGAACGCCCGGAAATTTTACTCAAGTTTCATAAAAATATTTGACATCAGAATTTTTATTTAAAATTATTTAACTGATTTATTTAACGTAAATCTACGTGGTTTAAATTTAACTTATTTTATGAAAGAATTTCCAGCTCCAGTCGACATTTAATCATATGGTTAGAGTCGGATCGATACACCAATATTTTACATAAGATTTCTTTGACTTTTTAATCTCAGAAAAATGAAGCGGAGAAAATTTTAAAAAATATTGGCACGAACATTTAAGGGACCGTACACACGTTAAAAAAATCCGCCTTTGGCAGCCCCCATATTTGTGTCTGTGCTCAGGCCTAGTATTCAGGGCCGGTGGTTCTTGTGTTAATTGCGTTTGTCTGTCCCCCTGTTTGTCCGTCTGTCTTGCCTTCTGTTCGCGCTCTAACTCGCATAAATACACTCAGATTGCCATGTAATTGATGCATATTGTTGATGTTCACTATGGCATCTTCGGTATTGGAAATGATGTGTGTACCATTGATAGTTTATTTACAGGGGCACTCAAAAGTGTTCCGTTACATAGTAGTCTATGAGGGGATATTTGTGATGTATTATATTAGTACATTTTAAACACAATGAAATTTATACACCATATAGCGGTACAATAGCAGATACTATGTATATGTTATGTGTAGCACTAACAGTACGTGTACAGGGAAACTCAAAAGTATTCCGTGATATTAGGGATTCCGTGATATTAAGGAAAATCGTTTGCGAAGTATTTTAATGATGCTATTTTTTTACAAACATAATGAAATATGAATTTCTGAGTTGCACTAATACATTCTTTCTGTAGAAAACGGGGTGCAAAGCATTAATCACTCATTTACAGAGTCATGTAAAAGAGCTCGATTATACAATGGTCTACGGGGGAAAAGTGCTTGCAGCGTATTTCAATTATGTTGCACTATTTAAAACATGATATACCTTACTGAGGTTTACTAGAAGATTCTTTGAGTAGAATATGATGTGCATTGCATTTATAGTTTACTTGCATGGAACCATAAAAATTCTGGAGACAATTCTGTATCTGAAGTGTTGTCTATTAGGATGATTACTGAAAGTGCCTTTTCAGTTATGGTAAGCGTTTTTAAGTTTAACTAAATTTTCGTATACTGTGCGCCTAAATTCTATAGAACATATACACGGCTACTGAAAAGAATTAGTAAAAGTTACTGCGAATGAGTGTGAATTGCTTTAAAATGTTTTTTAACCCCTTAACACTCGAATTAAATTACGGTTGAATAATTCAAATTGCTTATTGGCACCACTTTTATGAAAAAGAAATATTCACCTTATTTAATAACAGTAAAAACGATATTAAAATATAGCCAATTTCACTATTTTATAAAACTGGTGGGAATCAAACAATTTGAGTAAAAGACACAGCCCGAGAATATGTCGGGAGCGAGAATCAAGGATTTAATTTGAGTTATGCAACTTGAAATTGAATTTAATCCTTTCCGGCACAGTGTGCCCGAACCGGGATAACTAATTTTAACTCCAAACTTACGAACGGCACCAAGAATATTTTAGTAAAGTTTTGTTTTTACAATGAACATTTAAAATAACATGTTTTAAATTTCTAAAAATGTCTTTTTAAATTCTCGTGCCAGTCAATCATTTCATCATTTTACAACAAAAATTGCCTGTGCCGGAAAGGGTTAAAGGCCAATTACGTTTAGTATAATATTAAGAATCGTTTGTAGCATTTAAATAAAATCAAATACATGGCTATGCAAAGAACTGGATACATGGCCGCCTATGGATAGTAATTCGTAATTTCAGTAGTTTTAATCATATTTCTGCCTGAATAAAATTTCAGTATAATATGTGGCGTGTATAAAAATATGTACGTAATATACAGGACTGTACAAAAGTATTAAAGTGAATTACCGTCTATTAGCGGAAATTGTGAAGGAGATATTCAACTGTGTTATGCGTTTTCTTACTAAACTAAATTGTAGCATACTATGTAGAACCTCTACAAATCTATAGATCAGATACAGAGCTGCACAAAAGAATTGGTGTCTTTTTACTCCTATGGGCGATAATTGTTGAAATCTTGTTTAAAAATGTGTTACATTTTTTCTAAAAGGTTTACTTAGGTATCTTTTTTACCTTATTAAAAAGCAAAGATTTTTTAAAGTATTCTAGAAGTGCTGAAAAGTGTTTCATAATTTATGCTTGACGCATGATTTTTCTTTCTTGTTTTTCCTTATATTTTTTCTAGATATTATTTCCTAGATCTTTTTGTGTTCCTTATTATATTTTATGCAACATATATCATGCAACATTCTTTGAAAATGAGGAAAGTCTGTTATAAAGCGTATAAACATAAAAATGGGGAAAAGTAGCCTCACATAGTTTGTTCACATTATTCGCCGGAGAGTGTTATATCATGGAAATATGCCTAAAGAGGAAAGGACATATCCTAAAAATGGTAAAACTTCAACTGTAACCGGTTCCACTGGACCTGATTATCGGAGTGGAATACTTCCAGCAGTAAATATGAATAGAACTTTATTCTTTATTAAAACAGTCTTATTTATGCAAAATCATGCAGTAAGAATTAAGGCAAATATATCTATTCATTTTTATTAGGGTTTCGTTCATCTCACGAAACCCTATTCGTCTCGCTCCTCTGTCTGTCTGTCCGTCTGTCACAGAGCCCGTTCACAGAAACTATACATGTTGGAGACATGAAATTTTGGTACTTATAGCTGAACACCTCACATCATACGGCAAATCATAAAATTTTGAAGAAGTCCTGCATTTTACCCTTTGGGCTCCCACATGTGTATTTTAAACAATTCTTTCTCAGGGAGCCCCTAGTTATGTTGGATACATGAAATTTTGGACACTTATAGCTGAACCCCTCACATCATACGACAAATGATAAAATTTTGAAAAAGTAGTACATTTAACCCTTCGGGCTCCCGCATGTGTATTTTAAACAACTCTTTCTAAGTGAGCCCCTAATTAGGTTGGAGGCGTGAAATTTTCCATACTTATAGCTGATCACCTCACATCAAACGACAAATCATAAAATTTTGAAAAGGTCGTACGTTTTACCCTTTGGGGTCCCACATGTGTATTTTAAACAATTCTTTGTAAGTGAGCTCATAATTAGTTTGGAAACGTGAAATTTTGCATACTTATAGCTGAAAACCTCACATCAAACGACAAATCATAAAATTTTGAAAATGTCGTACGTTTAACCCTTTGGGGTCCCACATGTGTATTTTAAACAATTCTTTCTAAGTGAGCTCTTAATTAGTTTGGAGACGTGAAATTTTGCATACTAACAGCTGAACACCTCACATCAAACCACAAATTATAAAATTTTGAAAAAGTCGTACATTTAACCCTTTGGGCTTCCGCACGTGTATTTTAAACAATTCTTTCTAAGTGAGCTCCTAATTAGGTTGGAAGCGTGAAATTTTTCATACTTATAGCTGAATACCTCACATCAAACGACAATCATAAAATTTTGAAAATATCATACGTTTAACTCTTTGGGGTCCCACATGTGTATTTTAAACAATTCTTTCTAAGTGAGCCCCTAATTATGTTGGAGACATGAAGTTTTGGGTACTTATAGCTGAACACCTCACATCATACGACAAATGATAAATTTTTCAAAAAAGTCGTACATTTAACCTTTTGTGCTCGCACATGTGTATTTTAAACAATTCTTTCTAAGTGAGCCCCTATTTAGGTTGGAGGCGTGAAATTTTGCATATTAAAAGCTCAACACCTCAGATCACATGTGAAATAATAAATTTTTAAAAAGTTTTATGTTTAACCCTTTCAACTGCAGCTTGTATATTTTAAGCAATTCTTTCTAACCGAGCCCCTAATTAAATTGGAGATTTGAAATTTTGCATAGTTATTGCAGAACACCTGAGGCCAGGCGACAAATCATAAAATCTTGAAAAAGTCTTACGTTTAACCCTTTGAGCTACCACATATGTATTTGAAGCAATTCTTTTTAAGAGAGCCCCTAATTAAGTTGGAGACATGAAATTTTGCATACGTATAGCTGAATGCCTCAGACCACACGACAAATCATAAAATTTTCAAAAAGTCTTTTATTATTTACCCCTCTGGGCTCTAACTTGTGTATTTTAAGCAATTTTTCTAACCTCCGCCCTTTTAACATGGGGAGAAATTTTCCAAATTTAGCCGACACCCCTTTGACCATTCTTTCATATTATGCACCATAGCCTTACATATTTTAGTTCCATTTTTTCCGCCAGGTGCGCCTACTTATCTCTTGGGTGCTATGGGCCCAATCCCCTCGACTAATATATCTACGGATAGTATGTAAAACGGAATTTCGTTCGGATACAGGTTTGTTTAGAATAAAGTGCGCCCCCTTGTTCTGAAATGTGGAACTAACAGATTTTTCAAAAGGATAAAGTGTTTTGAAAGGAATATTAAACGAAACTCTCTGTGCGATCTGTGATCACACTTACCCACTTGTTGGTAGAATTTTCGCAAGCACTTGTCAAGACTTATTGTTTCACCATATTGCGCAGCAAAACAATTTTCCTGTCAATGTCTGTGAATTTGACTACCGTTAACCCTTCACTGCAAGATTTTTTCTATTTTTATAAAAACAATTATTTGAAATCTATATATAGGTCTAATAATGGGAAAAATAGTAAAAATAAATAAATTTCAAATTTCCAGCTAAAATTCTATATTTTATGGTTTGTGCCATATATACATAATTAAGGTTTTAAAATATTGTATTGCTATATTTTGCAACTAAATGAGCTTAAAATAATTAATTTCATCTGCTAACACTCTGCAACTTTTTTATATTATTATTTTTAAGTATTCAATAAAAATAACGAAAGTAAATATTACCTTAATAGTGTGATGGGAATTTTTTTTGTTCCCGAAGAACAAATTCTATTTTTTTGTAAAATGAAGCAATATGACATGGACAAAATAAGTGTTATTCCATTCTTTGGACTGTTCTTGATCAGGGACAGAAATCATACTGGCCAAATTCATGGCACATAATGAGATTTATGCTGTTTTTAGGTATTTGCCAGATATGGCATGTCGTGCAGTGAAGGATTAATACTTTGAGCTCTGGGGGAGAATTTCTTCAAACTCTCTGAATGTCACATTGGCACCAGTACAGTAATTTCTGTCTAAGGCGGACTCTGTGAAATCCGGAAATGTGACTACCGAGGAAAATTCTTCAAGTCCCGGCAAACCCATAGAAAATTACATTAATTCATGCTGGATAAGGCGGAATCTGTCTAACGCGGAAACGGAAAGGATTTTAAGGTCCCACCGAAATCAAAATTTTGCATAAGTTGGAAAATTGGATATTTTTTAAAAGAAACGCATTACGTTTATCAAACTTTAAAACTGTTAAATCAGATACTTAATGTCGAGGATGTTATTTAAATTTCGTAACACTTCGAAAAAGTTAATTCAAAGAACAGAAACTGTTTAAATTCTAAGAAATTCTTGCTTATGCCATTTTTTCCTATTAAATATTGCAGTTAAAAGTCATTATTTCTAGTAGAATGCAAATTTATGATAATATATACAGGGTGTTCCGTTAAAGGGGTCCAATATTAATAGGGGTAATAGAGGAGATCACACGGAGCATAAATCAGTATATAATGCCTGGCCGGATCTCAATAATTTTCAAGTTACAGCAAATAGAATGAAAAATCGGAAATTTGTAAAAAAACCCTCATTGCTAAACAATCGATAATGCTACATAAAAACGAAGCACATATTTAGAAAGAGCAAAAAAAATCCTACGAAATGACATAAGTTGTTTTGGAATATTGAGAATTAATGGCGAGTTACAAGCTCTGAAACAGTGAAAAAATACAAAATCAGATATTTAGCAAAATAGTTAATCGTTAATTCCAAAAATGCAACTCTACCTACATCAAGGAAAATGTTATAAAATTTGGTCCATTCCGAAAGCTTTCGAAGAAGCTGACAATAAACCATATCAGTTTAATTGTATGGGAGAAATCAAGCATTTCCCTAGTTACAACTCTGTACTGTTGCACGCTCGGAAAGGGCGAAACTCCGCCCATGACGATTGTAAACACCCCGTTTTAATATCTTTCAATTATACATTTCTGATCAACCTCTATCAATACCCTTTCATTATTCAGTCTGGTCAAGTGAATGACATATTGTGCAGCTCTCGCCTTGTCTTAAAGCAAACTCCGTGACTGCTGCGTTTCCTCCATGAACTTTCAGGATGATGAAGAAGAAGTACTTTTTATGCAAATTTTCTATGTGTATAGGAAGAAAAGTGTAATAAAACAGCAGTCATCAGTGGGCGTTATGTTAAAGGGAGGCTGTTGTAAGTGGGATTGTAGTAAGTTGATGTATAATAATTATGCCGGAATACTCTAACGAAGAATATGCGAACATGCATCTGATGTACGGGCAAGCTCATGGAAATGCATGTCTAGCACAGCGCATGTACCGTGAGCAATTTCCAAGGAGACGTTGCCCAAGTTCGAAACTCTTCATAAACATCGATAGACGATTACGGGAGACTGGATCGTTTAATACAGCAAGCATTGATGCAGGGAAACCTCGACATGTACGAACACCTGCAATGGAAGAAGATGTACTGAATATTTTTAAAGATAACCACTCCACGAGTACACGAGCTGCTGCGTCTGAAGTCGGTGTTTCTCACCAAAGTGTGTGGCGTGTTCTGCGTGCAGAAAACATGCACCCCTTTCATGTGCAGCGGGTACAACTGTTATCAGTAACAGATTGTGCTCAGCGGACAGAATTCGTTCGCTGGTTGCTTAATGTAACAGAAAATAATCCACAATTTCTGGAAAATATTTTATTTACTGATGAAGCAACATTTACGAGAGAGGGCGTGGTAAACACGCACAATATGGACACATGGTCATATACAAATCCGCACACTGTTTTCCCGTCGAACGCACAACAAAAGTTCAGTGTGAACATATGGGCAGGTGTCCTCGGCGATTATCTCATTGGACCATATTTACTCCCAGATGTACTCAATGGCAGTACGTACTTGGTTTTCCTACGGGATATCTTACCGCAGTTACTGCAAAATGTGCCAGCAACATTGCGCCACAATATGTGGTTTATGCACGATGGCGCACCGGCACATTTTTTCATAGGTGTTCGCAATCACCTCAATTCAACATATCCTGGGAAATGGATTGGACGCAGTGGACCTGTTGCTTGGCCTGCACGCTCTCCAGACCTCAATCCGTTAGACTTTTTTGTTTGGGGACACCTTAAATCGCTGGTGTATGAAACGCCTGTGGATACACCGGAGGATTTACTAGCGCGAATCGTTGTCGCTGCAGGAGACATTCCCAACTCCGTCGGAGTTTTTCGGCGTGTTCGCCAATCTTTACGACGTCGCTGTCGGCTGTGCGATTCTGTTAATGGGCGCAACTTCGAACACCTATTATAATAATGTCCGTTCGTCTGCCTTCCGACATTGAACTGTGCAGCGCAGGCCAGAAGACTATGCTTCACATATGTCATAAAGTACGTGGAATGTAATTCTTTATTTGTCATTTTTCTTTTATTTTCAACACTTTTTGGCACAGTATTTTGTAAGTCACAGACTGTGGTGTACTCAAATTGTAAATTACAAAGTTTGTATGAATTAATTTAAAATTTAGTGTCTTTTTTAAATTTATAATTAATAAAATTATTATGCTATTTGTTATTATTATTTCCTATCATAAATTATGATGCACATATACATACAATAATTGTCCATGTAAAACATGTACTGAAACTTCTTGCATAGTTACAAATCGCAATATTTTTAATTATTTCCGAATTTTCACCACCAGTTTAATTTTAAAGAATTTAACTTAAGCTTTATATCAATAAAAGATCACTTTAAAATGTAGACTATTATTGTAAAGTTATTTTGGTTCATTCAACTCTTGAATAATTAAAAATGTTGCATCTCAGAAGAAGCATGATCGAAAATGTATAGTTGAGAGTAATTAAAAAGGCGGTGTTTCCAATCGTGATGGGCGGAGTTTAACCTTTGCTAGTGTCAAAGAAAGCGGAGTTGTAACTAAGAAACTGATTAATTTCTCTCACACAATTAAACCGATATGGTTCATTGTAAGCTTTTTCGAAAGTTTTCGGAATGGACCAAATTTTACTACATTTTCCTTGTTGTAGCTAGAGTTGTCTTTTTGGAATTAACGATTAACTATTTTGATGTATATTGGATTTCGTACTTTTTTCACTGTTTCAGGGCTTGTAACTCGTCAATAAATATTGCTATTTTAATACAATTGATGTCATTTTGTAGGTTTTTTTCTGCTCTTTCTAAATATGTGCTTCGTTTTTATGTAGCATTATCGATAGTTTAGCAATGAGGGTTCTTTTACAATTTTCCGAATTTTCATTCTATTTGCTGTAACTTGAAAACTATTGAGATCCGACCAGGCTTTATATACTGATTTATGCTCCATGTGATCTCCTCTATTACCCCTATTAATATTGGACCCCTTTAACGGAACACCCTGTATATTCTAAAGTACGATGCGTTATACTTTAAGGTTGTACTCAAATTCAAAATAATAGCCTTCTGTCTCATTCTGGAAGTTTATTATTTTTTGTGTGTGTAAACTTCCATTTCGCACGTATTACAGCAGTACAGTGCTCAGCAAAAGTTTAGACAATGATCATTTATGCTTCTGTAGTGAGAAGGATGTAACGAATTGTTGGAACTCAACTGTCATATATTAGTGGGGACTTATCTTTCATACACAGACAATAAATTTTAATTTATACACATTACATAATATATAAAGACAAAAAAAAAAAATAACATTGTAGCAAAAGTATAGACAATTCGTCTGTTAACAGAAAAGTATCCATAAATTAAATTCGAACTGCACCTACATTGTCTGTTATTAATGCAACAATGTGAGTTCCCATCAAAAAAACTAATTCCTGCATCACTTGGTAGTCCATTTCGTACCAAACAGGTTCAACAACAGATCGAAGTTCATTATTGAGGAGTATTGTCAAAAAAATGCATAAGCCGTATGAGATATGATGCCACAAAAGTTTTTGATTGGGTTCAGATCAGGGCTACACGCGGGCCAGTCGAGAACAGTAATATTTTGAGAGTTAAATTATTTTTTTTTTGTATGCAGCATGAATAGACGCATTATCTTGCTCAAATGTATACTTTGGAAGAACTAAAAGTTCACCAAATGGCTTTCCAATGTATGTACGTAGTCTTACGCTGCTTGGCGACCATTGAAAAACTTAAGATATACTTGAGAATTAAAACAAAGTGAGGCCCAAATCATTAACTCTTTCGAGGGCGGTGTCCTTAATAAGCACACTTAATTTTAATTTCGAAATTGACAGACGGCGCCAAGAAGAATTAATTAAAATTTTCCTTTTATAATATACGTGAAAATAAGAAAGATCGTACTTTAAAATAAATTCGTTTATTAATTCTGATTTCAGTCCATTATTTCATTAGTTTTATAAACAGAATTACTCCGCGACGGAAAGGGGTCAATTTGTTGTGAGATTTCAAGGCTGGTTGTTTTATCATTTTCATGTAAACTAATGTACATCTTTCTATAATTCATCTACGAAGTAACCGTTGACGCAGAAAGCTCTGACTCACTTTTAATGTGATTAGCAGTCATCATTTTTCTAGATACCAGTTTATGGTTCCTTCTATAATCTCGTTTTCTGGCCACACGAGGCCTTCCAGATTTATGTTTTGCTTTGAAGAGTCACCCTTAGACAGTACTTAATAGATAGACTTCTTTGGACGATTCAAAGTGGCTGAAATTTCTAAAAAAGCCTTCCGTTTCGATTTCAGCTTCCATGCTTTAATTACTTCATCTGACTGAAAATTTCTAGCTTGCGCAATCTTCACTAACCGATATTATCGCGAGGTGCACTTAAATACTTCATGCATGTGACGTCATAAGTTTAAAATTTAAGTTTTTTTGTCAACAGTTGCCGAAAATCACAAAAGTGTCTAAACTTTTGCAATATGCAAATTTCACTTTTTTCAGTTAAATTAAATAATATCCTGCATTAAAACCGTTATTTTTGTCCTAAAACATTTGAAATATATTAAAAAATAAATACAGCTATTTGTATAACCCAAGTGTTCGTACTTTTTATTTAAAGATTAAAAATCACCAGTGTCGAAACTTTTGCTGAGCAGTTTATTAAAATATTCTCTGATGAAGAGCTTCGAGAAGATTGAAAATACGAAGACGTTTTAAATAAAATTAGTTATTAAAATATTTTCTGATGAACAGCTTGGAAAATCTTGAGAGTACTAAGAAGTTTTAAATAAAATGTATATTTTTAACTTCTAACACCTCTTTTACTATTTTTAGTTATCCTTTAAGTAAATCAGTGAACTTTTTAAAGTTCATATATTATATTTTGTGAAATAAGAGTACTTCATTCCTTAAAGCTGAATTATATAGCTTCCTGTCCATTGTTTATTTTCCAGCCACATTTTGAAGCAAAGAACGTTTTTAATTATGTAGACGATAAATAATTAAACCCTTTTCCATAATTCCTTTATCTATAAAGACAAGGGACCTTTCAGAATTTCAGTTTTCAACCGGTGAATCAATGAAAGATAAACTATTATTTTAACACAATCAAACTGATTGGTAAAGTTATCATACGAATTAAATTTTTCCAACTGACAGAAAAAATGCCCAGGCCGGGAATCGAATCCGGACTGGACATTTTTTCGCTCATTTGGAAAAATTCAATTCGTACAATAAAAGATATAAAGATCGAGATTTTTTTTTTTTTTGGAGGTGGGAGCCCTTTTGCATAAGCCGGAATATTGTCTACCACAGAATATTTTCTCAGTCCCAATCGATTCCTAATTAGACAGAGTTTGCTGTATTTTGTAAACATAAGATTCGGCTTATAAAATACACAAAAAAATGCTGCAATCTATTTTCAAGTAAATTTGGTTGAATATTCTGGTGCAAATGTGACATTTGGAGATTAACCCTAGATCTACCGGGAATTTTATTCAAGTTTTAATAAAACGTTCTACACCAGAATTTTTATTTAAAACTATTTAACTTATTTATTTAACCTTATTTTTGTCTGGTTTATATACTTAGTTTATTTTAAAGAAATTTCTGGTTTGAATGAATATTTTGTATGTACCTGTCGGGTCCAATGGACCCGTCTGGTAGACGGAGGGTTAAAATTAAGTGGGAAGAAATCCCCCCACCAGAACTCAAAGGTTTACGGCATACTTTCACCAGTAAATTTTAATAAAACCTTTCTCTTTATTCGTTCAGAATTTTTGTCATAAGTAAAGAAAAAACTAAGCTCGTTTTTTCTGGTAGAATATTGCCTTAGCGTTAATTAGCCCCTAATCAAATATAAAAAAAACAGTGCCATCTTGTGACTGCCTCCTCAGTTACTTCACTTGCAGTCGGTAGACAGAATATGTATCTCCTCTTCTTTGTCCATAGCTCCATTGCAGATGTCGTACGCTTCAGTGAATTTTTCAGGAGTAAAATATCAGCATTTTTTTTTTTTTATATAAAAAAAAATCTAGATTAAAAGAAACTTCGCTTTATTTAAGAAGAAAAGATATTTTATAGAAATTTCATGACAAACCGACCCTAGCAACTATTTATACGCCAAGATAAAGAAACTTAAATCCTTTTATTTACTTAATTTTTATTACAACTACCATTAACAGCAGCTGTTTCTCGATGTTCGAAGATCCGGCTGTAACTCCAGGTTATGTTAGGTAAAAACAGAAAAATTATAAATATATATTCCTTAATAAAAATATTGGTGTGAAATATTAATTATCATTTTTTATGTTAAAAACAAATTCCCTCTTTTAAGTTGTTTACAGCTTTAAATCTTTATGTACGAATTATAAATTCATGAAAGATTTATCTTCTAAAGCATTTTTCGTGGATTGTCTAAACTACATTAGAAGATTTGCATAATCATTTAATAAGTTTTAGAAGGATTAAACGATTTAAAAGGATTAATTAAATTTGAATTCATAGGGATGTTCTGCACTTTTTAAAACACCACTCAAATCTTTTATTATAAAGATTTTTCTTAGTAATTTGAAGAATTAGGAAAATTACAAATGTAATGTTCTTACAATGCAAATATAGAAATATTTCCGAATTAAAAATCCCCCCCCCACCCCCAAAGCAAAGAAAGCTGAAAAGATGTAAAGGCAAAATAATACTTCCTTTTAAGAATATTTTTGTTTTCTGTAACTAATAATGCATTTAGAACAAGATAAAGTAATGTATCTATAGCTCATTATAAACTGTATTACAACTAATCGATGTATTAAATGAATTTTATAAGAAGTTATTTTTTGGTATTTATAAGTACTGTCTGTAGATAAAGGGTTAAAGTTTTATATAAGCAATTCCATGAAAACTTGTCATGTCTGTCACACAACTGAAAACCGCCATGCTTGTTGGTCACCGTTATTTTCGAAAAGTTTGCTTCGTATTATTCAATTGATGAGATATCTCCGATAAAATAAGTCACATTTTGCCGTTCTAAAATACTGGTAGTAAACAAACATAGCGATTTTCAGCTGTGTGATAGACATGACAACTTTTCATGGAATTAGTCTATATTGTAATTCCATTTTCTTAAAATAGAACTACCGATAATTTTTTATTGGTCGCTCAATGATAAGAAAACGGTCAATAAATGTTATGAATTGCAGAACTAAGTACAATATCTTTCTAACAGTCTTTAAATCTTTAAACACCCAAATTATAAGGTAAGCGCAACGTGCCTACACTTTTTTCACATTCCAAATAGTTCCACTATTTCGGTACAGAAAACTTTTCCGAATATTTTTTCTTCTGATTAAGAGCCTTTCTGATAGTGATAGCTTATTTTAATTTTTTTTCGCAAAATTTTCTTCGAAAACTGTGATAGAAAGGTGAGCACCCTGGATAAACATTTTGGCTCAAATTCATTCGCTACATCAAATTCCGAACGCTAATTTTCACTTTATTTAATCGGAAATCATCCGACATTAAATAATTTTTCTTTATATCTTAAATTAGTGGTAGACTGGTAGGAAATTCTACATGCTTTTTAGGTTTCCATTGAAAAAAGTAAGAAGATATTATGTATTGTAGACCTTTGGATGAATGAAATTCCGAAAATTTTTACTCGTATTTATAAACCGATTTGGATTCAACGAATCATGTGTATTAGATTTCCAAGGACTCGACCGAGTTCGTTGGCCAGCGTGGTCAGCGATGTTTTTTTAAATGGAAGTAAAACTCACTTAAAGATAAAACTCATGAAAACATAAAAAAAAAGTTAGAAATCCAATTTTATTTCTGCGTAAGTGTTAATCCTTGGTACAAGGATTCCGGTGCATTTTTGTTTACTCCTTTCTTTAAAAATGGCTGAAATATATCAGTTTGAAAGTCTAGGATGCTGAAAGTTTAAAACAAAGCAACAAAGTAAAACAATCTTTGATTAAATTCAGAGTTTTATTGTATGTGGTTTCTTACAAATTACTTTTCATAATTATAACCATTTTTCCAACTATACATGTAAAAATGCTTATACATATCTGCTAGCGTTTAATTCTCGGCAATCATGGCGAAAATTAGCGAAATATTGCTTAATTTCAAGAAATTTGTATCAAATTTCTGTATTTACGAAAGCTGGGAAAATACTTTCTCTAATCGATTCTTCGTATTTTAGCTTAGTTTTTTTTTCAGTAAAATTACATAAATCTTAAGCGGGTCTGGGGCCCAAAAATCTATTTTTTTTAAGAGATTTTGTCATGAAATATTTTCTGAAATATATTTTAATATAATAAGTACATAGCTGCCAACTCTTCCGCTTTTTCAGATCACAAAAATTTAATAGAAATTTTTGCCTTATTTAATCGGCAGATTAAGGCGATTTAAAAAGGTAAAATTTACAATAAATTTTTTGTGGTCTGAAAAAGCGTAAGATGTTGGCAGCTATGTAAGTATATTAAATGTAAAAAAAAAAAAAAAAAAAAAAAAAAAAAAAAAAAAAACCGGAAAAAAATTAAATGTTTTCTTTAAAAATTTTTAAATTTTAAAATTTTAAACATATTTAATTTTTGATATAACTCTGGAAGTACTTACTCGATTTACAAAAGTTTTACACTTTTGTATACGGAAAATGTGTCATTTTAATTTGTCTTCAGGATTTCTTAACATATTGATTATGATTTTTTTTTTAATTTTTAAGTAAGAAAATGAAGTTTTTTTATGAGTGAGTTTTACATTAATCAGCATATTTTCACAATTATCACTCAAAATTAAAAATCCTGAAGACATTTTGTTAGAAATGTAGCATAAAATCTCTTTTGAAAATTTCATACATATATCTTGTAAAGAATTTTAGATAAAGTTGACAAATCGTGAAAAAATTCATTCTGAGATAAATGAAGTTAAAGTCGGGGACGAGGGACCTTAAAAATCATTTTTTTTGTAAATTTTATTTTAAATATTATTCAAGGGTACATCATATGTATTATGGCATGCATTTATCACAAAAAATATTTAAAAAAATTTTATTTTTGAGTAAAAAAAAAAAAAAAAAGGGAATTTTACGCGTGATCATAGAAATTTTCAAAACGCCCCCTGCGCTTTCCATATCAATGAAAATGACCAATATTTTTTTTTTTATAAAAGTTTGCTTTATATATATAAATGAAACTGTTCATCGAATTTTATATATTTGAATACAAAGGTAAGAAAAAAAATCATTTTTTTTTTTTATTTTTTCGAAAAAATTTCAATTTTTTTCATTTTTTTTTAAATCTTTAACTTCAAATATATAAAATTCGATGCACAGTTTTATTTATATATATAAAAAAATTATAAAAAAAATATTAGGAGATATTCATTGATATAGAAAGCACAGGGGGCATTGTGAAAATTTCTAAGATAACGCGTAAAATTACTTTTTTTTTTCCTAAAAAAAAAAAAAAAAAAAAAAAAAAAAAAAAAAAAGATATATTTTTTCTATAAATGCATGCCATAATGCATATAATGTATCCTTGAGTAATACAAAAAAATTCCATTTATTGAGAATTTTTAACCCCGGACCCCCTTACAACTTAGAAATAGGGATGAAGCTACTTTTTTCTACCGGTAAAAGCCGAAAGGTCTATTTATTTATTTATTTATTTGTATTTATTTGTATTTATTTGTTTATTTTTTTATTTACTTTTTTTTAAATTTACTTTTTTTTTTTTGTCTTTGAATTAACTCAGCACCAGTTGGTAATAGGGGAATAAGGAATGGATTTCAGAAATGTTAAATATTCTTTTTTACAAAATCAGGAAAGTGCAAAAAATAAAAGTAATACGAAAAATGTTCGTATGCAGAATTTTCATTTAACATAGGAAAAAATATACAGTACTAATATGGCAACTGTTGAAAATTAACTTGATTTCAGAAAATTTTGAATTAAGCTCAAAATGCTATTGTCGTGATTTTCAAAAATAAACGCATGTACAAAGGAAAAGCGTTATCACGTTAGGCGTGATACGTGATATGGTTCCTTTCATCAAGAAGGATACAGCGCCTTTCGTGCATTTAATGGCGATAAACAAATCCATCTCTTAAAAGACCATGTATACATTATTTTTAAATGTTCCAATATTTTAACCCTACATTCCACAGTAATGAATTAATTAAAATATGTGATGATGACGAAACATTTAAAATTTAACCTTTAAAAAATAAATTCGGTCCCACAGCATCACTGTATTTAAATACAAATATTTAACTTATGAGTTAACAGAAGCGACCTATATGACTGTCTATCCTACATTTAATTTTTATCTCCGAAACGCATATGTAGCACATTTCAGCACTACGGCGATACATTTTGCATTTGACTCTTACCCCTTAAATGCGCGATATTTTATTTTGTTTCAAAAAAATTATATTTGATTCTCTGAAAGGCTTATTACACAGGAAAAAATAATGAAAAAAAAAATCAGAGATACATTTTTCATATAATACGTCAATCTTTTTTTCTGTTGCACACAATTCAAAACAGTGTTGTTTGCATATATACAAACAACACTGTTTTGAATTTAATAGATTTTTTTATTCCTTTATACCTGATTTACACCAGAAAATAATAATAGCAATATTTACTTTAATTAATAACAGAGAATTGATGTTTTTTAAAAGTAAAATTAACTATTGAAACATTTCCTGGTGTAATTTAGGTTCTGTGAACTACGTAATTTCTGAAACGTATTCTTTCATGGGAATTAAAGGATTAAAGGCTAAGTTTTATAAAATAAATAATTAGATAAAATAAGGTATGTGGAAATATATTTATTAAAATATTTAATAATTTTCAATATTTTAGAGTAAAACAGCCACACGACAGTAATTTTTACTTTTATTGCAGATGTGCAACAGAAGAAAAGATGATGCATTGCATGAAAAATGTACCTCTGATTTTTTTTTTCATTATTTTTCCTGTGTAACAAACTTTTCAGAGAATCATATATAATGTTTTCGAAACAAATTAAAAATCGCACATTTAAGGGTTAAGATGTGTTGTACATTAGTAATTACAGATAGGATCATGATTAATTAAATAGTTTCACGATTTCTTTAATGAAATTTTTAAAATTCCTTTTTTATGAAAATTATAGTATATTTTTAATGAATTAAAATTTGTGAAAATTTAATTATTTACATTCAATTATAAAAGTATTTTTCAGAGAATTCAAATACATAATTTATTCTTAAATACCAAATTATTTGTAAATACCAAAACACTACATTACACGCAACTAACAAACCGAAATTTTTTTTACCACAATTCTGGTGCAAATAAGGGTTTTGGGAATTAAAATTAAGTGGTTTCATAGACATACTACCGCACAATGGGTTAAGCTTGTATAAAGTGTTGTTGTTGGATAGTTCTTGTTACTACGAAACTTTTCAAGGACTAGTAGTTTGATTCTCCTATACTTTCCCTTTCAACTCGTCAAAATTCACAGTTGGTGGATTTCTATTTCTAGGATATATTTGAAGCCTGGTGTCTCCTTCATTAAAACGTTTGAGTAAGTTTTGAACAGTGAGAACATTAATCCTTTCCTGTCTTTCAAGATCCCAAACATTGCTAATAGCTTCAGTGAATTTAAAGCCTAGTTTGAAACAATGTCTTAATATCGATAAAATCTCAATATTCCTATAACGCAGAATGAAAACGAATTACAAAAGAAAGAAATCTGATTAATTATAGATGACAAAGAGACAGATATACTGTTATGCATAGCTGCCATCTTTTACGCTTTTTAGGTACCACTATAAATTAAAAGAAATTTTTGTAATATTTAATCGGTTGATTTTGTCGATTAAATAATATAACATTTACTATTAAATTTTAGTGGTGAGAAAAAAGCATAAAAGTTGTCAGCTATGCTCTTACCGAGTGATTCCAAAAATGGCTGATGGATTTTAAAATTCAATAACTTCCAAACGGTGACAAATATTTAAAAAACAAATCTTGAAGGAGTGTCATATATGATATCAGGAGATTTTTTTACAGTGATTCTTGATTGTAGTTCGAATTTCAAACAATAGATGGCGCTGAGAGCAAAAGGTGCACAGTCCAGACCCGATTTTTGGAAATTCGGGATCCATTCAATGCATTTTAATTTCCTTTTTTCGCATGGAAGAAGTGAGAGGCTGAAAATCCAACATGGATTTAGCTGTTATTTCTTGCAGCGCCATCTATCGATGCTGCTTGTAACCAAAACTGTGAATTGCGGCATAAAAAGTCCTGACATCTTACATCACACTCCTGCAAGAATTTTTTAATATCTGACACCGTTTGCAAGTTATGAAATTTTAACTCCATCAGTCATTTTTGGGATACCCAGTATGTGACACTTTATGTTCAACAATAGTGGTAGACAAGTGCCATCTACATGTTTTGATATACAAGCATTCAAGAAACGAAAATGAGTTTGCTACGTCCTAAAATTAATCTTTATATGTTTGAAAAAAAATTATTACTTATAACCTGTTTTTGACTGAAGAAATTGACACAAATGCATTAAAAGATATACCGGGTGTCCCAAAAAGGACTCTCTGATTTTAAAATTCAATAACTTCCAAACGGCGACAGATATTAAAAAAATTCTTGCAGGAGGGTTATGCATAAAGTCAAAAGTTTTATTACAGTGATTTTCGATTTTAATTAGAATTACAAACAATAGATGGCGCTGTAAGCAATAGTCGCTAAATACAGGCTCGATTTTTGGTCCTTTCTGTTGTTCCATGCAGAAAAAGGAGATGGAAATGTATTATCCGGGCCACGAAGTACCAAAAATCGAGCCTGAATTTAGCCTCTATTGATCGCAGCGCCATCTATTGTTTGTAATTCGAACTAAAATCGAAAATCACTGTAAAAAAACTTTTGACTTTATGCATAACCCTCCTGCAAGAATTTTTTTAATATCTGTCAGCGTTTGGAAGTTATTGAATTTTAAAATCAGTCAGACCTTTTTGGGACACCCGGTATATGCTCTGTTTTATTTTATGTGTCTCGGCATTTATTCAGCTTTCTTATTTATCTTCGTAAATATTTCCGATTGTCTATAGTTATATCAGGTCATACCGAAACACATAAACGGAATGTAAAATATATACTGAAACAAAAGTATTTAATCTGGAACTATTAAAGCAATTAATTTTAATGGGGGAAGCACTTCAATTGTAAATTACTTTTTTAGTAATTTCCGTCTAATTCATGTCACGTTTTGTAATGAGGCTGGAAATGGAATTCGTTATCGTCTACGAATCTGAAAACATACGTTTATATACAAGACCATTAATGTAAACATTCTGGATCTTGCAATTTTATTCTTGAAGTTATTCACGCTATGTGTAAAGGATGTTAAAAATCTTTAAGATTTTAGAAATAATGATTAAGATACAGGGTATCCAATAAGTCTTCAAACATTCTTTAATATTTTATTTTTGGCAATTTTAACAGGCTATGTCAATTACAAAAATATTCAAAAATAGGTAAGAATTAAGATTTTGTTAATAAAATGGTTCTTCTAATAATTTTTTTAAGTTACTTTAAAAAAAAAAAATATGGGTTTTTTTTAGACATAATTAGTACAAAGAATTTTCTTTTTGCTGTAACAAAGTTATCAGAAAAATTTGCATAACAGTATTTTTACACATTATATTCGGAAAACATAAAAAATGCGTTTTAAAATGATTTGTCATAGAAAGTAGTGTCCACACAAGAAATCTTGCTAAGAAGAAAACTAAGTATATTCCACGCATACTTTCTTTTTGTTGAATGTGATAAAATTTCATTTTTTGATGGCTTTTTTCAAATAATTTTGCACTCGTTTTCGAAAAGTTGTTCGCATACAATATTGTTAATCAGTTGTGATTTTATTAATTTAAATTAGTTGATTACTTAAAATTATCGTTTAACCCCATCCGTCGAGCATTAAGAGCTTACACTAGTCGCACGAAGAAACGCACAAGCTAATGTTACACCTACGGGAAAGTTATTTTGAAATTTCTGACTTACATCTTAATAATTTTAAATGGCTTTTTTGGCATAGGATAGCTGAAGCTGATCTCAAAAGGGGTTATTTTTTACTTTTTCGATTTTCCTTATAGATTTTTTTTTTTTTTTTTTTTAGAAAACAACTTTAGCTTTTTGTACCGAAATGAATACACCCATTTCTAAACTAGTATGATTTCAATTGCAGCTGCTCAGACCTTCTTAACCCATTGAGAGGCGGTGGGATATATTATATCCTACCATAGACAGGTGGGATATATTATATCCCACCTAATTTAAATAATAATTGCACCAGAAACTTTTAACTAACTTTATATATTTCAGTTTGGGGGCGAAATGTTCAACAATTGCTTTTCCTTGTTTTAAAATATTTTTTTTTTCGATTTTTTCGCTTAGAATTTAATTTTACAGAGACATTATTGCTTGCCTTCAAAGGGTTAACCCTTTCAGGGGCAAGTAATTGTGTTGCTTTAATGTCGAACTCACACCGAAAATCTTCCAAAAATTATATTACAAAATAAGATAAGGCGATTTTACGGTTTTTTTTTTCACCAAAATTAGAAAGAAATTCTGTTGCAAATCTTTATTAATCTTAGATGGTTTATAATTTCTCCCACCGCCCATCAAGGGGTTAAATTACAGAGCAAGTCTCATGAAACCAGCCATGCGGACTTTCAGTGAGTGTTATTGTTAAACGGTGTTATTGGCGTGTTATTGTTAATAGTTTGTTAGTGACAGGCGTAATTATTGATGTTTCTATATTATTTTTTTTAATGTGACAAAGTTTAATAAAGTCGATTACGATTCCCAGCAGTTTTTGAAGATTAATGTAAACAATGCTTGGCAGTATCATAGGACATTGCACTGCATTTGTTAATTTTTAACACAACATAAAAATTGTATGATAATCACTTATAATGAATCAAACTAAGCTAAAAATTATAGAAGTGTTAAAAATAACAACGTTAAAAGAACCAAAAATTGTAAATTTCAAGCACACTGTTTTCGGTAGCATATAGCATACCTTCCTCAGTGCACTGAAGAAGCACTGAGGAAGGTATGCTATGTGCTACGGAAACCGGTATGCTTGAAATTAAAATGTTTTGGTGCTCTTAACGTTGTTATTTTTTACACTTCCATTATATTGCACCATTCCCTTTCTTTACAAACTAAAAATTGCTAATAGTGATAAAAATACCGTTATTTACCAAGTTCTTGTTTTTTACAATTTTTTTTAAATATTTCTATTAAAAATGAAAAAAAAACGCCATTTGTACGATGAAACATATGTTGATCTAAATAAATGTATTGTTATCACTATTAGCAATTTTTATCTTAGTTTTATTCTATCCGACATAACTGATAAGCGTTTATGAATTGCGTTTGTCCGTCCGCCTGCTTGTCCGTCTGTCTTGCCGTCTGTCCGTGCTCTATGTAATTGATGTTCACTATGGCATGTACGGTATTGAAAATGATGTGTGTACCATTCATAGTTCATTTACAGGGGCACTCAAAAGTGTTCCATTATATAGTGGTCTATGGGGAAATCATTTGCGGTGTATTTTATTAGTATTACAACATTTAAAACACAATGAAATTTATGCACCTTATTGGGCTAAATTGCAGATGGTTACTATATAATATGTTATGTGTAGCCCTAACAGTACGTGTACAGGGGAAATCAAAAGTATTCCGCTGTACTGGTGTCTATGAAGAAAAATCATTTGCGACGTATTTTACGGGGATTGGAAAAGAACTATCTCCGCCATGTTAAATTCTACAAATTTATGTACCTTTTTCTTAGAAATGATGAAAGATAAAGGTCTAGATTCTTTTAAGGTAGTTAGAACAACATGATTTACGTAATTTAACAGACTGTTTTCTTTCTTAGTGAAACTGAAAATTAATTATTAATCATTTATTTGATGCCATTTTTAAATTAGCATTTTTGGTAAGATTTCACTGCCTAAAATAAATAATTCTCAGCAAATCATTAAATCCCTGTGTTAAAGTATACAATATAACATAAGTATTAAAAAATCTGAGTTCTCAAGTTTAATAGATATGGAAAAAAAGGATCACAAACATGAAAAATCCAAGTTTTGAGAAAAAGTCACAGATTTAAATAGCCATTAAGCTGTGAAGAACTTTTAGAAAGAATGAATAATTTCAACACTTCTATTTTTTTATATACAAACATGTGTGACACATCGTTTGAAAGATAAAAGTTTAAACTATGTAATGATATATAAAATTAAAAATCGATTTTTTTTCCAAATTTCGCTTACATTGTCCCCTTAATAATGTTATTCTTTACAGACATAATGAAATACGAATTTCTGAGTTGCACTAATACATTCTTTCTGTAGGAAACGGAGTGCAAATCATTCATCGTTCATTTACAGGGTCATGTAAAAGAGTTAGATTATATAATGGCCTACGGGGAAAAATTGTTCGCAGCGTATTTCAATTATGTTACACTATTTCGAACATGATGCACCTTACTGAGGTTTACTAGAAGATGCTTGCAGTAGAATATGATGTGCATGTTAGTCATTATTTTAAAAAGAGACTAATGTGATATAAAAATAATCACATTTAAATCATATAATAAAAGTAAGGGAATTCAGCTTACCTTTTTCTTCAGGATCGTCCACGGATTTTCTCCTTATCTACGTAAACATTGAGACTTATCCATTTATTATTTAACATGAAAATCCTTTGTGATTTCACCTGTAAAGAGCTTATAAAGGTGTTTATTAAAAAGAGTGTATTTTCTCATTATTTGTACCACAGAAATTTTGTACCACTTTTCGAAATTAAATTAATTTATATATGACGAAAGGGATACACACTGGAGCATTCATTTTTTGCTCCTTTCTTGTTTTAAAACACATATAGATACTGATAATAATAATACAAAACATTATTTAGACTTCATTAAATACATAAATATATTCAAGGTTATATAATTAACAAAGTACTTATTTTTCATTTAAAGTCAATAAATTATAGATATAGTGCTTTATAATGTTAATATTGCAGCTTTATAATGTAAGTGTTTACAACAGTTGATTGACAGTTCAAAAGATGAAACAGGAAGTAATATTCTATTTTCGAGACAGGATGGATGGATGATGTGAGCAATTTAACTTATTGCAAACATTAAGTGCTTTTGAAAACCAATTAAGTTTTTTTTATGATAAGTTTTATCAATTTCTGAAGAGATTAGTATTTCTAACATGCCCTTTGAAGCTCATCAGATTGATGAGCAAACAAGTTCATGGATATTCTGTGATTTTGTAATTCAGGTTTGGGGACAGGTTTGGTCAAGGCATCTCCAATCATATATTTCGATGGACAGTACTTCAATTCAATTATTCCATCTTCTTTGAGTTGTTTGATTGAATGTATACGTATGTCGATTGTTTAGTTCTTTTTGAAAATTTCTCACTTTCTTCTATTTTGATGCAGCTTTGGTTATCTTCATATAAAATGATTGGTTTTGTCTGTGGTAGATCTAAATCTTCTAGGAGTTTCACTAAATACAAGATTGCTTGCCCTGAACTTGCGGCTGAGACATATTCAGCCTCTGCCGATGAAAGAGCAATAGGGGAGACTAGGGAGGGTTGACTATATGGGATGCTTGACCCACCCATCAGTTTTCTTATTTAAAAGAATTTCAGAATTTTATCAATAGGTCTCAACGAAAGTTACTTCAATGCTCAAACAACAGTCTCTGTTTCATACAGATAATGGAAATAGGTATGGAAAAAATCAATTGATAGGCGTTGTCAACCTAAAAGTTGTATTTTTTAGAAATATATTGTAAGATTTTTCAGATAAAATATACCATAGAAATTTAAGTAAGTAGATTCTAAGTAATTCAAAAATATCGAGCTTTCATTCCAGGAATAAAGATTATACTGAAACTTCGGCTTAACATAACAATGTGCTATTCTTTAGAAAAGGGCTATGTGGGGAGGCTTGACCCCGTCAATGTGAGGCAGGGTTGAGCAGGTTGTCAAGGATCCCTTAACGCATTCACAACGGGAAAGGACAATTCTCGTTTTCATTAAAAAAAACATCACTGACTAAGGGCGAGGCTTTTACCTATCAGAAAATGTATTTATATCATGTTGTCCATATTTTTTTAGACTGTAAGGCATTTTATATTAAATTCATACATTGAAAGATATTTAACGATGCATGAACTTGGGAAACCTATGTAGAACACTTATTTACAAAAGTCGTTTAGAACAGGGAGGAGATTCTAATGTTTTAAAATTCAGATTTGATAAAAATTACCCGTCGGGAATGTGTTAATTAAGGGGGTTTGGAAATATTTTTATTATATACAGTCCATAATGAAAAATATTAATGGTTATATATAAAAAAGAGTGTAAATTTATTCTTCAAAGCTACAGTAAAAGGGGTTGATGGAAAATAAACGTTGAAAACTGATTAAAGAAAGATGTGAAAAATTACTATAGTGTCCACTGCACGAAAAACATTTATGAATTATAAATGAAAAAGTTGACAGGAACTTTTTTCCATATAAATATTACTTACAATAGGTAAACAGAAACAGTGGAAAAGACTAGAAAGGACTAGAAAGTATGAATGCAGCAGTCTTAACCCTTTCGCGGACGGTGTAGTTAAAAAAAGACACCCAATTTTTATGTTACTTGCACGGAGAATATTTAATTGAAATTTTTCATTTATAACGTACTTGAAAATAAGCAAGTTCATATTTTCTAATACATTCGTATATAAATTCTGGTGTCAGTCCATCTTTTTACCAGTTTTTAAACTAAATTACTCCGCGCCGGAAAGGCCAAACCGTTTCAGGGGCAGTGGTATTATTATGAAACCACTTAATTTTAATTCCCAAACGGCACAATCGCACTAGAATTTTGCTAAACTATTTTCAATTTAATACGTACGCAAAATATAGCCTTTTTCTTATTCCCAAATAAATTTCCGAAATAAAGCATATTCCGGCGACAGACATTTGTTTCAACATTTTAGTACTGAAAGTACTTTGTCCCTGAAAGGGTTTAAAAATGTTAATGATAAGTTAAGTACTCATGCGGCTGCAAAAGAACATAGCATTGACCGAAAAACTTTAGCAAGGTATGCAGACAAATTTCAACATGGTGAATAGAGTGAGATGAAGCCAATCTATGTGACAACTGGAGTTGTCAGGTCGAATGTCACTAAAAGGGGATTAAAAAAAGCGGGACAGTGACTAATAAATCCGGACATTATAATGCATGACACACTATGAAAACGGATCCTGTCTCTAGCGGAATACTGTCTGAAAAGTTAAAATTTCATTTTCCCTGCTATACAATTATACCTGCCTAGGCAAAATCCTGTTTAAAACAAAATTTTTCTCCTCTGACATGTTATTGCGCCTAAAGAGGTTTGTTTAAGCATCATATTTTCAAAAATATTTTTATATAATAATTAAAGCACGTAGCATAAAGTTATTTTGCTTTTTTGAAACTGATTTTATTTCTCTTCACAAATATTTCAATACAAAACTAAGTGGGTCAAGTCTCCCATATGTGGGGAGCCTTGACCCATTATTTTCTCACGATTAAAATCAATCATTTTTCAAATTTCTTACTTTACACTTATGTAGCATTTTTATTTTGATAACTGTTTGCATAACGAATAAAATGATATATAAAACTTTATTCTACGTTCAATATTTAAAAAATAAAAAAACTTTTCGTAAAAATTGGGTCAACCTTCCCTAGTCTCCCCTACATATATAAACAAAGAAATAAATTGTTTTTGGCCTTGCCACATGTAAAATAAAATTATTTTCACAAAATAAAATACTTCTGATATATGATAAAATTTTTCATATTTCATCCTAATCTACCCATGATAGCACATATGCTACCATACAGAAATTCTCTTAAATATAATAAAATCCCATTTTTTTCGGATTTTTACTTTATTTGACCCACAACTGCATAAATAAGACAAAAAATTAAATTGTTCTATAGCAATTATTTGTAGTGGGAATTAGAGTGTTAAAATGGCCACATAAGCATAGTATTTCTTTGAATGGTACGGTTAATAGGAACTCATATATCGGCGGTTTTTATAATCAACATGTATATTCCTTTTCAAATGTGCAAGTGTTGTCAAATAAATTAAGATATTTTAACACATTTTCAACTATTAAATATATTTTTTCTTTGTAGATTAATACAATAAAGAAATCATTGTAAAATATCAATTTATATTCATTTTCATTTTATATTAGGAAAAGATAAACATCACATATCCCGCAATATCTTTTCCCTTAGGCTATTTTAATTTCAATCTAATTTAAATAAACCATTCAAAAATGCAGTATTCAAATGCGTTAAATAAAATATGAAATATTTATTTATTATAAGCTATTTTATAGCGTATGTTTGTTTGTTTTTAAAATGAAACATATTCTGCACGACAGATTCAAAACTTTATTATCTGACGTTAAACTTTAGGGAAAATGTTGTTATTCGATAAATATTCCGTTTTAGATTCATAAAGGCATTAGGTTTGAAAAAAAGAAATAAATTTTTAACAAACGAACCTAAGATCGGTAAGCTTTTGTGTTCATGTTTACATTAAAATTTTCCTGCAAATTATATTTTCTTAAATAAAACTGAATCATTATTTTCAATGTTTAGAAATCTCTGTATTTCTTTATACTTTGCTGGATGTTATATTTTCTGATATATATATATATATATATATATATATATACAGGGTGTCCCAGAAGTAATGGGACAAACTTTAAGGGGAGGTAGGGGACATCACAAGGATTCAAATTTGCATAGCAACCCAGTGTCGGAAACGCTTTCCTGGCGCGGTAGTGACGACACAAAACACAAGAAAGCCAGGACACGAACAGGGAGAGAAAACATGTTTATTATTCTTAGTACTGCAAAAATGCCGGGACAATGCTGGAAAGTGTTGAGGAACTTGTTGCACGCATCGTGACAGCTGCTGGGTAAGTCCGGGGTACTCCCAGTATTTTTTAGAACATTAGATCTTCCATACGCAGGAGATGCGCTTCAATGCATCAGGGCCCGGGAGTTGTAATTTCGAACACCTACTTTGATGACGATCGTTGACGATCCTTTAATGATCTTTCTTCTTAGATTTTTCATGTACTAAGTATAATAAACATGTTTTCTCCTCTTATTCGTATCCTGTCTTTCTTGTGTTTTGTGTCGTTACTACAGCGCCAGGAAAGCGTTTCTGACCCTGGGTTGCTATGCAAATCAAAGTTTGTGTTATGTAAAGAAAAAAACAGTAAAAATCAGAGAGAAAAAAATAGAATTTTTCAGCATTTTAACCCTTTAGTGCGCAGCTTGGCATATATGCAAGCAACAGTGTTTTGAATTTAACAGATTTTATTTTTTCGTATATACCTAATTCGGTACTTTTAGGTTAGACGGGCGCCAGTGTTATATATACATATTTATATACATATATGTAAATATACATATATATATATACATATACATATATTGTATATAAACACATATAGATATATGTAAATATATATGTATATATACATACATTTATATATGCATATATACATAGGTGCCAACCTCAAACTAATCTTCCCTAATACTTGCGTTAATTTGACTCTGGTTGAATAAGTTTCGAACCAGAAATTTTTTTAAGGAATGAAATTAAATATGTTTCACGTAGAAACCTCTAATTAAATAAATAAGAATTAATGAAATAAATTTTCTGGTTCGAAATGTGATTAACCTGAGTCAGATTAATCCAGATATTACGGAGGATTAGTGATAGGTTGGCAGCTATGTATACATGTATATATGACACTGGCGCCCGGCTAACCGAAAAGTACCCTAATTCACACCAGGAAATTAAAATAGCAATATTTACTCTAATTAATGACAGACATTCATTATTAATATGAAACGAAATTAACCACTGAAACTTTCAGGTGTAAAATCAGATTCTCTGAGCTACGTAATTTCTAAAACGTATTCTATCATGGGAATTAAAGGGTTAAAGGTTAATTTTTTGAAAATAAATAATTATATAAAATAAGGTATGTGGAGACATACTTCTTAAAATATTTACTAATTTGCAATATTTTAGCGTAAAACAGCCACACGACAGTAGTTTTTACTTATATTGCAGACGAGCGACAGAAGAAAAGATTGGCGTACTAGATGAAAAATGTATCTCTGATTTTTTTCATTATTTTTCCTGTGTAATAAACCTTTCCGAGAATAATATATTTTTTTCGAAACAAAATAAAAAATCGCGCGTTTAAGGGTTAACTGCACATTAGATTTTACAACTATTGCCTGGATATGTTTATATGCTTCTTATGTAGCGTTTATTATTATAGCGCATATTATGTCGCTATATGTATCTACATATAGCGACATAATATTAAAACCAAACTCCATTAATGTAAGTACGTCATACTGAAATGACGCAAAGGCCCCTGAGTGGTGACACAAAAATCGTGGCTGTCTTAGGAGGATTTTAGTCAGTGTACATATGGTTCCTTTAATTTGAATACCAATAACATTTTAAAGTGTTTCCCTTAATTTTTCTGAGATTAAGTAAGTCTAAGAAAATATTCGAAAAATACTGGTGTCTAAATTCAGGAGTCAGTACACAAACTTATATGGACAGTGTAAGCTCTATCTCTGCCATGTTAAAATACACCAAATTTATGTACCTTTTTCTCAGAAATGGTGAAAGATGGAAGTCTAGATCTTTTAGAGTAGTTTGAATAACATGCTTTACGTATATTAACACACCATTTTCTTTCTAAGCGAAACTGAAAATTAATTATTAATTATTTATCGAAAGACATTTTTAAATTAGCCTTTTTGGTAAGATTTCACTGCCTAAAATAAATAAATCTCAACAAATCATTAAATCCCTGTGTTAAAGTATGCACAATAACATAATATAAGTATTTATAAAAATCAGAATTCTTAAGTTTAATAGATATTTTAAAAAAGAACACAAACCTGAAAAATCGAAGTTTTGAAAAAAAGTCAATTAAAGATGTGAAGCAGTGTTGCCAGTGGACTCCTTTATTTAAATTCTGATTTCTTGATTGGTACCACTTTTTTTAAATAGTAAAATTTGCCTTATTTAATAAGATATTAATTAAGGCGAAAACAGTGCGAATTTTACCACTTCAGAAAAATGGTGCCAATCAAGAAATCTGAATTTTAAAAAAGTAGCCAACAGCTGTGTAGTGCTCTTAGGAAGAAAAAAACCAACATTTTTTTTTACGTATAAACATGTGTAATACAACGTAGAAAAGATAAAAGTTTAAACTATTTAATGATATAAAAAAGTAAAAATCGATTTTTTAGTTGAATTTCGCTTACCCTGTCCCCTTAAAAGAATCCGCCAACGGCAGCCATCATGTTTTTGTCACCCCCCAGGCCTAGTACTCAGAGGGCGGTGAACAATAGAGTTTGAATTTGAAAGGTGAGAAGATTTTCCAATAAAAATAATTAAGCACATTAAATGTAAACCTAGGGTATTTTTCATACATTTTATTATCTGTATTATATAATATTATTTTATAAACAGTGATTTATGGGTTATATTTATGCTATATCTTTTATTAGTCCAGTATTGCAGAATACATTGGGTCGCACTAACTGTTTTGTCAATGGAGTTATGAATAAAGAATAGGAGATATATTGTGCAAAGTCTACCATTTGCGAATGAATTAACTGAGGAGTTTGCCACAAGAGCTCGGCTGATTTTTTACATGGAATCAACAGTTTCTGGTTACCGCCAAAGCAAACTTCCACCAGTAAATTTGAAATAGAAAATTTCGCTTCATTTTAGTGACTTTTTCATGTAAAATTTCTCTCATAAATAAGTTAAAAATATCTGTTCAGAGGAAGTTGGTGCGGGTATTAAAATATCTTTCACTGACACTGACCGAAGTTTGTTAATGTTGTCACAATATGGCGGAAATGCAGGGCCTGGTTTTTCGGGAGTAAATCTTCCACCACAAAAATAAATATATGTTTTTGGCTATAATTATAACTGAAATTGTGCATTAGTAAGGCGTTTAAATCAGGAGAAATTTTCTATTAAAATTTACTGTTGTCAGTTTACCACGGTGGTAATGAGCCATGTGAGACCGTTTATAGTTGCAGCTTCACCAGTTTGAGGGTATGTCAATTCCTTTGTATTGCTTTTAAATTTGTAATCAGATTTATTCATTACTACCAGGAAAATAAATCAACGCATTTTCTTTTTCAATAATATGTGCAGTAAAAAAAGTAGTAACTCCCGGAATTATTTCATCAAGAAATCTCAGTGGTTCTCGGCTTGACTGTGAATAGAACAGTATTTTAAAAAGTAAAAAATTGAAGTAATTTTTTATATTCTTGCGTTTATAGCATCCCTGGGGAATAAAAGGGTAACCTCTTTTTTTCTTTTCTTTTTTTTCTTTTTTTTTTCGTAAAGTGTTTTTTTTTTTTTTTCTTTTCATTGTATGAGACCAGACACAGAAGTTAAAAATGGATAGCACAGTTCGAACAAAATTTCGATACGTTTAAAAAATCATTTGGTGGGAAAAGAGTAACTAAATTTTTTTTAAATGTTTTGTTTAATATTTTTAATAAATATTCATGATAAACATTTGACAGGATAAAATTGACATTTTGATTCTGAAACAAAATCTTTTTTCTTTGTTGTACGATGGACTTATTATGGTTTTGAAATTACAGAACTAAATCTTAAAATAGCGTATTCAAAAAGTTTTTCTTTTGCGTTTCTAGAAAACCTAGGAGGGAGTACGTTAAACAAATATTAACAAAATTGAATTATGTTTTTTAAATAAGTTTTCGGAATTATTTACTGCTCCGGTCAAGTTTATATTTTGATAAAAAGTTTCATATCATATTTTTACGCAGGTAGCGCTCCTGGTGAGGATTTGAAAAAAATAAAACTTTAAGATGGCATTCTGGTTCCAAGTTGGGAACTACACCCCAAGGTAAACTAAAGTAATAAATTTCTCTTGTGTTTATATCGACACCTGGGAGAAAATAGGGTAACAAAATTTAAATAAAACCGGTTTTTATGCTTTACTATATAACACTTATACTGTTGTTAAACATCAGCAATAATGATTCAACAGAATTTATTTTTGCATTCAGTTCGCTCCGAGTGGGAAATAGAGTAACTAAATTTAAGTGGAATTGATTTTTTATGCTTTTGTTATAAATTTTGTATGCTCAGATTGGAAGTTTTTGTCAAAACTCCGACATCCTGCATTACTGCATTGTTGAGACATTTTCGATTAATCATTGGTAAATTACATCACAAATTACCCAGTGATACTGCATAAATCAAACCCTGAAGAGGGTAACATTTGTTAATTTTGAAATGAGTTCTTCTGAATAGAGTAGTTATTAAAAACTTGGCATATTAAATAAAAACATAATTTGCAGAACAAAAAAAAAACAAAAAAAAACCAAAAAAATACCTACATTTCTTAAGTCCGAGAAGGCTATTTCATTGTTATGTGTTAAGATATTTCATTCACTTTAATTCTACACCTAATGTTAGATTTTTGTATTAAATAAGTTAAACTAATTGAACATTAAAAAGTAAAAAATAAAATTCAAACATTTTGATACTTAAAACACCCCAAAAACTTTGATTCCGTTCAAATGAAATCAGTATAAGTATTAGACTTTTTAAATATTTAAGTTGCAAATATTTGCATTGCAGATTTTCTATTATATTTATGAGAATTGTATATAAAATGATAAGGCGCATGCAAAATATGAAAATTTAAAAAAGGTCTAAGATTTATTTCGATTTCATTTTAGAATTTAAGTTTTTAGACTGGTTTAAGCGTCATGTTGTTTGAATTTTATTTTTATTTTTTAATGATCAATTGTTTAAACCTATTTGTTACAAAACTTTAACATTAAATGCAGAAATCACAGAAAAAATATTTTAATATGTGTCCTTTCTCGAGCTTAACCCTAGATCTACCGGGAATTTTATTCAAGTTTTAATAAAACGTTCTACACCAGAATTTTTATTTAAAACTATTTAACTTATTTATTTACCTTATTTTTGTCTGGTTTATATACTTAGTTTATTTTAAAGAAATTTCTGGTTTGAATGAATATTTTGTATGTACCTGTCGGGTCCAATGGACCCGTCTGGTAGACGGAGGGTTAAACAATGAAAGAAAAAAATTCTTTTTTTTCTTGTTCTGCAAATTATGTTTTTGTTTGATATTTATGTTTTCATTACTAATTATAATACTTTTCTGAGTTAATGTTTTGTGGTGATACTATACTAAAAATGTGTCAACTATCTGTAAAATAAGAAAGCATTACACATTTTAATTTCCTTTATTTATCAACAAAATTATTCTCCTGACCGCCGAGTAAAAGGGTAATATTGTAATCTTATTTTCTCTGTATTTGTTTTATATGCTGCAAAAAGATGATTTTTACACAGTGATGTAAAAAAAATAATAATTACGTATAGGAGTATAGTACTTGAGATAATTATTAATAAATTATTGTTTTAAAACTGGACAATATCTGTCGAATTATATTAATTTAAATAATGCTTCTGTTGCACTCAAACCTACAGCTTAGTGAATGAATATATCAGTTCACGGCACTTAGATGGTTTTAAGTGTGCCATGGAAGGTTAAATATAGCTTCCAGTATGATGTGAAATACACTGGTTTCCAAAAATTAAAGAACTATCACAAAAAGAGAGATAACTCGTTCAAAAAGTAACCTATCCATATGAAATTTGCATGTGTCGTTAACTAAAAAATGCTGAAACAAATTACAAAATTCAAATTAGTGGCGATGCAATTGGATTGCGTCATCTGTGAGTCGCATAAAAGTGCATACTAGAGAGTACGGCTGGAGGTGTCGCTGTGATTATGAGATAAGAAAACTTGGTTAGCCAATTCAATAGTATAACCTCGATTTGTCATTTTCCTGCAGAACTGCGATATATAGCTATTCAGAGATTGGAGGCAGGTCAAAGTCAGACAAAGGTGGCAAGATGGCTAAATGTGAGTCTTTCTGTTGCTCCTAGGCATTTGCAATAATTTCAAAACACTGATTCGGTCTCCAGAAGGTTCTACCAAGGACGGGCAAGAGCAGTGTTGCCAGATTGGGGTTTTTTTTGTCCCCAGATTGTTGATTGTCACAGCTTTTTTTGAAATAGAAATATTCGGCATATTTAAAAATAGATTAAAAATTTCGAAAAATAAGCCGAATTATACTATATTAAAAAAGTGGTGACAGTCAAATGGCAACACTGGACACTACGCCAGACATCGATGATCGCTATTTGAGGTTATGTGTACGATGGGATAGAACAGAACACCCTCTAATCTTAGAGCCTCCCTTGCTGCAGTACTGGAAGGTTGGTATCAACGTTTACTGTGCATACTAGAAGGCTTCACAGTACTAGGAGGCTTCATAAAGGTGTTTTTTACGCGTGACAATCAGCCATTTGTATGCCTTCACCTCACGTCATCGATGGAAACGTTTAAGGTGGCCACGTCAACATGTCCACTGGACGGCTGATAAATAGAGGCGTCTTCTCTTCACGGATGAGGACCGATTTAGCCTTGTAAGCAATAGTAGGCATTGTTGGATTTGGAAAGAACAGGGAACACGCTATCATCCATCAAACATTCATGAAAGATATTCATACGCAGGAGGCAGTACCTGTGTTTGGGGTGGTATCTCCTTGCGTGGACATACAGACCTCCGCGTCTTTCCATGCGCAACTGTGAATGCTCATGCCTATAGAGATGACATTCTTAATGCTTATGTGCGCCCTTATGCCGGCGAAATAGGGAATAATTTCTTGTTACAGGACGACAACGCTACACCGCACAGGGCTCACATTGTGAAAGATTATATTCAGCACCAAAAAATTCAGCGCATGGAATGGCCAGCTCAATCATCGGACTTTAATACCATCTAGCATGTTTCGGATTCTTCAGGAAGATGAGTTGCTGCTCTCAATCACCCTTATTATGCCCTTGGCGCTCTTACAACTGATTTATAAGAGCAATGGGTTGCATTTCCCAGCCACATCGCTCTATGTGCTGTATTGTTTCTAGGTGTGATCATACTCCATATTAAATGTACTTTTCCTATACAAAACTGACAAATTTATTTTACTAATTTTATATTTGTGTTAATTTCTAAAACACCACAATCGTCTGGTAATTTCTTTTAATGTTATTTTATACCTTACTATGTGTTGTATATTGTGGCTCAGTTTTATTAATATCTACATATTACATTTTGAGTAATAGCTATTTTTGTTGCTTTTCCTTAATTTTTGAAAACCAGTGTAATAGATATTAAAAAACGTTGCTTGATATTGTTTTGAATAGGTAGATTTATTTCCTAGTTATACTGCACTTTTGTCTTGTGTTTCTTTACGTTTGCATGATTTCACTGTACAAATATTTCAATATTTTTCTGCATTACGTTCTCATCTGAATCCCTTTCATTTTTCTGTGGCTTGTGGCTATTGTTAATTTCTTACTTACAGGATCCTTGAATTCACACTGGTATTCTCTTTCCCAATAGCAACTTCCAGTAATTTTTCTTAATGAGTTTCTTAGAAAAATTTTACGTTTAATTAAGGTGATAAAAAATTGGTTATAAAGAGCATGCATAGATTGGATAGCAGTACCATCCACTGTTTACTTATACACTTAATATCAAAGGAAATAAGATAGAGAAGGATGTATTTACGATTGCGGAAGAAAAAAATAAACAATAGCAACACTCTATGCTATTTTAAGCATCGAATACGATAAAGGGAAAAGAAAGACTCCAATAGATAGAAATTTATGTCTACTACTAAAGTATATGAATGAACTTGGATTTGGCGACCACTGTACTGTCAGTGGCGCCACCAAGGTGGAGGTTTTGAGGCACTCTATATCACTTTTTTTACTAGAAGTCTTGTTTAGTATTTTTAGATCAAGAAAATTTTACAATTATAATTTAGGAATTTAACTGTATAAAAATAATGGTATATGGAACTTTAGAAACCTCATTCTGGCTGCCCAACTGACACTAACATTTCAACAAGCTATTTGGAATCAATTTTATTCATTCCTACCAGAAAAATCAAGCAACACGTTATACTTGTTAATGATCGATAGATCTATGGCAGCAATCAGGAACAGGAAAGAGTAATTTCTCAAGAAATTGTAGTCGAACATGCTTGACTATAAATAAATCAATAACATGTGATGGGATTCACATAACCAGTCTTTCGGGCTCATTGCTTCTCAAGCTGGCAATTACTTTCATTGTCGTATAGAATTTTTATTTATTTATTTTTTTTTTTGAACTTCTTATACCATTTCTAGTCATTTTCAGTGTTGCCAAATGGGCTACTTTTTTAAAATTCAGATTCTTGATTGGCACCACTTTTTTGAAATGGTAAAATGCGCCTTATTTAATGACATATTAATTAAAGCGAAAACAAAGGTAATTTTACCGTTTCTAAAAAGTGGTGGGAATCAAGAAGTTTGAATTAAAAAAAAGTAGCCCACTGGCAACACTGGTCATTTTAACCCTAGATCTACCGGGAATTTTATTCAAGTTTTAATAAAACGTTCTACACCAGAATTTTTATTTAAAACTATTTAACTTATTTATTTACCTTATTTTTGTCTGGTTTATATACTTAGCTTATTTTAAAGAAATTTCTGGTTTGAATGAATATTTTGTATGTACCTGTCGGGTCCAATGGACCCGTCTGGTAGACGGAGGGTTAATGCTATTTCGATCGGATTGAATTGGAAACAGAAATCATGTTTTTTTTTTTTTTAACTCTAGAATAAGAAAATTAAAAGAAATAAATTTTGTAAAAGAAAATTTATTAAACTTCCAGATTTATTTCTGAGATAGATGTCGATGACCTGTTGATATGTCGAAAACGGAAAAGGCGCGAGCGAATAATTTGCTGTTTAATTTTCGTTCTTTTCAGTAGGATTTTTTTTTAATTTGACGTTTATTTATTTTTTTTTTTAGATCTAACGTGAAATGATTTGATTTTCGTTTTAGTCAACCAGCATCAGCTTAACCCCCTCGCTGCGCAACCCGAGATTTCCTCGGGGATGCATTTTTTCGTCTAATTAACCCATCTTGATTATTCCCACCAGTTATTTTTTTTATTGTAAATTTTGCCTTGTTTAATCGAAGTATTTCACCATTTAAATTATGCAAAAATTTTTGTTTTGAAAAACCGGTGACAAAAGAATAAAAATTCTTAAAAGACGCTCGTCGTGAACAGTGTTGCCAGAAGGCTACTTTTTTTAAAATTCAGATTTCATGATTGGCACCACTTTTTTGAAATAGTAAAATTCGCCTTATTTAATGATATATTATTTAATGCGAAAACCGGGGAATCCTACCATTTCAGAAAAGCGGTGCCAATCAAGAAATTTGAATTTTAAAAAAGTAGCCCACTGGCAACACTGATCGTGAAGCTATTTTGATAAAAAAAAATTACGCAGCGAGAGGGTTAAGGTTTGTAAATTTTCTGTCGTCTATTATGTGAGAGTTATAATCGCTCTTCATATGAAAATTCCATTAGTTATTCTATACATTTTTCATCATTAAATCGTCTCGTGCTGCGACTCTGTTTTTCACATTCAAGAAATCAGTTTCATACGGATGTAGATTATATTGTCATGTAATGTTAATCCGATGTGAAATAATCGAGCAGTGTTTCCTCTTTTCATAGATAAGCATCGGACGTTTCAGACAACGGTGTCGAATTTTTAATTAAACCCCTTAATTCTTGCTCCCGTGATATTCCCGTAATCTGGCTTTTATTCAATTTGTTTGATTTCCACTAGTTTTATAAAATTGTGTAATTGGATTTATTGTGGTAATATTTTACCTGTCATTAAAAAAGGTGAATATTTCTTTTTCAACAAAGTGGTGCCAATAAGCAATTTGAATTTTTAAACCGTAATCTTATGCGACCGTTAAGGGGTTAAGTTGATTTTCAGATACAAGAATCACGGAAGACCAGTTTGAATAAGGATCGATTATAATTTAAGATCTATAGGAAACAGAAAACGTTGATCGAGCAAATTTCATATATTTAAGATAAAACGCACTTCGTTAATGTGTCCACGTGATTTGCTTGTTAGGGTAAAATATATGAAAGTTCTTTTAAAACCCCTTGAGGGGCGGTGGGATATATTTTATCCCACCTACGATTAATGAAGATTTACACCAGAAAAATGTTATGAAATTTTACTTTTCTATCTTTGGTGGGGAAAAAAAATGTCGTAAAATTGCTTTTTCATATTTTGAAATAAAAATTTTCTAATCTTCCGGTGAGAATTCAGCATTACCCAAACGGAAATGCTTGCCCCTCAAAGGGTTAAGGAAGTATATTTGTATTTGATGCTAAACTTCTCTTTTAATAGATTTGATTGTAAGTTTCCATAACATTAATTATGTACTGCTGATTAACAGTTATTTTCATTTAAAAAGTTCTTTAAAAATGAGTTATTAGATTTAAAGCATTTTTTTTTTTAAATTTTATGCAATTTTTCAAATTTTTTTATTGCACACTTTTTTGTTTCTTGAGATAAGATGGCACGGACTGTTTCGGGCTCTTGAGAGCTCGGATTTAAAATCTTCTGGTTCAGTCGGTACCGGGCTTCGAAAAGAGAACCGAAGTCATCGCTAGCCCAAATGTGTTTCAAGGATTATCGTTTGAGGCTAGTTCCACGAGTGGTTGTAGTGTAAGTCACATGCTATGGTTTTCGGTTACCAGTATTTTAGAACGGAAAATGTGCGTTATTTTATCGGAGATATCTGATTAATTGAATAAGGCGAAGCAAACTTTTCGAAAATAACGGTGATCAACAAGCATAGTAGTTTTCAGCTAATTGACTTACACTACAAAATCTGATGAAACTAGCCTAGGGAAATTATTTTTCTCTCAGACTTTTGTTTCGTTGCAATATTTAATGCTTTGGACTCCGGCGTTATTCTGTCGGCACCACTTTTTAATAAGAAATATCCTTCAAGTACACAATTTCAAAAATGCTCTGATCAAATAAGGCAAATTTTATTTTCCTTTATTACTGGTGCAAAAACAAATTTTGCAAAGAAAGATGATGTCGCCGCAGCGACGACAACGGAGTGGAAAGGGTTAAATGCTGAAATTTTTAAAATTGTTAAGCTAATAATTCCTGTATATATATATTGATGTCCAAGTGAAAACAACACATTTGTACAGTAAAAATTAGTTGTCGTGAATATGGCACCATTCGCCTGTTAACAGTAAATGCTGAACGTTCTTTCTGTGAGTCCAAAACTTATTCATATCCGCTAGCTATTATATAGACATGTGAAACTGGTTCCGAGATATTATAAAACTAACCAAATTTATGGGTCAACAGGGGACACACATTAATAAACTTCCGCGTAAGCGTTATTAAAATCATGTAGCATATCAATCTATAATCAATTTCTGTTCATACATTAGCGAACATCACAGTAAGGATTGATGTATTGAGTTGTTATTGTCCAATATTGCAGAATTAAGGCTCTTGACATAGAACGGAATCTTTTCATACGTTGTTTGAAAGTTCCCCTAGACTGCTTTTTGGTAACTTGTTCTCTTGATTTAAAAGACATACTGCAGGTTTTTCGGATTTGTGAACATTTCGGGTTTCAAGTCCCCGACACTGCTGCATTACACCGACGTTACGGAAAATTGCAACAAAAAACTTATTTTTCCAAAATGTTGGCACCAGTTTTACATGACTATCTTATAGTGTGTGTTTCATAAAAGTTTGACAAAACTTTAAGACGTGATAGTACACATCCATGCAAACAACTTTTATCATAGAATGCATGGTCGGACATAAAACGCAAAGGTGATGGCGCATTTTGAAACTAGGTCCAGTGCTGCCAGTGGGATCATTTTTAAAATCCAGATTTATTGATTGCCACCATTTTTTTTTTTTGAAATAGCGAAATTCGCCTTATTTAATGACAAATTAAATACAAGGTGAAAACAAGGAGGATTATAGATTTTAAAAACTGGTGGCAATAAAAAAATTTCAATTTAAAAAAGTAGCCCAATCGCAACACTAACTTGGTCAATGAAACGTTAAAGCTCCATTCCTATTGGGTGTTCTTGGGAGAAGAATGACACTAATAGCATGCAAATGTGATATGGGGAAGAAGAAGAACGCGTATGTAAAATTTCGCCCTGGTTAATACGTAAAATGTGCTGATCCTAGTGTGAAACTGTCAAACGCAGTAGGAACGTAAAGGAAGTTGTTTCCCCTCACAAATAGGGAAAAGACTGATATGCATTTTATCGACGGAACTGCAAATGAAAATGGCTCAGAGACTCAACGATTGTACGGAGAGGGGTTTCCCACCTTGCTTTTGTCACTTATTCGTTCTCTGCTTGTTTTTGCCTCGCATAACAACATATCCAGTGTTTCCAGTGGGCTACTATTTTTAAATTCATATTTCTTGATTAGCAACACTTTTTTTATATTGTAAAATTCGCCTTATTTAATGACGTATTAATTAAGGCTAAAACAGGGGGAATTTTACCATTTCAGAAAAGTGGAGCCAATCAATAAATCTGTATTTAAAAAAGTAACTCACTGGCAACACTGAATATCTCCTTTGGCTCCCTCTAGCACATTTGCGTTTTAATTCTGACCATACATTCTTTGATGAAAATTGTTTGATTTGATGTGTACTATCACCTCTAAAATTTTGCCCATCTTCTATCAAACATCCTGTATATAGCGTATATGAATAAATTTCGTAATCAGGGAAAGACTTGCCGAATATACGTATATTATGACAGATTTCAAAGTTTTTCTTAAATAATTCAATATTATTCTTTTTTCATTTTTATTCTTCTACAAGTTAAAATATTAAACTAGTCCTATTCTCATCAAATGAAATAAAATTTATTAATGAGCAATAACCTAAAAATCGCTAGAAAATTAGATTCTTGCCATATACTAGCAATCTGAATTTAAATAACAAGAGGTTTTTCCGAATTGTGTAAACAGTATACATTTTTTAAATCTTTGTGCATTTCAAAAGTCACCTTATTTAATCTATCATTAAAATAGGCAAGTACTGTGCTTTTAAGATTAGTAGTAGCAGTCAATCTGAATAATAAAAAAACCGCCCAATTGACATTTTAGATGTAAATTTCCAACTGGGCGAAAAATGTCCGGACCAGGATTCGAACACGGGACCTCCTGGCTGAAGCCGCCAGTGCTCTGCCATCTGAGCTATCCCGGGAGATTCTGGTCGAACTTTTTTACCCAGCTAACTTTTTCGCCCAGTTGGAAATTTACATCTAATATGATTTGTTTACCAATTAGAATAATTGTGTTAAAATTAATCTAGTGTAATTTCGTATCCAGCGATTTCTGGAGTTCCATTACCTGAGATTTATTCTGTTGAGCTGAACCAGGTTTCAGACCAGATGCTGTAATCATCAAGGTTAGCTCGGTGAAAAAGTTCGACCAGAATCGTCCGGGATAGCTCAGATGGCAGAGCACTGGCGGCTTCAGCCAGGAGGTCCCGGGTTCGAATCTTGGTCCGAACATTTTTCGCCCAGTTGGAAATTTACATCTAATATGATTTGTTTACCAATTATAATAATTGTGTTAAAATTAATCTAGTCCAATTGACATTGTATGATAAGATGTGTATGAGAGAGATTCGGTTGTACAACTGTAGAAGCCTGTGAGCAATGTTTTTTTGTAGAGACTAAATCAAATATTTTCCACCACTATTTCCACGCGAAAATTTTCGTTTCATATATCTCTCGGAAATTTCGGAAAAACCCGCTTCGTGTTGAGGTTTATTTGCCAGTCTTGTAGTAATTTGCCATAAACATAATTTTTAAAAGTTAGTGGTGGCTAAATATGTGATTGCTCCGTGGCCTGGATGTAGTATGTGCAGCTACAATTTTCAAAAGATATTAATTGATTATTTTCCTTTAGATTATTTTCAGGATAAAGTTTCAAATAATGCAGAAAACTGATATAATTTTTTTTTCATTCTCAATATCATATTTATTTTAAATGTCTTTTCTGTAAAACCTTTGCTAAAAATCCATAGCATCTAAATTCTATGAAAGAAATGTTCAATCTAGCAAAATGTATTCTAAAATGCATATAAAGCTCAACATTTTTAGCCAAAGTTAAAAAACAATAAACAGAAAATAAATAAATTTTCACAGAAAGTTAATTTATATTTTTTTCGTTACTAATTATATGAAATTACTTATTAACTATAGACGTGTGAAATATTTGTAAAATAAAAATAATTAAACATATTCATTTCCATCTGTTTTCAACAAAATTAAGTATACCATGGAACTTTAATTATCGCTTCTAGTGTGAAGGGAAGCAGTAAAGATCATAAAACGTTGCTCGAGACTGCTTGAATAGGTAGATTTTTTTCAAGTTATGCAGCATTTTTTTCTTGTGTTGCTTTACGATTGCGGGATTTCACTGCCCACATTTTTCGGTATCTATCGACATTGCATTGTCATATCTTTCCCTTTAATTTTGCGGCAGCCTTTGTCTATTGCTAATTCTTTACTTACAGGATGCGGATTCTCCTGTTTGCATAGCTGCCAACTTGTACGGATTTTTCCTACCACTAAAATTTAAGGAAAAACTTTGCCTAATTCAATCTCCGAATCGCCGTGAATGTTGATAATTAAATAAGACAGAAATTTCTGTTATATTTTAGTGGTAGCAAAAATCCGTACATGTTGGCAGCTATGTATTCGCAATGGGCATGGTCTTTCCATATAGTAATTCCCAGTAATTTTCTTAATGCGTTTCTTTAAAATTTTTACGTTAAATTAAAGTTATGAAAAACTGGTAAGAAAAATCATGCATAGACGGGATATCAGTACCAGCAACTTCTTGCTTATATATTTAGTATCCAAGCAAATAAATTAGGGAAGGATCTATTTACAATTTCCGAAGAAAAAAAACAAAGCACCATTTTACGCTACGTTAAACATCGTATATGATAAAGGGAAAAGAAATACGCTAGTAAATAGAGAATTACGTCTATTATTAAATGATATGTACGAATTTAGTTTTGGCGACCACTGTCAAACATTCGTTTCTGACATAAATCCCTTCCTTGCGCAGAGTAATTCGGTTTATAAACTGATAAAATAATGGACTGACACCAGAATTTATAAACGAAGTTATTAGAAAATACGAACTTACTTATTTTCACATACATAATAAAATGAAATTTTCAATTAAATATTCTTGGTCCATTTGTCAGTTTTGGAATAAAAGTGAGGTGTCATTTTTTAAGGATACCGCCCTCAAAAGGGTTAACTAGATTTTAAATATCCAAACAGTTTTATTTACTACTACCAAAAAAATCAATCAACACATTTTGTTTGTTAATGATTGATTCAGAGTGAAAAGTCCTTCGTAATTTGATATAGAAGGTGTTTAAGTAATCGCAGTCACCTGGGCTTGACTGTAAATGAATCGTTATCGTGAGATGGGTGTCATGCACAGTGTTACCAGTGGGCTACTTTTTTAACCCCTTAATTCTCGCTCCCGTCATATTCTCGGGCTGTGTCTTTTACTCAAATTGTTTGATTCCAACCAGTTTTATAAAATAGTGAAATCGGCTATATTTTAGTATCGTTTTTCCTGTCATTAAATAAGGTGAATATTTCTTTTTCATAAAAGTGGTGCCAATAAGCAATTTGAATTTTTCAACCGTAATTTAATTCGAGCGATAAGTTGTTAAATCAGATCTTGTTGGTACCACTTTTTTGAAATGGTAAAATGTGCCTTATTTAATGACATATTAATTAAGGCAAAAGCAAAGTGAATTTTACCGTTTCAAAAAAGTGGTGCCAATCAAGAAATCTGAATTTAAAAAAGTAGCCCACTGGCAACACTGGTCAGGCGTGTCAAATAGAAATTGTCAATCCTTTTTGACCGTCGAAGTTCGAGGTGAGATCATGAAACTATAAATAAAAAGGAACTGACATATCCTTAAAATAGTGATGCGTCAAGTGTAACCGTTTTCTTACGAAAACGGGCTCATTACCCCCAGTGGAAACTTACACCAGTACATTTACATAAAAATGTCCTCCGTACTTAAACCTCTCGCTGCGCAACCGGAGAGTTTCTCGGGCAACGAAAAAGTAACAAAATTAGCGCAACCCGAGGTTTCATCGGGATGCATTTTTTCCGTCTAATTAACCCTCTTTGATCATTCCCACCAGTAACTTTTTATCGTAAATTTTGCCTTATCTCATCAGATCATTTTCCCGATTAAATAAGGCGAAAATATTTGTTATGAAAAACCGTTGACGAAAGAATAAAAATTCTTAAAAGACACTCGTCGCGAAGGAATTAAATACGCAATTTTTGAATCTATTTTGATAAAACAATTAAGGTTATTTGGGGCAACTGTGCCAAGATTTTACAATGTGACCCTGGAGCTTCTGATAATCCAGCTTCAAAAAGCTATTGTTCATTTGAATGAATGTCTGAACTTCGGCAAATGTGTTCAGTTAGCTTCCCTCTATCAGACAAAAATGCTCAAAATTACATTTTGATATTTAAAAATATAAAAATATGCATATTTCATCTTTCTTTCTTCATGGGTCCAGTTGCCCTATAAAAATGGGGTAAGTGGACCAGAAGGGTCTGCATTCCACGCGCGTTTATTTATTTATTTAATTTTTTTTTTCATATGGGATATCAGGTCCTGTTTGAAAAAAGTATGAACAACTTAAAAAAATTTAAACCAGGCAGATCATGTACATTATATATCAACTAAAGAGCGCGTTGAAAAGGAAACCTTTGCTATCAGTGTGTCTAAACAAAGCACTAGAAGTAAAAATATTAGATTTATTTGTACCAAAACATAAAAATTAAGTAAGTACTTGTATGCTTTAGTATAGGTAATAAGTATAAAAGTCATATGAGTATTTTAAGGAAAAAAATAGCAAGGTAAATCTATGAACAAACGGCTACGTAAGTACTTAAGTACTTTATCTGTATCCAGGGGTTGCATTATATAGGGATAAATGTTATTGTTCCTACCAGAACCCTTTATGAGTTACCTTCATGATCATTTTATTTAACATATTCTTAAGAAAGGTGCGATGAAGATATATTTTTCTTCAAAATATTGGTATGAGTGATAAAAGTTTCCCTGTAGAATACCAACCCTGTACATCGTACAATTTCAAGGTCTGGCTTTCTCGCTTTCAGGGGCAACGTACTTGCATTCGTAAAATGTTGAAATAATTTAATGACACCAATATTTACAAGAGAATCTATTTGTAAACCAGCAAAAGTATACTTTCGCGAACTTAATAAAGGTGAAATTTTCATTATAAAATCTCGGTGTCAATGTGACGATTAGCGATTAAAATTATGTGATGCCATAACGGCATCATCGCCTCTCAAGAGGTCAAGAAATTTGGTTTGATACCACCCAATATGCTTTTTTTTATTTTATTACATAATTTTAATAAAGTATTCTATAATTTACTTTATTGTGTGCTAAAAACAATGGACAAATTTATTTCTCGTAGTAAGAGAAACTCAAAAAATTTATTTATAACTATTGGCGTAACTGGATCCAGCATGGTCCAGTTACACGGATACATGTCCCAGTTTCCCCATTCTTGAAATATTATGAGGTAACAGGGACACTGGACTTACATTTAAACATGAAGTAAATATGTATAAATACCTAATAAGATTAATGTAGTTATTTGCCTAATCTTAAAAAAAAAAGATTGTTTAATAAAAGTACCTACAGTATTTTAATAAAAAGTCCAGGAATTACAGATTAACGTACATTGTTCACAAAAGCTAACACTTAAAAATCATCAGCAGTTTTTTTATAAAATAGCCTATGGCCCAGTTACTCCAACTAACCTTTCGCACCGAGAGGGTTAAAAGGCCTTATTAAGGCAAAATGTCGGTCACGTATAATGGCAGAAACAGATTTTAATTTTTACTGGTGGAAGTTTACTTTTGCGATTGTTAGGCCTTGCGTTTCCGCTATGGTGTGACCACCGGTGAAACCAACTGACTGTTTTAACAGGTAATCTGACACCAGTAAAAAGAAATAGAAGTTTTTAATATATTTGTGAGAAAGGTTTCCCATAAATAAGACACTTAAATAAGAATATATATATATATATATATATATGTAGAAGTTATTGTTTGTAAAATGTTAATATATAGATGATTAGAATAAGTAGACGTTTGAATCACAACACTTACACTTTAATACAATTCTATAAGGGTAACTTTACATCACTTCGTTGATACTTTTCTAAATATAGCACCTTTCTTACTTAAAACTTACAACATATTTCTTACGAATAATTTGATTAGGCTTAACAATACCTTCCTTGGCATCTCATAAGCCGCTGCTTCATGCACAACATTATTTTTTAAACTGACTCTTTTCTAATTTTTTGAATATGTCCAAACCTTGATCTCGTGATCGTGAATTTTTATAACTCGTGGTTTCAAATCATGGATAATAAAAATATCAAAGCGTCAGTTAATTTGCTGATCATACAGGTCATAAAGAAAATAAAGTATGTTTACATTCAAATCCTACAAATATACAATTTTACTGGTGGGAAGTTAGCCCCGGCGGTATTCAGAAACTGTGGATCCGATTTAAAAACAGCATCCGCCATCTTGTGACAACCTCCTCAGTTACTTCACTCGCATATCGTAGGCAGTGCACGATATGTCTCCTCCTCTTTATTCATAACTCCATTGGTTGGAAGAGATCCGGCTCAAGCTTGATTTTTACATCAGTCCGCGGTCTCCTTCTTTCTGAAACTGATAATTTTATTTATTTTCGTACAGAGAAAATAAAGATAACTTTTAATTTTTCTTACAAATATATTATCGCAATTCTAGTCATTTTAATATTAATTTGATGAGAATGAATTGGAAACAGAAATCATTATCTAATATTAGAATGCTATTTTAAAAGAAAATTTGTTATATTTGTAGATTTATCTCTGACATTGATGGTGATGACCTGTTTATACAGCGAAATCAGAAGAGGTGCGAATAATTTGTTGTATGATTTTCGTTTTTGACAGTAGGATGCTTTTCAGTTGGGTGTTTATCATTTTTTAACACGTTCACGCCGGCGTGCATCACCGGTGGGTCACGCTTGACTGTCCCCTCGGGCGGCGTGCATCACCGGTGGGTCACGCTTGACTGCCGCATCAGGCGGCGTGCATCACCGGTGGGTCACACTCCACTGCTAAATAGAAGGCGTACACTACAGGTGGGTCACACTCGACTATGCCATAGACGGCGTGCACTACAGGTGGGTACACTTGAATATTCGAAAATTCAGCAGAAAAAACAATTCAGTATTATAAACTTGATACATTCACGACGGGAAGCGAGAATTCTCGTTTTCATTCAAAAAATATCATTGACTAAGGGCGTGGCTTCTACCTTACAGAAAATGTACTTAATATTATGTTGTCCATATTTTCTTAGATTGTAAGGCATTTTATATTATATTCGTACATATGTAGTCAATAAAATCATGTCTCTAAGTAATTTGCTTCCTCCTTACGAACTTTCAGACATTCACAATGAATTATGTTTGTTATATTCGAGTTCAATTTAATAAATTTGAGAGGGGCGTGTCATTACAAACAGTGTCTGAATAAACGAAAGTACCGCGCCGCCAGATGAAGCGAAACATGAATTCGAGCGCCGCCTCACAGCGAAAAACATAAATATCGGCGCCGGCGTGAACGTGTTAAAGAACTAACAAGAAATGAATATTTCTTTTTTTTTTTTAGTCAACTTGCATTAGCTTAAGATTTGTAAATTTTCTCCTTCTATTGTGAGTGAGTCCTAATCGCTCTTCATATGAAAATGATGTTAGTTTTTTTATCCATTTTTTTCCATGCTGTGGCTCTGCTTTGCACATTCATGAAATCACTTTAGTACAGATGTAGCTATAATTGGTACGTGTTATTATTCCGAAGTAAAGCAATCGACCACCGTTTTGCTTTTTCTTGAAAAGCATTGAATATTTCAGACAACGGTTTTATATTTTTAATCTCAGCTGATTTCCAGAGGGACGAGAATCACGAAAGATCGTTTTGAGGAAGAAATCGACTGTACTTTTAAGATATGCACTTTTAATAGGAAATAGAAAAACGTTGTTCGATTCTTCGTCACATAAATATTAATTTCTCCAAATTTCATTCATTTATAGATAAAACGTACTTCGTTAATTTGTCCATGCGATTTGCTTGTTAGGGTAAAAAATATGAAAGCCCAATTAAGGAAGTATATTTTTATTTGATACTGGACGAACGCACGATTGGGGAAAAAGTTCGTTACCTGGGCAACGGAGCGACTGACGTGAAATGGTGACGTCAGCATCTACAGGTACGATTTCTCGAAGCGAAAACAGTCTGAATTCGAATGGTGAAATGAAAGTACGCGCAGCCTTTTATTCTGTTGATTCTAAGAATTCTTTTTCGCTGTGGTGTCAGAGAAATATCTATACTGTTTAACAATGAAGAAGTCGTCGTTATTCAAAGAACAGCCAAGAATTCGTATGAAGGTTTGATACTCTTATTCTGTCAAAGGTTGATTCATTCGAGGATGTTTTAAATCGACAAGATCAGTGTGATTCGAAAAATCAGAAGTTTATTCAACATGATTCCACAATATTCATCCGTATTTGTGGTATAAATTATAATAAAATTGTGCCCCTTTATGCAGCTGCTCTTTTTTTGTCAGTGTCGGCCTGAATTTGTGGGAAAAAGGGGGTATGTAACGCATATTTAAACATAATTCTAAATTCTAATAATTACAAATCGTAGTTTTTGTTTAAATTCGAGTAATGAATTGAAATCTGTTAAATCCTATTCTTTTGTCATATTATTCATATTTCTTTTCCCTAACTTAAATTCGAGTTATGCAGAATTTATTCTTAAAATCTTCTATCCAGATACTAAACTTCTCTTTTAACCTCTTAATTCTCGCTCCCGTGATATTCACGGGCTGTGTCTTTTATTCACATTATTTGATTGCCACCAGTTTTACAAAAGAGCGTAACTGGCTTTATTATGGCATCATTTTACTTGTCATTACATAAGAAGACTATTTCTTTTTCGAAAAGTGGAGCCAATATACAATTTGAATTTTTAAACTATAATTTAATGCGACCATTAAGGGGTTAATACAATTGAATGTAAATTTCCATAAAATTATTATGTATTGCTGATTAACTGTTATTTCCATGAAAGAAGTTCTTTAAAATGAGTTATTACATCTAAAACAGTTTCTTTATTATATGGATTTTTTTCTTTTTTGCATTGCATTGCAATGCATAATTTTTGCTTCTGCGATCACACAGACTGTTTCGTGGTCGGGAGCGCTAGGGCTTAAAATCCGAACTCATCTCTATTCAAATGAGTTTCAAGCGTTATTGTTTTGGTTATAATTTTCCTGATATACTTTTTTGCAATATTTAAATGTTGAAAATTTGAGATTTGTTAACCCCTTGAGGGGCGGTAGGATATATTTTATCCCACCTACGATTAAGCAAGGTTTGCAACAGAAAAATTTATTTCATTTTACTTTTCTAACTTTGGTGGAAAAAAGTCTTAAAATTGCTTTTCCTTATTTTGCAATGAAATTTTTTTGAAGATTCCGGTGTGAATTCGACATTACAGAAACACAATTACTTGGCCATCAAGTATTAAGGTCAAATTTTATGTGTAGAAACACTGATGTCCAAGACAAAACAACAAGTTTTTGCAATAAAATTCTGCTGTCTCCAATGTGCCAGCATTCATTCGTTAAGAGTAAACACCGAAAAATCTTTCCCTGATTCGAACATTTATTCATATCCGCCAACTATAAGTTAGACATGTGAAACTAGTGCTAAAATATCCGAAAATTATTTCACCCCTTGAAGGGCGGTGATGCCGTGAAGGCATAACATAATTTTAACTAATAATAACTAATTGCCACACTGGCACCAGAATTTTATAATGAAAATTTCACTTTTATTAAATACGCAAAAATACACTTTTACTTGTTTACAAATAAATTTTTTTGTAAATACTGGTGTCATTAAATTATTTCAACATTTTACGAACAAAATTACTTTGCCCCTGAAAGGGTTAAACAGGAACCGCACATCAGTAAGTCTCCACGTGGGCGCTAGTGCTGCCAGGTGTATCCATTAAAGCAGAGCTGCAATTGCTCTAGACACCGCTAATCTTTTACAGTTTCTTTCGTCATCTTTAATCGCAGATATTCTGCCGTTAAATAAGGCACAGAAAATTATTTTAAAATACTGGTCCTCAGAGCATTTTGAGCACCGATTTACGTGGAACACATGCCAGCACAAGTGAACTCCATTTGTAGAAGGTAGCACATCTAGTCGATAATCAAATTCTGTTCCTGAATTAGCCAAGATTACTCTATCGATCTATGAAATCATGGTTCGTACGGATATCATTATTTCTTCAGGAAACTACCAGTATCTTTTTATTAAAAAAGAAATCTAAGTTAAACGCGAAAAATGTCGTCTTCTTTTAAGATGAGATTTTCTATAAGAAAATACTGGTACCTAAAAAATTTATGGTCTGCAAAATTCAATTAGGCGTATGGTAATGAGTGTTGTTATCCGTTGTTGCAGGCTTAACCCCTTAATTCTCGCTCCCGTCATATTCACGGGCTGTGTCTTTTACTCAAATTGTTTGATTCCCACTAGTTTTATAAAATAGTGAAACTGGGTATATTTTAGTATCGTTTTACCTGTCATTAAATAACGTGAATATTTCTTTTTCATAAAAGTGGTGCCAATAAGTAATTTGAATTTTTCAATCGTAATTTAATTCGAGCGTTAAGGGGTTAATACTCTAGACATCATCTAGAATCTGTTCATACGTTGATGTTTTTCGAAAGGTCTATACACTGTTTTTGGTGACTTGGTCTCGTGACACTACAGGACACACTCAGGATGGCCTTATTTGTGAACATTTCTGATTTCAAAGACATTGACACTGCTACATTACATCCAGCTACGGAAACCTGCAACAAAGAAACTTAGTTTATCAAGATTTTGAGCAAATAAAATTTTCAAAAGATATTAAATAATTATTTTTCTTTAGATTATTTTTAGAATAAAGTTTCCAATAGTGCTGAAAACGGATACAATAATATTTGTTTCATTCTCAATATCACATTTGTGTTAAATGACCTTTTCTGTCAAATCTTTGGTAAAAATTCATAACAACTAAAATCCTAGAACTGAAAGAAATGTTTAGGCTAGCAAAGAGGGCATTCTAAAATACATGTAAACCTCAGCCTTTTTCAGGCAAAGTTAAAAAATAATAAACAGAAAATAAATAAATTTCTAAAGAAAGTTATTTTTTATGTTTTTAATATAACTCATAATGAATTATTTTCTTTTAATACAAATTTGTCGTCAGGCTAAATTAAATCTGTGTGAACTTTTTGCAAAATTAAAATTATTATACAATTTTATTTCCTTTATTTATCAACAAAGTATAATTATTCCATTGAAGTTTAATAATAGACGCTAGTGCTCAATGAAATGTAAGAGATTGAAAAACACTGATCTAAATTGCATGGATAGATTTTTTTTTTTCTCTAGTTATGCTGCATAGGTTTCTAGTAAACTCTTTCCAAGTATTTACGAATTTGGTTTGTCTTTCTGTCGGTGCCTTAATTCGCGTAAATAAAGTCAGATTACAACTAGGCCGGGAACCGGGAACACAGACACAACGTATGGATACAGTTATTTCTCCAGGAATACTACAAGTATCTTTTTATAGGAAAATAAATCTAAGTTAAACGCGCAAAATTTCGCCTATATTTAAGAAGAGATTTTCTATAAGATACTACTGGTGCCGTAACATTTTCTGGCCTTTAAAATTCTAGGAGGCGTACGAACAATGAGACAACCACCACATCGAGTTGGAGGCTGAAATTCCAGAATTAGCTAAATCTTGATTTGAATATTAAAACGCAATCGGTCTGCCATGTCATATATTGGTGAAAAACACCTAAAAATCCGGTTGACTCGTAGGTTTACCATTGTGTTTTCCTGCTCCCAGTCCGCCATGTTTTCATTTCTTTGGGTGCAGGAAAACGCAATGGTAAACCTACGAGTCGACCTCTAAATTCGAGTTTTTAGGTGTTTTCCACCAAGGCCGGACTTGGCAGACCGAGTGCGTTTTAATATGGGAATCAAGTCTTAGTTAATTCTGGCATTTGAGCCTCCAACTCGGTGGTTGTCTGTGTTGTCGGCTCCCGGTCTATATGCAGTTGAACAGGTGTGTCAATCTATGGTTCGCTGGATACCACTAAAATTTTATAGTAATTATTGCTTTATCTAATTATTGAATCTCTCCAATTCATGAAGTCAACTATTTCTTTTAACATTTTATTTTAACTCATTCTTTAATTCCTGTTAACTATGTCTTTTGGGTATTTTTTATCACCGGTTTTTCGAAGCTGACATTTTTTCCTAATTTATTCGGGAAATGCCGTGATTAAATAAGACAAAATTTACAATAAAAAGTAAATGGTGGGAATAATCCAGGATTCTGAGTGCCTTAAGTGACACGTAGACGTGTCGCTCGTCCCCAAGGATTTAATGGCTGAAAATGCTACGGGCGACTAATTTTTTTATTAAATTTTGCAGTACATTTCTTTTGTGCATGTTGTTATTGTAGTACATATGAAAATTTTTTATTTGACAAAGTGGTGCAAGATGAATTAAAAAATAGTTTCCAATGGTAGCCTTGTAAATGTATTGTTTCATGTGCATAATGTGTGTGTTTGTTGAGGCTGAACATTTGTACTGTTCACTGATGGTGAAGTTCTTCTATATAAAAGCGTGCAGGAAGCCATTTAACAGCAAAAATTATAAATTTAAGGACATAACAAATGTTACAACATAAATACATTATAATAAATAAAGAAATTGCGTGGTATCAATTATCAGATAAACCGAAAACGGTTGATTTGCGACGGGTAGTTCCGCTGAGTTTTTTACTCCCCACGACAAGATCTTTTCAACGATACAACTCTCGTCAAAATCGGCGCGATACACTTCTTGTACTTACCTAGTTAGTATGCAAGCAAAAACGTTAAGGGAAAGATGTATTAACAGCTACAAAAAAAAAAAAAACAGAAAACCTCAACACTCTCAGGTATATATACGTCATGCAAAAGTTCAAATGTAGTGGGTTTTAGCATAGATGCCAACATCGCTTAATTATTCCGGAGTGTGATCCAAAATTTGCATGTCCAAACCGGAAAAAATATATAAGAAAATCTGTCTTCTTTCTATGAGGTACATTTTTTATCTCATCACATTTGGCGTTGGAGCTCTGTTGTGAGGGGTCATGTGAAGTGATTGCTCCATCGCATGTTATATTTTTCGCAGTGTGAATGGCAGGTGTGGCGGTTCGTTAGAATAGTTTTCGCTCGCTATTTAGGGCTGCATTATGACAGCTACTGATGATCAAGATTATTATATCAAGGAAGTTATCGACAAAATATGTAATGAGGCGTTAAACAGTAACTTCAAAGACCAATTTGATAGATTTTCTTCGAACTTTGAGGACTATTCAAAGACTATACTGGGTGATTTTTACACCTTCGTACACCAATATATCTTGGATATTAAGGCTAAAGCTGGATATTCTGACTCTGCCTCTGAACAGGAAGAGGTAAGAAAAACTTGTCTTGATGTTTTTACTTTGCTTGGGGAGCCAACCCATGATAATTTGTTAAATTCAGCTATCTTTAGTTTTTTTTCCGCTATTAAGTATAAAAAAACTCCAAATTTTTTCCTTACTAATACTAACCTTAAAAACGAAATTTTCAATTCAGTTAAGAAAGGCGTTAAGCGTCCTCTTTCAGAGGAGAGTTCACCTATCCCTCTAAGTAATAAATATAAGAATATCGCTAATGAAGTTACCCTCACTGAAAATATAGAAATGGATGAGTCAAATGTTAGTGATAATACTCAGAATACTGTCAAAGTTAAAAATTCTGTTAACCCTTTCTACGTCGAAGTCGACAGCAATTGGGCGGCGGTAGCTCATGAAATTACGGTGTTAAACTTGGAAAAACCAAAAATAACGCTAAAAGGCGAACGCATTGTTATACAATGTAACTCTGATAAGGACTTTAAATCTACTCAGAAATGGCTAGACCAAAACAAAAAGAAATATACAACTCTTGATCCTAAAGAACTTCGACCCAAAAAATATGCATTAGGGGCCTCCCATGTTACACCGATACTAAAATTATTGAAGATAGTCTCAGGGAGCATGGTTTCGCAGTCACTAGGGCTGCCATGCTTAAAAATCGTAAAAATGGCCAACCAATGCCAATATACATGGTAAATGTTATCCCTCGTAAGAACTTTGAAGAAATTTACTAAATTAACAATTTACATTATATTTCTGTTAAGATTGAAGCTTTTACTAGCAAAAATCGTGTAAAACAGTGTTACAAATGCCAGGGTTACGGTCACGCATCAGAAGTGTGTGGCTTCGATGCTAAATGTGTAAAATGCGGAGTTCAACATTTAAGTACAGATTGTCACCACAAGGGGCGTATTAAACCCACTTGTGCCAATTGTGGACTGGGGCACCCAGCGAATTTCCGTGGTTGTCCAAAAAATCCTTATAGACTCGAAAATAAACAGAACCGAAAAACAAGTAATAGCGTCAGCAATCTATCCCAAGAATCCCAAATCTTAGCGGATATATTTAAGAATTATAATTATACCAAAAATACTAAAGACTCTGAACCCTCTACAAGTAATGTAGAATTAAACTCTGATAACAATGATAGTACTACCGCAAACACCCATTCCTCCCCTACAATTGAAAATTCTAATGCTCCTACTAATTACACCAATGATATTAAAGACATTCTTAATACTTTCAACGAAGTCAAACAAATCTTTCAAATCACTAAATTCCTAAAATGTATAAAGAACATCTCAACTCAGACTAAGAACCTCGATAATCCGATGCAAAAATTGATGGTTATACTAACTGAATTTGATAAACTTGCTAGTCAAATCAACATTAACGAAGATTAAGCTCTTCATTTGCTAAACTTTTTTCCTTCTTTTTGTCTGTGTTGTTTGTTTAAAAAGTTATTTAAAAAAAAAAACTTCTTTTCTTGTATTTTTATGCTCTTCTCATGATATTACTCTTACTTCTTTCATTTTCATGTTTTTTTCTCCTCAAATTACTAGACTGGGTGGACGCCGTCCTCTTGCTGTCGTTTGTTCCCCTCGGCTTTTGCATTTAACTGTTTATTTGGTTTGAACTCTCCTCACTGTAGCTTTTTCTTACATTATTATTCTTTTTTACTTAAAGTAATTTAAATTCTCTTGTAAATATGTAAAAATTAGTTTTGTTTCTTTTATTCATCATGTTAAACTTTTTTTTTACTTAACAAGCTATATTAAATGTATGGTCTCTGAATTGAGTCTTTTTTTATGGGGCTTCCTTTGGTAGCTTTTACGCCTGTCCTGGACATTTATGTGGATCATATGGAACTCTTTTTTTTTTTTTTTCCCCTACTAGTTCTACTAACAATTTTTTCTTAAAAATTGTCTATCTCTTTAGCTTTTACTCTCCATTTTTTCGTGGCTACTAGCCGCGTTTAAACGCTCTTTTTTCCAAGGCTCCCATTGCATTGTAACACAATATAATCTTAGCCTGGATGTAAAGTTGCCATGCAACTAGGGAATCCACACACCTGCTTGATTGTTCCATTGTTTTTTATTTCAATTTAAAATTTTTGGTTAAATAAAATTTCCGGTTGAAAACGAGTTCATCTTGGATCAGACTCCGGAATAATTAAGAGATGTTGGCATCTATGGTTTTAGGTATATATACGCCGCGCGAAAAAAAATTACTATTTACGATGAAACTTCGAAATTTTAGTAAAATCTCAAAACGTTGTCAGGTAAATGTGTATTTTACTTATATTTTGATAAGAATTGCAATATGCAATGATCTCATTAAATTTTTATCAAGCATTGCTGTGAAACATTTACCGACCAAGGCATTTTCCTGATTTAAGTCAGATAAGTGCCAGTTTTCTCTTTAAAAATAAACTCGTCTTTACAATATCGCGATTACGTAACTCGAGTTTTTTTTTACATAGAAATACTGATATTTTAGGTGAAAGCGTAAAAACCTGGCTGTGTGATTTCAATTACATACCACTGATGGATTTTTATTATTATTATTATTCGCTTAACAAGTTAAGCGGTATGTATGAATAAAGCTTCGACTATCACATACATACTTAACCCTAGAACTACCGGAAATTTTACTCAAGTTTTATAAAAACATTCTACACCAGAATTTTTACTTAAAACTATTTAATTTGTTTATTTAACTTATTATTGTCTGATTTATACATTTAGTTTGTTTTGAAGAAATTTCTGGTTTGAATAAATATTTTGAATGTACATGTCGGGTCCATTGGACCCTTCTGGTAGACAGAGGGTTAAATATAAACTAACCTTTGAATTTACAATCAATTTTTTTTATTTCTACCAGGAAAATAATTCATCATATTTTGTTTATTAATGATGATACAGTTTTTAAATTTTGTTTATCTCGAAGGCCGGCAAAGTTGCTTCAAGAAATCGCAGTCGATTTGAATTAACTGCGGGCAAATTAGTAGTTTGAAATTGAGTTACCTCGTGTCATGTCGGTTAGATAGGTATCAAAATCTAACTCGATAAATACTGTTTCGAATGAAAGACACGGCATCCCACCCTGTTTTGATACGCAAGGTAAAGGAAACAGAAACACCGCATACTAACGTGTAACATATTGTAGAAGAAAGTTACTGGTACGAAACGATTGCAAATAAAACCTACTTTTAAATGATTTACATCAAATTTGCTTAGAGGGCCATCTTCATATCAAAACAAAACCAAACTTTTTTTTTTTTTTTTTTTGAATAGCAGTATCTAAATATGACACATTAAATAAATTCTACACACTTCAATTAGCGTAAATACAAATTTTCATGAAAATCGTAAGATTAGATCCAAAGAAATTAATTATTTTAAAATGACCCTATTTTAGGGACTGTTTCAGAATTGAAGCTCGGTACTCGATTGTTGAAAAGCTACACAATTACTAAGTCACTTGTGTTAATGTATTATTTCTCGCCAATATGACCATTTCTCTCACTTAAGATGTTTCGACTATTGCACCAAAATCTTTCAATAAAATTAGTAATTTATATATATTGTTTCGAATTTTGCTTTTATGCACTATCATGTTTACGTTTTTTAAGCATTATTTGAAAACTCCTTCGTAGAAAAAATTTTAAGTTTTGAATTCGCAGAAAGCAAAACATAATTGATATAAATCTATCAAAAAGTAGGTTGAAAGTCACATTTCTTTGGAATATTAATTTCATAATCCATAATCCATATTATAATTTTTTTTAAATTACAAATTCAATGTATTTATATTTGGAATTTTTAGTGTTAAACCCAAGTAAAAAAAAAAGAATCGCATTAGAACTATAATTTAAGGAGATATTAATAAACATATGAAAATTTAATTTAACATTAGAAGTTTTAAATTTTTAATGTTTATAATTGAAAACCTTATTATCCAACTTAATTAAAATTTTGTATCTAGACATAGTTTGAGCCGAAGTGTAAAAAGATGCTTACAAAATTGGTTGCCATTGAAAAATTAAAGTTGTGTCTCGTTTTAATTTTTAGATGGCCTCCTAAGCTAATTTTAAATACAACACTGAAAAGTACACATTATTTCCAATCGTTCGGTACTAGTAACTTTCTTATCAGTTGTATCAGATTTAGTAGGGGGTGGTTACTTTTTTTTCCTGCCTGTACCAATGGGTAATGGAGTTATGAATAAAAAGGAGGAGACATATAGCGTAGTTTCTCCAGTTGCAAGTGAAGTAACTGGGGAGGTCGTCACAAGATGGCAGCAGATTTTTTACTACGGATCAACATTTTTTGATTACCGCCGAAGCAAACTTCCACCAGTAAATTTTGTATAGAAAATTTCGCCTTATTATAAGATAATTTTAAATACAACACTGAAAAGTAGACATTATTTCCAATCGTTCGGTACCATTAACTTTCTTATCAGTTGTATCAGATTTAGTAGGGGGTGGTTACTTTTTTTCCTGCCTGTACCAATGGGTAATGGAGTTATGAATAAAAAGGAGGAGACATATAGCGTAGTTTCTGCCTTTGCAAGTGAAGTAACTGGGGAGGTCGTCACAAGATGGCAGCAGATTTTTTACAACGGATCAACATTTTTTGATTACCGCCGAAGCAAACTTCCTCCAGTAAATTTTGAATAGAAAATTTCGCCTTATTATAAGCTAATTTTAAATACAACACTGAAAAGTAGACATTATTTCCAATCGTTCGGTACCAGTAACTTTCTTATCAGTTGTATCAGATTTAGTAGGGGGTGGTTACTTTTTTTCCTGCCTGTACCAATGGGTAATGGAGTTATGAATAAAAAGGAGGAGACATATAGCGTAGTTTCTGCCTTTGCAAGTGAAGTAACTGGGGAGGTCGTCACAAGATGGCAGCAGATTTTTTACAACGGATCAACATTTTTTGATTACCGCCGAAGCAAACTTCCTCCAGTAAATTTTGAATAGAAAATTTCGCCTTATTATAAGCTAATTTTAAATACAACACTGAAAAGTAGACATTATTTCGAATCGTTCGGTACCAGTAACTTTCTTATCAGTTGTATCAGATTTAGTAGGGGGTGGTTACTTTTTTTTCCTGCCAGTACCAATGGGTAATGGAGTTATGAACAAACAGGAGGAGACATATAGCGTAGTTTCTGCCAGTTGCAAGTGAAGTAACTGGGGAGGTCGTCACAAGATGGCAGCAGATTTTTTACAACGGATCAACAATTTTTGATTACCGCCGAAGAAAACTTCCTCCAGTAAATTTTGAATAGAAAATTTCGCCTTATTATAAGCTAATTTTAAATACAACACTGAAAAGTAGACATTATTTCCAATCGTTCGGTACCAGTAACTTTCTTATCAGTTGTATCAGATTTAGTAGGGGGTGGTTACTTTTTTTTCCTACCTGTACCAATGGGTAATGGAGTTATGAATAAAAAGGAGGAGACATATAGCGTAGTTTCTGCCAGTTGCAAGTGAAGTAACTGGGGATGACGTCACAAGATGGCAGGAGATTTTTTACAACGGATCAACATTTTTTGATTACCGCCGAAGCAAACTTCCTCCAGTAAATTTTGAATAGAAAATTTCGCCTTATTATAAGCTAATTTTAAATACAACACTGAAAAGTAAACATTATTTCCAATCGTTCGGTACCAGTAACTTTCTTATAAGTTGTATCAGATTTAGTAGGGGGTGGTTACTTTTTTTTTCCTGCCTGTACCAATGGGTAATGGAGTTATGAATAAAAAGGATGAGACATATAGCGTAGTTTCTGCCAGTTGCAAGTGAAGTTACTGGAGAGGTCGTCACAAGATGGCAGGAGACTTTTCAGAACGGATGAACATTTTTTGATTACCGCCGAAGCAAACTTCCACCAGTAAATTTTGAATAGAAAATTTCGCCTTATTATAAGCTAATTTTAAATACAACACTGAAAAGTAGACATTATTTCCAATCGTTCGGTACCAGTAACTTTCTTATCAGTTGTATCAGATTTAGTAGAGGGTGGTTACTTTTTTTTCCTGCCTGTACCAATGGGTAATGGAGTTATGAATAAAAAGGAGGAGACATATAGCGTAGTTTCTGCCAGTTGCAAGTGAAGTAACTGGGGAGGTCGTCAGAAGATGGCAGCAGATTTTTTACAACGGATCAATAATTTTCGATTACCGCCGAAGCAAACTTTCTCCAGTAAATTTTGAATAGAAAATTTCGCCTTATTATAAGCTAATTTCAAATACAACACTAAAAAGTAGACATTATTTCCAATCGTTCGGTACCAGTAACTTTCTTATCAGTTGTATCAGATTTAGTAGGGGGTGGTTACTTTTTTTTCCTGCCTGTACCAATGGATAATGGAGTTATGAACAAAAAGGAGGAGACATATAGCGTAGTTTCTGCCAGTTGCAAGTGAAGTAACTGGGGAGGTCGTCACAAGATGGCAGCAGATTTTTTACAACGGATCAGCAATTTTTGATTACCGCCGAAGCAAACTTCCACCAGTAAATTTTGAATAGAAAATTTCGCCTTATTATAAGCTAATTTTAAATACAACACTGAAAAGTAGACATTATTTCTAATCGTTCGGTACCATTAACTTTCTTATCAGTTGTATGAGATTTAGTATGGGGTGGTTACTTTTTTTCCTGCCTGTACCAATGGGTAATGGAGTTATGAATAAAAAGGAGGAGACATATAGCGTAGTTTCTGCCAGTTGCAAGTGAAGTAACTGGGGAGGTCGTCACAAGATGGCAGCAGATTTTTTACAACGGATCAGCAATTTTTGATTACCGCCGAAGCAAACTTCCACCACTAATTTTTAATAGAAAATTTCGCCTTATTATAAGCTAATTTTAAATACAACACTGAAAAGTAGACATTATTTCCAATCGTTCGGTACCAGTAACTTTCTTATCAGTTGTATGAGATTTAGTATGGGGTGGTTACTTTTTTTCCTGCCTGTACCAATGGGTAATGGAGTTATGAATAAAAAGGAGGAGACATATAGCGTAGTTTCTGCCAGTTGCAAGTGAAGTAACTAGGGAGGTCGTCACAAGATGGCAGCAGATTTTTTACAACGGATCAACAATTTTTGATTACCGCCGAAGCAAACTTCCACCAGTAAATTTTGAATAGAAACTTTCGCCTTATTATAAGCTAATTTTAAATACAACACTGAAAAGTAGACATTATTTCCAATCGTTCGGTACCAGTAACTTTCTTATCAGTTGTATGAGATTTAGTAGGGAGTGGTTACTTTTTTCCCTGCCTGTACAAATGGGTAATGGAGTTATGAATAAAAAGGAGGAGACATATAACGTAGTTTCTGCCAGTTGCAAGTGAAGTAACAGTGGAGGTCGTCACAAGATGGCAGCAGATTTTTTACAACGGATCAACAATTTTTGATTACCGCCGAAGAAAGCTTCCACCATTAAATTTTGAATAGAAAAATTCGCCTCATTTTTGCGGTTTAATCTTCAAAAATTTCTCTCACAAATATGGCAAAAATTTCTATTCCTTTTTATTGGCGGAAGTTGGTCCGGGCATTAGAATCTCTTTTACTAACACTGGCATTAGAATGTTTAGGTTATCACAATATGGCAAAAAAAACAGCGATAATTATCGCCGAAATAAACTTACACCAGTGAAAATAAATATATCGTTTTGGCCATAGTTTTATCTGAAATTCTGTATTGATAAGGCGCTTAAATAAAGATAAAATTTCAACTTAAACTTACTGGTGGGAGTTTTTCCCGGTTGGTAATGATCCATTGCGAAACCGGTTACACGTGAAGCTTCACTACAGCGCTTAGAAGATACAGCGTGGAAAACGGCTACAAAATAGTGCTAAAAAATTGAATCCCATAAATGTACAACGATGCTGAATAACAAGATGTCGAACGTAGCGCCATCGTAGTGGTTTAAAAACGATAGTCATTCTAAAAGAGACTCTTTAACCTATTTTACGTCATTCCTTAACTAAATTAGCTTATAACAGACCAAAATATCTTATATTTATAGTTTCCGATATTTAACATTCTATAATTTTTGAAAACACAGTGTTTATATTGAAAAGAGTTACGAGATGGCGCTCGTATCAACATATTGCCGCTGAGCATGGTTGGAGATTTATGGGATACAAGTTTTTAGCACTTTTTAAAGCATTATAGGAATAGCCGTTTTCCACACCGTATCTTCTAGACGCTGTAGCTTCACTATTTGAGGCTATGTTATTCATAGGCCTCCTTATTCATAGTTCCATGCATTGGGTCGAGATTATTATCTGCTATTAACTGCAACTCATGTCTTCATGTCATGCAAATTATGAGAAATATATCAGGGTCTGAATCAATAAATACCGTTTCGAAAGAAAGACTCAATGTCCCATGCTGATTTGAGACATAATGCAGTGTTGCCAGATTGGAGACTTTTTTAATTCAGATTATTTGACTGTCACCCTTTTTAAAAAATAGTATGATTCGCTTATTTTTTCAGAATTTTTAAACAGAATGAATATTTCTATTTCAAAAAAGCGTTGAAAATCAACAATTTGGGGATAAAAAGGTCCCCAATCTGACAACACTGACATGATGCAAAGGAAAAATAAAGGCACCATTGAGTAGCGTATATTAGGTTAGTTGGGGCAACTGGACCTACGAGGTAACCGGGGCATAGGCTATTTTATAAAAAAACCCGTTGATGTTTTTTAAGTTTTAGCTTTTGTGAGCAATACACCTTAATCACAACTTCCTAAAATAACGTTTGTTAACTTAATCTTAACTCCCACTTTGCTGTGATAGGTTGTCAAATAATTACGTTTCTTTTTTTAAAAAACAACGTCAATATGGTTGAATGAATATGGTCCTCGGCTTTTTATTAAAATGCTGTAAGTACTTTTATTAAACAATCATTTTTTTTTAAGATTAGGCATTTAACTACATTAATATTATTAAGTATCTATCTATACATATTTACTTCACATTTCAAATGTAAGCTCGGTGCCCCAGTTACGCCATAAATTTTTCAAGAATAGGGTAGCTGGGACATGTATCCGGTGTAACTGGACCATGCTGGATCATGTTACCGCAATAGTTATAAATAATTTTTTTTTGAGTTTCTCTTACTATGGGAAAAAAATTTCTCCATTGTTTTTTGTTCACAATAAAGAAAATTATAGAATACCTTATTAATATTACGTAATAAAATTTTAAAAAAGCATATTGGGTGGTATCTAACCAAATTTATTGACATCTTGAGAGGCAGTGATGCCGTTACATAATTTTAATCCCTAACTGCCACATTGGAACCGGAATTTTATGATGAAAATTTCACATTTTTTAAGTACGCGAAAATGTATTATTACATCTTTACAAATAGATTCTCTAGTAAATACTGGTGTCATTATATTATTTGAACATTTTACGAATGCAAGTACCTTGCCTGAGAGCGAGATAGCCAAACCTTGAAATTGTACGATACACAGGGGTTGTATTCTATAGGGAAAGTTTTATTGTTCCTACCACTATTATGAAAATAATATCTTCATCGGAACTTTCTTTAGAATATGTTAAATAAAATGATGATAACGGTAACTTTTTAGAGGTTCTGGTAGGAACAATGAAATTTTCCCTATATAATGCGATACCTGGATACAGATAAAGTACTTAAGTTCTTACGTAGGCGTTTTTTCATAGATTTACCTTGCTATTTGTTTCCTTAAAATACACATGTGACTTTTATACTTATTACCTATACTAAAGTACATAAGTACTTACTGAATTCTTATGTTTTTCGTATAAAAAATCTAATATTTTCACTTTTAGTGCTTTTTTTAGACACATTGACAGCAAAGGTTTCCCTTACAACGCTCTTTATTGATATAAAGGGTGTTCCGTTAAAGGGGTCCGATATTAATAGGGGTAATAGAGGAGATCACACGGAGCATAAATCAGTATATAATGCCTGGCCGGATCTCAATAATTTTCAAGTTACAGCAAATAGAATGAAAAATCGGAAATTTGTAAAAAACCCCCATTGCTAAACTATCGATAATGCTACATAAAAACGAAGCACATATTTAGAAAGAGCCGAAAAAATCCTACGAAATGACATAAGTTGTTTTAGAATATTGAGGATTAATGGCGAGTTACAAGCTCTGAAACAGTGAAAAAATACAAAATCAAATATTTAGCAAAATAGTTAATCGTTAATTCCAAAAATGCAACTCTACCTACATCAAGGAAAATGTTATAAAATTTGGTCCATTCCGAAAGCTTTCGAAGAAGCTGACAATAAACCATATCAGTTTAATTGTATGGGAGAAATCAAGCAGTTCCCTAGTTACAACTCTGTACTGTTGCACGCTCGGAAAGGGCGAAACTCCGCCCATGACGATTGTAAACACCCCGTTTTAATATCTTTCAATTATACATTTCTGATCAACCTCTATCAATACCCTTTCATTATTCAGTCTGTCAAGTGAATGACATATTGTGCAGCTCTCGCCTTGTCTTAAAGCAAACTCCGTGACTGCTGCGTTTCCTCCATGAACTTTCAGGATGATGAAGAAGAAGTACTTTTTTTACCAGAAGACTATGCTTCACATATGTCATAAAGTACGTGGAATGTAATTCTGTATTTGTCATTTTTCTTTTATTTTCAACACTTTTTGGCACAGTATTTTGTAAGTCACAGACTGTGGTGTACTCAAATTGTAAATTACAAAGTTTGTATGAATTAATTTAAAATTTAGTGTCTTTTTTAAATTTATAATTAATAAAATTATTATGCTATTTGTTATTATTATTTCCTATCATAAATTATGATGCACACATACATACAATAATTGTCCATGTAAAACATGTACTGAAACTTCTTGCATAGTTACAAATCGCAATATTTTTAATTATTTCCGAATTTTCACCACCAGTTTAATTTTAAAGAATTTAACTTAAGCTTTATATCAATAAAAGACCACTTTAAAATGTAGACTATTATTGTAAAGTTATTTTGGTTCATTAAACTCTTGAATAATTAAAAATGTTGCATCTCAGAAGAAGCATGATCGAAAATGTATAGTTGAGAGTAATTAAAAAGGCGGTGTTTCCAATCGTGATGGGCGGAGTTTAACCTTTGCTAGTGTCAAAGAAAGCGGAGTTGTAACTAAGAAACTGATTAATTTCTCTCACACAATTAAACCGATATGGTTCATTGTAAGCTTTTTCGAAAGTTTTCGGAATGGACCAAATTTTACTACATTTTCCTTGTTGTAGCTAGAGTTGTCTTTTTGGAATTAACGATTAACTATTTTGATGTATATTGGATTTCGTACTTTTTTCACTGTTTCAGGGCTTGTAACTCGTCAATAAATATTGCTATTTTAATACAATTGATGTCATTTTGTAGGAGTTTTTCTGCTCTTTCTAAATATGTGCTTCGTTTTTATGTAGCATTATCGATAGTTTAGCAATGAGGGTTCTTTTACAATTTTCCGAATTTTCATTCTATTTGCTGTAACTTGAAAACTATTGAGATCCGACCAGGCTTTATATACTGATTTATGCTCCATGTGATCTCCTCTATTACCCCTATTAATATTGGACCCCTTTAACGGAACTTTCTGTATAATTTACATGATCTGCCTGGTTTAAATTTTTTTAAGTTGTTTACAATTTTTCAAACAGGACCTGATATCCCATATGAAAAAAAATAAACGCGTGTGGAACATAGACACTCCTGGTCCACTTACCCCATTTTTATGGGGCAACAACTGGACCAATGAGGTAAGAAAGATAAAATATGCATAGTTTTATATTTTTAAATATTAAAATGTAATTTTGAGCGTTTCTGTCTGGTAGAGGGAACCTAACTGAACACATTTACATATGTTCAGACTTTAACCCTTTGATTCTTGCTCCCGCGATATTCACGGGCTGTGTCTTTTGTTCAGATTGTTTGATTCCACTAGTTTTATAAAACAGTGTACTTGGCTTTATTATCGTATCATTTTACCTGTCATTAAATAAGCTGAATATTTCTTTTTCAAAAAAGTGGTGCCCATAAGCAATTTGAAATTTTAAACCGTAATTTAATGCGACCGTTAAGGGGTTAATTCGAATGAACATTAGCTTTTTGAAGCTGAATTGTCAGGAGCTCCAGAGTCACATTGTAAAATGATGGCCCAGTTGCCCCAACTAACCTTAATTTGTAGAAGAGAAATTATTTAACAAAACGTTTATCGTGTGCTTAACTAGTGTTCTTACATTTTTTTGTTAAATATATTTTCTGGTTTAATTTGATTAAAATTTAAAAAAGGGAATACCATTTTTCTTTTTCATCATCAACTAAAACCAGAACTTTGTATAAATGTACCACCGAGTAATTCATCTGTTATATCAAATACATACACCGTTCACCTAAAATAGCTAGTCAATTGTATTTTAAATGCACTATGAACACATAAAAAAATCCAACACTTATCTTATATCCCATACAGTGTTTGCAGCAATAAAAAGACGAGCGTGACAATCTGTACAAAATGTCGGCACAAAACACATGGACTGTTTCAAAGATAGCCTCTTTCCTCGCTAAAATAACAAACCTGGGACTACCTAGGACTACCTTAAACATGTTTCTAAGCAGAAAATTTATATAATGTATAATTTTTAAATAACTTCATGTTTTTTTTCTTTTTTCGATATAAGATATAATATTTTATTTATAAGTAAAATTCTGGTTCGATAAAAGTTTATAATGGGTCAAATTAAAACACATTTTACGGGAGACTACTTGGGGATTGGCGAATATGAAATAGTGAGGAGTTTGAGCTCACTTTTCGGAGCCCTGTACCGTCAGCGCCCTACAATTTTAAATCCCAGCCCGATACCGAAAGAATGAAAAACAAGTTGGAAATTGCTCGTCAAACGTGGCAAATGAGGTGCGTTCGTACTATAACTAGTTTTATAATTATTTTTTGCACCCCACATTGTACTGAATGTATATTTTTTGCGCTTCATAAGTGCATAGTCTGTAACATCATTAAAATGTACTTACAATAATTTTTTCCCCATTCCCCGTAATGTAACGGAAAACTTTTGACTGTCCCTGTAATTAAACTATACATTCGATTTTCATAAAATTTGAAATGGCTCGACAAAATTTTGCAGCAATTATATATTTAAAATTTCAGACCATTCGGAAGGCTGTAAAATCGTTAAAATGCATTTGCAATAATTTTTTCCCATTGGCCATAATGTAACGGAAAACTTTTGTGTGTCCCTGTAATTAAACTATACATCCGATTTTCATAAAATTGGAAATGGCTCAACAAAATTTTGCAACAATTATTATATATTAAAAATTTCAGACCATTCGGAAGGCTGTAAAATCATTAAAATGCATTTGCAATAATTTTTTCCCATTGGCCATAATGTAACGGAAAACTTTTGGGTGTCCCTGTAATTAAACTATACATCCGATTTTCATAAAATTGGAAATGGCTCAACAAAATTTTGCAACAATTATATATTAAAAATTTCAGACCATTCGGAAGGCTGTAAAATCATTAAAATGCATTTGCTATAATTTTTTCCCATTGTCCGTAATGTAACGGAAAACTTTTGGGTGTCCCTGTAATTAAACTATACATCCGATTTTCATAAAATTGGAAATGGCTCGACAAAACTTTGCAGCGATTATATATTAAAAATTTCAGACCATTCGGAAGGCTGTAAAATCATTAAAATGCATTTGCTATAATTTTTTCCCATTGGCCGTAATGTAACGGAACATTTTGGGTGTCCCTGTAATTAAACTATACATCCTATTTTCATAAAATTGGAAATGGCTCGACAAAACTTTGCAGCAATTATATATTAAAAATTTCAGACCATTCGGAAGTCTGTAACATCACTAAAATTCACTTGCAATAATTTTTCCCATTGGCCGTAATGTAAAGAAAAACTTTTGACTGTCCCTGTAATTAAACTATACATCCGATTTTCTTAAGATTGGAAATGGCTCGACAAAATTTTGCAGCAATTATATATTAAAAATTTCAGATCATTCGGTCGGGTAGTTTTTGCTCTGTTATATGCGGACGGACAGACAGACGGACGGACAGACGGACAGACAGACGGACTGAACGACGACTATAGGTGCTACGTATTTATATAATTACGAACGCACCTAAAAAGCATAACACTTTAAAATTCTTTTAAATGCAATATCTCATTTTTAAATAACTTCTTACATTTACCCCCTGTTATGTAGTGTTAATCCCTGCACATAATTGATTTTATGGAAATTTATATCCAATTTTATCAAAAGAGATGTTTTGTATCAGATAAAAATATTTGATTTGGTTCAGATAAAAATATGCGTAGTTAAAAAGTTCAGCATATATTTCTCCCCTAACAAGCAAATCTGATGGGCACATTAACGAACTCCGTTTTGTGAATAAATGAATGAAATTGCAGAAATTAAATTTTATAAGACGAAGAATCGAAAAACAATTTTCTATTTCCTATTTCCTATAAAAGTTATGCTTCTTAAATTATAATCGATTCATTCCTCAAAACAGTCTTTTATGATTCCTGTGTCATTAAAATCAGCTGATTTCTTTTTGATTTGATTTTGAATTAAACATTTGACGCCTTTATATCAAAGATCTGATATTTTTATCATGGAACTATTAAGAAAAAGGAACTGACATATCCTTAAATTAGTGAGGCAACAACTGCAACCGCTTTCGCAGGAGGTTTATTACCGTAGAGGCAGATACCCGACAGTAAATTTAATTAGAATTTTTGTCTTTATTCAAACACTTTTTTAATTGAAAATTTCAGTTAAAAATAATGGCAAAAAACTGATGTTAATTTTTACTGGTGGAAGTTTAATTCTTCAGTAGTTAGTTCCGCCATATTATGACAACCAAGACAACCTAGACAACCTCCTGTCAGTGTCAAAGAAAAGATTGTAATACCTGGGTAAACTAACACTATTAAAAAGGAATAGAATTTTTTTACCATGTTTCTGAGAGAAAATTCCTATCAATGAGACGCTTGAATAAGACGAAATTTTCTATTCAAGTTTTCTGGTGGAAGTTTTCACCGGCGGTAATCAGAAACTGTAGATACGGCTAATAAAACAGCAGCCATTTTGTGACAACCTCCTCAATTACTTCACTCGCAACTCCTAGACAATATACAATAAGTCTCCTCCTCTTTATTCATAACTTCATTGCTGTTATAGGAAAAGAGAAAATATTGCATGATTGCTTTCTATCAGAATAACAATACATGATAATTATATGTACAGTCGTGGAAAAAAAAAGTAAACACCCCCTACTAACTTCTCAACAAATTATCGTAGAAGAAAGTTACTGGTACCGAACGATTGGAAATAAAGTCTACTTTTAAATAATGTATATAAAATTTGCTTAGGGGGCCATCTACATATTAAAACAAACCATAACTTTGTTTTTTTCAATAGCAGTACCCAATTCTGACAGCATAAATGAATTCTACACCTTTCAATTAGCCTAAAAACGAATTTTTATGCAATTCGTACCATAAGTTTCCGAGAAATTAATTATTTTAAAACGAGCGATTTTAAGGGCTGTATCCAAACTGAAGTTCTGTACTGGATTGTTAACCGAGAGAGCTCCTTCCTTGATCAAGGCACCTTAAGCGCCACTCAAGGAGTCAATGAAGCGTGTTAGATTACAGTACAGCAGAATAAATTTCAAAATGTCTACTCACTTCCACATTAGACGGCCCCTTAAACCATCATTTTATCGTTTTTTAAGCATAATTTGAAGACTACTTGGAAGAAAAATGTGAAATTTTTGAATTTCCATAAAGCAGGCCTTAATAAATCTAAATCCATCAAAAAAATTGTAGGTTGCAATTCATAATGTTTTCGAATATTAATTTCATAATTCATAATTCATATCATAAAATTATAAAAATTGCAAATTCAGCTTATTTATGTTTGGGTATATTAGTATTATTACTACGAAAAAAAAAATAGCACATTAGGAGCCTAATTTCGGGAGATATAAATAAAAATATGAAAATGTAATTTAACATTAGAAGCACTAATTTTTGAATGTTTATAATTCAAAAACTTATCATTCAAAAGACTTCAAATTTGGTGTCTAGGCATAGTTTGAACCGAAGATTGGAAATATCTCGTTAAAATTGGGTATTGCTATTGAAAAAAATGAAGTTTGTATTCGTTTTAATATGTAGATGACCCCTTAAGAAAAATTTATATAGATCATTTAAAAGTAGACTTTATTTCCAATCATTCGGTACCTGTAACGTTCTTCTACGATGATTTGTTGAGGAGTTAGTAGGGGGTGTTTACTTTTTTTTCCACGACTGTACTTCCAATGAAAGTTACTTCGTGAATGCGCAGAGCACAGCCGCAGCATGAGCAGAAATCCTAGTGAAAATTGCATAGAATCACTAAAGTTATATTCACATGAAGTACGATTATGATTCACCCACAATAGAAAACTAAAAATTTGAAAACCTTAAGCTAATTCTGGTTGAATAAAAACAAATAAAATATTCATTTCGCTCTAAAAATTAAAAAATAAACGTTCCAATTGAAAAATATCCTACTGCAGGTGTGGCTAACTGTGGCACGGCGGATACCACTAATTTTTTAAAGAAATTGCCCACTTACTCAATCGCAGAGATTCGATGATCAGATAAGACATTTTGCACTATATAATTATAGTGGTGTCGAGCGTCCCACAGATCGCCACAGATCCTATTATCACAAACAAAAATCGAACAACAAATTATTCACGCCTCTTCTGATTGGCTTTCAGAGTCCAAACTGAGCACGGCGTCGGTCGTTGGCATCGAAATACTCAAGGTCAGAGGACACGACTTGTGATGTCATCACTAATCGACCGGTTTTTTTTTTCTGTTGGAATTCACACTGGAAACATTTGTATAGCAATTTTCAGTTATTTTATTTATGGAATATCTATAATCTTATAAAACAATACTAACTATTCAAACTTACTGGGGATAATTTGGAATCCCCCCCCCAAAAAAAAATCAGCCAGAAGAGGCAACACTGTGACATTCCGCATGTGGCTGGATTTTTTTTAGGGATTCCGAATTCTCACCAGTAAGTTTAAATAATTATTATTGTTTTATAAAATTATAGATATTCCACAAATAAAAGAAAGAAAACTGCTAACCAAAAATTTCCGGTGTGAATTCCAACATAGTGAGAAGTCGGTCGATCAGTGGTGACGTCACAACTTGGGTCCTCTGGCTGCAGGCCAACGTATTTCGATGACAACAGCTTGGTCTGAGTCCGTCTGATCACTAATATACAAAACATCAAATCAAAACGAATAGTAAACGAAAGCAATTTTTTGAGATTAAAAACTGAATTATTGTGCCGAAAAACATTAAAAATTTATAATTTCAAATTGTTATCATAGCTCATACGTTTTGGCCGCATAAAAACAGAATGTTTATTGGTTTACCTGTTAACGGACTGAGAACGTTTATCTAAATGCAACTTATGGTACACAAGCACTCTACGAAAATTCAAATTTCTTAACTTAATTTAAATTTAATAACTACTTTTGCCTAAATATGTTTTAATATGATATAAAACAACATTTCAAACATATTTTTGCACTAGGAACTATTGGTCTACAACTAATGAGATAGGTGTTAGCTACCAGACAAAGATAAGGGGAGGCAGTCTGCAGTGGTGAGGCGTTAGGGTGGAGGGGGACCCTATGCTTTTACTATCAGTATTATTGTATGCTAAATTTTGCTTTGTTTATTCGTATAATATTCAACGATTCAACAAATCCAAATTTTCTACATAATAGGGTTGGTAGTAAAATGATCGAGCACCCTCCACCCCGTAACGCTATGCTACCAACACTCTGTATATATAGAGATACAGTAAAACGTTCATAGCGACCACACCCGAATAGCAGACACCTCTATTAAGGGAACACTTTTTCAGTCCCTAACACTCATATTAATTTTTATGTTTTTACCTCTGAATAGGAATGACCTCCAAAAGCAGACAAATTTTGCGCCAAAGGGGTGTCGTCCCTATTGACAGGTTTTGTATAATATACTATATACCGGATGAACCAAAAGTTCGTTAAAACTTTAAAAACTCATAAAAAAGGAAGAAACAATGATAAAGGAGTGCGGTTTACAAGAAAGTGCTCACAGGGTAGTAGGATATTTTTTAGCAGCAAGAAAAAAAATTAGTTAAAAAATCACATGTTGAGGGCGCTGACAACCCGAAACACAATAAGCAGGTACTATGACAAAACGTGGTTTTGTCGTAGAATGTTCTGAGGGTCATATTCAACATTTGTTATAAGAAGAACAAATGAATGGAGCGTATTGTTGTCCTATTCATTCTGTTTCTGGTCGCCAGCGCCCTGTACATGTGATTTTTTTAACTAATTTTTTTTCTGCCAAAAAAAGAAATCCGACTACCTTGTGAGCTCTTTTTTGGAAACCGCACTCCATTATCATAATTTCCCTTTTAGGTGCGTTCGTAATTATATAAATACGTAGCACCTATAGTCGTCGTTCAGTCCGTCTGCCTGTCCGTCTGCCCGTCCGCATATAACAGAGCAAAAGTTACCTAACCGAATGGTCTGAAATTTTAAATATATTATTGTTTCAAAATTTTGTCGAGTCATTTAAAATTTCATGAAAATCGGATATATAGTTTAATTACAGGGACAGTCAAAAGTTTTCCGTTACATTACGGCCAATGGAAAAAAATGATTTCAAGAGCATTTTAATGATGTTACAGCCTTTCGAACAGAATGAAATTGATATACACTTATGAAGTGTACTAAAATATACATTCAGCGCAATATGCGGTGCAAAAATTATTATAAAACTAGTTATAGTACGAACGCACCTCATTTGCCACGTTTGACGAGCAATTTCCAACTTGTTTTTATGAGTTTTTAAAGTTTTAACGGACTTCTGGCTCACCTGGTATATGTGTGTGTCTACATTTTCTAACAGATAAAATACAATTCTGCTAATCCTGGGGTTTCAAAGTTTACCTGAATGTGGCATTTTGAGACTTATTTAAAAAGATGAATATTTTAACTTAACTTGTATATAGTAAATACAGAACTTGTGTAGTAATATAAATTATTTAAAACAACGTTTAAACACACAATAAAATAAGTTGATTTGATCAGATGTATACGTTTCGTGAGTACTAGGACTCACATCCTCAGTGTAAAAAACTTTAAAAACAATATCCCCCAACTACATGAACGGTGAAAACCCAAATGTCAAAACAAAATACCAAAAGACCATCAAGTTCTAACAGCCAATGAAATTAATGCGGAAGTGAATTGTCGTAACACAACAAATCCACCCAGAAAATTGAGATGTGACACCACCATACATCTCAACTTTCTGGATGGATTTGTTGTGTCACGACACTTCACTTCCGCATTAATTTCATTGGCTGTTAGAAATTGATGGTCTTTTGGTATTTTGTTTTGACATTTGGGTTTTCACCGTTCATGTAGTTGGGGGATATTGTTTTTAAAGTTTTTTACACTGAGGATGTGAGTCCTAGTATTCACGAAACGTATACGTCTGATCAAATCAACTTATTTTATTGTGTGTTTAAACGTTGTTTTTAAATAATTTAACTTGTATATATTTATAAACTAATTTCAACGAGTAAAATATTATGTTTTAATAAATTAAAAATTCTGTAGCATCATTACTACTAAATAAATCCACCATTGTGATCATAAATCGTTACTTATTCTAAGTTTGATTAAATAGTTTTAATCTGAAACTTTTGAATATAAGACTTTTCCTGAAGCAACAAAACTTAACAACGAAGTTTCGAGATTCCTATTTTAGTAAAATCCTTTTTAGCAAAGACAAATAAAGAGTTTCAAAGTTTGCTTCATAGCTCAAAGAATTTCCATATAATTTAAAAATCCTATGCGAAATTCTTCATTTGATTTCAAACTTTTAAGGAAGAATTAGAGATTACACATTTAATTTTGTTAAACGAATGCACTAAAAGGGACATTTAAATTTCGTCAAAATAAAACTAAGAAACGAATGTATTATACATTTAATATTAAAAACTAAGCCAAAAAAAAATAAAATAAAATAATCAAAGTAATTTATAGATTTTTTTTTTCCTTTTGAAATGAAACATTTAAAACATTTGGAAAAAAGGAATTACCTAGACCAGAGGTTGCCCGCTGTGGCACACTAGACACCACTAACATTTTATAGTAATCATTGCCTTATCTAATCATCGAATCTCTTTATTCAAGAAGTCGGCTATTTCTTTAAAAAATTAGTGGTATGCGGCGTGCCACAGTTAGCCACACCTGCCTTATCTAATCATCGAATCTCTGCGACTCAAGAAGTCGGCTATTGCTTTAAATATTATAGACGAGAACCGGCAGTCAGTACAGACAATCACCTCATCGAGTTCACAGATGAATTTCTAGGATTAGTTAAATCTTGATTCGAATATTACAACGCAATCGGTCTGCCAAGTCATATTTTGGTGGAAAACACCTGAAACTCCGATTTTAGAGGCTGACTTTTCAGGTGTTTTCCACCAAGATATGACTTGGCAGACCGATTGCGTTCTAATATACGAATCAAGATTTAACTTATCCTAGAATTTCATCCGTTAACTCGATGAGGTGATTGTCTGTGCAGTGTTGCAAGATGGGCTACTTTTTTTTTAAATCATATTCATGATTGGCACCACTTTTTTGAAATGGTAAAATGCACCTTATTTAACGACATATTAATTAAGGTGAAAACAAAGAGAATTTTACCGTTTCAATAAAGTGGTGCCAATGAAGAAATCTTAATTTAAAAAAGTAGCCCACTGGCAACACTGTGTCTGTGCTGCCGTCTCCCGGTCTATTAGTGAAATGCGGCGTGCCACAGTTGGTCACACCTGGCCTAGACTCTGACAGGACTGCAAAATGGTCCATTTTTACAATAGCAGTAATTCTAATGAAAAGTGTTCTTGTTTGTTTTTTGCAACATTTTTCAATAGAAATAACCTTAGGATAAGTCTTTTATAAAATTTTCAAAAGAAATTTAAAAATAAAATATCTCCTTGAAAAAAGTGATTGTATTAATCTTTTCAGGGCCGTTAACTTCAAAGAAAGACATTATACTAATTTACTCGTTTTTTTTTATCTATTGGGTTGTAAAGAAAGCCCTGTCCGTTTGGGAAAATCAATTCGTACCGAAAAATTTTGCCCGGTTATTATTAGACATTGGATATCGGAATCAATGTCTAATATTTAAATGATAGAATTTTCCAGTACGAATTGATTTTTCCGAACGACGCAATACATAATGTGGATTTGTTTAACACCCGCAATCTCATTGCCAGCTGAAGTTCCACGTCGAATCTACTAGCGAAAATCCATCTGACAGATCTCATTCGCTTGTTGTGTTCTATTTTGCGGTGATAAACTATTAAATTAATATGTTCACATTTCTCCGGTTCCTGGGTGTTTATTTCTGGAAACTCTATATTGGCCTTTTGTAACACACTGGCTATTAATCCTTTCCGGCGCAGAGCACTTCCATTGCAGAAAATATTGAAATGAATGAATGACATCGGAATTTAAGTACAAATTTATTTGAAAATAATAAAAAGCTATTTTTCCCATACATAATAAGTGGAAAACATTTGTACCAGAATTCTGGTGTCATTGTGGCATTTGGGAATTATGTTGGATGTCCATTTAAACAAACATTGAGCTACAAAGGGTTAAGTAAATGTCTTCCACTACTGGAAAAACAATGGAGTTATAAATAAAGAGGAGGATACATGTAGTGTATTGCCTGCCAGTTGCGATTGAAGTAGCTGATGTGTTTGTCACAATATGGCGGCTGTTTTTATTTCAATCGGATCAACAGTTTCTGATTATCACGGGACAAACTTTCACCAGTAAATTTCAATAGAAAATTTCGTTGACTTTAAGCGCCTTATTCATACAAAATTTCTCTCTAAAATATGGTAAAAATTTCTATTTGTTTTTAATGGTGGAAATTTGGCAGGTATTATAATATTTCTCACTGAAAGTGGCAGGACGTTATCTAGGTTGACGCAATATGGCGAAAACGCAGGGCTTGACTACAGCCAAAATTCCACTCGTAAAAATAAACATCTGTTTTTGCTGTTATTTGTGACTAAAAGTTTTCATTAATAAGGCTTTTAAATAAGAAGACAATTCCTATTTATATTTACTGATTGCAGTTTGCGCCGGCAGTAATCAATCCCTCCAAAAGCGGTTAAAATTGAAGCATCACTTTTTTAACCCCTTAACACTCGAATTAAATTACGGTTGAATAATTCAAATTGCTTATTGGCACCACTTTTATGAAAAAGAAATATTCACCTTATTTAATGACAGTAAAAACGGTACTAAAATATAGCCAATTTCACTATTTTATAAAACTGGTGGGAATCAAACAATTTGAGTAAAAGACACAGCCCGAGAATATCTCGGGAACGAGAATCAAGGGGTTAAGGCTATGCCAGTTCCTCTTTATTAATAGTTCCATAGGGAAAACATTGCTTTGCTTTTGGACGGTACAACGATTTTTTCTTGACAAAATCATCTTTAGGCGGTAATTTCGTATTATTGCCGAAACGTCAGTGAAGGCTTACTGTGGAGACCCGAAATGTTTTTGGTTTCCATCTGTTTGTTAGTTTGTTTGTTAGTTAGTTAGTCTGTCTGTCTCGCGATAACTGCCATAAAAAGCATCCGATTAGCTTGAAATTAAGGATGCATGTTGGTGAGGTCCCCGGATTTAGCTGTATAGTTTTTGGTTAAATTTGGTTCATTCGTTCGGAATATATAGAACATTTTATTTTGCGCCTAATGCTTTCCTATAGCAATTCACACGATTTTTCCATTTTTATTTGTTGAAAGGAAATGGCTCATATGATTGAAAGATTTAAATCATAAATTATGGATGATGGAATTTCCTAATTGGAACCATACATTATACATATTAGTTTGAAATTTTGTGTATACATTTGTCAGAGTTTTTAAATTCAATGTATAACTCATGGAGGGATTTTATATATGTGTTCCAATAATATAAAATATTTCCTTTTATAAATTTCGTTTTTTTTAATGCACATATTTCATTGTCTTAATTTTCTTTTAACTGTTGCCTAGCAACGGAACTACACCTAAAAATATTGGAAATGTGAAAATATGCGTAATTGTTTGAAGTCAACTCAACGTCGAAAGGATGAATTAATGCTTTTGTGTCTTTACACATAGATCGAATTTACCCCCAGAAATAAAGAAAGGCTATGTTCTATTGATTTTGTTCAAATAATTTTCTTATAAATTAAAAAGTTCATTATTTTCATAAAGAATAAACTGACATTTTGCTATAAAATTTAACAACCTTTTTTTTTTTTTTTTTTTTTTTTTTTTTTTTTTTTTTTTTTTTTTTTTTTTACCGTTGCCAAGAAAATCCGATAAAGGAATAATAATTTATCCTAAACAGTTAATTTTGATTTGAAAGATTTTCATGTGCAAGAGGAAAATGAAATAAAAAAAAGCAAATTGATATAAACGTCAAAATTATGCACCGCAAAATTATCGCTGTCGAAAATGACGTCATTGTATCGGAAAATAAATATTTCCATTCTTTAAAACCAAATATTAACTAGACTGCCTGAAAAAATATTTTTTGATGAGTGTTACTTCTTAATACCGCCTCATTTCAGAAAATATGAATGAAAATTATTTTATTTTTAAAAGAAAATTACATTTTCATTCATAAAACCTAAACTTTTAATATAATCGCGTCAACGTAAATCATTTTCTGTCTACCAGTATTGAAAAATAAGGCTCGGAAGTGTAAAAAGAAATCTAAGATTTACGATAACCATTAGCGCAATCAATAAAAAGTTACATATGTAAATTAATGAGACCACGAGGCGTTCAGAGGTACGGAGCCCCCCTGAAGACTTTATTTAAAAAAATACCAGAATTAGTAGCTCATGAAAATTTCAAAATATCCTTCCATAGCAACGTTTTTAATTTAACGCTTCTACGTCTGCAACTAACTATACTACGTCTTGCTTCTAACGCTAACGTCTGAAAACTTCGTATTTTTTATTCTTATAAATAATTACATAATTTGAAAACTTTAAATTGCGGTTTGCAGGAAATTGAATATTACCAGAGTGTGACTAAAAACAATGATTTGCAGAACTGACGTTGAGGCTCCTGATCTGCAGATTTACTAGTTGCCGAAACGTCAGTGAAGGCTTACTGTGGAGAACCGAAATTTTTTGGTTTCCATCTGTTTGTTTGTTTGTTAGTTAGTTAGTTAGTCTGTCTGTCCTGCGATAACTGCCGTAAAAAGCATCCGATTAGCTTGAAATTAAGGATGTATATTGGTGAGCTCCCCGGATTTAGCTGTATAGTTTTGCGTTAAATTTGGTTCGTTTGTTCGGAATATATAGAATATTTTATTTTGTGACATAATGCTTTCCTATGGTAAGTCAGACGATTTTCAAATTTTCATTTATTGAAAGAAATCGCTCATATGAATAATAGATTTAAATGGTAAATTTTGGATGCTGAAATTTTTAAATATGAGCATTAAATTATTCCTTTTAGTTTGCAATTTTGTCAAAACATTTGTCAGAGCTTTTAAATTAGGTGTATAACTTATGATGGAATTTTATACATGTGTTCGAATAATTAAAACATTTTATTTTATGAATTTACTTGTATTTCATTTTTTTTTTCCTTTTAACCGTTGCGTAGCAACTATATCTCATCTAAAAATATCATAAATGTGAAAGTATGTATGTTTTTTTTAAGTCAAATCAAAGTTAAAAGGAATGAATTAATGAATGCCTTTGTATAGATATTTGCATATAGATTGATTTAAACGCAGAAATGAAAATAGTATTTATATCCTATACAGGGTGTCCGGTCTCAACGGTGTCCAATGGCTAATTCCTAAACCGTTAGTCATAGACATATAGTTCCAATTACAAAAATGTTTTAAATCAGGTAAAGAAACATTTTAAAAGCGATTTGGGTCAATAAAAACATTTCTTAAAAAATTGCGAAATTTAAATTTTTACACGGTCCCCCGGTCCTATAAGTAATATTTAGTAATTTTTTCCTATTACACTGACAAGTAAGACAAAAAAAAGTCCCATTCATATAACACTAAAATTGAGCGAGTTATTAAACTTTAAGAATGCATGACTTATGACACTTTTCTACTCTGAAAACAAATGAGTTTGGCTTGGCTTTGAGGGATAATATACCAAGTGTTTAAAGTATTCGAAGATCTTACTTCATGTGTATCTGCGCTTTGAAAAAATATCCTACAAGTATTATGATTAAGTCTCAAATTGGCTAAAATGACATATGTTTTATTTTGTCAGGATTTGAGACTGTTTCTCTTATTATTTCTTTTAACAAAAATTATGTTTTTTTTATAAGTTTTTATGTTACTTCAACAATCGTATGTATGTTTTTCCAGTTCAAAATTTGTACTCGAACTTTAACCCACTTTTAAATATCCGATCGATATTGCATTTTACATACTGGCGCAAATCCGATAACAATTTAATATTATTAAGATTTTCGGTGGTTACAATTTATACTTATTTTACAGGATAACACAAAAAATTTCGGATAGATTTCTGCCAAGGAGTTTAAGAAAAAGTTTTAGATTAGATAATACAAGACTGCGATTGTTGGGTTTTTTAACTTTTATGTATTTTTTAGCACTGAATCCAAAAATTACCTTAATTTTTAACCATCATGTCAGGATATTTCGCAAATCATAAATTTTCAAATTTAAAGAATAACAAAAATCGAATACTATAAAGTAGAGGAGATGGTTGTGTTTTTTAACTTTTGATAATTGATTTTTACACAGTTTTTAGCACTGAATCTGAAAATGACCTTCATTTTTAACCATCACGTTAGAATTTTTTTGCAAATCGCAAATGTGTAAGTTAAAATATAGCGAAAATCTCATACTATAAAACATATGTAAAACATTTTTTTTAATTTAATTTAATTTAATTTAATTTAATTTAAAGATTTATTCGATATTTTTGCTTATCCTGGGATTCTTACAGCTAAACAGCTGAGTGGTCCGATGAAATGGGGAGGAAATTCAATTTTAACATTGAACTTCTTAACTTTGAAATTTGCAATTTGCGAAAAATCCTGATATGATAGTTAAAAATGAAGGCCATTTCGGATTCAGCGGTACAGAAAATATAAGAATCAATTATCAAAAGCTAAAAAACATGACATGACTCAACTTTTGCAGGCTTGTGCAATCTAATAATATTTTAAAATACGTATCATTTTGTAAAGAATTGAGGCTGTTAATTTAGAATCATTTTATTTAACAAAAATTCTGTTTTTTCTTTCTTCTTAAATGTTTATTACAAATTGTATATTTTCCATTAATATGCCAGAATGATTAAAGATTTCAAATTTATATTGCAATGTTAATTTTACTCCCAAACATTTTTTATATCTGACGAAATTATATTTGGAATAAATTTGAGAATGACCCCCAATTTGCAGCAAAAAATATGCTCCAACTTTAAACAGCTATTACTCGGTCAATTTTAATCGTAGAATAACGGGACGTTTTTTGTATTACTTGTCAGTGTAAAAGGAAAATTTCACTAAATATAACTTATAGGACCGGGGGACCGTATAAAAATTTAAATATCGTAATTTTTTAAGAAATGTTTTTATTGACCCAAATCGCTTTTAAAATATTTCTGTACCTGATTTAAAACATTTTTGTAGTTGGAACTATATGCCTATGACTAACGGTTTAGAAATTAGCCATTGGACACCGTTGAGACCGGACACCCTGTATGGAATAATATTTTTATTTATGTATTCAACTAATTTGATTATAAATGAAAAAGTTCGTTATTTTCATACAGAATAAACTGACATTATTCTATTAAACTTTATAAACTTTATTGTTGCCAAAAAAAAAAAAAAAGGAATAACAATTTCTCCCAAAGAGTTAATTTTAATTTGTAAGATTTTCACGTGCAAAAGGAAAATGGAATAAGCAAATTACAAATAATAAAAAAGATAAATAGGACAAGAATGAATACATATAAACATTTCACACCAAATACCACCTAAAATAATTTTTGTAGTGGTATTTTCCCAACACTACGAAAAAAGATTCCTCGATTTACACAATTTTACTTGGCCTTCCTTTTCTCATTGGTTGCGATTTCATTTTTGCAATTGTGTATATTAATTGGCGCAAAATTTTACATTTTTATGACTGAGGTATATATAAGGCCATACAAATAAGAAATTCCGTATTGTCTCCTATAAAATGTGATAAAGTGTTGGTTAACTATATATGTTTCTATTAAGAGGAGCAGATCTGCCAAGCCTCCGGCGTTCTGGATACCAGTATTTTAATACAAAAAATGTTACTTTATTTAATTGAAACATTTGCGCGATTTAAAAGAATAACATTTTCTGTAAGATAATAGTGTTGTGCAAAAAGCCTGAGACTTGCCATGTCTGGTGGGGAGTGAAATGTTTTATTTAATGCATTTATCTCTATTTTAATGCTACGTGAACAACGTCCCGTGTAACAGCTTGTAGAGTGTAAAATAAATAAAATTATTAAAATAATCCCTATTACGAAAAATGAAACAAAATGCCCGGCTACGGGAAATAAAAGGTTAGTTAACCTTTCGTAATTTGACCTGAACACAGGGGTGCGTCAAATTTCAACGGTGTTTGTAACATCACGATTTTAAATTAAATGTGGACACTATTAAAAGGCTATCACAAAAAATACTTAACAGCGCCAAATCACGTTTATCTATTTAGTCAATTGGAAGTGGACACGATGATGAATTATTAACCGTTAGGTTTAGAAGTCCCCCTACTTTAGGGTGATTTTAGTAAGTTAATCCTATCGAGTACATTTTTAGATATTTAGATTAGATCTTAGATATAAATATTACAGAATGGTAATCAAAATTATTTTTTGGAAACAAAAATTATAAAGGTATTAGATTTCTAAATTAGATGTCTCAGTTTACATTTCCAAAAGTTCTTTATCCATTAGATACAGGTGTTTGTGGTTAGCAGGCAAGTAAATACTGCTGTATGGATATTAGGATAACGTAAAATGCTTGACAAAATTGTTGCTTATCCTTATAAATCGCAGTGTAAAAAGGAATCTAAGATATAGGATAATAATTAACTCAATCAATAGAAAATTACAAATGCAAAATAAATTACACAACGGGGAGTTCAGAGGGCGCCCCCCCTGAAGAAATTTGCTTTATTATATAAAAATTACTAGAATAAGTAGCTCGTGAGAATTTCAGAATATCATTACATAACAACGTGTTTAATTTAACGCTTCTAATGTCTGAAACCATCGAAATATTTTTTTTTCCTTTTATAAATGTTTGTGTAATTTAAAAAGTTTAAATTTTGTTTTTGTAGAAAGATTAATATTACGCAAAGTTTGCTAAAAACAATAAGTTGCAGAGATGACGTTGAGGCTCTTGATGTGCAGATTTATTAGTTATAATATACATTTGCTAATACTGAGACATTAAGGAAGACAATTATTGAGAAGGAGTAATTTGGTGATTTTGAATTTGGTACATAAATGTTTAATATGCAAGTTATCAAACTTAGATAAAAAAAATTATTACTGCCCATTTTATGAGTAGCCTATTGGCGTTACATACAAATATGACTTTGTATACTGACCTCTATACGGTCTACGTTTTTTCTTTGCAGGTTTTCTTTTTCATTACCTATATTATTTTTCCGAAACTCGTTCCGTCCACCAATTACAAAGGTACAAACAGTATCAAGAAATATATAGTGTGGAAATCGCGTAAACCACTATTGCTTTAGGGTGTATTAAAAAAAATCTTATGCAGTGCTGCCATCGAATTTATTGCTTGAAAGTGTAAATACTAAGCGTAAGTTACAGCGTCTAGAACGGGGGTGGTCAACTGTGGCACGCCGCAAACCACTAATTTTTTTAAGAAATAGCCGAAATCAAATTTTATCTTCTGGTGCCCCCCCCCCCCCCCCAGTTTTCGCCAAACTCGTCAAAAACGCCTTGTAGAAGTTATAAATAAAAACTAGAGAACAGGAATTATGCTTTTTCAGAATTTAGTGGAAACAGACATTATAAATGAAGCGTTAGGTGAAGATAAAAGAGCAGTCGTAAAAAGTTAGAACTCTGATTTTCTCATCAGAAACTAGAAAAAGGAGATAAGTGTAGAAATCGGGATTTTGCAGAAACGTTTGTTTCACTGTCTCATTTTGAAAAATTCTATTGATCAGCTTGTGTTTTGAGAAAAGGTAGGTTGAAAATGAAACAACAGCATCATTTACCGCAATCCATGGCTTGGCGTGTTATCTTGACAGTTGAATTTAGGGAAACACAACGAAGTGTAGTGCAACACTGTTGGAGTCGCGAGAAGTGTCTATGAAATGCTGTGGAATCGATTCCATGACACATGGAATGGTAGTCATCGACAAGTGCAAGGTCGAAAATGCGCTATCACAGAAACTGATGACCGATATATCCTGTTAACAACTCGTCGAGACGGAACGGACAATGCTACTCAGCTGCAAACACAGTTGTTCTTGGCCACAGGACGAAGGGTGTCCAGCCAAACAGTCCGAAATAGGCTTCATAAAGGTGGTCTCTATGCACGTAAGCCAATGGTCTGTATTCCGTTGACATCAAGCCACTGTGCGGCCCAAAGAAGGTGGTGAACTGAACATAGAGTTTGGAGGCAACGTTGTTTGAGTCAAATTCTGTTTTGGGCTAGTCCCGATTCAGTCTGGATGTGACATCTGATGAGTTTTGGTATGGAGAGAAAGAGGCACTCAAAATTATCCCACATTCTTTCGTGAAAGGTCACATTACAGACTGGGTGGGATGATGCTATATGCTGGAATCAGCATAGGTTGACGCACGGGCCTGCATATCATTCGGAATGGCACTTTGACGGTCCGACGTTGTACAGACGAGATACTGAGACCTCACGTCGTATTTTTTGTTGCAGAAATTAGTGACTTCTTCTTTTCCATGCATGATAATACCAGACTTCATACAGTTCGTCTTGTGTAAAACATGCTTGAAGCCTAAACAATACAGCGTATGGAATGACCAGCATGCTCTCCTGACATAAATCTGATCGAGCATGTTTGGGACATACTCAGAATACGCATTGCTGCGAGACCGAGGTCTTCTTTTACTGTCCGGGACTTGGAGATTGCAATTCTTGAGCAGTGGAACAGTATTCCCCAAAGTCTTATCGATAATCTCATCGCATGGGAAACATTTGTGCAGCAGTCTTTGCTGTTCGAGGAGATCACACGCCACATTAAAAATCTTGCATTATTTCTAACAAATACTTCTTTTTTATCATTTACATGTAACCAAATTGTTGCTCTAAACCATTTTTTCATGTTCTTTTCACCTTTTCAAAAAATAAAAGCTCCCTTATAATTTTCTGCGTCTTTTTTTCTGTATTGCGCATTGATACACGTGTACTATCCATTTTAGGCCCATACATGGTTGTCTTACACTGTTCTCTTCACTTTTTTGTTTGCTGCCCTAATTGTTTTGAGCAGTGTAGATACTTAAAATTAAATATAGTTTATAATAGCTCCATATTTTATCATAAATCCTTCATTTATATTTTTATCAAAATAACACGTATTTTAATTATTTTTTTTTCTCAATTTTTATGAGAAAATGGCAACAAAAAGATATAATTTCTATTTTTCAACTATTTTTTCTTTACTTTCTACAGAAACGGAGTGCTTGAGTTGCCAAAATGAAACAAATGTCGCTAAAAACTGCAAAAAAAATTAATATTTCGAAAACAAATGGAGATGCAGTTTTCAAACAAATTGCATTAAAAAGTACTTATTTTCCCAATACGACGGTATAAACATTGAAAATGTGCGATGCTTAGAAGTTTTTAAAAATGCTGTAGAGTATTTAATCGCACAATGAAACATCGGCTTTTATTTTACGGCTGGCGTATACAAAGTATAGTTATTTATTAGAGACAAAATAAGCTGGGGAAAAGAAATAGCATACCGGGGTCTTATAAAGGTAATATTGGAAAATAAAATGTCATACCGCGTAAAAGCTGTGTATGGAGCGTATTAATATACCTGCACAGTTCTTTATAATCAAGTTTTATCTTCCGGCGCCCCGGGTCCCCCCATTTTTTGCGAAATTCTTCAAAAATGATTTGTACAACTTATAAATCGAAATAACCATAAATTTGGAAAATAAAAATGCCGTACTTCGGAAAAGTTGCGTATGGTACACTGTAATATGCCTACACAGTGTTTTCGAAATCACATAATATCTTCCAGGGACCCGGTCATTCGAAATTTCGAAAAAAATACCGTGAATTTTATTTTATCTGTTGTACATGTACAATAGAATGCATCACACAAGAAGCAAAAGTGCAATAAAATCATTTTATCGGTGAAAAGTACACAAACAATTAAAGTTCAAGAATGAAAAACAAACATTTAAATCTGTTAAAAGTGTTAAAATTATTAAAGTTCAATGAAATCTGATCGTGCCTCTTCAAAGCAAAAGTCTAAATAGTCGAAATGTGTCGACTTGGTGTTTATTGTAGGTGCTGTTGGAGTTTTGTAACCTTAAAATCGGGCTCAAAATATGGCATAAAGGATCTTATGAATCCATCCATGTTGTTTGTACCACAAACTGTCGCGGCAGCTCCAGTGACCACTCTGATACACCTTTCTGCACTTTGATTGTGGCATTGAAACTCAGCAAACGAAATGAAATCTTCGAGATCACGTTTATCAATGTCCATCTTTAACCTTTTCCGGCACGGGCAATTTTTGCTGTAAAATGAAGAAATGATTGACTGACACCGGAATTTTAAAACGACTTTTTTAGAAATTAAAAACATGTTATTTTGTCAATTCATTGTAAAAGCAAAATTTTACTAAAATATTCTTGGTGCCGTTCGTAAGTTTGGAATTAAAAGTAGGTATCCCGACCCGGGCTCAGTGTGCCGGAAAGGTTTAAATCATTGTATGAAAGATTAGTTCAAATAGGTGGTTCCGTAACTTCTACCTTATCCCACTGAATCCGATCAATATAATCTGCTGCGCTAAAATTGGTTGTGAGAACTTGGAACTGCCTGACTGCTCAACTAGTGTCCGCACTTCGCGCTTTAAGGATTTAATGAAATCCTAGGTCGTGGATATGTTTCCGATCATCAGTTACCATGCCAATCAGCAGGTTTTCCGGACGGTCAAAAATGTCATTGAGCTGGATTACTGGGTCATTTACAACTTTAACCGCTTGGGGTATACTGGGGATATCTACTCAAAATTATTTTGCGCCACAATTTTACGGTAAATGCTCAAAATATGTTACAGATCCGACATGCGATGGTATCCAAGAAGGTCGCTTATCTCAATGCAACGACACAATGCATATCTTCACAGACGGTTCAAAATCTGATCAGGGGACAGGATCCGCCTTTTGTGCATTTAAAGAGGATTCCTTAATACATGCGTGGAATGCCCGTCTTTCCGTAGAGAATTCCGTTTTCCAAGCTGAACTTTTTGCCATTATAAACGCTGTGGTTTTGGGCGGATTCATTTGATTACAAATCATTCCTAATCTCTTCAGATAACCTCTTATGTCTAATGGCTCTGCAAAATACAGATACAGTTGACTATATGATTTCAGATATTCTAAGTTTAATATACAAATCCTGCAAAATATTCCATTTTAAATGGGTTAAAGTGCACTCAGGAGTCACAAGGACGAATTAGCTGATACCATGGCAAAAAAGGCAGTAGAGGACACTAATGTCGCATCATACTTCCTTCCACATCCGGCTTCTCATTTAAAATATAAATTAAAACCGAAAATAAAAAATGAATGGCAGCAAAGATGGGACAATGAAGAAACAGGCCGCTACACACATAACTTATTACAAGCGTTCCCATTCAATTTACCGTATATAATCGTTACCTTTCTCTTTTTTTCCCAAATCACGGCCCTTTCCAGAAATATTTTCACGACATAGGTAAACTTGACACCCCTCTTTGTGTATGTGGTTTCCCCTCCACCTCACTTCACTACGTATTGGATTTCCCATTAACAACATATTACCACGTTAAAAAACTTAGAACTATGGCGATTCCGGATTGGATTAATTATATTAGTGAAAACCCTGTTCTCATGAACAGAATATCAGCACTAATGAGATTTATAGGAATAAATGAAGTCATCTGTAGAAATAACTATCCATACCTCTCAGACACTTCTTCAGACGATGATTTATGATTTTTTTATTATCTTCTTTCTTTCCATTGTAAATTGTTTTCATATATATTCATTAAATATTATTATTACTTATTTTATTATTATTGGTAATATAGTTATTACAAGTGGTGTTTTTGTTAATATTTTGTATTTATTATATTTCGTCATGTTTTGAACCAGGCAGCTATACTGAGAATCTTACAGGGTTTTTTTTTTTAATTACTAAAGCATAAATATAAGCATTGAACATTTTTTTTAAATTGCTGCCAAAAGGATGGACTGACAAATGGGTTCAGCCGTGCGTGGGAAAACACTCCATCAGGCTTGCAGCTTGGAGCTACAGTTCGGATTTCCCTTCCCCACCCCCTGGAAAAATAAACTATATCCCAAAGATGGCTTGCTCCTAATTGCAAACTATACACATGCGTACACCTTGACTACAAGTTTCGTCAATATTTTCAGATTTAACGTTGGATCCGGAAAACCCACATAGAGTCTCAAAATTTTGTTGGCGGTGGCGACCCATCTGCCATGTGAAAGTCTACCAGTAAATCTATTTGCACGGTCTTATGAACAACTTTTTTTCTTAATAGATAGGATTTTTTCCTTCAGGTATTTTTGATCGGTACTGGGATTGTCAATAACTGCTCCGAGGTTATAATTAATGTCGATAGTCTGTGAAGAAACGATGGGAACAGATTCCCACTTCTCCAACATTTTTCCAATCAGCCCACTATAACTGTATGATCCCCTGCTGCATGCGTCTAGCCCCAACTGACTTAACAGAACTTTAAACTCTTTGAACACTTTTAACAGATTTAAATGTTTGTTTTCATTCTTGAACATCAATTGTTTGTATATTTTCACAGATAAAATGTTTGTATTGCACTTTTCCTTCTAGTGTGATACATTCTATTACACACTTACAACAGATAAAAGAGAATTTACGGCAATATTTTCGAAATTTAGAATGACCGCAGCCCTGGATGACATTACGTGATTTCGAAATAAATCTGTGCAGACATAGTACTACGTACCATACGCAACTTTTCCGCTGTATAACATTTATATTTTCCAAATTTATGTTTATTTCGATTTGTACGTTGTACAAGGCATTTTTGATGAATTTCGCAAAAATTTGTCGTACCGGGGCCACCGGAAAATAAAACTTGATTTCGAAAAAACTGTGCAAGCTTATTACTACGTACCATACACAACTTTTCCGCGGTATGACATTTTTATTTTCCAAATTTATCTATTTTTCGATTTATAACTTGTACAAGGCATTATTGACGAGTTTGGCGAAAATTGGGGGCCTGGGGCACCGGAAGATAAAAGATGATTTCGAAAAATCTGCTCAGTTTTATTACCGAGGGCCATACACAACTTTTGTGAGGTATTACATTTTGATTTTCGCATTTTCGGTTTTTTCCCTCCACCCTACGTTTAAAAATATCCGCTTCGGTAGCCACCATTTTTTTTTGTCATTGCTCAGACCTTGTATTCAGGAGGCGGTGATGAAACATCCCATTTGAACGCGTTTTTTTATTTTTATTTATTTATTTTTTTTAATTCCGAATTCTCACCAGAAAGTTTTAATAGTTATTTTTAATAAAAGCGTAAAAAATAGCAACGTTAAAAGCACATCATCATCAGTCATCAGTCCTATCAGTTGCGTTGGAGCTTTGTTGTGAGGTGGACGTATGAGGTGATTGCTCCTTCGCAAGTTATATTTTTCGCAGTTTCAATGGCAGGTGGGGTGGTTCGTTAGAATAGTTTCATCTCTATTTGAACTGTATCATGGCATCTATTAAGGATACGAGTTATATGGCGATGTTATTGAAAACATCGCAAATGGAACGTTAGTCAGCAACTATAAGGAACAATTTGATAATATTTCGTCCAACTTCGAGGACCATTCTAAAAAAATACTGGCTGATTTTTACACCTTTGTGGACAGATACATTTTAGACTTGAAAACTAAAGATGGTTACGCTACTTCGCCTACTCATCAAGAGGAGGTAAGAAGAACATGTTTTGAAGCTTTTTCTTTGCTAAGGGAGCCTACTATAGATAATTTGTTAGACTCTGCTATTTTTAGCTTTTTCTGTTCTATTCAGTATAAGAAAGCACCTAACATAATCATTAATGATACTAAACTTAAAAATGAATTATTCAACGCAGTCAAAAAGGGGATTAAGCGTCCCTTGACAGAGGAAAGTTCTACTATCCCTCTTGCTAATAAATTAAAAAATATCGCAAATGAAGTTAATTTAAGCGATAATGCTGACATGGAGCAATCCAATTCTGATGATAGTTCCGTCCAGGAACCTGGTAACTCTAAAAAACCTACTAATCCCTTCTATATCGAAATCGACCAAAATTGGACGACGCTAGCTCAACAAATTACCGAGGTAAATTCTGAAAAACCAAAAATAGCTCTTAAAGGAGAACGCTTAGTAGTTCAATATGCTTCGGACAATGACTATAAACTAACACAGAGATGGCTAAATCAAAATAAGATAAAATATACTACTCTTGACCCCAGAGAGTTAAGACCGAAGAAAATATGCATTAGGGGCCTCCCCTGTTATACAGATGTTAAACTAATAGAAGAAAGCCTTCGCGAGCAGGGATTTGCAGTCACTAGGGCTGCCATGCTTAAAAATAGAAAGACTGGGCATCCTATGATAATCTATATGGTAAATGTTATACCACGAAAAAACTTTGAGGAAATCTACAAAATTAACGTGATCCACTATATTTCTGTTAAAATTGAAGCCTTTACTTCAAAAAATTAAGTTAAACAATGCTATCGGTGTCAAGGGTATGGACATGCCTCAGAGGTGTGCGGCTTTGACGCCAAATGTGTCAAATGTGGGGAATTACACTTAACACTAGAACGGCGGAAAATTTTGCTCAAGTTTTATAAAAATATTTCACATCAGAATTTTTATTTAGAACTATTTAACTTATTTATTTAAGTTATTTTTGTGCAGCATATATTAATCTTATATTATAAAAAAAATTCTGGTTCGAATCGAAATGTATTCATTCGGCAAGGGTCAAAATGACCCCTCGCCGCCGTTCTAATGTTAAGCACTGCTTGTGAGCACAAAAGTAGAATTAAACCTACATGCGCTAATTGTGGCCTTGGACATTCCGCGAATTTCTGCGGGTGCCATAAAAACCTGTGCAGACTTGAAAATAAACATAACAGAAAAACTACACGTAATAGCGTCAGCAATCTCTCCTCGGAAACACAAATTCTTGCCGAAATCTTTAAAGATTATAACTACACCAAAAAACCTTCGACAAATGATCCCTCAACCAGTACTAACATGATAAATTCCGAAACTAATGTTAATGATACCTCAAATACCCTTTCCTCTCCTACTACTGAAAATACTAATAATACTCAAAATTTGAAAATTCCAGTAAATTACTCTAATGATATTAAAGATATACTTACCACCTTCAACGAAATAAAAGAAGTTTTTCAAATTACAAAATTTTTAAGCTGCATCAAAAACATTTCAATTCAAACCAAAATAATTGATAACCCTATGCAAAAAGTAATGGTGATCATCAATGAATTCGATAAACTTGCTAACCTTCTCAACTTAAATGAAGAATAACTTCATTCCCTGCTAAACTATTTCTTTTTCCCTGTCTTTCTGTCTTTTGTGTGCTAAAAAAAAAAAAAAAACCCTTTTAAGCTGCTTTTCTTATGCTTTTCAAACTCTTTATAAGTCTTACCTTTTTGTGCTTTAACTTCACTATCATGGTCTCCTTATATAGCCTTTTCTCATCGAGTTACCAGACTGGGCGGGCGCCGTCTTTTTTCCCTCTTGTTTCCCTATACATTTTGTGCTTTTTTTTTCATTCCTGTTAGTCTGAACTCTCCTCAATGTTGCTTTTTATTTTGTATTTTCCTATCTTTTGTGCATTTTCTTATAAACTTTAATCTCTCTTTTTTCTGTAAATATGTAAATACTTCATTTTTTATAAACTTTCGTATCTTACTTTGTTATAATTGTGTTATACTAATGTATGGTCTCTGAATTGAGTCTTTTTTTTACGGGGCTTCCTTTGGCGGCTTTTTCGCCTGTCCTGGACATTTTTGTAGATCATTTGGAACATTTTTTTTCTCCTTACTAGTTATACTAACAATTTTTTCTATTAAAAATTGTCTATCTTTTTAGTTTTTTACTCTCTATTTTTCGTGGCTACTAGCCGCGTTTAAACGCTCTTTTTTTTCTAAGGCTCCCATTGCATTGTAAAACGATTTACTCTTAGCCTGGATGTAAAGTTGCCAAGCAACTAGGGAATCCATACACCAGCTCTATTGTTCCATTGTTCCGTTAAAAGCACCAAAATTCAAAATTCTAAGCATACCGGTTTCGGTAGCATATAGCATACGTTCCTCGGTGCTAAGGATGGCGGAAATTTGCTCACATATATAGGAGAGATGGGAATTCCAGTTAAAGGTTTATTGACCAATAGGAAAACAGAGGATTGCAGGCAACAGCCAATAGGAAAAAAAGATGGGAAATGGAACCTAAGTGGTGAGTGGGGGGGGGGGGGGAATTAAGAGAAAGAAGTTTTTATGTAATATTTCCAACAGTCTGATAATGGGGGAATAGCGAATTCACAATTAACAATATTTTTTATATTTTTATAAATATGAAATGCTTCAAGGAAGTTAAGTTCGTGTATAGAAGTAGGTTTAGAGATTATTTTAACCGAATTGAAGTCAAAAGTATGATTCATCTCCCAGCAATGTTTTGCAATAGAGGATTTATTTATTTCTTGTTTTTAAATATATTGTTGATGGTCATAGAAAATGAGGGTAACACAATGCTAATATTGGAAAGAGTAGAAGACTGAGGAGAGTTTGAGGAACGAGGATGCTGAAGTTTAAATAGAGCAGTATCAATTATAGAAGGGTTGTATCCTCTGTCAATCACAATGAATTTAATGTATTGAATTTCACTATTAAATGACTGAGAATCAGAGCAAACATGTATGGCAACATTTATAAAGGCATAAGAGGCGGACATTTTTTGGCTTCGGGGATGACAAGAACGAGCATGGGGTGGCAAAGAAACAGTCTGTTCTTTGCGTATCATAAGTCTGTTTTTGCTCTGATAGGTTGACAAAAATTTACGTTTATTTATTTTTTTAAACAACGTCAGTTAGGTTGAACTTCCTCGGCTTTTTATTAAAATACTGTAAGTACTTTGATTAAACAATCTTTTCTTTTTTAAGATTAGACATATAACTACATTAATATTATTAGGTATCTATATATATTTACTTCATCTTTCAAAGGTAAGCCCTGTGTTCCAGTTACCCCATAATTTTTTCAAGAATAGGGTAACTAGGATATGTATCCGTGGTAACTGGGGTAACTGGACCATGTTGGACCCAGTTACCACAATAGTTACAAATAATTTTTTTGAGTTTCTCTTACTGTGGGAAATAAATTTCTCCATTGTTTTTTGCTCACAATAAAGAAAATTATAGAATATCTTACTAAAATTACGTAATAAAAATTAAAAAAAAAGCATATTGGGTGGTATCAAACCAAATTTTTCAACTCATTCAAGAGTGGTGATGCCGTTATGGCATCATATAATTTTAATCCCTAACTGCCACATTGGCACTGGAATTTTGTAATGAAAATTTCACCTTTATTAAGTACTAGAAAATATACTTTTACTTTTTTACTTGTTTACAAATACATTTATTCTCTTGTAAATACTGGTGTGCGTAATTTATTTCAACATTTTACGAATACAATTATTTCAACATTTTACGAATACCTGAAAGCGAGATAGCAAAACCTTGAAATTGTACGATACAGATGAAGTACTTAAATACTTACGTAGCAGTTTGTTCATAGATTTACCTTCTTATTTTTTCCTTAAAATACCCATGTAACTTTTATACTTATTACCTATACTAAAGTACATAAGCACTTACTTAATTTTATGTTTTTGGTATAAATAAATCTAATAGTTTCCCTTTTATTGCTTTTTTTAGACACATTGACAGCAAAGGTTCCGCTTACAACGCTCTGTAGTTTATATTTAATTTATATGATCTGCCTGGTTTAAATTGTTTTACACTTTTTCAAACAGGACACATATGAAATCCAATATAAAAAAAATGTCGCGTGTGGAACATAGACCCTCCTGGCCACTTACCCCATTTTTATGGGGCAACTGAACCCATGAGGAAAGAAAGATGAAATATGCATATTCTTTTTATTTTTATATATTAAAATGTAATTTTGAGCATTTCTGTCTGATAGAGGGAACCTAACTGAACACATTTACAAAAGTTCAGATTTTAATTCAAATGAACATTATCTTTTTGATGCTGAATTGCCAGAATCTCCAGAGTTACATTGTAAAATCATGGTCCAGTAACCCCACGTAACCTTACTTTAAGTGGCGTCGGGGAATAAAGGATTAAAGAGTTTTAGATAAATGCATACGTGAGTACTGATTTGTTATTTATTCGCTTGTAGTATCACATATACAAAATAGCGACTCCTGAGCGTAAAGCGTTATGTCTATACAGTGTGTCATAAAAGAAGATCCCAGTTATAATTTTTATATTATCAACTATAAGCGTTGTATAGTGTAGGTTCAAGGTCACAAATAAAGAGTAACTCAACAGTTTTAGATAAGCGTATACGCGAGTAATGCTTTATTATTAATTCTCTTGCACTGCCACATACGCAAAATGGCGAATCCTGAGCATAAAGCGTTTTGACTGAGCTGAAGATTTGAAAGCCGTTAGAGACATTCGATATTTTTCCTTTGGCGGTTTATAAAAGATCGTGTCTACGTTCCGCTGCTACCTAATGATTTGGCAGAGTTGAGATACAGAATTGAAGAGGCTGTTGCTTCCATTACTCTTGACTTGTTAACCGAAGTGGGTGAAGAATTGAACTTTAGGTTGTATGTGTGCCGTATATCTAAAGGTGCGCATATAGAAAATTTCCAAGAAAAACTAGTTTAGTTTACCTTCTATTTAGTGTATGACTTGTTGAAACAGCCTAAATTAAACTGTTTTATTGCATAATTGAAATTGAGACATCCTTTTGTGGATACGCTGCACTTGTAGATACTGTAACCCATGTTAGAAACCCCTTGAATAATAAATAGATTGTTATATATCGAATTAAATGCAATAACTAACAATAAATTTATTTTTTTCGTTGAATAAATGAGTAGTTCTCTTTGTGTGTGTGTGCGTGTGTTTAATAGTTAAAATAATTTTCCATTCTAGTACTTGTAGAAACTGTAACCCAGGTTATGAACCCCTTGAATAATAGATTGTTATATGTCGAATTTAACGTAATAACTTACAATAAATTTATTTTCTTCTTTCAATAAATTGGTAGTTCTCTCTCTGTGTTTGTGTGCGTGTGTTTCATAGATAAAATACCTTTTCCATTCTAGTACTTGTATACACTGTAACCCAGGTTAGGAGCCCCTTGAATAATAGGTTGTTATATGTCGAATTAAATTCAATACCTTCCAATAAATTTATTTTCTTCCTTCAGGGTAGTTCTCTCTGTGTGTGTGTTTGATAGTTAAAAAACCTTTTCCATTCCAGTACTTGTAGACACAGTAACCCAGGCTAGAAACCCCTTAAATAATTGATTGTTATATGTCGAATTAAATGCAATAACTTGCAATAAATTTATTTTCTTCTTTCAATAAAGGGGTAGTTCTCTCTCTGTGTGTGTGTGTGTGTGTGTGTGTGTGTGTGTTTAATAGTTAAAATACCTTTTCCATTCTAAATTATTTTTCATTTTCTCTGTTTAAATATATTTGACAGGACATTTAAAAGATTTAATATTGTGTGTTTACTTTATTCAGCCATTTCTGACACACAATAATGAAATAAAATGCAAAATATGTTCTGCAAAGAAGGTATTCAAAACAGAATTACTCCCTAACTTTCAGCAATTAATTTTAATGAGAAAACCACCAAGCACTTAAAATGTCTGCTTCTTTTTTCAGAATTGTCTTCTAGTTCATTTTATCATCATTTACGCAAGAAATAAAATAATTTATTTCTCCAAATTTTAAAAACGTGAAATAGTTTTTTGAAATAGGTACCACTGCTATAAAAAACTAAGCATTTTTTTTTTTTAATATTAAAATAAGTTTCTTCGCAGAGAATTTGAATATGCTATGCAATATTATTAGTCGATTAAAGGGATTATATTGCATTAAATTGCAAATGTTTATATTGCATTATATTATATTAATTACATTGCAAAGAATTTACTACATTAGTTAGCAATCAAAAAATCACAGGAAGGCTAAAATATAATGGGATTTCGGTTAACGGAAGCTGGTGACTAAAAAGTTGTTTAGAGACGTATCACCTTTGACCTAGAATGGTCGCTCCCGACTGAATCTCGACGAAGATCAAGGAGAAATAACAGCACTTACAGTCCTGGCCAGAAAAATAAGAATTGTTTTTAAACATGCACATTCGCCTACTTTGTTCATTTTAAGGTAATTTTAGTAATTGCATGACATTTTTGCGTTTATGTATTGGATGACGACGATCTGGCTGAATGTCATTCACCGTCTTTTACAGTACACCGGCTCCGAATACTAGTCTGAGCGCCGACACAAACATGGCGGCTGTCGAAGGCGGATCTTTTTCAGCATGTGTATAGCCCCTTAAATTTTGGTACAGATATTTTTTAAAGTTTTTTTGCTTCAGTTTTCTGAGATTAAATTATTCAAAGAAATCATTTTTTAAATACTGTCGTCTACATTTTAGGGACCGTGCTTACGTTAAAATTAAAGAAACGCCTTCGGCAGCCACCATTTCTGTGTCAGCGATCAGGTGTAGTATTAAAAGGGTCAGGTATATCAGGTATTATCAGGTATTATCAGGTATAGTATTGCGTTTATGTATTATCATTCAATACATAAACGCAAAAATGTCAATTACTAAAAATACCTTAAAGTGAACAAAAGTAGGCAAATGTGCATGTTTAAAAAAAATTCATATTTTTGGCCAGGACTGTAGTTATCCCAGAAGATGGTCTAATGTGTCGGTTGAAAACGTTTGGCGCAGGGTGGCCTGTTTGGTTCCCATTTTTATTCAGAAATTTTTAATTCACACCAGAAATTACGAAAAGCTTTTTGCTTAATAACACAGATTTCGCGATTATTTAAAAAAAAAAAATTCTTCATTAGAAATTTCCGGTGTGAGCTCAGAATTTCAGAATAAAAATGAAAGCCAAACTGGCAATCCTGATTTGTAGTTTTGTAGTTTTAAAGCTTAACGAGAACGCCAAGTGATCCTATAGGGGCGTTATTTTCAAACTTCTCGTTTTGATTTTTATATTTTTAAATGCTTTTTTTTGCATAGGATAGCTGAGGAAGATTTACAACCGGGATAGTCTTTACTTTTTCCATTTTGATTTCACTTATTTTTAAATTACTTTCACTTTCGGAACCGGTTGAACCCGGTTTTTAAAGTGAAACTATCCTAGTATTAAAAAAAACTATAACCTAAAATCGAAAAAGCAAAAACTAGCCCGGTTGTAGATCGTCCTCAGCTATCCTATGCAAAAAAAATATTTAAAAATATTAAAATTAATGCGATAAATTTGAAATTAATGCCCCCATAGACTTAACATTGGCGTTTTCCTGTGTTCCCATGACTGAAGTAGCCTCTTAAGGCAAAAATATCTAGTCATTTTTACTGGTGGAAGTTTTTTAATCAAGCCCTGTCGTTCCGCCATAATATGACAACTCAAACAATAATCCTCTCAATGTAAGTGAATTTGATTCCACAAGGGACAATTACCTCCAGTATATTCTGATTAAACTTTTCCTTTTATTAACAACTTATTAACATTATTAACATCTTATCGGGAAGAATTTCTGTCACACATAAACAAAAAATTATTTTAGTTTTTACTGGTGGAAGTTTGTCTTCGCTTTAATCAGCCCTGATCAAATCTAAACAAACAGCCACCATCATGTGATAACCTCCTCAGTTACTTCACTTGCAGTCGGTTTCTCTATGATTTTCTTGATTGATATTTGTTCGACTTTTGATGTTTTCGCTGTGATAGCTGAGTATATATTATTTCTAAATTTATGGATAAAACCTAACTGGTTTTCTTTTACAACCCTATGTAGAAAATGTATAGAAACCATACTTTGTTCCGGGCTGCTTTGACAAGAAAGTAAAATATGACATAAAAAGTGAGTGCTACCACCATTGGAGAAACAAAGTTGGTACATTTATTAATATACAGACTGTCTCTTTTTAGGGTTTCGTTCATCTGACGAAACCCTATTCGTCTCACTCCTCTGTCTGTCTGTCTGTCTATCACAGAGCCCGTTCTCAGAAACTATGTATGTTGGAGACTTGAAATTTTGCAAACATATAGCTGAACAGCTCACATCAAACAACAAATGATAAAATGTTGAAAAAGTCTTATATTTATCCCTCTGGGCTCTAACTTGTGTATTTTGAGCTTTTTATTTTAACTGAGCCCCTAATTAAATTGAAGACTTAAAATTTTGAATACTTATAACTGAGCACCTCATATCAACCGACAAATCATAAAATTAAAAAAAAAGTCTAATATTCACCCCTCTGGGCTCTAACTTGTGTTCAAACGAATTGAATATTTCCAACTGAGCGAAAAATGCCTAGGCCGGGAATCGAACCCAGATCCTTGGCTTACAAGGCCAATGTTTTTTCGTTTAAGCTAACTGGGCCGACAACCAGCCAGCATATTTCGCTCAGGTAACCTTATCGAAATATGCTGTCTGGTTGTCGGCCCAGTTAGCTTAAACGAAAAAGCATTGACCTTGTAAGCCAAAGATCTGGGTTCGATTCCCGGCCTGGGCATTTTTCGCTCAGTTGGAAATATTCAATTCGTATGATAGCTTTACCAATCAGTTTGATTGTGTTAAAATAATAGTTCATCTAACTTGTGTATTTTAAGTTTTTATTTTAACTGAGCCCCTAATTAAATTGAAGACTTGAAATTTTGTATTCTTATATCTCAGCACCTCACATCAAACAACAAATCATAAAATTTTGAAGAAAGTCTTATATTCACCCCTCTGGGTTCTAACTTGTGTATTTTAAGCTTTTTTTTCTGAGTTCCTAATAAAGTTGAAGACTTGAAATTTTGCATACCTATAGTTGAACACTTGCGATCACACGACAAATCATAAGAATTTCCAGAAGTCTTATATTATTTACCTCTCCGGGCTCTAACTTGTGTATTTTAAGTAATTTTTTTAACCTCCACCCTTTTCACCCGGAAGGCACTTTTTTTAACTTTTACCGATACACCTTTGAACACTCTTACATATTATGCACCATAGCCTTACATATTTTAGTTCCACTTTTTACCGACGGTTGCTGCATACTTACCTCAGGTTCTATGGACCCTGTCCCCTCGACTAATATAGCTACAGATAAGTTGTGAAACGGAGTTTCGTTCGGATAGAGGTTTGTTAGGAATAGGGTGCGCCCCTTGGTTGCGAAATGTGGAAACAGGTTTTGCAAAAGGATAAAGAGTTTTGAAAGGAATATAAAACGAAATCCTCTGTGCGATCTGTGAACACACTTACCCACTTGCTTTAAATTTGCGTTCCTATTCTGGGGGGACGACAATGTTTATAGTCTAATGACACCTTTCTTTTGTTTTTATTGTAAACGATCTGCGAATTAAAACATGTACACCGTTTATTAAACAGACTGCACATTAATTGAGTAAAACTAATGCAGAAAATTTATAATAATTATCAATTGGGGGATAACGCAACATAAAAAATAAATGTTAAAAAATACATATAAAGACAAAAAGTTTCTTAATCGCAAATTTATTTACTCACCAAAGTGGCATTATAAATAAATACTGGTAAAATATTTTTATTTTAAATATTCTTTAAAATCCTTGTTTTCTCGGTACTTCCGTTACAAAAGGTACTGATCATCCAAATATGCTGATTGTATTACCATTAGCTGAGGCTTGGTATTCATACGTCTGTTACTGTTAGTTGCATGATTTTTGTATGATATGCCTCACAAATAACCACAAAGCTCTATTTCGAAACATATTATAAATATATTCAACATATTGAAACCTTCTCCGTAAATTTACCTTGCTAACAGTACACGTACCGTTGCAATCGCAGTCAGAGGAAGAAACAGATTTGATACTTCCATGTCTCTTAATTATCACGTAGTTAAGATAGGCTGACCTCCATCAACTGTCGATCTGTCATGTGATCAAGGTAGGCTGGAAAGCAGCGAAAATCATCTTAGTACAGAGGACTGTCTCCTGAGACTGAGACCGATTAAAGCCTAGGAAATTTCCAGAGCTATTTTTTTTAATTATATTTCAATTATTTAAGAATTATTATTTCAAATTCAAATTATATATTATACTTATTTTATCGCCGAATTCTGGAAATATTAGACAAAAAAATTATCATAAAAAGTGGTTGGAGTTTTCCTAATCAATAATCAGGACCTGCTTCTAGAAGGGAAGCCTGTGGGTTATTTTTCTTGTACCTGAACAGAGTTTAACATGTACAGGAAATAATATTTTTTTAAATAAAAATAATAGTGACTAATAAGGAATTCGCCATAATCCTAATTTGTAACATGATTAAGTAGCAACAGTTGTTTCTGTACACGATCGGGATATTATTCATTATGACAGAAACAAGATTTTGCGTCATACGAATCTATATGCAATTATCTCGCTAAATTATTAAAAATGATAATTCATTTTCTTTTACCTAAGATAGATATTCCATATTATAAGAAATATCGCAGTAAATTACTCATTCAAAATTATTTATTCCCATTTAAATGTTTTTGATATGCCAGTTAAAAGATTCAATGTTATTTGAATACTCCATCATTTTAGGTACCACAGGAATGAAATATAAAATGAAATATCAGGTACAGAGAAGATATTCAAGGCAGAATATTCCGCTTTCATACAGCAATAAAATTTAATGTGAAACTTGAAGAGTAATTGAAATAAAACATTCCCGTCGTTAAGGGTTTCAAAGATGAGCTACATTATTATTCTTTGGATAAAATTGTAAAAAATAGTGAGCAATCTAAGGTACGTTAACCCTTTATGCTCCGATGGTCCTTTTAAGTACCATTAAAGAAAATGTAATAAGAAATTTATTTAGTTCGTATATATGAAATTTATTTAGTTCGCAACCTTTGGCGTACGTCAATACGTTTGGCCACTTTTTCCTGGTCCCACGCACATTTCATTATTAAAAAATATTATATATGATTTTTAAGCGTCAAAATGGAGTTCTAATCAATAAACATGAAACAATGAAACAAATGGTATTGTTTTAAAGAGGATTTTTTTAAAACTATTTTTAAAGTTTTGGAACAAAGTAACCCCTGCTGGGGACTTCTTTGGTCCATTCACTTAGATTCATATAAAATTAACACATTTCACATGTAAATGAATACATTTTTATTGAAACCTTCTTGCAATAGTATTTGCTGATAAATTAACACTGCAATCTTGATAAACAAATGTTTTTTTTTCTTACCATTTAAACACAATAAACCAATTGTTAATATTAAAGGAACGAGAAACAGTTTTCTTCATGTTATCCACAGCAACTGGGAAAAAACAATTAATGTAACATTTTGCTACAGGTATATTTGAAAAAACATTTTACTTAAAACATGTTTTAAGTAACATTCGGTTGTATAGAAGCATTTTTAAGTAATTGGGGCTATTTTCGGACCATACAAGTCCTGGCACAAAGTAGCCCCGAAATACTAGTTTTCATATTAGCTTTAGGAAAACGTTAAGGGGTCCCAGGACTCTTAAAGCTCTAAAAATTTCGAAATTTTAATTTTTTTAGATGTTAAACTTCTATGTTTTCTGAACATTTTGATATAATTGGTATCTTGAAATTCCCATTAGAACAGAAGTTATGGTATTTAGAATTATACTCGCTCAATAGCTGAAGCCGTGTTTCCAAAGTTTTGAAGTCATTTTTCTCCAAATGACGTTTTTGGGCTTAACCCGCACGATATCTCAAAAACTTCTGATTATTTTTTCATAAAATTCTCAAAACATATGTTTCATGTTAGTCTGCATAAACGGAACCTGAAATTTTCTTTTTATTGTAAAAAGAAAATATTTTTTTAGTGGTTTAGATTGTTGAAATTTTCTAAATTTTTCATTAGCTAAATACAACTTTGTATTAAAAATATAAAAATGCATTAAATACAAATTTATTTAGGCTCAGTGTAATTATTATAATTTGAGGTATAAGTAGAAACCAAAATTTTCATTCTAGGTGCAAAATTTATTTTGTAATCGTGAGCAAAAGCTGTTATGCCGATTTTCTTCTCGTCAAATGTCTGACAGTTTTGAGCCCCTTGTAAATGCTAATTCTGAATCTTGCAATTTTTAAAATATTTGAAATGAAAGAACATTCTTGTATCTTTCATTCCCATTTAGAATTGTGTCTTAATATCAAATACATTTCAAGATATTAAATGTTGAAAATGGTCCTTTTTTTTTCATTTTTTCCAATTTTAAGAGTCCTGAGACCCCTTAACGTTTCTTGTCAAAATAAAAAGTTAAATGAAAAACTATGGTCACACATGGGTAATAGGTTACTAAAGGTAATATTTTGTTTTTACCTTATTTGTAGCTCTTACCCAGGTTGTTTCACTATACGAAGTTTGGAGAGTTAAAATTTATACACAAAAACAGTTGTCTATAAACACATCCACTGTTGCCACTAAAATATTTTAAATTGCCCAAACTATTGAAATACCCTATAGTGGGGTATAATATATTTTTCAAGGGAAAAACTCCAAATTATCTTGTATTGTTTGTTCAATACAAAGAGTAAAAACTTTTTTTATGGGATGGACAAAAGTAACCCCAAGGACTAAGGTTGGTTGACGGTACTAATAAAAGTAGATTGTACTTTTCATACAAAATTCTTTGCCGGACCACATTTAAAAAACACAGCGAAACAGTCGAAGGTAAATAATTTTAAATGTGGTTATTTTCTTTCTTTTACATAGGTGTAGCTTTTCTCCTATTTAAAAATATTATAAAAAAAATTGCAACTAGGAAACATTTCTCAGTTACAGATAGGATAAAAAAATATTTATCAGAGTTCGTACGCATCAGGGGATTCAGGGGATTTTAAGCGCTTTAGTACCAGAAATTTTTTAAACCACAGATCGCTATATTTGAAGTTAGAATTTTTTTCATTAAATAAGCCAAATATTATTTTACGAATAATTTTACGAATCTGGGAAAATGTGATTGAAAGTCTTTGAAGTGTTCGAACCCTGTTTATTTGAATTGTTTTTATAAGAATTTTGAGATTTCGATAACAGTATTTTTTTGTTACATAAAGAGTTCTATCTACCAATATATTAAATCAGTTTTAGTTAACCACTTAAGTATTTTTTTTTTATCCAATAAATTGAAAATATGGGTTAAACACCACTTTTTAAAACTAAAATATTTGTAGTATTTACTCTAAAAAATTCTCATTAAATAGTATGAAATTATAATAAAAAAAATTAGTGTTATCAAAGAGCTTTAAGTTATGGATCGAGCAAACCCTTCTTGCCCGTACGGAATGCGGGCAAAACAGTTACGGGTTAAAAAGATTATTTAAAAATAAAATTATTATTGTATAAGTTCTCCCGAATATCTTCAGGTATTAACAAATTATTGAGGTGGAGAAATTTTTTCATTAATAATTTGGGACATAGAGGTTTAAGAAAAGAGTTCTTGGAATTTCTAGAATATTGCAATTTTTAATTAGTAACATCATATAAACGAAAAATTTAAATCATTAAATTTTTTTTATAAACAACAAGGTCTGCGTCTTTACATTGATCAAAGTTCTTCAAATCAAAATTGATAGTGTGACTACTTTTTTTTTTTTTAGGAATTTCAAGTTCATACCGGGAAAAAAAAAAAAAAAAAAAAAAAAAAAAAAAAAATGAAAAAAAAAAGCAATTTAACTAATTACAACGACCATTTGGAAAATGATTTTTTCAAAGACTAAAATTTTAGACATAAATAATCGCACGGAGTTGGTCATACGTTGGATGGCCATGGATTAAACATTAAGACCAATGTCAGACAGGCGTCTTTTTTCAATTCCTACTATTAGCTCACAGTCTCCCTATATTTATTTATATATTTATATATTTATCTTGTACAAATTTTCAATCGTTAATAAAATACTCATTATTCATCCTATCAGGTTGAAATAATTTTTTTAAAACTTGTACTGGATGACAATTGATGTTAATAAAGTTTTTTCAAATATTAATTAATTAATTAAATTTTAATTAATTAATTTAATTTTGCATGGGAAACAAAATGGCCGCCATTGGTTATTGAATTTCAATGAAAGTATTTTCAATAAGGGTTATCATAGGGGGGGGGACCCTGTTCTGTCGCCAAATACCACCAAGTTTGTCGCCAACTTGGCGATATATCGCCAAATTTGGCGGCCAAAATGAGTCGCCAAAAGGGATGCCAACTTGGCGATATCTGTAATATTTCGCCAAATTCCCATAGAGTTCCATTGTAAACCTACTTGCTTATAGAAAATCAACAAATTGAGATATTTTAATGCAACAAAAACTCATATTAGCTTGATTATATTAAATTTTTCTTTGATGGCCTAAGTAGGAATTGACTTTAAAAACAAAATTTTTATATTACTTGCTTTTGCTGCTTTTTGCTTAAGTATTATCCATTCACAATGCTATAGCATTCTGAAATGGATAATACTTAAGCAAAAAAGCAGCAAGAAAGACGCCCGTCTGACATTGGTCTAATAGTGTTATTACAGGTAAAAATTCCAAGCGACAAAAATCGCGTGCGACTCGTATTTGGTGTCGTATTTGGTCCTATTTATCTTTTTTTAAATTTTTAATTGGCTCATTCCATTTTTCTTTTGCACGTGAAAATCTTACAAATTAAAATTAACTCTTAGCCAGAAATTGTTATTCATTTTCTTTCATTTTCATTAGTTATTATCCACCTGAAACTTACGCATTATCCAAGCATTTCATTGGCTGTTCGGGAAAAGGCCTTTTCCATCGTCAGATTTCTTGGAAATCTGACGACACTTTTTAAATGAAATTTCATTCTTAAACTTCTAAACATCCCACAATATCACTTTTTACACCGTCGGATAGATAAAAAAAATGTAATTTTATATGCAATTTGTTTGAAAGCTGTATCTCAATTTGTTTCTGAGTTATAAATTTTTTTTGTAGTTTTTATTACTTTTTTGTCATAGTGGCAACAGAAGGTATCCATCTCTGGTTGAAAGTAAAGGGAAATACAAATTACTGTATAGATCAATCAGGAAACGAATAAAATTCGGATTAAACCAATAAAAACCTTCAGATATGCTTTAGATTTCCCATCCTGACGAGAACAATAACCATTTTTCCAAATGGTTAAAAGAAAAAAAATTACTGTATGCAATCTCGAAATGTATTTTGATCGTTAAGTAAAAGATACTATTCGAATATTTTTGGCATGAATTCGGAAATTTTAAACTGCAACCCTGCACCCGTGTTGCCGCTCTCTGTAACACGCAATTATATTTTACATATCAAGGGTGTCACTTGCGATCATTTCTGTATTCATATTCTAAATTCATATACATTATTCGCATAGCTGCCAACTTGTAGGGATTTTGTCACCACTAAAATTTAACCCTTATCCCCTTGGGGACGAGCGACACGTATACGTGCCGGAAATAGGCCTAAGGATCCTCGTTTATCGTCACCAGTAAAATTTTACTGTAAAATTTGCCTTATTTAATCCGAGCATTTTCCCGATTTGAATAGCCACAAACTTCTGTTTTTTAAAACCGGTAGCAAAGTAATAAACATTTCGTAAAAGGCTCCCGTCGCGAAGGGGTTAAATGCATGACTTTTTATTTTGTTTCGAAAAATATATATATGATTCCCAGAAAGGTTTACAACGCAGGAAAAATAATGAAAAAAATAATCAGAGATACATTTTTCGTATAATACGTCAACCTTTTCTTATATTGCGCATCTGCAATACAGGTAAAAACTAAAATATTGCAAATTTGTAAATATTTTAATAAGTATGAATCTAAATACCTTATTATATATGTATATATATATATATATATTGTATAACTTAACCCTTAAATGCCTGAATAAATTATGTATTTATTCTTATATTAAAGATTGTACACCAGAAATTTTAAGATAGAATTTTAACTTTATTTAGTAAAATATTTTTGAAATTTTTACAGGATTAATATTTCTATATAAATATAGTGGTTTACTAAGTGTTACATAAAGAGTCATGCAGATATGCATCACTATGTATTTAAGGGTTAAATTAATTTTTTCCTAAAACAATTGCCGAACTCCAGCAATTTCTGACGATGAAACAAGACAAAAATTGCTATCAAATTTTAGTAGTAACTAGCAGAACTACCCGGCTTCGCCCGTGTCAATTATAAGAAGTCTTCCAGGTAAAATAAATTAAAACGAAATTATACGGCAATCACAATAACTGAAATTTGTGCATTCCCATCCACAAATCGTTATAAAGACAATCATCAAAAATCATGGCGTTATTAACTTGCAACCATAGTAAAATCCCAGAGCTTTAATTACAGAATGCACGTTTTCTTTGGCGGGTATAAGAGAAAAATATGTGATTTTCCTGACAATATGAGAAAATGAAATTCCTTTAAATCGCGCAGCACTTTGTGAAATTCTGGTTTTTATGGTATTATCTACATTATAAAGTAAAAACACTATATCAGTGCCCATAAATTGTGCCCCATAAATTGTAACAGATAAAATGTGCCTTTACTGCAATTTTTCTAACTTTTAAACATCACACAATTTCATTTTTTACAATGTCGAATAGAAAAATTTCTCTCAAATGAAATTTGTTTGAAAATTGTACCTCAGTTTTCGGATTTTAATGGATTTTAAAGTAATTTTTAAGCATGGATATTTTTAAAGTTGAGTGCAACCCGATTACGAAAGATGAATCTGTTTGCACTTAATGCAATAGTATAAAGAAAAGACATGTCTATGAGTAACGCTAGTATCATATTTTCGGTGACAACAACCTAACAAAACAAATTTCCCTTTTATTGCAGTTTAACGTCTAAACATTGTACATTCGACTGTTCCAACGTATTATAGAAATCAAAACTACTTTCAGTGATATTTGTTTGTAATGTTTATCTCAATTTACGAATTTTTTATGGGTTTTAAAATAATTTTTAAGCATGCATATTTTTTAAATATGCTTGCAACCCAAATACAAAAGATTAACTCAATTGTTCAAAAACATTGTAGATAATTCAGAATTTGTTTGCTTTCGCGTAATATTCAATAACTAAATTGGCAAACGAAATTAAAACGCCAAAAATAAAATAAAATAAAACACGAATTTAACAGATATCAAATCAAACTACTCAAAATAACCTGATAAGTATATAAAATTCAAATGGGAATTTCGTTCCGGGGGCATATAACTTGAATTCTTCAGAACGGATTTCCATGCGACTTGACCTATTAGTTTTTCAGGGAAGATTTTAGTGCGTAACATATTGTTTTCTGTTGTTTAGTCATAGAATTATAGGGGAAAGTTATATAATCATGTGAACCCAATTATGAAAGATTAGTCTTATTAGCTGAATGAAAAATGCGGGAATATTTTTATCTCTAAGTATATTGACGGGTTTATCTTCGGTAATGGGGCTGTGCGCTAGGGTATTCTTATTTTAGTGAGTGTGCCTGACACCTATTATGGCATGCACCTTTGTTTAAAACAATATAGAATGACTTATGTTTTAAGCGGCCACCTGGCATGCAACTTGATTACAAAATACTAACCTGCAAATGCTTAAGGTGCTTCTCCAGTTCCCTGCTCAACAACTTTCTGACACATTTTCTGACTCATTAAACGTAAAGGCTTAAAATTTGTAGGCCTGACTATTAAAGCGATTTGGAATTGAAATGAGTTTTTCCTTTTTTCATAAATAAATTACTTATCGAGTTATGAGCAATTGTGGTTGCGTGACCGCCGGTTTTTATCCTTTATTGTACTGTTGCGTCCGAAATTCACTTCAAAAACTCAACTGAAAGATCTTATACCTTTACCAACAAATGGAAACTATCTTCCGATTACGTAGTTTCTAAATAAGAACTCCTGTCAATTTCATGCGTTTCCGAACAAAAATTAATTAAAAAAATATGTCAGAAAATAGCTCCTTTGGATTTGAGAACATCCTTAACTTTATGAACAGCCTTAACTTGAAGTTTATGAAAAAACTCACATTTTTAGTTTTAATTTTGGAACTCGCGAAATTTAAATTCAGAAAAAAGGATGTTCTTTTGACACATTGGGGTAATTTTTTTAACTTTTAAAATTAAAATAAATGTTTTCTTTGGCGCGCGTAACAGAAGTATACAATATCTGCACAATACGCGGGGAAATGCAAAAACATACATCCAAATGAGGTAGTAGTTACTAAAATTTTATTTGGAAAATTTGAAATTTTATTGAAATTAAATCTACAATGATTAGATAAAATGATGTCATTTTCCATAAATTTTAAATCAAGACATCTGTCAAGATTTTTTTTGAAAATGTAAATAACCGCTCTCTTTTTGCTATAAATCACAGAAAATGTTAGCACTGAATCTAAACCAATACAACACTTAGCGATAACGTATAGCTATAAGATATGGCTGTAGTATACAATCGAAGTAGTAATAGGCAAAATATAGGAGCCATATGATTGCAATGAGTTTGATTACGCGTTGAAAAGATTTGATAGAATGTGACGTCATATCTAGCCTTTTTTTCTTTTTCTTAAAATGTTTTCATGAAATTTGACTGTTTGTATTAAAATAGATGTTTTAATTTAAAAAAAAAACATTCAAATTGAGGTGCTACGTTATTTTCCCGCTCTTATAGTTAAAGTTTTTATTTTTTATACAAAAAAATGAAAATTTTCTGTTTAGAATGACGTCAGTATCAAACACGCAAAAATATAGCAAGAAAATCTTAATTTTTATTGGCAAACAGAAACAAAATACACGCGTTATCCTTATTTTTTTCACATTATTGTGTCATTTTTTAGGGTTTGGCAACAGGAAAGAAACGTTTGAATTAAAAAGATTTAAAAAGAGATATTTCTATAATGTTAAATTATGGAAGTGGTAGAAAAAAGGGATAAATAGTGGTCTGATAAATTTTTTAAAGTAGACAGTGATCTTTTCTACGTTCTAAAACGTATGTACATCGAGTTTCGTGCAAATCGGTCAAAAATTAAAGATTTGTGTAAAGGACATACACACAGAGAACGGCTTTTATATATATAGATAAAAAACCATACTAGTTGGCAGCTATGTATTTGATAAACTTTCAAAACAATCACCATTTCACAATTTTCAAAACACTATTATCATGGAACATTTCTAGAACATGTGCAGATACTATGCCAAAAATAGGTTACAAAGATTATTGTTTTCAAATAATGGTACAAACGAAGCCTAATATAATACGCAACAAAAATGTCTGACTTAATTTTAAACATTGCGTGTTATGGATGCTGGTAACGGTTGAAAGTCCATAGATACAAATATTTATTCTTAAAACTGCATATTTGCATATTTTTCATTAACGTACGATTTTTGAAACTCGCTTATTATAATGATTCTGACTTCATATCAGTTTTGAATATCTAATATATAAAAATGAAAAATTGTCTGTCTGTAATGCTATAAAAATCCACAGTTTGGAAGCCAGAATTGTGCAATGTTATGTACATGTGTGTTAAAACACGGCCGAGGCAACTAAAGCAATCCGGAATCGAAATAATTTATAATTAACTTATAATTAATAAAAAATCACCAATTTAACAGCAATTTCCTATCAAATTTAAACATTTATTCTTATAGCAGCTGCCAACCATTAAAAATTAACAATAAAATCCTTTTTTTATATTCAACCCCTAATCGCGCGAGCTCTTTAACCAATGTGAGATATATATATTACGTACGCCACACTGTAATACTAAAAGTAGTAGCGGGTATTACGATAATTCTTTTACTTCACATGTAAATAATTAGAGATATACATGTTACGTACGCCACGCTGCAATATTAAAAAGCTCCAGCGGGGATTACGTTAATTCTTTTACCTCACATACAAATAATTAGAGATTATTTAATTGCGCTTATTACTTTTTTTAAAAAATAAAGGCAAACTTTTTATCACAAACATCAACAAAACTTCTTATTATATTTATTCCGTTATTCCAAATATATCGTTTTATCGTCTGCTGCCACAGTAACATGATAAATTACATTTCGTTAAAAAAAGACACAATAGTAGAAAAATATTTTTCTAAATCGAATAGTTATTTTAAATTTTGGTTTCAGAATAAAATTCATGAACTCCTGTGCATAGAACGAGTTGACCCTTTCCAACGCAGTATGCCCGTGTCGGAATACCTCAGTGGTGGAAAATTGGCGCAGAGGCGGAGCCTATTGACACCACTAAATTATAGCAGTATTTTGCCTCTTATCTAATGATCAAATTTCTGAGTTTTTATTAAACTGATTAATACCATAAAAATTTAGTGGTGTCAATAGGCTCCACCTCTGCGCCAATTTTCCACCACTGAATACCTAATATTAATTCCAAACTTACAAACGGCACCAAGAATATTTTAATAAAATTTTGCATGTAAAGTAACAGATTTTTAATTTCTAAAAAAGTGGTATGTAAATTCCGGTGTAAGTCGAAGATTTCTTCCTTTTAAAACAAAATTTGTATGTCCCGGAAAGGGTTAAACAACTAGTTTTCTATAAAACTTGCTTCAAATTTTCTGAAATGCTCATAAAATATTGAATGTTGAGTATGATTTGACCTATACAAACCTCAAAAAAGTCTTCATTCCGGGTACCTTTTTCATTCCAAAAAACATAATTTATTATCTATTGGTTAGGTCGCTGTCTACTGGATATGAAATTCAGCGTAATAAACAGCAAGAATAATAAATTTAACGATAGGATAAATGTAACAGCATAAATACATTGTAATAAATAAACAAATTGTGTGACCAAAAACGGCTGAATTGCGACGGGTAGTTCCATTGAGTTTTTTACTCTCTTAGACGTGATCTTTCCAACGATACCACTCTAGTCAAAATCGGCTCGAAACGCTTCTTGCAGTTCCCTAGAGAGTTAAAATATCATATTATGAAATTCCCGGTATGGATTCGCAATTTCTGAATAAAAAAGAAGAGGGCTAAAAGGCTTCGATAATTTAACACGTTCACGCCGGCGCGGTGGGTCACACTCGATTGTCTCGGAGTTGTCAAGTCTCCGGCTTTTTGCACACCACGGTTATTTTATAGAAAATGTTGTTCTTTTAAATCGCCCAATTGTTCTAATTAAATAAAACAACATTTTCTGTATTAAAATACTGGTATCCAAAAAGCCGTAGACTTGGCAGCTCTGATGTAGTCGAATGTGACCCACCGTGCCGGCGTGAACGTGTTAAAGGGTTTTTAATTTTTACTTATTTCAACGTCTGAGAAATAGTATTTAATTATATAAACGCTTAAACAATTTTAAATTCTTTACTTGTAAAGCTTAAGCTTTTTGCATAAATACGAACCAATGATACAATTGCGTTTGTTTCACCAAAGTACGATTTTTGAAACTCTTTTATCATAATAATTCTGAATCTAAATCCGTTTTCAATATTTTCTATGAAACTTGCTTCAAAACGTGAAATACATAGAAAATATCGAATGCTGCATTCTGCTAGACTTGTACAAATTGGAAATAAATCTCCATATTTGAGGTCATGTCTAAGACGCAACATATTTTATCATTTTATGTTTTAAATGTTCCGTTTATACGCTGGTTTTAGCATTTCAGAGGCTTTTGAATATTTATATATTTACGAAGCAAATATTTAGAAAGAGGGATTAAATGTTGAAATGATTTGTACGATATTTTACTTATTTATTTATTTATCTAAATGTTGTTACCCCATAACATATCAAACATAAATTTCAAAATTACATTCTTCTTTGATTTTCTAGCTGAGTAAAAATGAACCTTTAATGGGTGGTAGATTTAAATACACGATTCTATTTTTTATATTCTATTTGCGCCACTATATTTGAAAAGTAATTATTTTAGTAAATTTTTCTTCCACCTGTCGTCAATATACAAGTAAAAGGGTTTTTTAAGAAAAGTGGTGCCAAGTGAATAAATTTCTTTAAGGATGCCAACACGGCTTATGTGGAGGCATTGGTCCGTTAAGGGTTAATTCTATATATTACTAGAAAATAATATGTATGTGTGTATTGTAGGTACGTATTAATTTTTTTAAAGAGTTATCATATTGTTACCTTTTTGAAGCATACACTGCATGATTTTTTTCTCTTTTAGCACTGTACATTCCTCAAAAATGTTGTCAAATCTGGTGGATTTTTTATTCAGAGTTGACACCAAAAACATATAATACTAATTTTCGTTTACTTTATTCACGAAGTGATTATCATTATAATAACCGAAAATAACTAATCAAACTTTCTGGGGAGAATTTAGAATTTCTTAACGATAGTTTTAAAAATTATCCATAAATGCTTAACCCCTTAACGCTCGAATTAAATTACGGTTGAAAAACTCAAATTGCTTATTGGTACCACTTTTATGAAAAAGAAATATTCACCTTATTTAATGACAGGAAAATCGATACTAAAATATAACCAATTTCACTATTTTATAAATCTGGTGGGAATCGAACAATTTGAGTAAAAGACACAGCCCGTGAATGTGAAGGGGGCGCGAATTAAGGGGTTAAAGCGGCCTGTACGTTTTGATAACAGGGCTGCCACAGGCGACTATTTTTTTTATTCTATTTCGCAGCACTTTTTCAAAACAAAAACCTTTTGTATACGCTTTGACAACACTTTCAAGAGAAATCAAGGACAAAATGTAAATTTAAAAAATAAATAGTGGAGGGAATAGAACATAAAAATAGTCGCCTGTGGCAGCCCTGTGATAAGTATGTTTTTTGTATTCTTATTTAAGGTTAGATACCCCAAATTTGAAAAATTATTCTTCTGCTTATTTAAAAGCAGACTTCTTTTATTGCATAAGGAGAAAATTTTTATTCCAGCATAGTAATAGCCCGAAACAAATTTATTTATTAAAGCTCAATTTTAATTTATTCCCATATGCATCCTTGTGCATATTAGTGTCAACTAAGGAATACCGAATATTTCAGTGTATGAGCCGAGAGATTTGGGTCATTTTTTGGGGTCGGCTTATGAACGGGTCTAAGAAAATTTACAAACTTGATATTCTAAAATAAAAAAGTTGGTAAATATAAAAAACATAAATAACACTTACAGATTTATAAATTCTTCAATACTCCATTCTTTTACAATGATAAAAGTCACCAATCATCATTCACTATCCAAGTCATTATCAGAATTTTCAAGCAACTCCTTAAAGTCGCTTTGTTTGATTGGTATATCAGTATGAAAATCGGCAGTATCTAATTCATCATCATCTTTTATCATATTCAGGTCCCTGCTACGAATATATGTACGAGTTACAATAAACCCCCAGTGAGCACACTTGCTTGAATCAATTTTGATTTTTCATTTAGTTTAACATAGCAACGCATGCTTGACAATTCAACAGCTTGTGAATCCAAATTCAAGCTTGCGAAATGTCACATAATAAATCACGCAGGATGTTTTTTGCGCCAAACCTGACTAAAACTTAATTTCAAGTGAATGACGCTAAAATCTATGCGCGCAGATGCTTTGCTGCGCTGTTTTGACGAAGACGAATACAAATATGGCATGAATCATGCCATGAATAAAGTTTGCCATGTCACTTAAAAACAAGCTGGGAAGTTGTAAGCCTTTAAGCTTCATTCAAACTTGCATTAAGCTTGATTTAATCTTTCAAGTTTAATCTAAAGTTGTTGACTTGACAAATTTAGCTTGCAAAAAGCTTGATGCAAGGCTTTTGTGCTGCTTGGACCCCGCTTTTCCGAGACGCTAGCACCCACTCGGCCAGTTTTGCTTTAAGTGCAGGAAATGACGTTTTGCGTCCACGTGAATCTTTCATTACTTTTGGAATTTCTGAAATTTTGTCTTTTGTTCTTTCTTCCTTCTCGCACTTACTTGTTTTTCATTAAGTGTGAAATGACTGAGTTATTCGACTGCTCTACAAAATTCATGACTCTTAATTTAAAGCCTGTATATAAGCCGCGAGGTTTTCTTATTCACAAAAAGAGATGATTTGGTTTTTATGAACGAGCAAGTCATAAGGAGATGAGCGGAATCCAATTAAACAGATTTAGCACCGCGTCGAGACAGAATACGAGAGATCAATAATTTCGCAGAGTGCATTTTTTTTCTATTAGCTGTGCACCAAAAAGTGCTAAGTTTTCGTTCGTTGAATTTTCCATTCCCCTTTTTTTAATATCGGCTTGTATACGGGTTTCCTATTTGGAGGATTTTTCATTGAAAATTTCTATGCTCGGCCTATTCGCGGACCGTCTGATACACGGAAATATACGGTAATATTAAAAATTCTGCTATTCATGAAAGCTGCTGTTAATGGTGCGATTTAAATATTAACGTTAGAGTTCCTAGAATACAGATGAATTATCCCCGCTATTCATAGGACCGGGACCAAAGGCAAGCTGAAACCTGTTAGCGTTAGAAAATAAGGGACAGCGACAGGGCATTTAAAATGCGGCAACCACAGCTCTGACGGTACAGTAATGCTGAGCCGTTTCCCAATATGGCGAGTATTTTGGGCAACAAGATGGATATGCGTCAACTCCCCTTACAGAAGTCTTCATTTACACTATACAGAATACTTGATGCATGTGTGCGTCATTTACAAAACTATCTTTGAGAAACTCTTAATTCTCCCCGGAAAGTTTGAGCAGTTATTTTTGCTTAATATAATGATAGGTTGAGCAATGGAACTATGTGGTTATTTTCAGGATTCTCTAGTTGCCATGCGACTTTACATCGGTGTAGAGGTAGTGTGATTTTCACTGCGATGGGAGCCATGGAGAATATTTAGACGCGGCTGATAGCCATAAAAAACGCAAGTTTAAAAGTAAGTAAGAAAATTACACTAGAAATGTTAGAATAACAAAGAAAAAAATGTCCATTAGTTCCTAACATACCTGAACAGTCTGTAAACAGGCGAAAAAGCTACCATAGGGATGCCCCAGCATAAAAAAAGACTCCTTTCAGAGACCATAAATTATAGTTAAATTCAATATGTAAATGCTTAATATCAGTGAAAAAAGAGGAAAATTTAAAAATAGTTACATATATACAAGTTGAAAATTATAATTGATTACATGAAAGATTAATACAAAATCGGTAAAAGAAACTATAAATGAGGAGAGTTGAAACTAACTGCACAATTAAACACATTATACAAAGGGTAATTTAAGAAGAGTAATCCAAGTATAAATCGTGAATAATAATAGATATTTCATGAATAAAATCAAGCAAAATTAATATTAGAAATTATCTGGTGCGAACTCGGAATTTCTAAATAAAAACTAGCCAGATTTGGCAACACTGTTTGCGTCCTGTATAGCGTTTCGATACATTGAACAATGATTAATACTCTCAAAGATCATATTCATATTCGTAATTGAGTTTTTTTATATAACGTTGAAAGAATAATCTTTTTCAGCATTTAAAAATAAAATACAGAGAAAACAATACTACAATTTTGCTCATTTGTTAGACTGACCGGAGGTTAAATGCAATAAAATCAAAAATAGGGGTGGTAGGTTCCTTACAAATTTTAAGGAGTTTACGTACTTTGATAGTCAATTAAAAAGAAAATTCTGAATTCTGTGTTTGATTCACAGGAATTTCAAATTAATCTCCATACTTGATGTAATTTCTAGGGCAAAATAATACTCTATTTTTTTCTGGTTATAATAATTAGTTTATACCGATTTTGTATTGAATAGTATTTAATTATTAATGCTGTATACTGGGCAATTAATATGAGAAAATAAGTATTATTAAATGTAGCAAAAAATTTTCAAGATAAACTAATAAATTTCTTTTATAAAAATGATCTTCCATGAACCATTTTAAACATAAATTTGAGAACTACATACTAAATAAATCAATTCAATTATTTAAATGCTTCTTGCATTTAATTAACGACGAAGTTAAATAATAATAATCATTTTATACATATTAAAATTTTAAATTTTGATGGATTAATAGAACACAAAAATACAATCTAAAAACTGCATTTTATATATATAGCAAGATTTTAGAAACTTTCATAATAATTATTTCCAATGTTAGTCCGTTTCCATTGTATTATGTGACACTGTCTTCGGTATGTTTAAAATACAGAGAAAGTATTGAATGCTGTGTTTTGATTGGGAATTCGAAAATGAAAAATGGACACAAAAGATGCAGATTTTCAAAGTAAATCTATTATTTTTTTCCTTAATATTCCATAGGCGAAATTATGCCAGCCCGGGCACCACCAGGTGAGTCAGTTAGTTTACGATAAATTGAAGATATTTTCATTATAAAGGGAGATGCGATTTTCTATTAAAATAATCTTATACATATTAACCAGAGAACACCTGTGCAAACCCTATAAGAGTATGTTTTTTATTTTATCAATAATATTTTCGTATACTAATAATCGACTTTTTAAAAATTCTGTGAAAAATTATGCTTAAGATTACTATTCTAGAATAATGGTGACAAATGTTGACAAAGAGCTCCACGCACACGATATATATCATAACGGGTTCTAATTTTCTCGGGCTAACAATTTTTGTTGCTATTCATATTGCATTAATACGAATATCCGGTCTTAAATCTGCACATTTCTCATCAAAGCACGATTTTAGAAACTCTTTTATCAAAATCATGTAAAATGCAAATGCTATAATAGATTCTGTAAAGTGTCCTTCAATATGTTTGAAATACACAGCAAATACTGAATGCTGTATTTGTTTAACTTATACAAATGTCAGATAAATCTCCAAACTTGATGTCATTTCGTAGGAGGAAAAATAATTTATTTGGTTTAAATATTCTGTTTACATTACGGTTTTTGGCATTTCATATGTTTTTAATCCACTTCCTAAATCGGAGAAGGTTATCAATTCGACGTGTATGTATTTTATTTTTATGTATGTTCATAAATTGCTTCGAAACTATGCAACCGATACATGTGATTTTTTTTTTAATTGAAAGAAGATACTCGCAAATTGGTCCCATTTAAATTTCAGGAAATTGGTTCAGTACTTTTTTAAAAATTTAACTAAAACCAATAATCAATAACCAATAATCAATTTCCCCCCTTATTCTGTTGTACGTTAGTTGTTTGCGAATCTCTGGATTAACTGAATGCGAAGTGTCCGTCGCTGCACGAGCAGCCGATGTACAACAGAACTAAGAAAACTCTTTTTTTATGTTTTCGCTCACTGATTACTTGAAAACTGCGCGACCGATTAAGTTGATTTCCTTTTAGTTGAAAGAGGATACACTGAATTAGTGCCATTTAAATTTCATCAAAAATAGTTCAGTACATTTGTAGAAATTTTAGAAAAATACCAATTAAAAAAATAAAATAAAATAAACAACTTCAAAATACATCATTTTTATCAAGTCACGTAGCTACCCTGCGATTACCACCAATACCCTGCGATTTTCCTCCATCTTTATCACGAAGCTATTAATAAAGAGGATATGACATATCTGTAAAATAGTGAAGTAAGAGCTGTAACCACTTTCGCCGAATTTGATTAACACCGGTGGCAAACTTCCACCAGTAAATTTAAATGGAAATGTTCTCCTTATTCAAACGACATATCAATGCAAAATTTCAGTCATAAATAATAGCAAAAGCAGTTACTAATTTTTGTTGTTGGAAGTTTACTTCGGCAGTTGTCAGACCCTGCGATTCCGTCATATTGTGAGAACCTAGTCAGCCTCCTGTTAGTATAAAACAGGGGTGTCAAACTGTGGCCCGCCGGATACCACTAAAATTTTACAGTTATCTTTGCCTTATCTAATCGTCGAATTGCTGCGATTCAACTTGTCGACTATTTCTTTAAAATTTTAGTGGTAACCGGCGGGCCACAGTTTGACACCCATGGTATAAAAGATCATAATATCTGGGCAAACTGCCATCAGTAAAAACAAACAAAAATTTTAGCCATATTTGTGAGAAAATTTTTGCATGTAAAATACGCTAAAATAAGGCAAAATTTTCTATTCAAGTTTACTGGTGGATGTTTACTCTGGCAGTAGTCAGAAACGGTTGATCCGGTGTAAAAAAACAGCCGCCATCTTAAGCAAACCACCTCAGTTACTTCACTCGCAACTGTTAGGCAATAGACCGTGTCGTCGGTACCACATAGATGCCAACATCTCTTAATTATTCCGGAGTCTCTTCCAAGACGAATATGTCTCTAACCGGAAATTTTATTTCATTGAAAATTTCAAAATGTATTTCATAGAAAAAGACATATTTCCTTATATATATATTCCGGTTGGAAACATATTTGTCTTGGAACAGATTCCGGAATAATTAAGAGATGTTGGCATCTATGGTACCATGTCAAGCTATCCAATATGAAAACAGTGCTGCCAGTGGGCTACTTTTTTTTTTTTTTAATTCAGATTTCCTGATTGGCACCACTTTTTTGAAATTGTAAAATTCCCCTTGTTTTCGCCTTTTTTATCATGTCATTAAATAAGACGAATTTCAGTATTTCCAAAAATTGGTGCCCGCTGGCAACACTGTGTTCATGTTGGATAGTTTGGCATGGTATCGGCAATATGTCTTCTTCTCTTTGTTCATAACTCCATTATCTCAAAACGATTTTGATTGCGAAGTAACCGCTCGGCTACGCCTTTCAATGGGTACGGGGACACACAGGTGTTAAGGGGGTCCGGGACACAAAAATCTTCAAATTTTCATTTTTTTTTTTTTTTTTTTTTTTTTTTTTTAATTGGATTAAAAAAAATTTCTGCCGTTTTCTGCTTAAACTGATGTTTAAATCATGTTTCTATCTTAAACAGGAAATATTAATTTTTTTCGTTTTGGTTTGTTTTCAAAATCTACCTTTCAAGCTATGGTTGTCAAGGAAACGAGTTCTTGTGAAATTGCGTTTTTCTTCATGATAGGTTTTTTCACCCTTTCTCATATTTAAATTCTTATAACTCGAGAACCGTTAAAGATGCAGGGTTGAAACTCGGAACATATCTTTTTCAAGTATTTTACTTTACTATTGAGCCAGCATATTTGAAAAAAAATATTTACTTTTGAAAATATGATTTTTTTTTTAAAAGCTGCACCGCTTTTTTTGTAATTTTTTCGTTAAATATTTTTATTTTTTTTAAATTAATATTTTTTTAAACCTGGCTCTAAATTAAAATTTATACATTTCTGTTTATTTAAATGAAAAAAAATTGAAATTCTATAATTAATATTTCGAGTTGTAACAATTTTTACTACCCCACTTTTTTAACAAAATTTAAAATTTAATTTAAAAAAAATTATAAAAAGTTTTATCATGCGATTTTGTTTACAAATGATATGGTTAACCATCACAAAAAATTTCAAAATATTAACTCAATAAATAAAATTTTTTTGAAAATGTGTCCCGGACCCCCTTAAAGGAAATTAACATGCAGATCAACTAGCCAAAGATGCTATAACAAATATTAAGGTACGAGAAATATTTTATCCATACCCAGCCTCACACCTTAAAAAGAAATTGAAAAAAGAAGCCATAGACAAATGGCAGCAACAGTGGGATTATGGTACCACTGCCATATTTACTTACAAATTATGCCCAAAAGTATCAACATACTTCATGTTAGTACATAGAAACCTGTATATCTTCTCAACTAATCATGGACCCTTCCCGCCCTACCTATTCAAAATAAATAAAGCTGCGTCGGAACTGTGTACCTGTGGTGAAATTGGTAACTCCCTTCACTATGTGTTCAGCTGTCCATTAACATCAACCCTCCATATCTGTAAATCAGCCACAATAGAACATCACCATTGGTTCAAATTTGTGCCGAAATCACCAATGCTATATACTAAAATAATAGAATGTGCGCGGATACTAGAAAACAATCAACTAATTTTTCAAAACCCACAAATGCCAATAGATAAACAAGATTAGCACTAATGAACAGAAACATGAACTTCAGGCCAAACAGTGCCTAACTAAATCGAGAATATAAAATTTAGAAAACTCTTGTACATAGAACAGCAATACACTCAGGTTATCCATAACCTAAAAGTTATCTCACAACAAAATACTTGAACTCATGATAATAACTATTAAACTAATGCACCTGAGAATATGTAGAGACTTAAGAACATCTTATTCATCTGCTGCTATTCGTAATTAATCAATCATATTCGTGTTGAAAATAATACACATTTTCGTCTGTAAAGCGCTCAGCTCATCTGTTCTATTATTACTTTTATTATTACATTTATAATTGCTATTATTATTATTTTTACTATTACCTTTCATTCTTATTGTTAAAATTATTGTTAAATAATATTGTATTTTTTTTTTAATAAACTTGCAACGCGGGATCTGGAAGCCTATGCCAATGGTGGGTTAAAGAAAAAGCCGACTTCTTGAATCGCAGAGATTCGATGATTAGATAAGGCAATGATTACTGTAAAATTTTAGTGTTGTGCGGTGTGCTACAGTTGGCCACCCCTGTTCTAGGTTAAGGAAAACTAAAATGTAATGCTTTAATCTTTAAAAAATTTTACGAAGTCAACGATGAGATTAAAAAAAAAATGAATTTTGTAAAACCTTTAAATTCACCGAAGATTTCTGCGATACACACTCTTTATTTGATGAATTGTATTTTTACGTTGGAGGGATTTGTACACTAATATAGGTTGGGTAAGAAGTCCCTGACACATTTTTGAATTTAAAATAAAATCAAGTAATTAAAGTCGGGTTTTATTTTGTTAAAAAGTTTAAAATTATTCAACAATTAATTAGTTTGCAATATACATATTTAGAAAAACTTTGCGAAATACTGCAATAAATTCAACAACAGATTTTTTATGAAAAAACATTTTCGTATAACTCTTAAAACATAAATTTCGGAACTTTGATTTACTATCTACATAGAAAACAATCTGACTGTCTAACTTTAAATTAATATATAAAGGCTCACGAAACTTCAGAGAAAATTTTGAATTCTGCGTTTTTACAGATTTGAAAGAATGGCAAATTGATCTTCATCTTTCAGGACTAAACAAACTTGTAGTATTTTTATCTTTAATATTTTCTATAATATTTTAACCTTCGCTTAAGCTGTTTTTTCAATTTCAAAGTGTAAACTTTCATTTTTTCAATGAATTATAACGAAAATTTGCACGAAATAAAGTAAGTAATAATTACGTAAAAAAAGACAAACATTTCACTGAATATTTTTTCGCTGCTTGAAACTATATTTATTTGACTTTGCAACAAAGTGCTAGAAAAAAAGTTTGGCAGTCATGTTTTTTCAGTATTAACACATTCCGGACCATGGGTGCCGATATACACCTTCAAAAAGTCCATAAAGAATTTGTTTTGGGCGCCAGTAACAAAGAAGAATAATATTTCCTTTCTTTACTTAGAACATTTTCGTGATTATTTAAGAGTAAAAGCAACGTTTTTTTTTTTTTTTTTTTTTTTTTTTTTTTTTTTATTAAGTGACGCCAACGGAATAAAATTTACGTAAGAGTCACCTGACCCTTATGGGGTTAACCCGGGAGGACGCGCGCCGGCCCTGATAGACCCGGAGTGCGTATTTTTTTTTTTTTTCATTATCACCACTATTTTTTAAAAGTAATCTTCAACTTATTGTATCGCAGAATTATCTCCGACTAAATAAGGTGACGATTATTATTTGTATTTATTGATGGCAAAGTAAAAACCATTCATACCCAGGGTATGCGCACGTTCTCCCGGGTTAATGTAAGTTAAAGAGACCGAAAATGTAGGGTTAAAAATGCATTTACATGAACCATTTTAATTATAAATGGTTAGAACTGCATTATTTTTATCCAGTTCAATTATTTAAATGCAACTTACACTACGTAAACGATGAAATTAAATCTTTAAAAATATTTTATTAATAAAAAATTATCTTTTGCTGCATCGATCAGGCACGATAATTACAAATATCCAATCTCAAATCGTCATATTCCTCATCAAAGCAGGATTTTAGAAACACTACTACAATAATTATTCTGAATGTAAATCCGTTTTCAATATATTATATTTACACAACCTTTACTTCTTCTTCAAGTTGTTCGAAATACCCAGAAAATATTGAATGTTGAGTTTTGTTTGACTTATGCAAACCTCAGACAAATCTGTATGCTTGATGTCATTTCCGAGGCAATAAAATACTTTATCATTTTCTGTTTTAGATATTCTGTTTATATGTTGGTTTTCGTTTTTAAACGTTTGCTTTCGCATTTCATGAAAATAGTTAGAAAAGATGATTGAGTGCTGCAGTAAATTCAAGAACAGTTGCTAATGTTAACACTTTCCAACATAGTTGATTAAGGGGTCTCAGGACTCTTATAATTTGAAAAAATAAAAAAAAAAAGGCTAATTTCAATCTCAGTTTTCAAAATGTATCTGATTTAAAAACAGACTTCTTCTTAAGATGAAAGATAAAAGAATGTTCTTTCTTTTGATGCATTTAAAAAATTGCAAGATGGAGAATTAGTATTTACAGGAGGCTCCAAATTGTCTAGATATTTGTCAAGCAGAAAATTGGTATGACAGCTTACGCTCAGGATTACAGAACAAATTTTGCAAACAGAAAAAAATTATTTGTGTCTAATTACACTTTAGATTGTAAAAATTATCCTGAATCTATTTAAATTTGTATTTAAATCTTTTTTATATATTTTATAAAAAGTATTATTTAGCTAATGCAAAAGTTTGAAAATTTCAACAGTAAAATCATATAAAAAAATATTTTTTGAACAATAAAAAGGAAATTTTAAGTTCAGATTTTAAAGACTAACATGAAACATATGTTTCGAAAATTTCATGAAAAAATATTCAAAAGTTTTTGAAATATAGCGCGCGTTATGCACATAAATGTCATTTGGAAAAAAATGACTTCAAAGTTTCGGAAGCGCCGCTTCAGCTATTGAACGGGTATAATTCTAAATGCCATAACTTCTGTTCTAATGATAATTTCAAGGAAACATTTATATCAAAATGTTCAAAATAGATAGTGGTATAACATATAAAAAATAACAAATTCGAAAAGTTTGAAGCTTTAACCCTCTCGCTGCGTAATTGTTTTATCAAAGTAGCTTCAAAAATTGTGTATTTAACTCCTTCGTGACGAGCGTCTTTTAAGAATTTTTATTCTTTTGTCACCGATTTTTCAAAACAAAAATTTTCGCCTGATTTAATCGGAAAAATGCTCCGATTAGATAAGGCAAAATTTACAATAAAAAGTTACTGGTAGAAATGATCAATGAGGGTTAATAAGACGAAAAAAATGTATTCCGATGAAATCTCGGGTTGCGCAAATTTTGCTACTTTTACGTTGTCCGAGAAACTCTCGGGTTGCGTAGCGAGAGGGTTAACCCCTTAGGGACGAGCGACCGGAATTCGTGCCGCATAAGGTGCTCAGAATCGATGATTATTCTCACCAGTAAAATATTATTGAAAAATTTGCCTTATTTAATTCGAGCATTTTCCCTATTCAATTTGGCAAAAATTTCTATTTTAAAAAAACGGTGATTAAAGATTAAAAATTCTGTAAAAGACGCTCGTTCCGAAGGGGTTAAGAGTCCTGAGACCCCTTAAGACTCGCCAAGAAGCTTCCGTTTCTACAATTTTAAGCATTTTAACATAATATTTATCCTGAAGACGATTGCAGAAGCAGTTCGAGACGTCGGTGTTATGCTTTATCGTTAATTTGATTTGTACGTTCATATTAACCCCTTGAGGGGCGGTGGGATATATTTCATCCCACCTACGATTAATGCAGATTTGTACAAGAAAAATCTTATTAACACTAGAACCGCACGGCTTTCGGTATACCTAGAACCGCGGAACGGGTCAATTTGACCCTAGATAGGAAAGGATATATAAATATGCACAAATTTTTAATTTGGTTAATTAAAACATTATATTTTCTTATAATTATCAATACTTCTTAACATTTACATTATATTTTATACATAAAGTCAGCAGAAATTACCTATTTTCTGAAAATAATATTCAAAAATTTATTTCCTTAAGTATAATAACACATATTTTGAAGAAAAATAAGCTTAGACTTCATAAACTTTAATAGAAAATATATTATCCCATTCAAATAAATTTAGACATAAATCCTAAAAATAATTTAAAGATATATACAAAGTACCAGTTACTTATTAGCTTTACATATTTATTTAATCCAATTTATTGTATGCATTACTTGCAAAACTTGGTTATAGGTTTTGTACGTTTACCACAAACGTGTGGGTACATTACATTTTGAACAAATAACTTTAGCTTTATTTTTACTTTTTGAAGTGTGGTAACGGACTCGTTTAAGGTTAGTTTTTGGTTTTCTATCGTTTTTACTGATTGCTTCACACCCCAAAGACACAGTGTTTTTGCACAGAGAGAGCAAACTGTTCTTCAACTAAGACTTGAAAAAATTAACGTGTACTAATAGATTTTACAGTTACGGCATTGTATGAAACCCAAGCATTGATAGCAGCAAGATGCAAAATATTATAAATGAGATGTACCGGCCTTCTACTTGAAGCATATTTGATAGTATACCTCTTTGTCATCTGTACAATCAATCACATGTGCACTGAAGTTAGTTGCGTCGTAGTAAGCAGCTGCATTAAGTTGTTTTTCAGAATTATTCGAAATTTCAACAGTTGGATGCAGACTGCTGAGCAACAAAACATTTTTATCATTTTTTTTCCAGGTAAAAGTTAGGCTGATGTCTTTATGTGTTAGTACAATAGTCGCATGGAAATTAGATTTTGACAGTTTTACAGAGACTGATATTTCTCTTCTTGAGCGTTTTGCAGTTTCTACCGCTCGTTTGTTTATCAACATCTGCAAGCAACCAAAATTTGATACTGAATTTATCTGGTTGGCTAGGCATATACTGCGTAAACCTACTCATAAACTTTGAAAGTAATAACTGCTCATCTACGCCTATGTTAGGCCCGGGTATATAGTTAGTCTTACAAATTTCAATGAAACAACTGCAGATATCAGAAATCAGGACTTATTTGTTTGTCTGAAAACGATTTGATCAGATGGATTTTATATAGAAGCGTAAGAATCTCATCATTTAACCCCTTCGGGACGAGAGCCTTTTACGAAATTTTTAATCTTTTGTCACCGTTTTTTAAAAACAGAAATTTGTGTCTTTTTGAATCTAGAAAATGCGCTGATTAAATAAGGCAAATTTTACAGTAAAATTTTACTGGTGAGGAAAAACAAGGATTATGAGAGCTTCATGCGGCACGTATACGTGCCGCTCGTCTCCAAGGGGTTAACGAAATGGGTTTTCTTGACATTGTATTTCCAAAGAAAACGGCGGTCTACAGTTTATTGATCACAGGCTATCTAGAGCAGCCTCTTTCAAACAATACTTATTCCGTGCATATAAAATTCATGTAAAAGCATATATTTCTCCAATGTAATAAACCATTCATTTTCATGAATCTGTCGATGAGCTTTATTTTCCGCGCATTTCATTATATGTTTCAATATCCATTCATCTATGAGGGCCATTCAACTAAAACCCGGTCAGTGCGTGTAACTTTGCATTAGACGTAAGGGGGCGCCACGTAACTGCGTGTATGGCACCACCATCTATTGGTAGAGCAACTGACGCATGCGCAACGTTTCATGTCGCATAGCGACAGTGTGGTTGTACTCCGAAGAGAAGATAGTCACATAAGTTATCGTCCACTACTGGACATGCAGGTGAGCAAGCAGGAACAACGAGGAGTGATTCGATTTTTAGCGGCGGAGGGAGTTGGGGGCGTGAATTGTATCGACGGATGAAAGATGTGTACGGTGAGTAGAGTCTGAGTCGTTCAACTGTTGTGGAATGGCGCAAAAGATTCCTTGACGGGTGCAGGTTACTGGAAGACGATGCTCGTCCTGGACAGGCGCATCGTGTCATCACACCGGAAATGATCGCAGAAGTGAATGATTTAGTCTTGGCCAACCGCAGTATAACTGTGGACGAGATCCATCGGTTACTGGGTATTAGCGTGGGCACCACGCACACCACATTGCATCAACACTTGAACTTTCGAAAAATTTCTGCTCAGTGGGTTTCCCATCAACTGACCGCCGAACAGCGCAATTCTCGAATGGAGCTGTCTTTGAGTCATCTGCAACGTTATCATGAGGAGAAATACGACTATTTTTGAGTTTGTATACTCTGTATAACTACATTTGTGTGTGTTAAAATCGTTACTTTACAGTAGTGACCGGGTTTCTTTTAAATGTCCCTTATATAAGAAATCTACAACCACTTGATGCGCTGCTATCCATAATTTTGCGTTTAGTATGTATCGTTGGGCAGCCAACTTCTTTCAAAACGATATGCAGTGTTTTTCTTTTTTTGTTGTTTGTTCCAATTTGTACAACGTTTCAAATTGTCCCATCTTTTCCAACGTCTTTTTTTTCCAAGTGTGAATGCGCAAGTTATTGCAAATTTATTTTTTCAGATTTCCATAAGCGTAAAGTACCTCTTGTTCAAATTCTTAATTCTTCATTTTTATCTGATAAATATGACAAACTTTCGTTTAATGCTGATAAATTACCATTTACATTGCGATGAAAGGTCCAGCATTAATGAGAGCATTGGCAGAGTCGATTTTACTTTAATTTTCTTCATGAGAATTCAACTTCTCTTCATTTGCAGGCAGATATTCATCCTCGATGCTCAAAACTAATAGACTGGCATCATTAGTATCACGTTCTTATTCTTTTCAGACAATAGTTACCAATATTCCAAAGCTTATTTGACTTTAATATTACGACATCGTGAAATCTTATCTGTACTTGAATGAATACAGAATAAAAGCAGTTTCAATACATCATCTAAATATCTGTTGTAATTTTCCACCGAATTCGACGCCTCTTCACACCAAGCATATATTATCTTAATTGAAAACCTTCACTATTGCACCTTCCGATTCTGCCCATTACGGGAAAGTAGGGTAATGACGCTCAGAAGGCTAATCCCGCTCACCCAATATCTCTAAACAGAATAGAATTGAAAACGTGCGATCGGTACCGGCACCTAGCGAACTTCATCGTACGTTTCCAGTAAGGATATAATGACCGCCGGAAGGAAAGTATTTTTGTGGTTTCATGTTATTAGTTTGCAGTTGTTTTATTATAAAATTCTAACATCTAACTTAAAGCTAAGTGTACACTCTTATTTTCAAATATTAATTTACTCATTATGTCTGCAAAATATATACATTTATCTGTACTTTCATGCTTTTATTTATTTTTGAACTGCGTTACTATGCCAATTATAATGCATTAAAACCCAACATGGCGATAACGGGTAATGGCACTCGAGTGGAATTTCAGAAATGTTGCCAGTTGGAAACTTTTTAAAAATTCAAATTTATTAATTAACACCCCTTTTTTGAAGTGGTAAAATTCTTCTCTTTTCACCTTAATTAATATGACATTAAACAAGGAGAATTTTACGATTTCAAAAAAGTGTTGAAAATCAAAAATCCTAATTTAAAAAAAGCAGCCTACTATGTGTGTAGCACAATATGTGTGCACAATATGTGAAAAGTGGTCGATAAGAGTCTGCAGCGGTGGCCCACACAACTACATATGTGACTTGTCTTACTTAAATGTTGTATTCAAACTCTGAGCGCAATTACCCTACCTTATCGGGCATTACCACTCAATCGATGGTTATTTAAATAAAAAGATAAAAAAAATCCCTTAAACTTTTATGCAAATTAGTTGATTGCAAACTGTTCCTTATGCTTTGAAATTATACTTCGTTAATAAAATATTGATTTTTGTGTCTAAATTTGACTAGCTATTCATGTTTTCCCTTAAGTGAGCGGCATTCCCCTACTTTCCCCTAGAGGAATTCTGTGTGAGGCAAATCTATTTTCTCTTTACTTCCGAGAAAATGAATCTCTCTTTCGTCATTTATGCGTAAAAATTTATTACGGGTCAAATTGACCCGCTTCGCGGTTTTAGTTATAAATGGTTATACCTGAAAATTTATTAAGTTTATTCGCTTTTAAATTCGATAAATTGCCGTTTACCTTAAAATATGAAAAGTCAGAAAATGAAACATTTTTTCAATTAATATTTTTTGCGCTGCGACAAATTAAAAATCGGTTTGGGTCAAATTCACCCGCTCCGCGGTTCTAGTGTTAAATTTTCTTTTCTAACTTTGGTGGGGAAAAAAGTCATAAAATTCCTTTTCCTCTATTTTGCAAATTCCGGTGTGTATTCGACATTACAGAAGCACAATTACTTGCCCCTCAAAGAGTTAAAACTATCTTTTATGTGTACTTTTAACACCTTTATTCTGTCTCCCGTTTATACGTATTTCTAGGAAATCAAATATCAGAAGTACTTGAACTCCTGATCTTTCTTGATCACAATTCCATGCTAGGTATGTAAATTCTACCGATGCAGATGTTGTAAACATGTTTAAATAACATGTTTTATATTTTCTGGTGTGAATTTTTGCATTTTTAAGTATTTCTTTTAACCCCTTAATTTTCGCTCCCGCGCTATTCACGGGCTGTGTCTTTTATTCAGATTGTTTGATTCCCACCTGTTTTATAAAATAGTGTAATTGGCTTTATTATGATATCATTTTACATGTAATTAAATAAGGTGAATATTTCTCTTTCAAAAAAGTGGTGCCAATAAGCAATCTGAATTTTTAAACCGCAATTTAATGCGACCGTTAAGGGGTTAAGCAAATTTAATGTTTTTTTTAAATTTATGGAACTTATTTGACGTTGAAAAGTGTTTATCGATTGGCATTGCATGTCTCCCTGTCGTCTGACCTTGCTCTAACCCTTTTAAATATACCCAGATTTACATGTAATATTTATGTGCAATTGGTGTTTACGATAGAATGTTCGGTATTGAAAATGATGTGTGTAGCATTTATAAAGCGTTTACAGTGACATTTAATATATTTCAGTTACATGATGGTCTATGTAGTGATGGAACCGTTTGCAATGTATTTTAATGATGTTACACTAATTAGAACATATTGAAATTTATATATATCACTGAAGTGCTCTACCAGATGTTTACTGCAGAATATGATGCAGTCGTGAAAAAAAAAGGTAAACACCCCCTACTAACTCCTCAGCAAATTATCGTAGAAAAGAGTTACTGGTACCGAAAGATTGGGAATAAAGTCTACTTTTAAATGATGTATATAAAATCTGCTTAGGGAGCTTTCTACGTATTAAAACGAACCCAAACGTCATTTTTTTCAATAGCAATACCCAATTTTAACAAGATATTTCAAATCTTCGGTTCAAACTATGCCTAGACACTAAATTTAAAGTCATTTGAATGATAAGTTTTTAAATTATGAACATTCAAAATTTAGTGCTTCTAATGTTAATTACATTTTTATATTTTTATTAATATCTCCTGAAATTATACTCATAATGTGCTATTTTTTGTGTAGCAATAATTGTAAAATACCCAAACACAAATACGTTGAATTTGCAATTTTTAGAATTTTATACGAATTATGAATTATGAAATTAATATTCGAAAAAATTATGATTTGCAACCTACATCTTTTTTTGATCGATTTAGATTTACTGTCTTGCTTTACGGAAATCCAAAATTTCACATTTTTCTTCCAAGTAGTTTTCAAATTATGCTTAAAAAACGGTAAAATGATGGTTTAATGAGCCGTCTATGAAAGAAGAGTCTAGATATTTTAAAATTTCTTATGCTACACTGTAATCTAGCAGTCTTGAATGACTGCTTGAGTGACGCTTAAGATGCGTTGATCAAGAAGGGGGCTCTATTGGTCATCAATCAAGTACCGAACTTTAATTTGGATACAGACCCTAAAATAAGCTCGTTTTAAAATAATTAATTTCTCGGAAAGTTATCGTACGAATAGCATCAAAATTTGTTTTTAGGCTAATTGAAGGGTGCGGAGTTCAATTATGCTGTCAGAATTGTGTATTGCTATTGGAAAAAAAGTTATGGTTCGTTTTAATATTTAGATGGCCTCCTAAGCAAATTTTATATACATCATTTAAAAGTAGACTTTATTACCAATCGTGTGGTATCAGTAACTTTCTTCTACGATATTTTTTTTGCACAGTTAGTAAGGATTGTTTACTTTTTTTTTACGACTGTACATATGAGGGGCTCACAACCATGATAGACCAAGTTCACTTAAAAAAAAAAGAGATAGTTCATGTAGAATGTGTAGTAAACCGTGTTTTATCTACTGACATATTGCACCAAGTCTGTAGTTCACATACTTTCTCATAGATTGCATCTGTGTCCAGAGTTGGTGAAGTAATACTAAAAACCTTCACAGGCATTCTGAATAAAGTCCATTCATCAATGTACTGCTCTTACATCTGTGGTCCATTCTTGTCTAAATCTTACCTCATTGCTATCAAAAACGGTGTAGTTTAAAAAAGTAGCTATTTCAAAACTTCTGATAAAAAATGAATCTGATGAAAAATAAATTGTTTAATCATCAGATGACTAACTATGAATAGAAACTAATATTGTTTTTAATGACCACGCCCCCTCCTCTCAGTAAACAAAAAGTAAACATACCGACAGCATTTTCCTTAAAAAGAGTCATTACAAGGTTAAAAAACTTTAATCACATAGTTCGATCTTCGGCCTAGAGAGGAATGTACGACAAAAAATAAGACTCCGAGAAAGGTAAATTGTATTACAATGTTTTCGGCATAAAGTTTAATTTACGCTTCAAACCGTCAAGTACAGATACATGTAAATTAGCTGATGACATATCCATCAAGATTTCGACAGAAAATGATGAAAACACTTAAAAAAGTCTGGAAACCGGACGAGAGCTCCACTTGCGGAAAGCTAAACAGGCTAGAGAGAAAATGAAAACTGATAAAATAGCCTCAGATGAAACTTACTGTTGTACAGTCGTGGAAAAAAAAAGTAAACACCCCCTACTAACTCCTCAACAAATTATCGTAGAAAAAAAAGTTACAGGTACCGAATGATTGGAAATAAAGTCTACTTTTAAATGATGCACATAAAATTTGCTTAGGGGGCCATCTACATATTAAAACGAACCCAAACTTCATTTTTTTCAATGGCAATACATAATTTTAACAAGATATTTCAAATCTTCGGATCAAACTATACCTAGACAAGAAATTTCAAGTCATTTGAATAATAAGTTTTCGAATCATAAACATTCAAAATTTAGTGATTCTAATGTTAAATTACTTTTTCATATTTTTATTTATATCTCCTGAAATTATACTCCTAATGTGCTAATTTTTTGTGTAGTAATAATACTAATATACCCAAACATAAATACGTTGAATTTGCAATTTTCATAATTTTATGATATAAATTATGAGTTATGAAATTAATATTCGAAAAAATTATGAATTGCAACCAACAATTTTTTTGACGGATTTAGATTTATTAAGTCCTGCTTTATGGAAATCAAATATTTCACATTCTTCTTCCAAGTAGTTTTCAAATTATGCTTAAAAAACGGCAAAATGATGGTTTAAAGGGCCATGTATGATAGAAGAGATTAGATATTTTGGAAATTTCTTCTGCTATCATGTAACCTAGCAATCTTCAATAGCTGCTTGAGTAGCGCTTAAGATGCCTTGATCAAGAAGGGGGCTCTCTCGGTCAACAATCGAGTAATGAACTTCAGTTTGGATACAGCCCTTAAAATACGCTCTTTTTAAATAATTAATTTATCATTAACTTATTGCTCGGACTGCATGAAAATTATTTTGTAAGCTAATTGAAGGGTGTAGAGTTCCTTTATGCTGTCAGAATTGTGTACTGCTATTAAAAAAAAACAAAATTATGGTTCGTTTTAATATTTAGAGGACCCCCTAAGCAAATTTTATACACATCACTTAAAAGTAAACTTTATTTCCAATCGTTCGGTACCAGTAACTTTCTTCTACGATAATTTGTTGAGGAGTTAGTAGGGGGTGTTTACTTTTTTTTTTCCACGACTGTACATTCTACTTGCAAAAAGCACGTCCCTTTCCCAAGCTTTCAACATCCATAGCTTATTATAAACGCAATCTATATGTTTATAAATTGAGGTGTACTCCTTTAATAACAATGTGGGATAAATGTACGTCTGGTAATGAAAATGAGAGAGGAAGAAGTTCTCAAGTCCTTTCTAACATCGTTGCAAGACACCTAAGAGAGAAAACCTCTAAACATAAGAAAATTATTCTATATTCTGATGTCTGTTGTGGCCAAACATCCAAATGTCTATTACGCTGCTGAAACTAGTTAATAGAACAAACATAACAGCAGAGACAATTGGCCATTGAAGTGGTCAATGGTACATGATGAATTCATCATGTTTTGAAATGGTCAATACCATTTCCAAATTGGCACAAATTCATGGTTTCTGGCCACTCTTTCCGCCCGAATGACGCAGAATTTGGTCTGACTGAAGCAGCAAGACCCAAGAAACAACACATCTATGTTCCTAGTGACTGGAAGGAAAATATTATGAATGCCAAGAGAAAATGTCCAAAATTTGATGTCATTGCAGTAAAGATTTCCGATTTTGTTCTACTATAGCTTTGGAACAAAGTATCACAAGCAGAAAGAAGGATACCAAGAGAGCTTGATTTAGTTGGATGGATATTAGACGGCTGCGAGTTTTGAGAAGTTCTCCCTTCATGTTACTGATCAAAGAAACACTCAATGAGGATCAACCTTTTCGCAAAACATTAGGTGGACCGAAAAAGTCTGTCGTTTAATTTTCTTTCACGCCTACTTTTTTAAAATTCAAATTTCTTCATTTGCACCAATTTTTTTAAATAGTAAAATTCCAATTGCTTTCATCTTAATGTGAAATGTGAAATCTGCGGGAGTTTTAACATTTCAAGAAAGTGGTGCCAATGAAGAAATCTGAATTTTAAAAAAGTAGGCGCGAAAGAAAGTTAAACTACAGAATTTTCCGGTCCACCTAATGCATTGGGAAAAACGGTCTCGTGGGCGCAAGATATTTTCTTTATTAAATGTTAGTCAAGATGCATTGTACTCGGGCAGTAGAAAAATCACTTTGTCCAAAAATAAAGATATGGTGGATCTTCTGCCTTACATTCCGCAAATTCATCATGTATACTTCTAGAATTTTGCAGTAGAGGTCAATACCAGACTCCAAGCTACCTCCTCTAGAGTACATCGTGATGACGATGATCATGATGATAATATTGTGTACCGTGAATGATTTGCGATAACTGGTAATACGTTTCACTCTTTGTGTTTAATTTAGAGTAAAAAATAGAATAAGAAAATTCAAATAAAAATCAAGAGTTTTTGTAATAATATTAAACAACTTTATTTACACATGGAATTTTCATAACCATACTGCACCAAGTACTCATATTTTTTTTTAAAAAACCCATAAATTTACAATAGAAATATTAATTTGTCATCTGTAAAAGTAGGGTACTATAAAAATGGTACCTTAAATGGAATATTGACATAGATAATCCTTATAAATCACTTGACCTGAATTAATTATTTATAAAGATCTTTAATGCATTATTATTCACAATAGAGATAAATGGACTTGGTTTACTATGGTTCTGAGCCTCTCATATATTGCAGAAAGTACTTTATGTAAAAAATAGAAAAAGTCGCACCAGAAAATATGAAATATTTTATTTAAACATCTTTTCTACTTTAGACAACTTGAATTGCGCTGTTGGTGTTGTAATTCGTGATCAAGATAGATCAGAAGTCTAAGTATTTCTGACATTTGATTAATGATATAATGTACAGAAAGCATGTCGCCCTTCGGAGTGTTTCCTGGCGCCACCAAGTGGGTCGTTTTGAGGATCTAGGTGGATAAAATATATTTTTCTGATTATCAGCGACAAAACCGCGTATACTGGTAGCTGAATGTCTCTATTTTCGAGATACGTAAGAGTTTTTGTCAAAATAATCCGAGGTGTCGATTAATTATGACCGTGAAGAAGACATTTGTGCAGTTGGTTTGAGGGAGTTTCAAGAGTCTCACTAGATTCTTCTAAGTCTGAAAGGACGTCGGGACTATTCTGTTTTATTTGAAAGCACGAGTTTGCTAAACATATGCCACTAGTTTGTTAAGGTCTGATTTAACCCATTTTTGTTTGAAAATAAGCGATATTAAACTTTCCGTTTAGAACCTGTCATTCACCGATGACTGACGGTCTAAAATATGATATAAAACTATATATATATATATATATATATATATATATATATATATATTATTTTAACTCTAGAAAGCCCGGAAATTTTGCTCAAGTTTCATAAAAATATTTTACACCAAAATGCTTATTTAAAATTATTTGACTGATTTATTTAACGTAAATCTGGGTTTTTAAAATTCAACTTATTATGTGAAAGAATTTCTGGTGCCAATTGACATTTAATCATATGGTTGGAGTCGAATCGACTCCTTCGAGGCTTTCTAGTGTTAAGTAATTACTTTAAATTTATTTAAAATTTACTTGACTTTTATTTATTACAAGATTATACTTTCTTAAAAATTACTGAACCCCTTGAGGGGTAAGCAGAAATGTCTTTAAATATTAAATTCTCACCGACATAATCGAAAATGTTATTTTTAAATAAGGAAAAGCAGTTTTTCATCGATATTCTCACAAAGTTAAAAATATAAAATTTTGTTAAATTTTTCTGGTGAGAATCTTGTTTAAATTAGGTGGGATATATTTTATCCCACCGCCCCTCAAGGGGCTAAAACATAGCAAAATTTTCAGCTTCAGTATCGGTCACCGTGTCACTCAACATGTTAACCGCTTTTATAAAAGGTTGTGATTCTCGATGATCCTTGATGTTGTTTACAAATTTCATCTTCACTTTTAACATACTATTCAGCATTTTTCAGCAATAAGCATTTTTTAAATCAAAGGGCCATTCCTAAATTATTGGAAACTTCAAAAAATTCCTGCAGAAGTTTGCGAATCATTAAGTTTTTATTGATAAACAAACATGATATTAATTTGCAGTGCATGTATGTATATTTATTTCAAATCTTGCAAGTCAAATTTAAGCTACTTTTAATTATCCGATTCAGCCGAAACAATGAATACATGTGTAATTTGAATGACAATACAATATTATTATAATTTGAAAAACGTAGAAGTTTGTTTAGAATACTGTTTCTACAGGGCGCCACAAAAATTTAGGTTAACCCATTAACCGCCAAAACTATGACGATGAGTTTTTCAACTTTTTAGCTGAACACAGTTTGACACCACAAATCGTGAAATATATTTCTCCCTTTATGTGATCTTAAATTTTTGTGCCCTTAAATAAGGCTAATTTTTTAATTGAAAAATAGTTGCGGGCAGGTGAATAAATGAAACTTGCGTATTCATTTTGACCATTGCGTGAACACAACATCAGCGGCTAATGGTTTAAAAGTGGTACTTAAATTTTAAAACAATTTCAATAATCCGATTGAGCTGAAACTTTGATCAGGATATGTAGTTCTGATGACAATGCATTGTTATTATTTATGGAGCGTAACAGTTACGGTTTTTTTTTTTTTTTTTTTTTTTTTTTTTTTTTTTACAGCGCCACATAAAATATTATTTTAAATCTTACAAGACAATTTTAAACCACTTTCAACTATCTGATTTTGCTGAAACTTTGCCTACATGTGCTTTTGCCAAAACAATTCTATTAAATTATAATTGGACGAACGTAGAAATTATGCACATCTTACAGGGCCACACAAAAATCGCGGAAAGATTGTTGCTAAAAAGCAGAAATTGTAATTAAATTTCAACAAAATTACGATAGGTATTGAGATACATAATAGCAATTTTTAAATGGAAAAGAAAGTTCATAGCAGTTGTATTTCTTTTGCAGAGACACATAAAAATTTCGGATACATTACCGTTTATATGCAGAAATTTTATTTAAAATGGAATAAAATTTATATAGTTTATTTATTCACGCAACAGTATTTTTCCGAAAATAATTTAGGTAGCGTTTATGCGTTTTACAGGGTCACAAAATTATTAAAGATTTTTTTTAATATGATTTTATTTTAAAATTTTTAATTTTCAGCCTGACTACACAAATTTCTAGAGCAATTCTCATTAGACAAACATAAAATAAGAAATGAAGGTTATCTTACATGTGTGACTGAAGTTGTTTTTTACTTAATAGTAAAATAAGTATGTTTAACGCATTCTTTGTAATTCCTTATATTTTTATTTTGAAGCATTATTGTTACATATATCAGATATTTCTCACTATTTGACCATTTTATTAGATATACATTCGAAAAATCGTAAAAACTAATTAAACTTCTGCCACATAATTTTGTCAACCTAGATAGTCAAACTTCCCATTATGCGCCCTTTCAAATTTTTCCTGTTACCAACTTTTTTTAAATGTAAAAACTGTTTTAAAAAATACTTAAAAATTTTAAATTATTAACCCTTTTACATCCAGGACATACGATGGGTACGTCCTTATTTTATCTCAGACGAATACCTGAAATACAGCTCGTACTTCCGTGAAGTATATGAAGATCAATCAGTGTTGCCGCATCTTAGCCCAGTGGTTAGGGAGTTTAATTCGGAAATAATAAGAGGAAAGCTGGGAATTGTTTTAACCCCTTCAGTTTAGGTCTGGAATGAATATGCTACGTCCCCCCCCCCCTCGTACTAAGTGAGCTTTAGGAATTGCACATTGATTTATAATAAAAAAAACACTTTTTTTTTTTTTTTAAATATCATAACACTATCTCGAAATTACTAACTTTTTCAAAAAACATTGTCGGTACAAATGTTGTAGAGCTTAAAATTCTGAATAAAATGAGTACCTACACTTAATAATTTTGTTGGATATTAAGATCACAATTCTACTTTAAAGCTGTAGCACCGTTGTCAGAGAGTTGAACTCAGAATTATTTAGGGGAAAACTGGAAATTGTTTTAATCCTTTCAGATTAGGTCTAAAATGAATATTCTATGTTTTCCCCCCGTACCAAGTGAGCGTTAGGTAATATGTACGTATTTACATTCGAAAAACATGTTTTTCCTAAATATTATTAACAATATCTCAAAATAGTTAATTCTATCAAAAACATTGTCAATGCAAATGTTGTAGAGCTTAAAATTCTGAATAAAATGAACACCCACATTAGTATTTTTGTTCAAAATTAAGATCGCAATTCCATTTCAAAATTTTGCCTTAACAACTAATAAAGAGCTTGAAGTCCGGAGAGACCAAGTTACCTAAGAATATCTCAAAACAACTAAGTCTATCAAAAACATTGTCAGTACAAACGTAGTAGATCATAAAATTCTGAATAAAATGAGTACCCACATTAATATTTTTGTTCAAAATTAAGGTCGCAATTCCATTTCAAAATTTTGCCTTAATCACTAATCAAGAGCTTCAAGATAGGAGAGATCAGATTACCTTAACAATATCTCAAAACAGCTAACTATATGAAACAATTGCTAATACAGATGTTGTAGAGCTTAAAATTTTGAATAAAATGAATACTTACATTAATATTTTTGTTCAAAATTAAGGTCGCAATTTCAGATATTGTTGAAAATATTAAAGAAAAACGTGTTTTTCGAATGTAAATGTGTACATATTTCCCAACGCTCACTTAATACGAAGGGGAAAACATAGAATATTTATTTTAAACCTAATCTGAACGGTTTAAAACGATCTCCAGTTTTCCCCTAATTAATTCCAACTCTCTGACCACGGGGCTAAACTTTTAAAGTAGAATTGTGACCTTAATATTCAACAGAGGTATTAAGTGTAGGAAGACAGAAGTATTACGTTTAATTAAAAATTTTAAGCTCTACAACATTTGTATTGACAATATTTTTGAAAAAGTTAGTGTTTTCGAGGCAGTGTTATGGTATTTAAAAAAACGTGTTTTTTGACTATATATCAATGTATAATTCCTAACGCACACTTAATACGAGGGGGGAAAACGTAGCATATTCATTCTAGACATAAACTGTAGGGATTAAAACAATTTCCAGCTTTCCACTAATTATTTCCGAATTGGGCCTTTTTTTGCTCCCCTACCACTGGGCTATCTGGCAGATTTTGTATTTAAAAATGTTGAATTTACAGCAGAAAATTTTGAATAGCATTTTTCTTTATTCTTTATTTATGGACCGCTGTTACATGATAAACTTGTACTAAAATACAGGGAGGGTAGTAACACTGCTACTGTGTATCATCAAAATATCACCTGTTCAACAGTTCTATGGTCTTGCAAAGCAAAAATAACTATTAAAACATACAGGTGAGAATTGGGAATGCTTAAATAAAAAATCAGACAGATACGGCAACCTTGGTGAAAATACAAATTTAGACTAAAAGCTGCGATATACGTCCGTTCATGAACAAAGCGGTCTAGGTGTCAACGGGTTAATATTTGCATGCTCTTTATATTGTATGCAGCATCAAATTGTTTCGCTCTTTATTATACCAAAGTTTTTGAGATGAGACCATTTAAGGGAAATATAGTTCTAAATTTACTATATTTATACATGTTCTGCAATTTTTACACGGGCAGGACTACCCCTATCAGATGTATAGTATATGTAATTTATCAAGCGTGCAGGTCTCTACCGAATGTTTCATGTTACTAGCTTTGTTAAAAACTGAAAATCCCTTAAAAAATATTTTATTTTCAACATTTACAGCAGGAGTGGCCAACTGTGTCACACCGGATACTACTAATTTTTTAACCCTAGAACTACCGGAAATTTTACTCAAGTTTTATAAAAACATTCTACACCAGAATTTTTACTTAAAACTATTTAATTTGTTTATTTAACTTATTATTGTCTGATTTATACATTTAGTTTGTTTTGAAGAAATTTCTGGTTTGAATAAATACTTTGAATGTACATGTCGGGTCCAATGGACCCGTCTGGTAGACGGAAGGTTAAAGAAAAGGCCGACTTCTTAAGTCGCGGAGATTCAATGATTAGATAAGGCAATGGTTACTATAAAATTTTAGTGGTGTGCAGCGTACCACAGTTGTCCACTCCTGATTTACAGGTTTTCCTCTTGTAGTCAGCCTTAAGGTTTCGGTCCCTTATCCTGCAAATGTTTTGGAGATAACCCCCTCTCAGTGAAATGTTGTTATCCACTAAATATGATTAATACTTTAGCTACAGTTTATTTTTACATGGACATAGTTATTGCTGCGAGATGTATGTGCAGAGCATAAGACCCGTATGCGTTGCTAACACTGCCAACTTAAGATTGTATTTAAGCATTGTATGTTTCCAGTCATGTGAGTAATGGCGCCCTTCATTGTTTGCTAACAGCTAAAGTACGCTCCTGATAACTGAAAGGTTGGAAATATATTTTTATAAATATCTCCTGAAATTATGATCCTAATGTGATAATTTTTGTGTGGTTATAATACTAAAAAACCCAAACACATATACATTGAATTTGTAATTTTAAAAATTTTGAAATATGAATTATGAAATTAATATTAGAAAATTCCAAAGAATATACATATTCTTTTAACCCCTTAACGGTCGAATTAAATTGCGATTTAAAAATTCAAATTGCTTATGTGCACCACTTTTTTGAAAAAGAAATATTCACCTTATTTAATGACAGGTAAAACGATACTAAAATAAACCCAATTACACTATTTTATAAAACTAGTGGGAATCAAACAATCTGAGTAAAAGGCACAGCCCGTGAATATGACGGGAGCGAGAATTAAGGGATTAAAGAAATGTGTAAAAAATAGAAAATTTCACACCAGAATATATGAAATATGTTATTTAAATATCTTTTCTAATTTACATGTTCTTAGGACTATTTATGAGGCATTTTCTAATGATCATGATAGATCAGAAGTTATAAGTATTTCTGATTTTTGATTTACGACGTAGTAAAGTGTATAGTAGTGTTTTAGCAGTTTCTTTAAGAAATCGTACAGTTACAAGGGTGATTGTAGTGAGTAATGTTTCGATAATCGAATAATCTGAAAATGTAGATGACCTTCATCCTTATGGCTGATTCTCATCACAATCAACGATCTCAAATCGGTGAGAAATTTTCTAAATCTCAGGTTATTCAAATAACTTCCTAGCACAGACGTTGTAAATTAAGCCTGAACAGATAAATGAAAAAAAATCGGAAGCTCAATACAGCGCCCTCTAACAACTAATTGTTTTTTCTTTTGAATGCTGGAAAAGGAAAAGTTTAAACCAGAAAAATTCACAAAGTGTAATTGCTAAATATTAATCAAGACTTTTTCAGAAGGGGTTGCCAGTTTGGCTTCCATTTTTATTCTGAAATTTAGTGTACATACCAGAAAAAAATAATCTAATCAAAAACAACTCGTTGTCAATGATCCCGCCAAGCCACAAACCTAAAAAGTCAGTCATAAAAAGAGGTGATATCACTAAAAAGAAGCGATATAGAAGTGCATACTCCGAGCGTCGTGTAAAAATCTATCACCACTCATAATGTTTTCAAAGGACTCGGAGTGAGGTACAGTATGTGAAAACTGCTTGGTGACCTGCAGGCTTTTATAATATATGTAGTATATCAATTTTGAAAATTGAAAAAATTAATTTTTAATTCTTGTTATATCACTTTTATAAATATTTTCGTATGAGAAAGATCTGAAAAAAAAAAAAAAAAAACGAAAAGTTGAAAAACAAGCAGCAAATGTTATATAAGTGTGATAATCATCTATTATTACAATTACCTTTCTAATATTTCTTAACATAAAAATTAATTACAAATACGATTAATACACTTAATACGCGATTTCTAAGAGAAAAATGGTAAAATGGGCGGAATTATTTCTTAAGCAAATATGTCACGTTTTCAACATAAGGAATATTATATAATAGTACTAAAACAGACTAGAACGGCGTAACCAGAACGGATTTTTCCCCAGTCCTATGCGATTCCGCTTTCGCAGTCTTTACTGCTATATATCGCACTTTAGTTAACGTTTATTATAAGGTACATTGTTATTAATGTGCATATGCTTAATTATATATATATATATATGGGGGCGAGACTCCATACTTAACTCACAACTCACTTTTAGGACGAACACTGACATTTATTGAGACGAATACATACACAAAAAATACAGATATGAACACTCTTCTCGTTCTTTAATTAGCTTAAAGTCAATAATTCAAGACGTCGTCGAATATATTTCTGAGATTTTCTTACGTCGTGTAAATATTCAATCTTATTTCTCCGAAATATGTTCTATTCTTTTTTAACAAAACTCTGCGTCGTAGAAACTCATTTCGTTCTCTTTACTTCTTCGGCAATTTCACTTCACACAGCTTCGTAAAGGCTCGTTTCCTTTTTAATCTCGAAGCGGAGAATACGGGAGACACTCAGTCTAATGCAGGCACTGCTTGCGAAATCTCCACAAGCGGCCGTCCTGACATCTGGAGCTGCCGCAGCGACATGTGGTAAAATAGAATCTGAAAAACAAAAAACAAAAACCAGTAACTGTTCTTAGGGGAAAAGAAAAAAAAAATTAATCTGCACATCATAGTTGAAGTAGCGTAACATCGTATGGGTTGACTTATAAAATTGTTACAAACACATAAGAAAAGATTTAAAAAAAAATGTTTTTGAAGTTTCAGTTTTCGTCAGGCCAAGGTTTCATGAATTCAGCACAGGAGCTAGTATTTATCGGTCCTTCAGTTGATGAGATTTTCGTTACGTCGTAGGTGTCATTAGACTTCACTTTGATTACTTTATACGGACCTAAGAATTTAGGTTTCAACTTTAAACCTGGTCCTTGCTGGGTTCTCTTAATTGCTACAAGGTCACCAAGCTTGTACTTACGGGGTTTCTTACGTCGTAAATTATAGTGCTTGCGGTTTTCTTGTTGAATTTCCAGAATATTCTTCTTGGCTTCTTTACGGAGCTCTTCTCTGTCTTTCATAAATTGTTCTTCGACTGCACTGTTTAAGAGGTCAATAATTTCTACATCTTCTTTCTGTTTCATTTTTGTACCAAATAATATTTCAAACGGCTTAATGCTTCTTTGGTAAGTTGAATTAATGACTTGTTGAACTTTAGGAACATGTTTAAACCATTTGGTCGGTTCGTCTTTGGACATTTTAGAGATTACAGAAATTATGGTGGAATTAAGTCGCTCTACTTGACCATTGGCACGGGGAAGGCCAGTTGTAACTGTCTCGTGCTTTATATTTTCATCTTGACAATAATCAGCAAATTCTTTGCTTGTAAATGCAGGACCTTTATCGCTAATGATAGTGGAAGGGTTGCCAAAAGTATGACTTTGTTGTCGCAGTTTTGATATAACTTCGGTAGCAGAAGTACTTTTACATGGATACAACCAGACGAATTTAGTAAATGCGTCTATTAAAGACAAAATATGTTTATAATTTTTGTTGGTTGTTTCAAGAGGGCCTAAATGATCAATGTGGTAGGTTTGGAGAGGAGTCTCTTCTTTAGGTAAGGGATGCAATTCACCTTCTTGTTTGCCACGTTTGCGATTATACAAAAGGCACGTTACACAATTTGCTATAATTTTATCAATTTTATTTGACATATTAGGGATGAGAAATTCTTCGTTAAGGAGTTCTTCACAGCGTTTACGGCCAAAATGTCCTTTGTCATGAACGTGTTTAAGGACATTTAGCTGCATTTCATCCGGCACAACTAACAGATCGATACCTTTATGATTTTTATAGAGAACGTTATTTTTAAGGAAATAGTTGTCATATGGCTTTGTTTTCAAAATTTCTTTGATGGCCTGTATATGTTCGTCAGTGTTCTGTGATTGTATGATTTTGGTAGTAAAACTATCTTGAATGACCATACATATTGGATTTCTACTTAAAGCGTCGACATGGCGCATGCGTGTACCTTGTCTGTGTTCGATTGTATAGTTATAGTCAGCTAACATTAAAGCCCATCGAGCAATCTTGGTGCAAAGATCTTTTTTATTCATAGTAAGGGCGAATGCGTTGCAATCTGTGACTATCTTGAAAGGAATACCTAGAATGTAAACGCGAAATTTTTTAAGGGCTTCTATGACAGCTAAAACTTCTAATTCATAACTCGAATATTTACGTTCGGCATCTGTGGTTTTTTTGCTCATAAAATAGACAGGGTGAAATTGATTGTCAATAGAAGACTTTTGAAGGAGGACTGCTCCGTAACCGTCAATAGATGCATCACAGTGAACTTCTGTTTCGTTACTAGGGTTATAAATGCTTAAAACAGGACCTGAAGAAAGGATGTGTTTCAGCTGATTAAATGCATTTCGTTGCTGGTCGCCAAAGTGAAATTTAGTGTCCTTTCTAAGAAGATCTGTTAAAGGCTTAGCTATTAAAGAGTAATCTTGAATGAATTTACGAAAATATGAAGTTAATCCGACAAATGAATGTACATCTTTTATACTTTTAGGTTCGGGGAAATTAAGGACAGCTTTAGTTTTTAAGGGGGATGGGTGCAGTTGACCATTTTTAATGTGGTAACCCAAAAAATCAATTTCTCGTTGTAGAAAGTGGCATTTTTTGAGATTCAGTTCTAAACCATATTCGGATGCAGTTGTAAGGACGCGTTGTAATTTCTGGAGTCCTTCGACTTCGTTTTCAGCTGGTATTATGAAGTCATCCATATAGACAATAAGTACTTTTTCATTAATGAGGTCTCGAAAAACGTTATAAATATATCTTTGAAACACTAACGGTGCATCGCTAAGGCCATAATTCATATATAAGAATTCAAATTGACCAGAATGTGTTACGAAAGAAGTATATTTTCTACTATTTTCTTCTACTTCGACATGAAAAAAAGCATTTTTAAGGTCAAGAGTAGTAAATACTTTTGCAGAATGCAACTGATCAATAATGTCATCAATTACTGGGAGGGGAAAACGTTGTTTATGTGTTTTAGAATTTAACTTCCTATAGTCAATACACAATCTATATGAACCATCTTTCTTTTTTACTAGGACAATAGGTGATGAAAAATTACTAGTGCTTTTACGAATAATTCCTTTTTCGAGCCACTCAGAAATTTGTTTTTCGACGAAGTTTTTCTCTATTTGCGCCAAGCGCCTGGGAGGACAAGTAACAGGTTCTTCGTTTTCCAGATGAATTGATAATTTAACATCAGTTGTCTTTATTTTTTTAGGAGAATAATTTTGAATAAGTTCTGAAATTTTTGAACGTATTGTTTCATCGGTAATATGAGATAAATCAAGATTAAGATCGTCTAACACATGAGCAATATTAATCAAAAAATTATTGGACGTGTCGTCATTTTTCTCGATTTTTTGCATCGAAATATTATTTCCAGAAATTGTTAAAATACTTTGTTGAATGATATCTGTACCAATAATAAGATCAAAAGATATGGAATAATCTGGGACTACATAAACATTAGTTGTATAATTAAAATCATCTATCATAATGTTCGTAGAGAAAAAACCTAGGGGTTTGATTATAGTATTTCCTAATCCAGTTAATGTGATAGTTGAATGTTCAAGGTTCGAAATTGTAGGGAGTTTGCGATAAATACTTTCCTTTAGTAAACTTCTTTCACTACCTGTGTCTACCAATGATGTAACATTTACAGACGAAATAATGACTTGTTTGGTCATGAAAGTGTTCGACGTGACAGTGGAAACATTGGAGGGTTCTCACTTAACTCTAGGCCTCCCTGGTTGATCACGTTGAGCCGATTTATGGCCAAAATTCGAACAATTAAAACAACGAGGGCCTTTATCTTTATGTCTGCATTGGCTACTTTTATGATTCGACAAACCACAATTAAAGCAAAAAAGATCAGATTTTGGTCGAAAGGATTTCTCTTTCATTGGCATTTCAGGTTTGACTTTACGAAATTTAGTGTTCAGAGGGTCATGTCGAATTTTGTCATAAATTTTGAGCTTTTGCTTGAATTCTACAATGGATTGGCATCCATATAACATGGATTTTCTGAAAACGGGGTCGGGTATGCCGTTTATGATGTATTGCATTAATGCGGAATCCTCGATTTTACCACGCGAGCATATTTGTTTCATGATAAGAAAATATTCTTCTATTGATTCATTTTCTTGCAATTTTCGTTTATTTAATATATCATGTAACTCGGCAGAATTATAAGTGGTGCTAAATTCTGATATTAAGAGTTGTTTAAGTTTGTCATATGAATTTATATGAAATTCTGTTTGTGTTAATAACTGGGCTTTTCCTCGTAATGATCTTTTACAAAATATGAATTTATGAAAGTCAGATAAATTAAACATATTAGTAACATCCTCAAAATTATTAAACCATACCTGTATATCACTAAAAGAACTACCATCGAAAGGAGGTATTACACTTTCAATATCAGTAAAATTCAAAGACGATGGCATAAAACTTTGAACTGGAAATTGCTGTTGTTTGTCAAAATTTGATAATTCAGTGTTATTACTTGAAGTCATATTATTTGAAGGCAGTTCGGGTTCCGAGTCGGTGTCACTTTCATTTTGTATAATATTATTTTGTAGTAAGGTCAAGTCTGAAAGGTATGTCACTAATCGGGTTGCGAGATCGTTTAAAGATCCCTCATTATCAATACAAAGTAGATTGCACACTGTAATCAGATCATTTAATGAAAAATCAGTTTGAACTTTAGTTATTTTATTTTTGAATTCGGTGCTGTCGGTTTGAAAACCGAAACTAGTAAAATCACGTATTCTCTTTCTATTAGAGCGATCACCGTCAGCATCAAATAGGAATTTATGCAGCAATTTAATTTTATGCGTTCGTTCGTTTTTAAACGCAACTTCCAGTTCTGGTATTTCAACTAACTTCATAATAAAATAATAGCAATGAACTCACCGTTAGAAGAATATCAGGCTTGAATATGTAGGATGAATAACTCTAATTAATCATATTGGTGGGTTAACTGTCACTTCTGACTCCAATTTATGGGGGCGAGACTCCATACTTAACTCACAACTCACTTTTAGGACGAACACTGACATTTATTGAGACGAATACATACACAAAAAATACAGATATGAACACTCTTCTCGTTCTTTAATTAGCTTAAAGTCAATAATTCAAGACGTCGTCGAATATATTTCTGAGATTTTCTTACGTCGTGTAAATATTCAATCTTATTTCTCCGAAATATGTTCTATTCTTTTTTAACAAAACTCTGCGTCGTAGAAACTCATTTCGTTCTCTTTACTTCTTCGGCAATTTCACTTCACACAGCTTCGTAAAGGCTCGTTTCCTTTTTAATCTCGAAGCGGAGAATACGGGAGACACTCAGTCTAATGCAGGCACTGCTTGCGAAATCTCCACATATATATACGTACTATGATATATATATTACAAACTCAAAATCTTTACATGTTTACTTTAAAAAATCCTCTTCGTAAAAGTGGTGTTTCCAGTTCAAATAATGGTAAATAAAATCAACAAATCGATTTTTCAAGCTGATAAGTAAGAAAAGACATGCAAAAACAGAAGCTTCAACTTTTTACAATTTCTTGGGAGCAGTAATATAAGAAAAAATTGTTAAAAATATAGTCATGTGTATATGCAGTAAACACAAACATTATAAAAGCCTGCAGGTCGCCAAGCAGTTTTCACATACTGTACCTTACTCCGAGTCCTTTGGAAACATTATGAGTGGTGATAGATTTTTACACGGCGCACTTCTATATCGCTTCTTTTTATGTGATATCACTTCTTTTTATGACTGACGTTTTAAGTTTGTGGCTTGGCGGGATCACTTATTTTTGTAAGGTATTTCATTTGAATTATATACACTCCATTTTTATTCAGAAATGATTAAAGAAAGATGACAGGGATAAAAATATAATTGAATAGTGATGCTAAAAACTTTACAAATGTGTAATATACCTAATAATACATAATATTGGACTATTTTAAAATCATTCAAAAACATCGCTTAAATTTTACAAGCTATAGAGTGATTCATTAATAAACTCAGAAACGATTTTCTTCTGATAATTTTTGAACCAATGACTTTACATTTTCAAAATTTATATTAATTTATACAAAATACGTACAAACTTAAAAACAGATTGAATAATGAGCTTTTGCCTTATTACAGGGCGTGTTTGAATTTTTTAAAAATAAGATGAGGTTTTTTTTTTCCAGGAAATCCAACATCCCTGAGATAAGCGCAGCTGAGGCACTGATTATTTCATTTCAGTCTTTTTTTCTTTATAAATATTTTCATAAGCTGTAACGCATTTTTGATTTTCTGAATTTTCAATGTATGTACTTTATAAATTCCTAATTGTTTTTAACTTGGCTGACAGGATATACTTATTCGTACGCTTTACAAATATTTTCTCACAAATTTCGGATGATAATTCATTGTGAAAATTACAATTCTTTTATATAAAGGTTCGCTATTCGATAGTTTATCGTTATGAAATGCTTTTTCTTAATTTCGGTCATATTTGACAAATTTGTCTAACACTATACCTAATTAAAAATGTCTGAAAGCTGTTTATGACATATCGATAACACTCGTTAATTAAGCCCAAAATAATAGAGTCGATTAATATTATGACTTTCGTTATTAATCTTTTTAAATAAAAACTCAATAAAATTTTCCAATAAAACTGTAAACAAATTTATTTTATATAAAAGGATTGTAAATATTGTATCAAAAGTTATTTAATAAAAAAGCTTGCTGACTATATTACATTTGTAGAATGGCTTAAATTGATTAACTTTCAAAGTTTGGATTGATGAAAAAACTATTTGATGATATGTGCAGTATATATATAGAAAAACAGACAGAAAAAAATACATGTAAAGCCTGTATGAAAAATTAAAAAAATTAATCAATTTAAATGCAAAATAAATAAATAAATTATATTTTATTCAACATGAGTAATCAAAACAAAAATGAAGACTACATTATTCCAGTTGTTGCCGTATGACAAACTCTAATCAAAATCTCTTCAAATTGAATGAAAAATTAAAAAAAATTAATCAATTTAAATGTAAAATAAATAAATAAATAATATTTTATTCAACATGAGTAATCAAAACAAAAATGAAGACTTCATTATTCCAGTTGTTGCCGTATGGCAAACTCTAATCAAAGTACATATATTTGTTTATGCATTTCTTTACAAAAAAAAAAAATATATAATAAATACAAAATTGAATGTTATACTATAACGCTCAAGTATTAATATAGAAGTATAATATCACTTATATGGCAGATCTTCAGTAACGATGAACATTCACAAAGAATACAACATACATGTAAATTAAAAGTTTATCATAGTGAAATATGTACAAAAATATTGAGAAATATTCAGAAAAGTTTGATATTTTCCACCTTAATGACCTGAATTAATAAAGTTTTTTTGAGCCAGTAATTCAACCTAAGGTTTTGAATTTTATAAATGCATTCAGTCAAACAAGAATTTGTGAAAGTTTCTATCACGTATGTTTGAGTACAAGAAGCATTTTTCATGTAAACTTCCATATTAAATTGAAATTTTTTTTCTTGTTTTTCCTGATAAATGCATTATTCCGCTTTCTTCAGTAGAAGCATATATATATTTTTTGCACCTGTTGGTCATCGTGTTTCTTTCATTACTGCGTCATCGGCTAGAATCCACTTGTTATTCTTTTTAAAGATAGCTGTGTAGTGTCCTTCAATAATGGTTAATCCATGAGGGAAAATAGCCGATATAGGATGATAAAATTTTCCTGAAATTTTTATTTTAGAATTAGGGATTCCTGCAATTTTTATGTCGTTTATTTTCAATAATTCATTATTAAAAATTAGAAACTGCAAGGCTATATGTTGCTTTGATGCCACTATCTCATATTTTTGCTGAGCTTTTCCCATTGTTCCACAATAAATACATTTGTAATTGTCATCAGTTTCTTCCCAATGATCAAATGTTGTTTTAAACATATTTTGGATCGAAACTGTGCTAGATGTGATTGAAAAACGAATAACTGTTTCTTCAGTTTCATTTACTTTAGTACAATTACAATTTCGACAGAATAATGTGTGTTTTTGTGTATATGAAAATATATCCTTTAATGATGTAAAGTTTGATATAACGTTTTCAAAAAATTGGACACAATCTTGTTGTACATTTTCCACATAAGTGCTACTTATTCCCTTTCTTATATTTTTTGCATCTACTAAAGGTTTTTATTCATAATGTACTAAATTTTCTTTTAAATACTCCGGTGCAAATTCATCTGATTTTATAATTAAACTTACATGCTTGCTGTTATAGAGACATTGCATCACAGAATTTGCATAACATGAAACAGAATCAATATTGGTAAAACCAGAAACTTGCAGTGCTATACTGTAGACTTGAGTTTTGGATTTTCTTTTGTTTTCAAAAGGGCTTTCGCTATCTTGTATTTGTTTGAGTTCTGCATTTGTTATCCAACGCCTGTCTTTTACGTATTTATTATTGCCTGCATCTGATGTTGAAAATAAGGGCAGATCGGGTCTAAATTGTGATCGAAGCCTATTGTACGCTTCTATTGCGGACTTTTGAGCCTTTATGTTATAAGGATTAAAATTGATTAGGTGAATTCCTTCTGATGAGACAACCCTGGATAATGCAAAGTATGTTTGTCCTCGAGTGAAGACAGATTCTCCAACATCCAGTAGAACATTCTTTAAACTTAATCCTTGGCTTTTATGGATAGTTATGGCATATGACAAAGTAATTGGTAATTGTTCTCTGTAGACAAAAGCGTTTTCAGTAAGTTCAAATTTACTTGTTACCAGTTCCAGATCGTAAGTGATACCATTTGAAAAGCATATTTTTATTACATCAATATCATTATTTTCTATATTTCTTTTTATTCCTGAAACAATACCTATTGCAGAATTAACCAAACCGCGTTTTACGTCAATATTTCTACTAAGCATAACTTTAACACCAACCTTAATGATAATTATTTTTTCCATTCCTGCAGTACGAGTAGAATCATCAGTGTCATATTTATATAATAATTTGCTCATTTTTACTTTTAAATAAGGTGCGCAATCGAACAAATCTTTTGCTTTTAAATGAATTTCTTCACCTTCTATTCGGGACAACATCTCTATATTTAATTCTTCACATTGATTGCTAGTGACACATAATGCTATTCTTTCAAAAAGAAATTTCGATAAATAATTTCAGATTTCTTTTAATAATTATGTTGCATCTTTAGATAGAAGTGGGATTTTATGATTTTCTAAAAACTTTTGATCTTCTAGTAGCAGTTTTCCTAAACGAACGCGTTCAAGGATTTGGGCATAGATTTTATCTTTTTCTTGTCTCATGTTTATGGTAAGTTCATCATAAGTTAACCCCTTAATTCTCGCTCCCGTCATATTCTCGGGCTGTGTCTTTTACTCAGATTGTTTGATTCCCACCAGTTTTATAAAATAGTGAAATTGGCTATATTTTAGTATCGTTTTTCCTGTCATTCAATAAGGTGAATATTTCTTTTTCATAAAAGTGGTGCCAATAAGCAATTTGAATTTTTCAACCGTAATTTAATTCGAGCGTTAAGGGGTTAAAAGCTCATTCAATAAATTCACACAAGTAAGTGATCCAAGGTATTTCGATATGTTTATTTGTGATATAGGAATGAACGGAGACTCTTCGTGTACAGGAGGTAATTGTAAAAGATCCCCAAACAATAGAATATGTTTCTTTCCGAACCATCCATCTTTTTCGTTAGTTGCAGCAAATACTTCTTATAATCTTAGATGTATATATAAAAATGTTATATTGGACACCATAGAGAGATCATCAATAATGAACAGAATTACGTTTTTCATTTTGTGTCTCATGATTTTAAGGGTATCATCAGAAACTGGTCTAAATTTTGGTGTGTGCATATGTTCTACTGGAAGTTGAAATAATTTATATATTGTCGTACCTGATATGATATAAGCACTTAAATCTGTTGGTGCAGAAAATGCTGTCAAACTGCCGTTCATATTTATTTTTGTCCAGATTCTTATAGCATATATTAAGAAACTTTTGCCAGTGCCGCCAACACCACTTACAAAATGTCTCAAAATTTTGTTCGTTTCGTTTCCGTGTTTTAGGAGAAATCGCTTGAAACATAATCAGTTGTTTAATCAGTCGATTCATACTTCCGTTTCATACTTCCGTTTCATAAATTCGTTTCATTAGGATTTTATATATATAGGGTAGATTTCTTTTAATTATGAAACTCAGTAAGCTCTAATGATTATGTACTTGTTGATAAGGAAATAAAATTGTCAGGAGTTGGGGAGGAGCGCGTTTTTACCAAGTGCAGTCTAAAAATTGTATGCATAGAAAATCAGGAATCGGGAACCAATCCAGAATGGAAACGCGAAACAATTACGTCTAGGATTGGCTAGAAAATAGGGATTGCTTCGCGATTACGCGGGGGGGTTGGTGAGCGTAGCGAGCAGGGGGCGGTGCCCCCCCCTAGTTTTGAAAAACAAATGAGAGAGAGACATATATTTAATGATAACGGGAGACATAGAGCGTGTGCAGTATTAAATATCCGCACTTTTCTCTAATCTGCCGTTCTTACTATATTGGTGGGCATTACATGAATGATGTATTTTAAAGAAATTATCTTTATCATTTTTTATTATAACCAAAGTTTTAAAAATCAAAATCTAGTCTTGGCATGTCATTTCATATGCATTTAAAAAACATTCATCCGGTTTTTTTTTTTATTCTTCTTCTTATTTTTTTTTACATCAGACTCTACCAAATGATTTAAATTCTATTTAATAGCATTATATGAGTCTGAAAGTACCAAAAAGTACTAAAGATTTTTTCATCTTTATATGTAAAAATCAATATCCCATCTTTTTATAGTAATAGCACAGATGTCAACACCTTTACTTTTTTGTACCACAAAATTTTTACTGTAAATTTTAGGTTTATAAATCGCCATTATCGGATACTTAAAGAAGGCAAACATTTTTATTAAATTTTCATGTTTACAGAAAAGCGGAAGTGTTGACAGCTGCGGTAGTAATTGCCAAAAAACAGGCTTTAGTCTTGACGTTTGTTTTATCGGTGTCATGAGACCTGTTCAAACATGTGTCAGTTTTCAAAAAGACTAGAAACGCCAACCTTAACTTAAAAAGACGCAATCAGTATTACTTATTTATACCTATTCAAGTGATACTTAAACACACTCAAAAGGCTGCACTGCACAAGAGTCTGCAATGAAATATCTGTAAGTTGAACTGGAACTTTTGCAGATCTAGTTTCACATGATTAACATTGCACGGCTTAATAAATTCATTAACGTCGATGAGCAAATAATCAGCGACATAAAGTTTTGCAAAAGTATTCTGGTGTGATTTTTTTTACACGTAAGGGGTTTTTTGAGCCGCTCCAAATTGAAAATAGCCGATTCGAACCAAAAAATTTCTTCATAAGATATGTTAAATGTATGTAGCACAAAAAAAAGGCTAATTAAAAAAGTTAAATAGTTTTAAATAAAAAGTCTTGTGTGAAATACTTTTTAGAAAACTTGAGTGAAATTACCGACGGTTCTCGTGTTGAAGCTTTTAGATTTTAACCACTTAACATTTTTTTTTTTTTTTTTTTTTTTTTTTTTTTTACAGTGACAAAAAATACGGACTGAACACCACTTTTCTCTCACTAAGATAGTGTCCTATAATCGAAAAATGACTGTCATTAAATAAAGCAAAAATTAAAGTTTGCAATTATTGGTGGCAAAAGTCGTTTAGTAAAGAAGACGAGCAAACTGTTTTTCCCCACACGGACAAAATTCTTAAGCGGTTAAACAGAATAAATTTGTAAAATCCACTAACTTCTTTGAGTACTACTGTATTTTTTTATTTCACATTTATATTAACTTTATCAAAATAAGATTTTTAATAGGGAATGTTTAAAAAAGGCGAATTTTGAATATGTAATTTCACAAAATGTATAGTAATTTCCTCTACAACAATTAATTGTCTACTATGCGCTTTTTTCTTAGTTTTATCATTTAACCACGTTCGGGCAAGAAAAATTAGCTTGCTTCGTTACTAAAAGCTTTTCCATGCCACTAATTTTTACCTGAAATATTCGGTTCATTAAATAGCAGACTTTTCTCCATTATTTAAGGCAACTATTTTTGTACTTAAAAAGTGGTGTTGGCTCCTTTTTCAATTCCTACTATTAGTTCCCACTCTCCCTGTATTTATTTATTCATTTATTTATATCTTGTTCAAATTTTCAATCGTTAATAAAATACTTATTATTCATTCTATCAAGTTGAAATAATTTTTTTAAAACTTGTACTGGATGACAACTGATGTTAATACAGTTTTTTTCAAATATTAATTCATTAATTAAATTTTAATTAATTAATTTTAATTTTACATGGGAGACAAAATGGCAGCCATTGCTTATTGAAGCATTTAATGCATCTTCATGTCTATAAGGGTGGTTACCATAGGGAAGACCCTGTTCTGTCGCCAAATACCGCCAAGTTTGTCGAAAACTTGGCGATAAATCGCCAAATTTGACTATCAAAATGAGTCGCCAAATGTGACGCCAACTTGGCGATATCTCTAATATTTCGCCAAATTCCCATAGATTTCCATTGTAAACCCACTTGCTTATAGAAAATGAAACAAATTGAGATATTTTAATGCAACAAAAACTAATATTAGCTTAAGGGATTATACTAACCCTTTCCGGCACAGTGAGTCCGGGTCGGGATGCCTAATTTTAATTCTAAACTTACGAACGACACCAAGAATATTTTAGTAAAATTTTGCTTTTACAACGAATAGTTAAAGTAACACATTTTTAATTTCTAAAAAAGCCGTTTCAAAATTCCGGTGTCAGTCAATCATTTCATCATTTTACAACAAAAATTACCCGTACCGGACAGGGTTAAATTTTTCTTTGATGACCTAAGTAGGAATTGACTTTAAAAGAAAAATTTTTATATTATTTGTTTTTGGTTTATGGTGTCAATAACAAAATGTGACAATTAAGTGGTTAACATTTATAGTTACACTTTGATGTATGAAATATCTTTAGATCCTAACTTTTAATTATCAAAATTTTGAATCATCAAAATCCAATTTTGTTTGAAAAGTAATCTCTTTGAAATAAAAATTTATAAAAAGGGAATTTGTTTATGTTAATATTGTGAGATTTTAGAAATTTTTTATTCAAAATATATACGACATTTCCGAACAGGTAATCTTCACTTTATTTAATCAAGGAAACCTGTGAATAGAGAGTTGCCTAATATTATGTTTAAAATTCCTTTCGATATTGTTAGATACACAGCCAAACAATCTGAATTGTGGATGAATTTTATTAAAATTACGCATAAAAAATAACAGGTAATTCATGGTAATATGAAAATAAAAATGTAAATGTTTCTTTTAAGCAAATATTTTATCAATTCTGGTATATCAATCAAATGCTGGTATCAATATTAAAAACTGGGCTTTTTACTGGTCAAGTTTGATATGAAACCTTTGATTATTCAATTCATCTTTTATTGTTTTTTGTATAGAACAGAAAAGTTAGGAGCTTCTAGTGTATTAAAATCCAGATTTCATATATAAAATCGCATTGTGTTAAGCGTTGAAAAGATACTATAATACACGAGTAAACAACATCACACCACAAAATTTCATTCTAATAAACAAAATTTAATTTATTTAGCTCTTGATAAATAAGCTGTTATCTATAAAATATAGGAAAACATATTTAAATATCGTAGGGATTTTCATTTTCAAAGTTAAAACTAAAAAGTATATTGAACAGGAAATTAGACGCTCAATTATCAGAAATAATGTAATTATTATAATATCTTTTTCGTGCTACGTTTCTCTTCAACCGTTGTAATTTTTCTACCTGATTCGTATAAATTTCAGCATTTTTTGAGCGAAGTTATTATTAACACTTTTCTACATAATAGTGTAAATCTGATCCAAACAGGTAATCCTTCATTACACTGAAATGCGAAATTGTCTGATCTTTTTATACATATATGGCTGGTAGCAGGATTTTTAAAAAAATGTTCCAGTTTCAATGGTATATTACAACACTGTCTGTTTACCACAAATTATACATCAAATTGGAGGTAAACTAACCTAGTTTTTTTTTTTTTTTTTTTTTTTTTTTTTTTTTTACGTTCTATATGTCGAACTTTAGTTGTATGGCACACGTCCAACCTAAAGTCCTATTCTTCCCACACTTCGGTTAAGGGGTCTCAGGACTCTTTAGCTTTAAAATTTTCGAAATTTTAATTTTTTTAGATGTTAAACTCCTATCTTTTCTGAATATTTTGATATAATTGTTTCATTGAAATTCCAATCGAACTGAAGTTATGGCTTTTACATTTATACATGTTCAATAGCTGAAGCTTCGTTTTGGAAACTCTGCAGCCATTTTTCTCCAAATGACGTTTTTGGGCATAACGCGCACGATATCTCAAAAACTTATGAATACTTTTTCATGAAATTTTCAAAACATATGTTTTATGTTAGTCTGTATAAACTGAACCTCAAATTTCCTTTTTATTGTTCAAAACAATATTTTTTTAGGTGATTATACTGTTGAAATTTTCTTAATTTTGCATTAGCTAAATATATCTTTGTATTAAAAACATAAAAAAAGCTTTAAATACAAATTTATTTAGGTTCAGTAAATTATTACAATCTGAAGCATAAGTAGGCACCAAAATTTTCATTCCAGTTGCAACACTTATTTTGTAATCGTGCGCGTAAGCTGTTATGCCGATGTTTTGCTCGTGAAATGTCTAACAGTTTGGAGCCCCCTGTAATTGCTAATTCTGCATCTTATAATTTTTAAATGCATGAAATGAAAGAACATACTTATATATTTCATTCCAATTAAAATTATGTCTTAAAAAATACATTTTAAGATATTAAATGTTGAAAATGATCTTTTTTTTTTTCAATTTTTCCAATTTTAAGAGTCTTGAGACCCCTTAAAAAGTCCGGAGTAAAGAAAGCAACAGCCTTTTCATTTCTGGTTCTAAACTCTTGCAAAACATTGGGTAACAGCGGGATGCAGACATGATTTTTTATAAAGCTCCTTTTAAAGCGCTTTTTCGTACCTCAAAGACATGAGGTTGTCTAGTTTGTCACAATATGCCGGAAAAGCAGGGCCTGACTAATGCTAAAGTATGTTTCCACCAGTAAAAATGATTAGTTATTTTTGCCATTATTTATGACTGAAATTTTGTTATACAAAAGTTTTGAAAAAAGCAGAAAATTTCCATTTAAATTCAGTTGTGGAAGTTCCCCCGGTGGCAATTAACCCCTCAAAAGCGGTTACAGATGAAGCTTCACTATTTAAAGGATATATGAGTTCCACTTTATTAATAGTTCCATTATATATATATACTTATATATATTTAACACTATACATAGTATTAAATACACTCAAGGTAGGTAAGTACACGCCTTGAAAATTACAAGGAATTTTGTCATCGTTATTTAAGGGGAGCTGTTAAGCTCTCTCTTGGCCATGTTAAAACACCAACTTTATGTACTTTTTTCTCAAAAATGGTGAAAGATAGAGGTCTAGATTTTTTAGAGTAGTTTGAAGAACATGCTTTACCTATTTTACCAGACCATTTTCGTTCTAAGTGAAAATGAAAATTAATTATATATTGAAAGACATTTTTGAATTAGCATTTTTGGTAAGATTTCAATGCCTAAAGTAAATAATTCTCAACAAATCATTAAATCCCTGTGTTAAAGTATGCACTATAACATAATATAAGTATGTAGAAAAATCTGAGTTCTTAAGTTTAATAGATATTTAGAATAAGGAACGCAAACCTAAAAAATCGAAGTTTTGAGAAAAAGTCAATTAAAGCTGTGAAGCAGTGTTGCCAGTGGACTACTTTTTTTAAAATTCTGGTTTCTTCATTGGCACCACTTTTTTGAAATAGTAAAATTCGCCTTATTTAATAACATATTAATTAAGGCGAAAACGGTGGAAATTTCACCACTTCAGAAAAGTGGTGTCAATCAAGAAATCTGAATTTTAAAAAATAGCCCACTACTGTGAAGTGCTCTTAGAAAGAATGAAAAAATCCAACACTTTTTCATGTGTATAATCATGTGTAATACATCGTTGAAAAGATAAAAAAAAAATTAACCATTTAACGATATAAAAAAGTAAAAATCGATTTTTTGGTTGAATTTCGGTTACCCGGTCCCCTTAAGATAAGAATTTTTCCACTAAATATTTAAAATTCAGTATTCGCAATCACAGTGTTTATTCAGAGAATTCGCAATATTTTTTTGTGGTTAAATAGGGCGAAAATTCTATAAAAAATTGGGGTAAAATTGTATGCATCTTGTGACATATCTCTTTTCCAGTAATTTATTGATTTGTTAAAATTGTACATACTAACCATTTTGAATGTGCCGTATTACTGAAATTTCGCGATGCGGAAGATAATTCGTTTGGAAATATGGATTCCTATGGAGATACATGTTCTATTAACCCCTTAACGGTCGCATTAAATTACGGTTTAAAAATTCAAATTTCTTATTGGCACCACTTTTTTGAAAAAGAAATATTCACCTTATTTAATGACAGGCAAAACGATACCATAATAAAACCAATTACACTATTTAATAAAACTGGAGAAAATCAAACAATCTGAATAAAAGACTTAGCCCGTGAATATCACGGGAGCGAAAATTAAGGGGTTAAAAGAAATACTTAAAAATGCAAAAATTTACACCAGAAAATATAAAACATATTATTTAAACATCTGTAATGTGTAAGATCAAAGAACACCAGAAGTCCAGGTACCTCTGATGTTTGATTAGGATTAAAGGTATAATCATAGTAAGTTATTTTGATAATCAAAAGAGTTACCTTCGCGTTATTGTGATAAGCGAATAATCTGTAAAATATTGAAAATATAGATGCCATTCAATCTTATGACTGATTCTCATCTCAATGAACGTTCTCAAATAATAGAAAATTATCTAAATCTTGAGTTATAAAATATCTCCCTAGCATGGCCGTCATAATATAAGCCTGAGCTAATGAATGGAAGAACTTCTTCAAGATGAAAATAGCGCCGTCTAGCAACTGATTGTTTTTTTTTTATCAGCGACTGCCTCACTTTTCCGTTTTCTTCTAAAAAATAAATATAGTATAGCTTATGTCCAGGACTGCAATCTGTCGGAGGGTCATCCACATGGCCTCCCGTCAACGCTCCCATGTTACAGCTTAAACACAAAAAACTGTTTTATTGTAATATTAGACCAAAACATTCAACACATACAGATAAAAGCCCATGATCACTCTGTCTTTGTAAATATACTAACAACAAAAGGTCATATAACTCTAGGCTCACAATACTCTCCACCTTCTGCGGACGTAGATGCAGATCTTCAAGAATGCTCGTCTTTACAGGGCAAAAGCAAGAATTTTCTTTTGCTGGGAGATTTCAATGCTCACAGCTCTGTATGGGGCTATCCTAGAGATGACAGCAGAGGTCACCATCTTCTCACTCAAATGGGACGTCATCATCTCATCTCAGTTAACGATCCTAACAGTCACCCAACGTTCGAATCCAAACCTAAGAAAGGCTGGCTGGATGTTACTCTTTCACCCTTGAATTTCTTCCCCCTAATCAAATCTTGGTCAATTGAGGATGATCTGCAATATGGCGACCACCGTTCGATAACAATAGAAATAGATTCACAAATACCACAATTACCAAAAAGAAGGTATAGAACAAAAGATGTATCGTTAAAGAAATTTAATAAAGACCTTTCAAAATTACTGAAAGAAAGTAAGTTTAACTTCCAAGACATAAAAACCCCCATAGATTTCGACAAACGATATAAAGAATTCTTGCATATTATAACCCAAACATGTGAGAAGAACTTTAAGAAAAGGCCAAGCACACACCCCCCGAAAATTAGATGGTGGACCAATGACCTCCGGAAAAAGAGAAATTTTGTCAAAGCGCTATACAGGAAAACAAAGTTACAAATAGCGACAGAAGAGGATTATATAAAATACAAGAGAGAGAGAGCTCTCTATAATAAATCAATAATGGAAGCAAAAAGAAAAACCTGGCAAGACTTCTGCTCCAAATCAAAGGAACCATGTGGAAAGATAAAAAATATAACATTTCAGGATTTTTACAGATCAGAAACATATGCCCTGACGGAATCAACATCATCGACACAGTCAAAGCTGAACTTCTACGAAGAATTAACGGATAACATTTTCGGTCCATCAGAACAATCTGAAGACATATACACAGATCCAGACACAATAGCTCTGCCTTTCATTTTCCAAGAACTTAAAGTAGCAATTTTCTCTTTTGAAAAAATAAAGCGCCGGGTTTGGACAATATAGACCACAGAATAATAAGAAATATATTCAATAACCATAGTGCAGTAATAATAGAAATGTATAATACATTACTCAAGTTAAATTATTTTTCAAAAAGATGGCGCATAAGAGAATTGGTTTACTTTTTAAAAACACACAAACCACCCGAAGATCCTAGCTCATATAGACCGATTTCATTGCTCCCAGTGTTCGGCATGATTTTTGAAAAGTTACTTCTTCGCAGAATCAATCATGCATTAAACGAAACACAAAAGCTTTTCCCTTCACAACATGGTTTCGTCGAGGGCAAGTCGACAGAAACAGCCATTCAAGCAGTTATGTCTTACATCAGAGGTGTCAAACTGTGGTCCGCCGGATACCACTAAAATTTTACAGTTATCTTTGCCTTATCTAATCGTCGAATTGCTGCGATTCAACTCGTCGACTATTTCTTTAAATTTTTAGTGGAATCCGGCGGGCCACAGTTTGACACCCCTGTCTTACATTGATCAGTACACGCAAGACGAAAAATATATTTCCTTAATATCACTAGATTTTAAAAGTGCATTTGACAGCCTACCATGAGACGCCACAATCGAAGAACTTGAAGACCTACAGATAGATCCACCATATATTAGAACAGTTCGTTCCTTTCCTTCAAAAAGAGGAGCATTTGCCCATTGGCTGTCTCAAGCGATCCACTGGTTTCGGTGAGGATGCCCACAGGGATCGTGCTTCGGCCCCTTCTGTGGAGAATTTTTATAAACACACTTCTGAGGTTGCTTCAAGAACACGGAATTACAGCAGTAGCATATGCGGATGATGTCCTCCTGGTCATTAGTGGATTAACACAGAAACTCTTAACACTAGAACACCCGGAAATTTTACTCAAGTTTCAAAAAAATATTTGAGGCCAGAATTTTTATTTAAAGTTATTTGACTGATTTATTTAACGTAAATCTGCGTAGTTTAAATTTAATTTATTTTAAGAAAGAATTTCTAGTCCCAGTTGACATTTAATCATATGGTCGGAGTCGGATCGACTCCTTCCGGGTGTTAACCCCTTGAGGGGCGGTGGGATATATTTTATCCCACCTACGATTAATGAAGATTTACACCAGAAAATTTTTATGAAATTTTACTTTTCTAACTTTGGTGAAAAAAAGTCGTAAAATTGCTTTTCCTTATTTTGAAATTTTTTTTTTCAAATTTTCCGGTGGGAATTTAGCATTACACAAACGTAATTGCTTGCCCCTCAAGGGGTTAAAAGAATTAGGTACTTTTGCTTTAGATCTTGTAAGCAGATGGGAATCTTCACATAACATAGCCATATCCTACAACAAATGCTCAGTATTGCAACTACGTCGTCCTAGATACTTAAAAAGCCCACCAGTGTTTAGAATTGATGGCAACTCCATAAAATCATTCCCAGCAATAAGATACCTAGGTGTGATGCTAGACTCAACTCTGTCTTTCTTACCGCACCTGCGCGCCAAAAGGCAGGAAGTCGCAGTAATCTCCCAAAATCTTTTAAAGTTTGCATCAATTTCAGGAGGCGTATCAAAATCAATACTCAAAATCTGGTATAATAACATAATAGAAATGAAGATAACATACGCATCTACATTTTTTTAGATTGTAAGACGCTTTACATAACCGTGCATTGGAAGACATTTACTGACGAATAAAGTCGAGAAAACTATCTAGGAAACTAATTTACCAAACACTTTCTGAAAAGGGAGGAGCTTCTACGGTTTTAACCCTTTGCGGTCGAAGTAATTTTCGCACACACGGGTATCTCTAGCACGAATTTACTTGATTTACACCACTCTTTTTACTTACCTATCATATGTAGTATAGGGTAAGTCTTATAATCGTTTTAAAAATCGAAAATTTTTTTGACGGGTTTACACGTTTCAGACACTGGAGATTCCGAAAAACATATTTTCAGAAAAAAAAAAAAAAATGCTGTCCGTCTGGCTGTGTGTCGGTGTGTGTGTCTGTAATCGCTCTATCTCCCGAACGAATTGAGATAGAGACTTGAAATTTGGTGTGTACTTAGGAAGTAATAACGGGAAGAAGCTTATTGAATATCAGTAACCTCGATTATAGGAACTGTTTTTTTCGGACTCTCGAAATATTCGTTCTGATAAAAGATATAGAAAATTTTTTGAAATTGTTTATTTGAAGGAGTGAATATAAAAGATAATAAAAAAACATAAATTTTGTATCATGAATTAACTTGATCGCATAATTAGTTGCCGAGATATATGTAATCCTATTTTTCACACTCTTCGATTTTTCATGACCCTGTATTTCATTCAAATTTCAATTCAAAGATATATTTTAATTAGAAATGCGACACTTAATCCGATGCAGTAAACTGTTAGTTAATATGATTATAATTTTTCGAGTTATAAGGATGGTTCTTTTACGCAATTCGGTACTACTCGATTATCCCGCCGACCAAAAAACTATCACCAAACTATAAGATTAAATGCCAATAATGGCTTATCGTAAATGTCAAGCATTTAATGCATTTCCATACCTATAAGGGGGGTTACCATAGGGACCCTGTTCTGTCGCCAAATTGGCGGTATCTCTAATATTTCGCCAAATTCCCATAGACTTCCATTATAAACCAAAAGTGTTTACTTGCTTACAGAAAATCAACAAATTGAGATACTTTAATGCGACAAAAAGTAATATTAGCTTAAGGGATTATAATAATTATATTTAAGGGAGTTCAAGTAAATTAAATTATGAATAAAAGTAACATGATACAATGCTTAGCATGTATCACATGTTTTATTTTCATATTTTATATTATGTATATCCATGATGGGTAAGTTTTACGGTGGTCTCCAACGACTAGTTTTAAGAAGCATTTTTACATGTTCTCTCCTGACAACATGCTCAAGAGAAATTTACTAAAAAATGTACATTTAAAATATAGTGGGCGAATAGAATCTAAAAATAAAATCATGTATATAATGCTTGGGTAGCTATTTGCCGACACTCGACCGTAAACGGTTAACCCTTTCCGGTACAGAAAAATTCTGAATTTTAGTAAAATATTCTTGGTGTCGTTTGTAAGATTGGAATTGAAATTACATGGTTCCGACGTGGGACCACTGCGCCGGAAAGAGTTAAAACGATAATTTCACAAAAACATACTATCGGTAATGGGTTAACTCCTACGCTCTTTGCTTAATTTTTAATCTTTTACCACCGGTTTTTCAAACAGAAAATTTTCTGAAATTGAATCGCGAAAATGTTCTGATTAAATAAGGTAAACTTTAAAATAACATTTTACTGGTGGGAATAATGAAGGATTCTGATCACCTTAAACGGCACGTATACCGGTCGCTCGTCACCAAAGGGTTTATAGTGTAGAAAATGAAGTTTGTAAAAACGAGAAAGAGACGTACCTCGTCATGATAGCCGGACACATAGAATGGGCGCAGTTTTCTCTAATCGACCATTCATATATTCGTGGGCATTGTATGAATGACGCATTTTCAATGAGATTCTTGTTAGCTTTATTTTATTATAGCTAAAATTTAAAAGATCAAAATTTTGTCTTCACACATCATTTCAAATGCAATAATAATAATAATAATAACATATATCCGATTTTTTTTTTTTTTTTTTTTTTTTTTTTTACATCAGACTCCTAGACGCCAAATAATTCAAATTCCATTTAACCCCTTGAGGGGCAAGCAAAAATGTCTCTAAATAGAGAATTCTCACCGAGATAATCGAAGCATTTTCGTTTTAAATAAGGAAAAGCAATTTTTCAATGAATTTCCTCCAAAATTAAAATTATAAAATAAGTTTAAATCTTCTGGTGAGAATCTTGTTTAAATTAGGTGGAATATATTTTATCCCACCGCCCCTCAAGGGGTTAATAGCATTGTATGACATATGAAAGTAGCAAGAATTACTAAAGATTTATTTTATCTTTATAAACAAAAATTAAAGCCCGCGCTTTTACAGTAGTAATTGCCAAGAAACAAGTCTTGTTCTTGACGTCCCTTCAGATGTCTCGTGACCTGTTCAATAATCTGCTCGTTTTTATTTTTCAAAAGGACTAGAAATGCCGACCCTTATTTAACGCCTTCTAAACGAGCGTCTTTTACAAAATTTTTAATCTTTTATCACTGGTTTTTCAAAACAGAAAATTTGCCTAATTGAATCGGAAAAATTCTCGGATTAAAGAAGGGAAAATTTACAATAAAAATTTACTGGTGAGAATAATCTCGGATTCTGAAGACCTTACGTGGCACGTATACCGGTCGCTCGTCCCCAAGGGTTAAAAGGTCACAATTGCAGGCAGTGTTGCCATCGGGTTACTTTTTTAAAATTCAGATTTCTTGATTGGCACCACTTTTTTGATATAGTAAAATTCGCCCTTATTTAATGACATACTAATTAAGGCGAAAAAGAGAGGAATTTTACCATTTCAGAAAAGTGGTGCCAATTAAGAAATCTGAATTTAAATATGTATCCCACTGGCAGGGTTGCATGGCTACCACAGGTGCTATTTTTTTAATTCTATCTCGCATCATTAAAAAGAAAAATTATGTACACTTTCGCAAAATCTGCAAGAGGAATATACTACAAAATTAATGTTTTAAAATAGTGGTGTGAATAGAATATAATAATAGTCGCATGTGGCAGACCTGAAATTGCTGTTATTTATTTGCATCTATTCGAGCGAAACTTACATTCAAAACGATATAAGTTTCTGTAACGCAATCTGTAAACTCTACATTAAACCGGACCCTGTGCAGATCCAGTTTCACATGATCAGTCAATCTAGCTTGATTGAACATCGGCAAAATCGACAAATTCCTATACAATACCAAATATAAAATTTTACAAAAGTGTTCCGGTGTGCATTTTTTTATATTTTACATAATATTGCAGTTTTTAATTTTTAAACACATAACAGTATATTTTAACTTTAAAATAAAAATAGGACCAAAACACCACTTTTCCTAATTAAAATAGTTGCCTTGTACAATCGAAAACTTTTTGCCATTAATTAAAGAAAAATTAAAGTATACAATTATTAGCGTAAAAAGCTATTAGTAACGAAACAATCAAGCTCTTTTTCCCCGTACGGGGAAAACTGTTAAGTGGTTAAATGAATTAATTTCTAAAATACACGAACTTTATTGTATCCTACTGCATTTTCTTCTACTTCACATTTATATTCTTGTTTAACTTTATCAAAATAATATTTTTAATAGTGAAAAATTTAAACAGACTGATTATGCGAATGTAATTTAATAAAAAATATAACAATTTTCTCTCTAACAATTAATTGTCCATAAAACGCTTTTTTCTTAATTTCATTAGTTAAAAATCAAAGTTACATTTTGACGCATGAATTAATTTTATGTCTTAACTTTTAATTATCCAATTTTTTGAAACATTAACACCTAATTATTTTTTTAAATAGCAATTCCTTTGAAAGAAAAATATATAAATGTGATATTTGTTTATATTAATGTCGTCAGATTTTGGAAATTTGTTATTCAAAATAAGTACCACAATTTCGGACTGGTAATCTTCGCTTTATTTAATAGAGGAAATCTACTAATAGCAAGTTTTGTAATATTATGTAAAATTGCTTTTCATATTGTTAGATATACAGCAAAACTATCAGGATTGTGTGAGAATTCAATTAAACTCAGGCATAAAAAGATTCTGAGGATTTGTCTAAGGATTTTTCTTACCACTAAAATTTTATAGACATTTTTGACTTATTTAAGCGTTAAAATTGCTTGAATTTCGGTGATTCAATGAACTAAAATTTTCCATTAAATTTTAGTGTTATGAAAAATCCGTACACGTTGGTAGCTATGATATAGTGTAGAGTTTACCAGTTGCGAGTGAAGTAACTGAAAATGTTATCAAATGATGGCGGTTGATTTTTAAAATTGGATTAACAGATTCTGATAACCGCCAAAGCAAGTTTCTATCAGTAAATTTTGAATAGAAAATTTTGCCTTATTTTAGCGCCTTACTGATGTAAAAACTGTTCTCACATCAGTGAAAATAAATATGTATTTTTGCCCATAATTCTACATTACCCATTTTACTTACCAATTAATAATTTTTAAAAAATAAAAATAATAATAATAATAATAAAAAACTGAAAAAACTCTTCACATTATTTGCAATTTCATCATTGCATTTCATCACGCAAGTCTTGGAAAACTGCCAATCAAATATTATATACTAGCAAACCCCGCGGCTTTGCTCGCGTAATAGTTGAAATATGCCAAGTGATATTTGCATGACTATTTTTTATTAGAAGAACACTTTTTGGAATAATTCAAAAATTACAAATTAAGCCATAGTTTGACTAAACTTCATTATAAAAGTGCAATAGACAGAAATGAGATTTTAATTAATAAAAAGAACTAAAACTAATTCCAAATAAATGATAGTTTAGAAAGTATTTTGAAACTTTTATGCTCATTTCAATATTCATTTGAAGTCCTGAATTTTTAAGAAACCATCTTAACACATTTACATCTTAAAATTAACATTCATGCCAAATTCAAAGCTTCTTGTCTAACAGTAAGTAAGTAAGTAAGCACCCACCCTGGGAACCCGCTTTTGGCTTATGGTTAGGTGTAACCCCCAAGCCCAGGGCAGGGAAAAGTTTTACTACCTGCGGAAACAAGCCCAGATCCCCAGTCTCCGGGAAAGAAAACTTCAGAACGACCCGCCTGACACGCCGAAGAGAGCACAAGAGGCAAGTGCCGTGTCCCCGGACCGCCTGGGAAAATTTATTATTATTTAAGATGGCGATTCTTTACCAATCACAATTGGCTACCCTATTGTTTCAGGGCGAGCCTAGAAATATATTACGATTATGATTTATATATTTTGGAATTTACGTACTATTTGAAAAAATTTTAAGTATTTACATTCATCTTTTCATTTGATAAGAAATATTTTTTCCCTTTTTTTTCACCCCTTTAAACAAAAATATTTATACATATTTACAATATTTCTAGTGGTATTTAAGGTCTTAAAAATAAAACAATCTCAAAAACACCCTTCCATACACCACGTGGACCCATGACATGTCCACCACAGGCAATCAGAAGAGGTAACCTCTCTGGTGTTAGTGGCACCAACATAAAATGCCGAAACAGAGTTGAAATAGAACGTCTCGAAAAATGTTGAAACAGAAACTGCCACCATTAATTTCACAACATTAACCTTGAAAACGGTTGGTATTTCCTAATATTCTATAGAAAACGGAATTTAGATGCTTTTAAAGGCTTTCCTGTTGTTCCTTCCAACCAGGTGGTAGTTACACCGGCATAAAATATAGCCCGTATAGGATCAGGGACTATCAATCTTGATTCGCAACCAATAATTTCTGTAATCGGTTTATTATTTCCTGAGATTTCATAGAAATCGCAATTTAGGAATCTTTAGAACGCTTTTCGCTCCTTCCCTTCGCTTCACCCCTTTTTAATTTCGAATTTAATTTTGACTGTTCTTAGAAGACATTTATATTTTATAAGTAACTACCGTGCTATATTTAAAGTTTCTAGCCTCTTCAGTACCGCAGAAATCGCAATTTAGTAAGTTTTTTTGCTCCTGCAACTCTCTAGAGGTTATGGCATGTGGCACCAACATGAAATATAGCTTATGTTTGAACAGGTTCTATCACCATCAATTTGCAACCATTATTTTTGAAATGGGTTTCGTATTTCAAACGATTGCATAAAAATTGTAATTTAGAACGATTTTCGCTCATTTCATCCTTTTAAATTTGGCATTTTCTTTCGACATTTCTTACAAAGCATTTGCATCTTTAAAGTAATTACCATTCCAAATTTAAAATGTTAGACCCCCCCTCTTTAACACAAAAACGCAATTTCGAACATTTTTTGTTCCTGTAACCCCCAGATGGTAGTGACAACAACGTACAATATAGGTTATGCTGGAGCGGGACTGTCACCATGAATTTGAAACCATTACCTCTGAAATCGGTTTATATTTCCTGAGATTGAGTATAAATCGCTATTTAGAATGTTTTTAGAACGCTTTTCGTTTACTTTCACCCCATTTAAATTTCAAATTTTTTTAAAGAACTCTTCTCAGAAAGCATTTACATCTCATATGTAATTGCCATGCCAAATTCCAAGTTGCTAGCCCCTTGAGTATCACAAAAGTCGCAATTTAGAACGTTTTTTAAAATACAATCGCAAGGTGGTATTGACGCCGACATGAAGTAGATCCTATATTGGAGCAAGGGCTGTCATTATCAATTTCCAACCATTACTTTTGAAATCGTTTGGGTACTTTCTGAGATTGCGTAGAAATCGCCATTTAGAACGTTTTTTAGAACTTTTTTCGCACATTTTCACCCCTTTTAAAACTCGAATTTTTTAAGAAATGTTCTTACAGATCATTTATATCTTATAAGTAACTACCATTCCAAATTTCATGTTTCTAGGCCCTGCAGTAACACAAAAATCGCATTTTCGAACGTTTTTTTTTTCCTCCTGCACCTTCTTTAATAGTAATGGCACCGAAATAAAATGTAGCCTATGTTGGAGCAAGGGTTGTCACCATCATTTTGGCATCATTATTTTTTAAATCGGTTTGGTACTTCTTGAGATTGCGTAAAAATCGCCATTTAGAACGTTTTTTAGAACACTTTTTGCGCATTTTCAGCCCTCTCAAATTTCAAACTTTTTAAGAAATGTTCTTAGAGATCATTTATATCTAACTAACTACCATTCCAAATTCCATGTATCTGGGCCCTTGAGCAATACAAAAATTGCAATTTCGAACTTCTTTTTGCTCCTGCGCCCCCTTTTAGGGGTAGTGGCACCGACATAAAATGTAGCCTATGTTGGAGCAAAGGTTGTCACTATCATTTTGACACCATTATTTTTAAAATCGGTTGGGTACTTCTTGAGATTGCGTAAAAATAGCCATTTAGAACGTTTTTTAGAACGTTTTTCGCGCATTTTAACTCCTTTTTAATTTCGATTTTTTTAAGAAATGTCCTTAGAGATCATTAGTATCTTATAAGTAACTGCCGTTCAAAATTTCATATTTCTAGAGCCTTCAGTAACACAAAAATTGCATTTTTAGAACGTTTTTTGCTCCTGCACCCCCTTTTGGCCAGTGGCACGGACATAAGATATAGCCTATGTTCTACGTTGGACTAACACCATCATTTTGATACCATTACTTTTGGAATCGGTTGGGTAGTTCCAGAGCTTACCTTCTACAAATAAACAATTTTTACCTCTTTATAATATTAGTATAGAGTATAGATAATTTAACTGTAAGGTCATTGTGCCTAAATGCGAAGCGATTCCCCATAGTTTTGTCGCATTTAGGGAATATTTGGGATTTTGTTAATGAATATATATTTTAATAAGTAGAAAATTGTTGAATGCTGTGCCTTTAGTTCAAAACTGACTTGTTTCGTAAAAATTGAATCGTTATTTTTACTATAAACCAACACTATACCATTGTCGTATTTAGGTCATTTTTGTCGCATTTACGCAGTTAAATCCTAAATGAGACATTCATTGACCTAAATGTGAAGATGCGTTTTACTCATGTGATTTCATCTTAAAATATTCATTTAATTGCTATACTTATTTTAATTACTTAGTAAAGGGTTGAAATGCCTAAAATTTAATGTTAAATAGATTGTTATTGAACAATTGAATAAACTAATAATTTACATAAAAAATCATAACGGTACATAATTTTGAATACATTTTACTTAAATAATGCATACTCCAGAATCCATATTTAACAGACTTTTAAATTTGACCATCGATAAAACAGGAAGTGATTACTGAATGACTGATACAACAAGTTTTATCAAATATTTTAAGTTTACTTTTAACGCATTTTTGATTTCCGCCTTCCGTGTAGGCCTTAATTTTTCATTTTGATATCTGAATGGTATGGTTCTATATACGATTAAGGTTTAAGTTGATGAGCTTTACTTCCAGGTTGTTTTAGTGACTGACTTTAGGTTTTTAACACTTTTGTTTTTAAAATGCTGTTTTTTTTATTTTTTACGCTTTAATCATTCTCTCTTTTTCATTTTTTGATGCTGCTTTAGTTTTTTCCATATTATGCTACAGTTTTTAAACATGTAGCAAAGTTTGACTGTACGGATTTTGAAATGCCTGCGTGACTGTTTTCATCAAACGACTTTCAAAAGCAGAGGATGGATTAGCTTCCGCGAAGTGCGAAAATGCAGAAATGTCCCATAGTTCTATTTCAAACCACTGCATGGGATGGTACCGTTTACGCTCAAGGTACACACCAGAACCTGGCAAGCGTGAGCCCAAGCATGTTAACTAAATTTATATTTCAATCTTGCTTTTTGTGGAAACTAGTGGCAATGATAATTTGCATAATCAGATTAAAAATATCACATTGTAAGCAGATTTGAAAGCAGATGAACATTTTAACCTATGGCGTAGCCAGGGAGCGGGTCCAAATGATCTGGTTACCTCTAATACTCAAAAGTTTTCTTTGTATTAAAGAATAGCAGAAAATTCTCAGATCGAATAAGGCGAAGAAAACTTTACAAAACTATTGGTACACAGAGCATCCGGACCCCCACCCTGGCTACGCCACTGATTTTAACCTTTAGACTTGAAAACAAATGATAAAGTTCTACGAATATTCCAAACACTTTTGTTCTTTTGAAACATTTTTATAAGAATTGAAGAATTTCTTAAAAATTCTTTTTTTTTCTTTTTAAAATATTAGTTCCATAATTTCTGTCATTAAATAAATTGCTCTTCAGAAAAAGTGATGACAGTTTGTCCACTGGCAACGGGTTTGCCACCCCTGTTTTACAAAATACAGATTTGCTTTATGAAATTTAAAATGTTTAACAATTTTCGAAATTGTTTACGATATAATAATTTTTTCTCGGATTTGACTAACAAATAACAATTTATATTCCCACCAGTTTGCATTAAAAGCATTGTTCAGATACTTTGTTCTCTCTGTGTCCCTGAACTTATGCTGGTACCGAGTGAAAAAGACACACCTGTATTCCGTGATACTTCATTTTTCATTTTGAAACGCTTTTTGCAACGCGAATTGTGTTTCGCTGTATGTCTTTGTTTGGCTATTGCTAGAAGTGTTTAAAGCTAACTTAAGATTTTCTAAATATTTCTGGAGCGTTCAACTAAAAAATCAGTAAACTTCCTGTGAAATGAATAGATACATTGATGGCGAATGCACGTGCTAGCGAGTTAATTGTTACCCGTACATACGAGTAGTAAGAATATTTCAGAAAGAAAATTAAAAATTCCTGTTATAAAAACTTATGAAAATGGAAAACGATACCGAAATAAATGCGGAAAGGTACCATTTTTTTTACGGTGCACTGATTGAATATGAAAATGGCATTTTTTAAATAAAAATTTTTAAAGATGAGTATTTTTCTACTTTGCTCATTTCAAATACACTGCGCTTTAAAAGAAAACAAAATTGGAGGAACATCTTGAAATTCTTAATTTATTGACTCAACACAGCTTATTTAAACATAATTTCTACTTCAAACATATTTTTAATGCATGTTATGAAAATACCATATAAATATACCTTAGTTTATATCCTAAAAGTCTCTCCGCATTCAAAGCTGAAACTCTTCCGCTTTTTCGTACCTCAAAAATTTGACAGAAATTTTTGCCTTACTTAATCGGCAAATTACGTCGATTTCAAAACGTAAACTTTACTATAAAATTTTTTTGGTACCGAAAAGTTAGCAGCTATGCCGCATTTAAGACATTTTCTTTGTCGCTTATAGGCAAATGAAGAAAACAAGTTGCCTAAATGCGTGGAAACCTTTACAACTCAAATCTGAAAACTTTTCGCGTTTTCTCGAGCTAACTTTGCTTGTAAATGAAACACACACGGTAGCCATTGACGTCCGTAATTTTATTTGATCGTCAAAGTTAACAGAAAAAAAAAACTTGAACCAATTTCGGGATTTTTTATCGCATTTAGGAAACACTGGGGCGCTATAAAATGAGCGATGTCCATTGGAATGGGAATTTGTTTAATATAAAACATTTAAAATGTAGATAAATGTTTCGGGTTTTGTTCATTAAGATCAGATGCCTCATTATACAGCATTTATTTATAATTATAGCAGTAAGATTACAAGGAAACGAACATTATCGCATTTAGGGGTCATCACATTTAGGCGCACTGACCTTATATAATTTGTTAGATTATATAAGGATATTTTCTTTCTTTTTAAGCTTGAGGATGAGTAAAAACGTGATAAAACAAATCGTAGTCACAAAAAATGCCACACCCGAGTTTTGTCGGGATAATAATTAATTATAATATATACGAACTCGAGATAACTCGGGATTATCAGGCAAGCTATTAATAAGACGTTTAATTAAAGAAAAAAAAAATTCAAATTTACTGGTGGAGGTTTTCCCCGACAGTAATGAGCCACTGGGAAACAGCTTATAGTTGAAGCTTCGCCATTTTTAGGACATGCCTATTCCTCTTTGTTCATGGTTCCATGGAATATACTTGACTCCACAGCATACTGGAGTGGATAACATATCCTTCGCTAACTTAACCGTATACATAAAAAAATATTTTTTAAACATAAAACTGAATGTAAAATAAATAATTTTTGACTTATTACATTAAAAGTATTTGTGTTATTCTATTTGAATTTATTATTAAAATCTCGGCGATGCAGAATTTTTTTACAAAATTAATTCAGTCGTAAAATAATCCACCGAAAGATAAATTTAGATTTTCATATTACATTTTCATGATCGATGAAACTGATTTAAATTTAAAAGAAAAAGTTGAAGAAAAAAACTTGAAACCAAACTGTTCTAAACTCATGTATTTGCTTATTCCAATTATCTCCTTTGTAACTTAAAATACATTTTAATGCTCTAACAAATTGAATTTAACAGAACGTAGGATGAAAAATATTTGCATATATATTATTTAATTTGCCGTTACCTCTGTTAGATTTCCTTTTTAATTTAAATTTCGAGAATAAAGCAAAGTGTGAAAAGATAAAATAAATAAATAAGTAAATGATTTTCTTTCGTACATTTGATAGGGCGAAGTTATACTAAGTCTAACTTTTTGCTTTAGTAGAATTTTTAATCATTTATATACAGTGTTTTTAGGTGCGTTCGTAATTATATAAATACATAGCACATATAGTCGTCGTTCGGTCCGTCTGTCTATCCGTCCGTCCGCATATAACGGAACAAAAACTACCCAACGGAATGGTCTGAAATTTTAAATATATAATTGCTGTAAAATTTTGTCGAGCCATTTTAAGCGCATTTTAAGGATGTTACAGCCTTTCGAACAAAATAAAATTGATATGCACTTACGAAGTGCACTAAAATAAACATTCAGTACAATATACGGGGTATAAAATGTTTATAAAACTAGTTATAGTACTTACGCACCTCATTTGCCACGTTTGACGTGCAATTACCAACTTGTTTTCTTCAATTCATACTATTAGCTCACACTCTCCCTATATTTATTTATTTATTTATCTAGACAAACGGCAGTGTGTCAGCCAAGCTCGCCTGACATAGCCGTGTGTTATTTACACGAACCATTTCGAGCTGTTTTCATCAAATTCAATGCTCTACAACTGAAAATCTATGAGACCTACGTGCTTGATATACGAAATGTGTAGTAAGGCCACCCTAATTACCTAAAATCCAAAATTTTATAAATAACGCATAATTAATTTCCGAGATAATGACATTTGAAAATGTCTGATAATCGATAATTTTACCACTGACTGACTGACTGACTCACTCACTCACTCATCAAAAAGATCTCTTATATCTACTGCAGCTACAGACTTCAAATTTGTTGCGAAGCTCGTTTACACTATAAAACTAAGGAAAAATGAAAAAATTGTGAAAATCGATGAATTACCCACCTGGGGTTGCCCATTTTTACTTTACCATTGCGTCTATTAGGCGAAATTTTAATTTGCCGTAGGAGGGGACGCTGTTCTGTCGCCAAATACCGCCAACTTTCTCGTCAACATGGGGATATATCGCCAAATTTGTCGACCAAAATTAGTCGCCAAAAGTGACGCCACCTTGACGATATCTCTAATATTTCGCCAAATTCTCATAGACTTCCATTGTAAACCTATCTACTTACTGGGGGTTTATCTGGGTTTACTTGCTTACAGAAAATCAACAAATTGAGATATTCTGTCCGTCACAGAGCCCGTTCTCAGAAACTATACATGTTGGAGGCGTGAAATTTTACATATTTACAGCTGAACACCTCACATCAAATGACAAATCATAAAATTTTGAAAAAGTCGTACATTTAACCCTTCGCACTCCCACATGTGTATTTTAAACAATTCTAAGTGAACCCTAATTAGGTTGGAGGCGTGAAATATTGCATACTTATAGCTGAATACCTCACATCAACCGAGAAATCATAAAATTTTGAAAAAGTCGTACATTTAACCCTTTGGGCTCCCCCATGTGTATTTTAAACAATTCTTTCAAAGTGAGCCTCTAATTAGGTTGGAGGCATGAAATTTTGCATACTTATAGCTGAACACCTCACATCAAACGAAAAATCACACAATTTTGAAAAATTCGTACATTTAACTCTTTGGGCTTCCACATGCGTATTTTAAGCAATTCTTTCTAAGGGAGTCCCTAATTAAGTTGGAGACACGACTTTTTGCATACGTATAGCTGAATACCTCAGACCACACGACAGATCATAAAATTTTCAAAAAGTCTTATATTATTTACTCCTCCGGGCTCTAACTTGTGTATTTTAAGCAATTTTTCTAACCTCCGCCCTTTTCACCCGGGGAGCACTTCTCCAACTTTTGCCGACACCCCTTTTACCATTCTTTCATATTATGCACCATAGTCTTACATGTTTTAGTTCCACTTTTTATCGCCACGGGTGCCTACTTATCTCGGGTGCTATGGGCTCAATCCCCTCGACTGATATATCAACGGATAGTATGTAAAACGAAGTGTCGTTGATAGAGGTTTGTTTAGATTAGAGTGCGCCCCTGGTTGCGAAATGTGGGACTAACAGATTTTTCAAAAGGATAAAGTGTTTTGAAAGGAATATTAAGCGAAACCCTCTGTGCGATCTGTGATTACACTTACCACTTGTTATTTTCAAAATCATCAGAGAAAAGTTTATTTAGTTAATTAAATTTGAAAATCCAGGCAGAGCAATGTCCTTCCTCTGCACTGCCTCGTTGCCCGCACCCATGGATGAATGATACATAGTGTGGCATAAGCACATAACTTTATTTTTCATTTTCAGTACAAAAAAGCAGGCCCAGCTATAGGATATTTAATTTGAAATTTAATAGGAAAATTTAATATGGGAATTTAATAGGAATTGTTGTTTCAGAAACAATAAAAATTTCGAATCAATACATTTCGTTTCAAAACATGCATTCAGTGTAGCAGTATTAAAATATAGATTTCTGCCGCAAATTGACAGCCAAATTGTTGTTTGTAGGAATTTTAAATTAAAATTTAATGTTGCATGGTGAATAAAATAGTCTCATGTAAACACATTAAAAAGCATTAAGTAATGTGTCTAAATATATTGTAACTTTACAAAAAGTAATGATATGTAACAAAAACATAGCTGTGAAAAAAGGGAGCCAAGTTCCGTAAAGACAATGGCAAGAAAAGAAGTAATATCTAAGTGGGTGCCAAGTTCAAATAAAATTCTACTGAAGTATTATAGCATTTTTTAAATTGTTTAGAAATAAAAATTATTGATAGCATATTAATAATAAATCTAGAACTTGACAAGTTTTTGATAAATGTTATGCCTATCAATTTCATGTCTTAATAAAATGGTGATGTTAATATTAATTTCAATGACATTACAAGAAAATTTAATATAGTTATTATTATAAACAAATGACTCATGTTAAAGATTTGATAAACCAATAAATACACAGATACACTCCCGCTCGTCTTTGGTTATCACTCTAGCACCCACCCTCCAGAAACCTCAATGCAAACAGACTAAGATGCCTGACAAAGAGACAGATATACTTACGCTTGTTCTTGGTCATCACTCTAGAGACTGCACCCCTTTAACCCTTTCAGGGGCAAATAACTTTTATTCGTGAAATGCTAAAAGGATTGAATCACACCAAAATTGAAAAACAAATTATTTCAAAATGCGTAAAGCTTCTTCTCACGTATTTAATAAAATTAAACTTTTTAGTCCTGAATTCTGGTGTCAATGTGGCATTTTGCAGTTAAATTAGGTGGAATACATTTTGTTCCACCGCCCTTCAAGGGGAAGGAGCTCACTCAAATTAAGGCTTCCAATCATGAAATAACAAGTTTAGATATAATAATGTCATTATTAAAAATAAATGACCCGTAGGCAAAAACTTGCCAAGTTCTAGATTTATTATTAATATGCTATCAATAACTTTTATTTCTAAATAATTTTAAAAAATGCTATAATACTTCTGTAGGTAAGTTTGCGGGAATTTTATTTGAACTTGGCACCCACTTAGATATCACTTCTTTTCTTGCCATTGTCTTTACAGAACTTGGCTCCTTTTTTTCACAGCTATGTTTTTGTTACATATATTTATCTTGTTCAAATTTTCAATCGTTCATAAAATACTCATTATTCATCCTATCAAGTTGAAATAAATTTTTTAAACTTGTACTGGATGACAATTGATGTTAATACAGTTTTTTCAAATATTAATTAATTAATTAAATTTTAATTAATTAATTTTAGTTTTGCATGGGAAACAAAATGGCGGCCATTGGATATTGAAGATATGAAAGTATTTTCAATAAGGGGTTACCATAGTGTGGACCCTGTTCTGTCGCCAAATACCGCCAATTTTGTCGCCAACTTGGCGATATATCGCCAAATTTGGTGGCCAAAATGAATCGCCAAAAGTGACGCCAACTTGGCGATATCTCTAATATTTCGCCAAATTCCCATAGAGTTCCATTGTAAACCTACTTGCTTATAGAAAATCAACAAATTGAGATATTTTAATGCAACAAAAACTAATATTAGCTTAATATAAGTAATATAAATAATATAAGGGATTATATTAAATTTTTCTTTGATGGCCTAAGTAGGAACTGACTTTAAAAACAAAATTTTTATATTACTTGTTTAAGTAAAGTTTATTGGGACCATGGAACATACATGTGCTTAAAATGGTGAAGTTTCAACTGTAACCGATTTAGCATGTGTTGATTATCGCCAGGGAAATCTTCTACCAAGAAGAATTTTTCTCCTTATTTAAATTTCTTATTAACACAAAATTTCAGTTTTAAATAATGTCAAAAAGAGATATTCATTTTTACTGATTGAAGTGTTCTTCGGCGGTAGTCAGGCTCTGCGGTTCAGCCATATTGTGCCAACCTAGACAACCTCCTTTCAGTGTCAGTGAAAAATATTATAATTCAGGGGCCAACTGCCACTAGTTAAAACAATTGGAAATATTTACCACATTTGTGATTGAATTTTTCCTTGAATTAGTTGCTTAGATATGAGGGAATTTTCTATTAAAATTTATTGGTGGAAGTTTGCCCGGTTGTAATCAGAATTACAAAAAAATTGTAATTCTGGCCGCTGTTTTTTTTTCCGATTAAGAAAAAAAAACTGTGGCCATCTTGTGACAACCCCCTCATTTACTTCACTCACAATTGGTAGATAAAACATTATATGTCTGATCCTCTTTATTCGTAACTCCATTATTCAGACACTCAGTTTGATTTAGGAAAATTTCCCCTTTGGAAGTCTGTGTTTGAATCATTTCTGCTGAAAGCATTTTTAAAATATAAAAATTTAATAAAAAATTTAATAAAACAACAAAATTATCGAAATTAATCGAAAATTTATTGTATTTTATTTTCGTTTCCTTTAGATACCACAATTGTTTAGCAGGATGCAAAAATAGTTTTTAAGATCGCTTTATTCACTCACCAAAGCGATATAAGTAAGCGTCCTATCTTAAATGGGAGAGGTCACATCAATCAAGGTCGCACGCCACGTAGCGGACGGGGTTAAACTACAGGAAGATGACTAACTGTTTTCTTACTGCACACCAAGCCTCTTTGTTTCACACCACTAAAATTGTGAAGTTTTTTTTTTTTTCACCTTCATTAATAGTTGAAACGTCGCTGTCAAGGCGAAGGAAACTTCGTGGTGTCAACCCATTACCGTCTCAATACTCAAGGCCTCCGGGCTGATTTCGTGACGTACCAAATGAAGATTAACCCCTTGAAGAGCAAGCAATTGCGCTTGTGTATATATAATGTATACCGCCACCCCTTAACCCCTTGAGGGGCGGTGTGATATATTTTATCCCACCTACGATTAATTAGGATTTGCACCAAAAAAAAACTTTAGGAAATTTTAGTTTTGTGACTTTAGTGGGGAAAAGTCGTAAAATTGCTTTTCCTTATTTTGAAATAAAATTGTTCTAAATTTCCGGTGGGAATTAAGCATTACACAAACGCAATTGCTTGCCCTTCAAAAGGTTAATCTTCATTTGGTACGTCACGAAATGAGTCCGGAGGCCTTGAGTATTGAGACGGTAATGGTCAAGCGCATCTGGTCGGCCCTCTTGCTACGCCATTATTTTGCAATAAATGTGGTAAACAAAATTCAGTTCCATGAGTGATTAAAGATTTAGAAAATATGCGCAGATGGCAGATATCCTGTCACATATGACGTCACACTAAAACCCCGTGTATGTGGATTATCAACCCGTCCACAAGATGGCGCAACTGTGTTAATTTACACCCGATTCCAGTATTAAGATTGTACGTTTAATTATATCGCATCGTTCACTTATCTTACACTCACTTAGCACAAGTTTAGTACGAAATACAATTTCTTTCAGTTTCTTTAACCCTTTGTGACTCAACAACTCCGATTTAAAAAAAATATATTTACTCAGATATAACTTTAATACTATAACGACCAGAAATTTTACTGAAGTTTTATAAAAATATTTTAAAATGGAATTTTTACTTAAATCTGCTTAACATATTTATTTAATTTTTTTTTCTTTGTTTACTTTAAAATTATTTTACAAAGACGTAAGTTCGAAGACCTGGTTCGAAGACAAAATATATCCGTATGATAGGGGTCAAAATGACCCTTTACGGTCTTTTTAGTGTTAATTAATTTTTAGCAGCGAAATTATTGAATTTTTAAGACTTGATTTATCTCATTGCTAAATAAGCGTAATTTAACAGAGTGATAAATGCCCAAGCAAAGAATAGAACTTGGAATCCTTGGAATAGCGCTCTAAACGCTCTACCATTTATGGGGGTCCGGGGCTAAAAATTCTAAAAAAATGCAATTTTTTTTATTGCCGTAAAAAAACTGAGTTTTTAGCGTTAAATACCGCAAACCGCATGCTTTTATCTCGATTACATCCAGAGATATAACACCTTTTGCCTTGATAAGCGATGCATCAGCTACTGACGAGAACTTCAACTTCATTTATCTCAGAATGAATTTTTTATCGATTTGTCAACTTTAAAAAAATATATCTAAAGTTCCTTGCAAGATATATGCATGAAATTTTCAACAGAGATTTTATGCTATGTTTCCAAAAAATTGTTTTCGGGATTTTTAATTTTAAGTGATAATTGTGAAAATATGCTAATTAATGCAAAACTCATTCATAAAAACTTCACTTTTTTACTTAATTTTTTTTAAACAAACATAATCAATATTTTAAGAAATCCTGAAGACAAATTAAAACGACACATTCTATGTATACAACAGTGTAAAAATTTTGTAAATCGAGTAAGTACTTCCAGATTTATATAAAAATTAAATATGTTTAAAATTTTAAAATTTAAAAAAAAGTTTTAAATATTTAAAATTTTTCAGATTTTTTTTCAATTGCAATATTTTTATTATATTAAAACATATATCAGAAAAATTTTTTTAAAACAAAATCTGTATAAATAAAAAAATTAGAATTTTGAGCCTCGGACCCCCTTAACCCCTTGAGGGGCAAGTAATTGCGTTTCTGTAATGTCGAATTCACACCGGAATCTGAAAAAAATATTTATTGCAAAATAAGGAAAAGCATTTTTACGATTTTTTTCCACCAAAGTTAGAAAAGTAAATTTTAATAAAAGATTTCTGGTGCAAATCTTCATTAATCGTAGGTGGGATAAAATATATGCCACCGTCCCTCAAGGGGTTAAGATACGAGGAAGATACCCAGCTTAGCAGCTTATGTGCTTGAGAGATGCTAAGCTGGGTATCGTCTTCGTATCTTAAATGCTTGAGCACTTGGAGCGCTCTTACAATGGTTCCTAGTTCGATTCCGGGCTTCGACATTTTTCACTCTGTTGGTTCTAGCTAAGTTAGCAATGTGATAAATCACGTCTTAAATATTCAATATTTACTCAGATATTAGATTACATGATTTTAATATATATAAAAAAATAAAATAAAGTAGAACGTAAAAATCAAAAATGATTGCTCAAAACAAGGAACTTTTTTCACGTATAAAATAAACTATCTTGATTGCAGCTATTTAATCCTTACTTTCTATAAAGTATATACCAAAGCATATCAGTACTTCCTGTTATAAACCGTGGGGGTGAGCGAAGAGATACAAATTACGAAAATGGGTCGCTGGTAACTAAATGTATGATAAGTGATGATCTAAGATAAAAGGCTCAACAATATTAGTCATGAATGATGTTTGTTTATTTTGTGTTAATATTATTTGTGCTTTAGTGAGGCCGCACACACAGGCGACACAGGCGACATAGAGACTTGTGAGAAGATACAGATTGGAATTTTGATTGGAATTTTGAACAGATTGGAATTGATTTTTTCCGAATTTGTCTCCTGACTCGCAGGTTTTCTCGCTTGTCGTCTTGGTGTGCGGGTCTACATTATACATTATTCTACAAATCCATGGCTGCCATCTTTTATTCTTTTCTTGTACCATTAAAATTTAATAGATTTTTTTTTTACATTTATAATCAGATCTGTGGTAATTAAATAAAGGTAAATTTACTAATAAAATTTAATGGTTATAAAAGGGCTTAAATGTTGACAGCTATTCAGAGCCTTATTTTCTATAGATAATCAAACATTTTAACAATAAAAAGAGTAGTTTTAGTGCATTTGAAGATTAAGATTACAGTTTGTCTATAGTGACAATATCCTAGCTGACAACCTATTTTTCGGATCAGATAACCATTATTAAATGAAAAAATTATTTCATAGATAAAACAAATTAAAAGACTCCAACATATGAATAAGAAGAATTGAATTAAATATACTTTCTGGTTCCACGTGTGTTAATTGGAATTTTTTTTCTTTTTTAAGGAAATGTTGGTATATATGCAATACACAGTTTTTCCAGTAAAATGTTTAAAAAAATTATACAGACATTCAAATGTATATAGCTACTGCTTAAAGAAATTTTAATATTACAACAAGAATACGCATCTATAAACCAATTTAATCCTTTGAGGGGCAAGCCAAAGCGATATAAGTAAGCGTCCTATCTTAAATGGGAGAAGTATCCGCAAGATTAAAAGCGAGGTCACATCAATCAAGGTCATGCGCCACGTAGCGGATGGAGTGTGAACTACAGGTAGATACCTAACTGTTTTCTTACTCACACCACTAAAATTATAAAGTTTTTTTTTCACTTGATTAATAACCGAAGTTTTTCTAATAGGGCGAAGAAAACTTCGTGGTATCAAGTGCGTCTGGATACCACACTCGCTACGCCATTATTTTGTAATAAATGTGGCAAACAAAATTCATTTTCATGAGCGACTGAAGGTTTAGAAAATACGCGCCACACTAAAAGCCCGCGTATGTGAATTATCACTCCGTCCACAAGGTGGCGCAACTGTGTTAATTTACGCCTGATTCCAGCATTAAGTTTGTTCGCTTACTTATAACGCTTTGGGGCAAGCAATAATGTCTCTGTAATATTGAATTCTCACCGGAATAATCGAAAGCTTTTATTTTTAAAATAAAGAAAGGTAATTTTTCAACATTTCGCCACCAAAGTTAAAAATGTAAAATTTAGTTAAAAGTTTCTGGTGAGAATCTTATTTAAATTAGGTGTGCCCTTCAAGGGGAAAAGGGTGTTCATATGAAACCTCCCTGATTTTAAATGTTAATTATACGGAAACTATTAGTCCTAGATATTTACGGTTTGCGGTATCATGTCTATCAACACAACAAGTTTATTTTGCGGCAATTTTTTTCGAAACAATTCGTTTTTGTTGCACGCCAAAATTGCGGAAGCCATCGATTCAGTCACACCTGGCATGCTGCGCAACACGTGTATTGAGACTCAATATTGACTACGACTGGGCATTCTGAGAGCTACGAACGGACACCCTATCGAAGTGCATACATAGACAAAAATGTAACTTTTTCAGACAAATAAACGTTTGCAGCAAAATAAACTTGTTCTCATGACATATCAATAATTCAGACAAAAAAAAAAGCCGTTTCGAGAGGAAAAAAAGCATTTTGCAGCAAAATAAACTTGTTGCTATTCCGGATACCGCAAACCGCAAATCTTTAGGACTTATAGTTCCATACAATTAACATTTGAAATCAGGGAGGTTTCATGTGAACACCCTTTACATTGGTTTATAGATGTGTATTTTTGTTGTAATTTTAAAATTTCTTTAAGCAGTGGCTAAACAAATTTGAATGACAGTATAATTTTTTGAAATGTTTTACCAGAAAATTGTGTATTGCATCATTTCTAAAAAAAAATCCAATTAATATGTGGAAACCCTGTATATTACATTACTCAAATACAAGCGCTGTAAGCAATGCCCGACATTTTCTAAACATTAAAAAGAGTGTTAAAACTACTCTATTTGGTGAATCAAACACAAATATTTAAAAACTTTTACATGTTTATTTATCCTGATATTTGTTTATCATGTTTGTTTGCCATGTTTTGTCCACCTGAATTATATTCTCACAGCAAGGTAATTAATTTATTATTTACGAGGCTTTCAAAAGTAATCTATAATGCAATCTGCGCATTGCACATTACAAAAGAATAACCATTCTAATTTAACAGAATATATAAATACTTTAAAACGGTATACGCCATCCATTGCACAATTTTGAACGGCTGAAAAGAAACGGGTTTTAGTCTTTATTTTGTAAGATGCTTCATTGCACAAAATTTTCTCCTATATACTTAAGTTAAGTTCTATTTGCATTGGACTGATTCATGTGCATTAAAAAGAGTAGTTTTATATGCAAATCGGGATACTTAAGTCAAAGAACTTCTTTTGGATTTCCATATTAGTTTCAGTGTGAAATTTATTGTTTTTTCTTTTGTACAATGGATTTATTTTTAGGGTATGGAGTTTTGAATAAAGAGGATGAGACATATACACAGGGGTGCCATTGACGACTATTTCTTAATTCTATCTTGCACCAATTTTTTATCCCCTTGAGGGGTACCGGTATATATACCACCTACGATTAATAAAGTTTTACACCAGAAAAATTTTATTAAATTTTATTTTCCTAACTTTGGTGGAAAAAGCCGTAAAATTGCTTTTACTTATTTTGAAATAGAATTTTTCAATGTTTCCGGTGGGAATTCAGCATTTCACAAACTTAATTGTTTGCCCCTCAAGGGGTTAAAACAAGAATTTTTCACATACAGTTCGACAGCATCTGCAAGAGAAATACACAACAAATTTTACATTTTTAAGATAGTGGTACGAATAGAATATAAAAACAGTCGCCTGTGGCAGACCTGCATATAGTGTATTGTTTACTAGTTGTGAGTTAAGTAACTGATGAGGTTGTCGCAAGATGACGACTGGTTTTTTACAGCGCATCAATTTTTGGACTACCGCTGGAACAAACTTACACCAGTAAATTTTGAACAGAATATTTCGCCTTATTTAAGCACTTTATTCCTGCAAAAATTCTCTCACAAATATGGTAAATATTTCTATTTGTATTTACCGGTGTAAGTTGTCCCCGCTATTATAACCTCTTCCACCGACACTCACAGGATAATGGAGTTATGAATAAATAGGAGGAGACTTAGAGTGTATTGTCTACCAGAAGCAAAAGAAGTAACAGAGGAAGTTGTCACAAGATGGCGGCTAATCATTTTAATAGGATCAACAGTTTCTGATCACCGCCGGAGTAAACTGCCACCAGTAAATAATTAATAGAAAATGTTTATCTATTTTAGCGGCCTTTACACGAAAATTTTCTCTCAAAATAAAAAAATATGGTTAAATTTTTTACTTGTTTTTACTGGTGGCAGTATGCCCAGGTATTATAATATTTTTCACTGACACAGACAGGTGGTTGTCTAGGTTTTCACAATATGGCGGAAACGCAGGGCCTGACTACTGCCGAAGTAAACTTCCATCAGTAAAAATGAATATCTGTTTTTGCCATTATTTATGACTGAAATTTTACATTAAGAAGGCGTTTAAATAAGGAGAAAATTTCTATTTAAATTAACTGGTGGAAGTTTGCCCCGGCTGTAATCGACCCCAGCGAAAGCGGTTTCAGTTGAAGCTTCACTAATTTTAGGATATGCCACTTCTTCTTCCTTCATAGTTCATTGGCACTAATATCTTGTGCAGTTCTGTTATATCCAAACCCAATACAGCACGTGTGTTTGAAGTCGAAGCAAGTGTTTCCAATGGGTTACTATTTTTAAATTTAGATTTCTTGATTAGTACCCCTCTTTTTTGAAATCGTAAAATTCGACTTATTTAATGACGTATTAATAAAGGCTACAACAAGGGGAATTTTACCATTTCAAAAAAGTGGTGCCAATCAACTGATCTGAATTTAAAAAATGTAGCCCACTGGCAACACTGTTCGGAACTCGAACCGAAGACGATGGGAAACTATCGTTGAACAAAAACACGATCTGAACACCGAAAATCACAGAAAATTAATCAAAACTTTATTGCAATTACAGAAAAGCTGTATAAAATTCGTTTTCCAGTAGAAATGTTAGTTTTTACGTTGAACAGTGACCTGTTATATACCTGTTCAAATTCAATTTACATATTTTAAAAGAAGCAATATTCCTTTCTTCTGAAAGAAAATAGTGGTTTAGCCTAACCACGACCCACAACAGTCAAAACGCAACCCAAATCTCACCAGAACCCATAACAATTTGGGTCAGACCGAGCCGATTACGACATTAAACAAGCAGAGGGTCAGGTTGAATTCATTCAGATTTGCTTTCCACTTCTTAGTTTTAATAATTGTTTTTTTTATATCACACAGTTAAAGTTCTCAATCCCGAATCTTGGACTTTAAAACATTTTAATCATTTACATTTTACATTTTTAACATAGTAATATAAAAAAATAGTGCAAGTGCTCCAGTAATTGATCATTTAAAGATAAAAACTACTAAACACATGAATGATTGAGTTTATATTTCAACCTTGATTGTTTGAAAATATATCTAACATCAGAAGCTTTTGTACAAGTTGTGCTTGCATGTTAATGCGGAACAATTAGAAATTTATAACTTTTCGATTTTTATAGATTTGTTAATAAATTTGTTTTAAAAGTTTTCTGTTTCTTTGATCAGCCGGCGTACATTACTTTAACCAGCAATTCTTAATAAGAACATTCATATTACATACTTTTACATAGAAAAATATATGTTCAATTACCGGTGCAATCGTATTTCCGTACTAGTACTGTAAATTATTTAAATTCTATTAGTGAAAATGGACGAATATGTCCCGATTATGTATCCTTATACTTCACATTGAATTTAGGAACGTCTGCAGAAAAATGTGTCAATCAATTCCTTTGAAAAAAAAAAAAAAAAACCTGAAGAAATTTCCATTAAATGGCCAATTACTGGTGCCCTCACCTTAGTTCAAATTAGCAATAAATATTGCATAACCCTTTCGGAGGAAAGTAATTGTGTTTTCCTTAAGTTGAATTTACATCAGAATTTCCAAAGAATTTTATTTAAAAATAAGGAAATGCAATTTTACAGCTTATTACACAAAAGTTATAAAAGTGAAATTTTATTTTTAAAAATTGTACAAATCTCGCTTTAAATTAAATTGGATAAAATATATCCTACCGCTATTCAAGGGGCTAAGTTAAGAAACTACGCTTAGTGACAGAGTTGATAGAAGGCTACTGTTTTTTAAATTCTTATTTCTTGATTGTCACCACTTTTTTGAAAAGGTAAAATTCTTATGTTTTTGCTTAATTAATATTTCTTAAAATAAAGCGAATTTTACCATTTCAAAAAATGGTGCCAATCAAGAAAGGTGAATTTTAAAAAAGTAGCCCAATGGCCACGCTGCTTAGTGACGGGCAGAAGGGATGATTTTACTGTTCGAAGGAATCATTCGAGCATGCGCAAAAACGTAGTTTCCAACCTTTGTATATATTTTTTAATCGATTATCACCAGAAATTTTGTAAAAAGGAAGAAGAAAAACAATAGTTGCCAACTGTGGTAACCTTTTTAATAAATTTTTAATAAATTTTGAAGATGGAAAGAATCTTGATACTTTTATGGTTTCCTTAAATGAAGTCTAATTTAAATATGAAGTGTCTTTTCCGATACAACATTTATGGCAGAAATTGACTTTTAAAAAACAATAGTTGGCAGCTGTGCTTTTGCGCATGCCTGAATTATGCTTTCTAATAATAAAATCATTCATTCTGCCCATCACTACCTACGCTAGTAAGGGGAAGACAGAGTTGACAGTCGGATACCTTTTAACACTTCCCAATAAAGTTGAAAAGCGTTTATGCATTCGGTTCGTCTGTACGTCTGCCAGCGCTCTAACTCCCTTAACCCGGGAATGCTCGCCCATATCCAGGATATGAACGATTAACACTTTGCCACCAATAAATTCAAACAAAAATCGTCATTTTATTTAATCGTTGACATTGCTCACAAAAATTAATTTGGCGATTACTTTTCGAAAATTAGAGGTGAGAAATGTAATAACCGTGCCCATCCTGTGTATGACATACCCTAAAAGAGCAATCTCTGGTTAAATTTACTCGTATTTTCATGCAATTGATAAATGTTATTTAGGGTCACCAAAGCATGTTTGGTATTGTATATGAAGTATGTAGGATTAATAGTTCATCCACAGGGGCACTCATAAGTATTCCATTACATTATGGTACATGAGAAAAATCGTTTGCAGAATATTTTAATGACATTACGCTATTTCAAATGTATTGAAACTCATATAAATCACTGAATTTCACTACGATCACGTTAGAACTGGGCATTCATAGTATCTTTTATTCATTTACAGGGACACACAAAAGAAATTGTTTACAGTAGTGTCTTTGAGTAATAATGGCTGGAGTGTACCGTTTAAAATTCGGTATGCGCTCTTAAATTAATTAATATTTTGCATGCTACTCGTTATATGTAATTTCTATACATCATATACAAGGCTGCATGAAAGTATTCTCGTACCATTCTCCTTATTGGAGGAAAATGCTGAAGGGAAATTTTCAACTGAAGTATTTGTATTTCCTAAGTGAACTAAATTTTGGCATGCATGCACTTAGTAGATACAAATCTGTATATCCTATACAGATCTGCTGAAAAAATTCGGATAATTTTCCGATTGTAGGTGAGAAAAGCTGAAATTGGGTTTTGAAATGTCTTATTCGTTTCCATATGGTTGAATTAGACGTAATATTTAAATTTTTTAAACTGTGCAATTTTGCTACATTATTCTGAATGAGTTGGGAAGTGTTTCATAATTTATGTGTTGGGTAGATCTGGGCTCCTATAACGTTACCACCGAGAAACTACCCAGACATACAAAGATGAGTCATTGGGGGGAATTACTAACGGGTAAAAACTGTACACACAAGATAAACATGAGAAAGAAACACTGAGTAGAGGGAGAGACTCAGCACCCCAATTAACCAATAACCCCAGAGTAAAATAGGTTAGCTAATTCCTAATTACTCAACCTGTAGTATTCATAGTGTTAACATAAAAAATCATAATTAATAATATAACATACTGTGATCGTGAAATTGGTCCTGGCTAACCTGTGAGATAATATATATCCAATTATCCCGAAAGAGGGGAGGGAGCCATGTACCCCAAACCTACCCCAATTGCGTTGTGATTGTTTTTGAACTAGAAGTAGCTTTTAGACCACACAAATGAATTGGATTACAAATATAAAATTTAAGCACTGATAATTTTTAAAAGATTCGTACTTGACCTGAAATAAAATATTTAATACTAAAATAATTATCACGAAGTCATGGTTGGAAAATGACATATTCAAATTTAACAACTAACAAAAATGTATTTACATTAAAATATGCAAATAGGAATGATGTGTCACATGACACGCTTGCTCTAAGCAACAAATCAAACTAGTCATTGTTATTCTAGCATTAATCCTAAGTTACTTATTATAAAATTACTAAGACATATGGATACCAAATTGGAGAATACAATCCCTAATTAATGAACACATAAATATACATAAAACCCGCTTAAACAGGGAACAAAAAAATATATAAAAATGACAATACCTCCTTAACATCTTTCGAGTAGGAGAAGACCACTCCCAGTGGATTCAGTAGATATCCTTAGCCATAAAAAAATGTCTCTAATTATATAGGTGCACACACAATAGACTACGGTAGAGGCCATCAACATCAGCTCTTCAATCGAGCTATACGATGCGGTCTCACTAATGCAGCTAGTGAACCGATCTTGCGAATACTTTGAGGAAAAACAAACTTCTCATCCTGAGAAGAAATTAGAAAGAAATTGAGCGGACTATCTGGAGAGCATCTTTTTAATAATGCTGACAACTTACTATATCTACCTTACTCCATGCTCTTATGTAATACCATTCTTCTGGACAACAGGGGATGGGGCTTGAACGCCCTCCGATCAATCAGTGAACAGCATATCCGACCCCCCCCCCTTACAACAAACTCTCTTCAAAATATCTCATTCGATAACTTGAGGCCGTGCGGTTCCACAGGGCACAGCCCTCTTTAAGGGCTCTGGGAAATAAGCACGTGGACTACTGAAAGTGTGTGGTCCACTTATATGACCAGTCGTAAATACACTAATAAATTTATTCTTGACATTATTATCAAGGCATTGTTAGATGGTCGTCTCCGTGGTGACAACCCAAAGATGTTTCATAAAGATTACCACCTGTTTCGCCTTCACTCGTAAACAACTTGAATACATTACATATATATATATATATATATACAGTCGGACCTCTATTTAATGAACCTCTATTTTGCGAATTTCTCTATTTTGCGAACTTTTCCTTGGAACCAAAAACATTTTGCGAATTTCTTCGTAAAATAACCTCCAAATAGCGAAGTGCATTCTCTATTTAACGAACTTTTTCTTGTGATCTAATTTTTTTTCTCCCCATTTCTCAAAATATTTCTGGACATTTCAAACTTATTCTTTCTTTAGACACATTTTATGATGTTCAATGGCCTTGAAGTGGTTTTACAAGGCGTTTTCTTTGTCAGCAGTGAGAATTCGGTAAGTACGGAGGACGAAGACGATAATCCCTTAGAGTAACTTAAAAAATGTAGATACAGATGAGAAAATAAAGAAGAAATTAACCATGATGTGCTGATTGATGATTGTATTTCATTTAATTCTGAAATTGAGACCTCGGAAACACTATCCGATTTTCGACAGTGTGAAAAATAAAAACAATACATCAATGAATTGCGATGAAGACGAATATGATGATGATGGAAATGATCATTATGCAGGAATTTACAAAACTTCGTATGATGAAATGCTAAAATCATTTGAAACAATCCGACGCGGATAATAGTAAGAGGAAAATACGCATGAAGGGGTTTTTGGTACATTGCAAAGATGCGAGACGTATTATGAGAGAAAGCACTTTTTTAAATAAAAAACTCAGACAAAATTAACAGAGTTTTTCAGAAATTGAATTTAAGGACACATAAGTTATTGTATGGTAAAAATTATTTGTTATAATAATAATAAATACGATAATGTCATTAAAATTCGTTAATTTTAATGTATAACTACTTACTTTAAACAGAAAATACAGTGTATTCCCGGACAATGTTGTGTTTTCCTTGCAGATTTCAAAGATTTAAACACATGGAAAAAATGAATTAAGGATGGATATTGGTGGGTAAAATAAATAAAACAAATCGCTATAATTTATTTAAAAAAATGTGATTAGTTACTTTTAGTAAAAATATTTAGTGTTTATGAATTTAAAATCTGTTTTATGTAGTTTAAAGTATTTTAAAAGGTGAATCTCTATTTAACGAATTTTCCATATAACGAACTTTTTTCCGGGATTTAGAGACTTCGTTAAATAGAGGTTCGACTGTATATACATAACCATAATCAAATTAATAGTCATACATTTAATACACAAGTTAAAAAAAATAATAATAATTCTGAACTTCAACAAATATAAATACAGGTATATTTTATAAGAAAATGTCTTTAATCTGCTAGACACGTAAGTGTCACCTGCACTATGCTTGACGCATGATTTTTTCTTTCTTGTTTAAATTCATATTGTTTCTTTGCAACACTTTTTAAAATAGTATACTTCATCATATATTTTGCATTGTTTAATCTGCTGTTAAGTAAAGCAAATATTTCTACTTCCAAAAAGAACTGGCAATCAAGCAATGGGAATTTAAAAAATGTAGTGAACTGACGACACTAGAAAGATACTCGCAAGCTAATAACACTGATAGACAAGAAATTTTTTCTTGGATAATTTTAACAGATTTAAGTAACCATACCCTTGGCAATCTAGGAAATATTCACAGAAAGGTGAAGTTGATTTTCGTTTCAGCGATATATGCATTTAAACGTATCTCATTATGTTATTTTGTTGCCTTTTAACCCCTTGAGGGGCGGTGGGATAAATTTTATCCCACCTAATTTAAACAAGAAACTCACCAGAAAATTTTAACTAAATTATATATTTTTAAATTTGGAGGTAAGTTGTTAAATAATTGCCTTTTCTTATTTAAAAATAAAATTTTTCGATTATTTCGGTGAGAATTCAATATTTAGAGATATTTTTGCTTGCCCCTCAAGGGGTTTTAAAGTACTTTGTTTCTACAGTCTAAAGACCCTGAAAATGAACAAATCTCTGCTAGTTGTAATACATCTAGGCGCCAATAAGATATGTTTCGTCTATGTGAAAAATTCTACACAGAAGCGCCACCTGTTGGGCGATTTACACCAAAACATAATCGGCACCAATTCATAAGGACTGTTTTAACTTTGTATACTTTTTTACAGGGTAAAGAGAAAGCAGAAATATGTATATATATATATATATATATAATACAGGCTTCGCACACATTTCTTTAAATAAAAGTCAAGGACGCTTAAGGGCTTTCAAGGACCAACAAAAAAAAATGTATGGAGCGACAAATTAAATAAACTAATAGATTATAATATAAAATTTTTAATAAAGGGTTTCACTTTTGTAAATACAAGTTTTAAATATTCAAATGGCCAGGGGGGGGGGGGTGCGGGTGGATCTTAGCGTGTGGCAGTAGAAATTTATAAAATATTAAAATAACAAATACAGTAGACGAAAAAACTAATCGGATGTGCCAATCCCAAAACTTTCTTCTATCTTATACGTGTTAATACTACAAATTTCACTATCAAAGTGCCAAAATTAAATGACAATATATTCCCATCATGAGGCTTCTAAAGATATGCAATTCCGTGCATTAGTTCTTGAGATGACTGTTGCTAAACTAGTGTAAACCCTGCAAAATGCAGCCTAGCAGCGCCACCTATTGGATGATTTACACTAAAACCAAATCTGCAACAACTTGTGTTAACGTCTGACCGAATGTGAATTTTGATGAAAACGCGTGGATTAGTTTTTGAGATAGAGCTATTGCGATAATCGGGGAAAATGCGCAAATCAGCGCCTGCTATTGGCCGATTAACCCCAAAATCTTATCAGGAATAACTTGTGTTAACATCTAACTGAATCTGAAGTTTGATGAAAATTCGTGCATTTGTTCTTGAGATAGAGCTATTGCGAAAATCATGAAAAATTCAGCATAGCAGCATCACCTGTTTGGCGATTTGCGCCAAAACATAATTAGGCCCTATATTTATCAAGGCGTACCTGAATCTGAAGTTTGATGGCTTTCATTCAAGGACGATGTGCATAATTTCTTAGAGAATAACAATGCTACTAATTACAAGTTAATAGTTCAAAATATGGTAAACAATTTTAAAAAGCTAAATTGTCACACGCCATTAAAGCTTCATTTCTGGCATTCTCACATTGACTTTTTCCCAGATAACGCGGGGACAATTAGCAACGAGCATGGTGAACGATTTCCCCAAGAAATTGCTGCTATGAGTCTCGTTATCGATTGCAATGGAATGCAGCAATGCTCATCATTGTTATCCTTTTGGCACCACTTTCTTTTAACGAAAAATTTTTACTTGTACTTTAACAAAAAGTGCAAGAGTAATTTACTAAAAAATGTGTTTTTAAAATATGGTGGTGCGTAGAATATAAAAATAGAATCATGTATATAAAGCTAAGGCGGCTATTTGCCGACACTGACCGCAAAGGGTTAATATCTTTCGACTTCATCAAAACTAGTCAAATTTGAGGATGGTTCCCTAATGGAGTTAAGAATAAAGAGACGGGGACATACAGTGTAGAGTCTACAAATTGCAAGTGAAGTAACTGAGGAGGTTATCACAAAATTTGTATAAGAAAATTTGTAAATATTTCACAGAAAGGCGGCTAGTTTTTTACATAAGATCAACAGTTTCTTATTACCGCCAAAACAAACTTCCATCAGTAAGTCTTAAATAGAACATTTTATTTTATTTTTAGCAACTTATTTGTACAAAATTTTTCACAAACATGGCAAAAATGTCTGTTTTTTTAATACTGGTGAACATCGTCCGGGTATTAGAATCTCCTTTACTGACACTGACAGGGGGTTGTCACAATATGGCGGAAACGTAGGCCGCCGAAGTAAACTTCCAACAGTAAAAATAAATATCTGTTTTTGGCTATACTTATGATTGAAATTCTGCATTAATAAGGAGTTTAAATAAGGAGAAAATTCCTATTCTAATTTACTGGTGGGAGTTTACCCCTCGTGTAATGAGCCACTACGAAACAGGTTACAGTTGAAGCTTCAACATTTTGAGATATGTCAATTCCTCTTTATTCATAGTTCCATGGGTGCCCTTTGAGGCTTTTGTTCATAATCGCAGGAACTGCAGCATATCAAAATTTCAGCCAGTTCCAGCTGAAAATTACCGTCTCAATACTAAAGTCCTCCGGACTGATTTCGTGACGTACCAAATGAAGACTAACCCCTTGAAGGGCAAGCAATTGCGTTTGTGTAATGCTTAATTCCCACCGGAAATTTAGAAAAATTTTATTTCAAACTCAGGAAAAGCAATTTTACGACTTTTCTCCACTAAAGTCAGAAAACTAAAATTTCCTAAAATTTTTCTAGTGCAAATCCTGATTAATCGTAGGTGGGATAAAATATATTCCACCACCCCTCAAGGGGTTAAGGGGTGGTGGAATATATTTTATCCCGCCTACGATTAATCAGGATTTGCACAAGAAAAATTTTAGGAAATTTTAGTTTGAGGGGTGGTGGAATATATTTTATCCCACCTACGATTAATCAGGATTTGCACAAGAAAAATTTTAGGAAATTTTAGTTTTTTGACTTTAGTGGAGAAAAGCCGTAAAGTTGCTTTTCCTTATTTTGAAATAATTTTTTTTTAAATTTCAGGTGGGAAATAAATATTACACAAACGGGGTTAATCTTCATTTGGTACGTCATGAAATCAGTCCTGAGGCCTTGAGTATTGAGACGGTAATGACCTGGATCACATTTCCATATAATATATAGGTTCTCTTTAGAAAGGATTTTCAAAATCTCTTTTATAAAAAAAATATATTTCATAAAAGGTTTAAATTAATAAGAATATTGTAATACCAATAAAAACCTTTTTTAATAGCTTTTTCATTCAGCATTTTTCCTTAAACATTTTACATTAACTTCTTTATCAATATCTTTTGTAGACTTTTGAAATAAAGGTGCTTTGTTAGTATATTCAGTGCTGCTAATTAGTTTCTAGTCTTTCAAGATCTCTCTTAATGAAAACTGAATTTAAATTGACTACAATTAATATTCCAAATTAATATAAAGAACTCACGCACATGTTCTTTCATATCACAGTTAATAAGCAGCTGTCTAATAAAAACTCATTAAATATACAAGAATAAGTTTTACAGAGATTATACCCCTTTATGATGCAATGACATTAAGGAATATTTTACTAAATTTCTTTCAACAGTTTTTTTTTTTTTTCAGTGTTAAAAAAATATTCAGAGTTACAGCGTGTAGCGAAATTCTGAAATATCTCTTACAAGTCCCTTAACTCTCATAAATATATTATTTATATTTAAAAATTTTCAATGACATTTTTTTATTAAGGAAAATATTTCTCAAGAAGTTCTACATAAAATACTTTAAAGTACCATCAAAAGCTTTTTCTTTTCAAGCATTTTTTCATTAAACTTTTTTTCATTAATTTTATAATTAATAATTTTTTGCGGATATCATAAAAAAAGGAAAGCACTCTTAGTAAATTCTTCAATGATGATAATTAGTTTCATATATTTTCAAAAATTATTTTAAAGAATATTTAATTTAAAAGTTTATCTAGAATTCACGTGCCTGTTCTTTCATTTTGTAGTTGATAAGCAACTATCTAATTAAAATGACTTAAATATTATATAATGGAATTATTAATAAAGAGGATGAGACATACAATGAGTTGTCTACCGGTCGCGATTTAACCCCTTAAGGACGGGAGCCTTTTACGAAATTTTTAATCTTTTGTCACCGTTTTTTAAAAACAGAAATTTGTGTGTTCTTGAATCGATAAAATGCGCTGATTAAATAAGGCAAATTTTACAGTAAAATTTTACTGGTGAGGGAAAACAAGAGTTCTGAGCGCTTCATGCGGCACGTATGCGTGTCGCTCGTCCCCAAGGGGTTAACACTACAACCGCCATAGCTGTCATTTTGACCGGTAAAAAATGAAAATATTTCGATTCGAGCCAGAATTTTTTTTTCTAAAATAAGTTAACACTAGAACGCCCGGAAGGAGTCAATTCGACTCCGGCCATATGATTAAATGTCAATTGGAACCAGAAATTATTTCACAAAAAAAGTTAAATTTTAAAAACGCAGATTTACGTTAAATAAATCAGTCAAATAATTTTAAATAAAAATTTTGGTGTAAAATATATTTATGAAATTTGAGTTAAATTTCTGGGCGTTCTAGTGTTAAATATGTACCACTGATAAATAACTTAATTAAATAAGTTAAATAGTTTTAAATAAAAATTCTGGTGCAAAATAGTTTTATAACTCTTGAGTAAAATTTCCGGCTGTTCTAGTGTTAAGAAACTGAGGAAGTGTTCACAAGATGGCGGCTGTTTTTTTAAATCGAATCAACAGTTTCTTATTAGTGGTTTTCCACCAGTAAACTTGAATAGAAAATTTTGTATTATTTAAGCTCCTATTTCCTGGGAAATTTTTCTCACAAATACAGTAAATATTTCCATTTGTTTTTACTGGTGGCTGTTTGCCAGGTATTATCATCTTTCTTACTGATACTCACAGGAGGCTGTTTAGCTTGAAAAAATATGGCGTAAACGCAGAACCTGACTACTGCTGAAGTAAACTTCCACCAGTAAAAATGAATATCTGTTTTTACCATTATTTATGACTGAAATTTTTCATTAATAATTCTTTTAAATAAGGAGAAAATTACTATTTCAATTTACTGGTGGCAGTTTGCCGCGGAGATAATCAATCCCTGCGAAAGCGGTTACAATTGAAGGTTCATTATTTTAAGGATATGCCAGTTACACTTTATCAATAGTTCTATGTTAAATACATGAGAATTTGTTTTTGTAGGATAAATACAACACGTGAATTTTGTATCCCAGTATATTTGTATAACAATATCCACCTTAATAAAACAACCTTTACTATTCAAAATTACTAGTGTTTAAAACTCGATTGTGGAATTCTCCTATCAACCATGAGATTTGATTACTTATTGATGGAATGAAGTTAACCCTGCTGCTGTGTTCATTTCGAGTATACATTACTTCGAATATGATGAGAGCTGTCAAGTTTCTACTAATAGTATTTTAATACAGAAAATGTTCTTTTATTTAATTAGAACATTTGAGCGATTTAATAGAACAACATTTTCTCTAAGATATTAGCGATGTCCTAATATCTGTATAAAGCAGGAGATTTTACAGCTCTAAATATGGCTTTTGTATCGAAACGGTCCAGAACACAGCAGCAAGGTTAAGGACTTAGTTTACTAAAAACAAATTATAATTTCCCATAAAATTGCAGAATCTGAATAGAATAAAAAATTATATAAGTTTATTTCGAGTTCAAAAACTGATTTCTAACCTTTGTTGTAATAGAATGACTTGAATAAATGCATTAATGGGTATTTACAATTTACTTAACTTTTCAGCTTAACATACTTGTATCGCAGATGAATTAGTACTGTCCTGTTAACACTTTCCAACAAAGTTGAAAAGTGTTATTGACTTCGGTTTGTCTGGCCGTCTGTCCGCGCTCTAACTCTCGTAAATATACTTGGATTGCTCTGATTTTTTTTTTAATGTTATTGACGTTTAGCCAGGCACGAACCCTATTTGAAATGAAGTTTGTATCACTTTCAGTTTATTTACAGGAACAGTGAAAAAAATTCTGTTAAATTACGGCCAATGGGAAAAAATTGTTTCAAATAAATTTTAAAGATGTTACACCCTTTCAAACATAATAAAATTGATATTCATTTACGAAGTGCGCTAAAATTTGCATTCTGTAGAATGTGCAGTGCAACGAAAACTTACTATTCATTTACAGAGCCACACAAAGGAATTCCATTAGATAATAGTAAAAGGGGAAACAGTTCGCGGCGTATTTATTTATGCAATTTCATGTATATTGAAATTGATATATGTCGGTGAAGCTTATTGTAAGTTATTTCATGTATAATGCGAAGTGCATAACATTTACAGGGACACACAAAAGATTTTAGACAAGTATATTCTATCCGAAGTACTGTATATTAGCTATGTTGGCTGGAAATGCATTTTTAATTATGATATCGTTTTTCAATTTCACTATATTTATGCATACTATTTGGTGTGTATAAATGCTATATTTGATATACAGAGCTACACAAAAGAATTCGTAAAGGTTACTGAGTATGAGCGTAAATTGCTGAAAGATGGTTTTTAAATATGTTATGCATTTTTACGCTGAACTGCATTTAGTTTACTTGTTTGTAGAATATAGGTAAGATGATATACAAGGCCACACAAAGTATTTGATATATGGCCGTCTATAGATGATGCATTCTGCAAATGTGATTTCAGTAGTTTTAAGAGTGATTTAGTGTGAATTAAGTTTTAGCTAAATAGTGGCATGTAATAAAGGTACTAAGTAAACTACAAGGCTGAACAAAAGTATTCAAGTATACTTCCATCGGTTAGTATAAATTACTGAAAGAGAAATTTTAACCTGTTATGCGTTTTCTTGCTGAACTAAATTTTCCCATTATACAGTATATATATCAGCCTACAGATCAAATACAGGGCTGTTCAAAAGAACTGGAATACATATTTGGCTATGGAAGATGACTGCTGAAATCAGATTTCGAAATGTTTTATTTATTTACTAAAATGTTTACTTAATTATCTTATTTACCTTATTTCCCAAAAACGAAGTTTTGCTAAAGATTTCAGGAAGTGTTGGAAGTGTTTCATAATCTATGCTTAGCGCATGTTTTTTCTTTCTTGTTTTTAATTATTCTAAAATGAGCTATTTGTCCTCACGTAACAACGGAAAATGTTCTGACTCATTTTTAAACATAAAAGCATGACACTTGCAGGCATGATTATTGAAGTGTTTTTTTAATCGAACAGTTTTTCATTTTCAGAAAATTAATGAATTACAAAGTGATTTACATCTAACGGTTTTTATCAGGATGGCAGTTTTTTTTCCTGCGCTGTTGCATTTGTAAATTCTGTTAAAACACAAACTTTCACAGCATTTTCTGAAAAATCTGACAGACCGAATTTTACCGAAAAACGGAAAAATAGTTCGATTTCTTATGGCTGCCACAGGCGACTATTTTTCTATTCCATTTGCACCGCTATTAAAAAAATAAATTTTATAGGATATTAATCTTGCAAATGTTGTCAAACTGTCTATCAATAATTTTTGTTTTGAGAAAGCGGTGCGAGGTAGAATTAAAAAATAGTTCTCCTATAGCAGTCCTGGATTTCATAGTTTCTTAATAGGCCACTTTGATACGTTTTTGAACAAAAATGAATTTAACTAATTTGGCAAAATATAGCCTGTTTGGATTTGAGAGGAGCTTTAATAGAAAGTTAATTTTAACCCTTTGCGGTCGAAGTACTCTTCCCAGGCACAAGCATCGCTTACACGAATTTATTCGGTTGGCACCACTTTTTTTAAAAAGAAATATTTTTACTTATACTATGACAACTTCTGCAAGAGAAATTTACTAAAAGAATGTAATTTTAAAATATAGTACTGCGAATATAATATAAAAATAGAATCATGTATATAAAGTTTGGGGGACAATTTGCCGAAACTCGGACGCAAAGGATTAAAAGTTCATCGAGTACTTACAGTCCGTCTCATAAATATAAAGACACATATGTTTTTGAAATTACATTTTATTAATTCAGTTAAAACAAATTAAATTTTTTACCTCATATTAAGCACACTGAAGTGAATCTCTTATAGGGGTTTTAATTTAAATAAAATAATTTCGTATCGAATAATAAAAAAAAATAAAAAATTACGCTGTCTCATAAATATAAAGATAAACTTGAAACTGCTTCACATGCAAATTTTTTTCGAATGCGCGCGTACAGAATGCGCACGCTCAGAAATACACTTTAACTTGCCCAAACGAGCAAAGTTGTTTGACTTGTTTCAATTGCAAAGATGCCGTGGAACATTGAAATTTCTAAACAAGAAATTTGTAAAATAAGTGAATTTAAAGCTAATGGCTTAAGAGTTCGTCAAATATGTAAGAAAACTGGGAGAATCAGAGCTGCACTTTATAAAATTTGATCAAAAACTTACAATTTATATTCGAGAAAACGATCTGGAAGACCGAGAAAAACTAGTGAAAGACTCGATCGCAAGATCATGCGACTTATTTCATTTCAAAAAATGTCACTCCGATAAGTTTCTCAACGAGTTTATGGTATGGTTCCAAAGGATACAGTACATCGTCGTATAAAAGAAAGAAAAAACATTGTATGCCGACATACGTGCAGATTTTCTTTACTGAAAAAAGATCACAAAGACCGGGGGCTAATCGGGGTTAAAGATCTTATGCACTGGAAGGACGAATGGATGCAAGACATTTTTTCACATGAAAAGAGATTTAACTTGGATGACCCAGATGGTTGGAATTCCTATTCGCACGATTTAAGACGTTAATCTCGAACCTTCTTATGTAGGCAAAAAGGGGGAGGTTCTGTTATGGTGTGGGGTGCCTTCTGTTTTAATGGAACTACGCATATTGCTTTTCTGGAAGGTAAACAGACATCTAAAGAGTATATCGAACTGCTTGATAGTCAGTTGTTGCCAACTGCTGAAACTCTTGGTGGTCGGAATTATTTGTACCATCAGGATAATGCATCGATTCCCACATCAAGACTCACAAAAAAATGGTTTGCCGATAGCAATGTTCATGTTACGGTGTGGCCCGCACATAACCCTGATTTAAATCCAGTTAAGAATCCTTGTGACACTCTCGTTCGCAGTGTATATACATCTGGAAGACAATTTTCAAACGTCCTTGAGTTGAAAAAAGAAATAACGAAGTTGGTCTGATATAAAGCCAAAGTAGTTATAGTAGTGGCTAGAATATTTTCTGTCATTAAAAAGAATGGATTATTTATTGGACGGTAATTCAAAAGTATGTAAAATGTCTTTATATTTATGAGACTGCAAATTTATTTACATTTATCCATTTTCGAGTTGAAATTATTTAATTCTAATTTAATTTACTGTAAAATGTTTTCTTGACGCATACTTTTCGTTATATGCATAAATATAATTTTGAATACTGAATTATTAAAATATTATTTCGAAAATATCAGTGTCTTTATATTTATGAGACGCACTGTACATTCTTTTTTTTCCATATCACAGTTATTAGCAGCAGTAGAATGAAAACTCATTCCATGCACCTAAGTGTGGTTTATTCACTGCACCTAAGTGTGGTTTATTCAATGCACCTAAGTGTGGTTTATTCAGTGCACTTAAGTCTGGTTTTTAATCAATGCACCTAAGTGTGATTTAGATAGATTAAATCAGTTAGTTTTGTGATTAAATTTAGGAATATTTTACTAAATAATGGAGTTACGAATAAAGAGGAGGAGACGTATAATGTAGAGTCTACCACTTGCGAGCGAAGTAACTGAGATGGTTGTCACAAGATGGCGGCTGAATTTTTTAATCAGATCAACATTTTCTGATTACCGCCAAAGCAAACTTCCACCAGTAAATTTCGAATAGAAAAAATCGCCTTATTTTAGCACCTTATTCATGCAAAATTTGTCTCTCATACATGGTAAAATTTTCTATTCATTTTTACTGGTGGAACTTGGCCTGTGTATTATAATATATTTCACTGATACTGACAGGAGGTTGTTTATGTTGCTACAATACAGCGGAAAAGCAGGGCCTGACTACCTCCGATGTTAACATCCACCGGTAAAAATTAATATCCGTTTTTGTTAATATTTATGACTGAAATTCTACGTACATAAGTTAACTGTAAGTAATTCATAATAAGTAAACTTAGGAGAAAATTTCTATTCAAATTTAGTGGTGGAAATGTGTCCCGGCGTTATGATCCACTGTGAAAAGGTTATAGTTGAAGCTTCACCATTCTGAGGATATATCAATGCCGCTTTATTCGTAGTTCCATGTACTAAATGTCCCTTATCAATATTTTTTAACTATGTAACAAAATTGGGACTACACCGTTTTTAAAAAATTGGAAACATTTTTTCAAAGTCTTTTAACATCGGTTTATAATTAAATAACGCAATTTCAAAAGGGTCTTCAAAGTCTTTATTTTATTAACAAAAAAACACTGAAGAGGCTTCATATTAAATTATTTTAAATAATAAAGTATCAGCAAAAGTTTTTTTTTATTTATTAAGTAGCGATTTCAAAAAACTTTTTTCACTACACTTTATTAGCTTACTTATTATAAATAATATTTTGTAAGTATTGGAATCAGTTTCAAGCACTCTTAGAACATTAAATAATGATAATTAGTTTCTAATCCTTTCAAAATATGTTTAATCAAAAGCTAATTTAAGAAAATTATCAAGAACTCGCAAGCCTGTTCTTTTATATCTTAATTGATAAGGAGCTGTCTTATTAAAATTCATCAAATATGCATAAATGTTCTAAAGCGATTAGGTCATTAAATTATTCTGTGAAATTGAGGAATTAGCTACTAAACATAGATTAATTTTGTTTTCCAGATTTGCAGAATTTAAATTTAGTAAAATACGGTAAATATAGAGGAACTTCAGGTATTGTAGAATACTATTTTATTTTTCTTTATATGTCAATGTAAAAAAAAAAATTGATTTACGTTTAAAGTTTAGCAATGAACAAACTTTGGCTATTTATCAATACATTTTTAAGGTATTTAATGTGAAAGAAAAAAAATACATACTAATATTTAGCTTTTTAACCCATTAATTGTTTCTTTTTTTTTTACAAATATATTAAAAATAAGGACCCGGTACCACATTTTTTAACTAAAATATTTCGCTTTGTACAATCGTAAAAGGTATATGTCATTTAAGAAGCCAAAGATTACAGTTAAAATTAAGTGGTATCTAAAAGCTTTTACTATCGAATATAGCAAACTCTTTTTGCTGAGCGGCACTCTGGCAAAACAGTTAAAGGGTTAAAAAAAGTTACACTTTTCGGGTAATGGCAACAAGTCCGGTTAATGGCAACGAAAATATTGAGATACATTAAAGGAACAAACTTTGACTACTTCTTAATGCATTTTTAAGGCGTAGAATGGAGAAGAAAAAAATCCATATCAATATTTAGATTTTTTTTAAAGTTACGCTTTTCGTGTAATGGTAACCAGTCGGGTAATATACGAGGCTGAATCAAATATTATCCGGAACTTCTGCCGGGAGGCCTGAAGGTCATCGCGAGGGCGCTCAAACCTCTGCGCATGGCAGGTGGGGATGTCATTTGACTATTTATGCGCCGATATGTGCTACCCTCTCCGTTCCTCAGTCGGTATCAGGATGAATAAGCGAAAGGTTCACCCCAACGCTGCGCAACGCATTATCGTTAATTTTCTCACAAATGAAGACGTAAGACCGGCTGAAATCTTACGAAGCCTTCAAGCACAGTTTGGGGAGACATGCCTGCAGAAATCCCAAGTGTATGACTGGCGCAGAAAGTTTCTGGAAGGATGAAAAGAAGTTGAAAACAAACCCTCACGCCCCCTCCCTCGAACAAGTTTGACTGAGGAAAACATTAGTGTCATTCTGGACATTCTCGAGGGTGCTGCCTACTACTGTCAGCTGTTGGATGAAACAATACGTGCATATCGGCGGAAAAGACGTGAATTTCCGATCAGAAAAGTGATTTTGCTTCATGACCGTACCCGTCCCCATACAGCCAACCTGACTCGCGAGAAGTTGGAAAAAATGCATTGATCATCACTGGGACACCCTCCCTATTGTTCCCCTGTGATTATCACATGTTTGGACCTTTGAAAGAAGCATTAGGAGGTGAGCGATTCGGCGATGACACTGCTGTTGAAGCCTTCTTGCGCAATTGGCTGGAGACACAACCCTCTTCTTTCAATGATGACGGCATCAAAAAACTTCCGACCCGTTTGAAAAAATGTGTTTTGAAATACGGAGATTATATAGCAAAATAATATGTAACTTTCTGTTTTGTATCTTGTACCAATAAATTAAAAAACAAAAACTACATTTGATTTTATCGGTTTATATTTGATTCACCCTCGTAGAATAGGGGTATAAGGAATAGTAAAATTGCAAGAAAAACCACGACTTAAAATAATAACAAAAATTATTTAAGGAGTAAAAATTAGTACAACATCTAAAACCCATCAGATTCTTTAAAAAATATTTAAGTTTTGAGAATCGTCTTGAAACAATTGTCTAGTTCAAATTTTAAATTTTAACATGGAATATCAGATTATTCCATGTTACTCGAAACACCATCTTGAAAAACACATCTTCTTCACTCGTCAACAAGTTAACATAGAAAAAAAAGTGACTAACACAGCAATAAATATAATTATTCAATTTTATGATGAACTTGGTTAGCATCACTGACAATGAGATTTTATAATTAATGTAAGTTTTATAAAATTTTCCCAAATTTACGTACAAAAATTTAGAGCAAAATTTTATTTCAACATGTCGCTCCAATAACGGGTATCCAAACAGAACTGAGCACAATACCTCATGGAAATACTAGGAAGTCGTACGGCAGATTTAAGCTTGGTTGCAAAACCGGATATTGAAATATTCCATATTGTCCGACTATTCCATACTACCTGAACTTCCTACATATGTAGATCCAATTTTATTTATTTATTTATTTATTTTGTAGTATGTTTTATAGTAATATTTTGACCTTTTTTTATAATATATTTGGATATTTTTCTAATTGTTTTGGGTATTTTATATATCAAGCTCACTCTGCCCATGCAATATTTAGTCCTTTTCTTACTATCACGTACAAAAGTACACGTGTAATCGAGTACTTTGTATATATTCAATATCTGGCTTAATTGACGTTTATCATTGTAAAAAGTACTTTACGAATTTTCAATTACAGTTTATTTTTCTTTTCTTTCTTTTTACATTAGGGGAGACCGGGGTGGAATGGGGTACCCGGGTAGAACGGGATACGGCATTTATTTCCAGATAGAGGCGCTAGAGTAGCACGGAAAAGCTTCACGAACCTCAGTTGCATGCAGGACGTTGATGGGTAGCGTCTGTCTAATTGCTGGAATTCATTAACTCACTTTGGCAACTTTTAGCTATAAATTGTGTATCTTACTGTAATATTTGGTAACTTTCTAAGCATGGTAAGCCTCCTTTTCTTATTTTGTCCCCAATTAACCCTAATTCCATTGAATTAATCATGTTTTTAAATATATTTTTCCATGATGCAATGATAGAAACATCAATGGTTAATGGTAGTCACGTGATGTTTTTCAAATTTTAAATTTTAACGGTATGCGGTGGAACGGGTAACGTATATTCATATGCAATATTAATATGTGAATTTTGCCAGCCGTAAGCAGTGTATAGCTTAATACTTCGTAAATTTGTGGATAATAAACTCAATGCCAATCTTCCAAAATAATGAGGTTTTTGTTTAATTTTGAACCAAAATGGTCTTAAAATTAAACATAACTCTTACCCTCTCCGGTCTGAGTCTCACATCACTCTGAATTGATTAAGGCTACTGCCCATAAAATCCAAAAAAAACAATTTTTACTACATTCAGTACTGATATGTGAACTTCGAAACACTTTAAATACAAAAAATAATCTATAATATTCTATAAAATAATCTGTAATATATAAATACAGAGTCAAAGAACACATAAACTATGTAAAGCAAAAAGTATTGCAAAAAGCCTCTATCGCCGCTCATTGCTGGGTGGAGGGACATCATTTCAATTTTGACTCAGATACCATTATCAAGAAATGCATTACTCCTCTAGGTTTAAACTTTTTTGAAGCTGTTCATATCCATAGATTTAAAAAATCCTTGGTTAATGATTTGTCTGGTGTACCATACATCTCAACTTTCTCGGTGGATTTGTTGTGTCACGGCACTTCACTTCCGCTTTAATTTCACTGGCTATTGGAACTTGATGGTCTTTTGGTATTGTGTTTTGACATTTGGGTTTTCATCGTACATGTAGTTGGGTGGATATTGTTTATATGGATTTTATACACTGATTATGTGAGTCCTGGAACTCACGAAACGTATACGTCGTTCAAACTCTATGTATTTTATTGTGTGTTTAAACATTGTTTTTAGGTGATTTATATTTTCACACAAGTTTTGTATTTACTATATAATACCTTATTAAAATTGCATAATAAAATTTTAAAAAAAAGCATGTTGGGGGTTATGATAGCAAATTTCTTAAGTGAGATTGCCAAACCTCGAAATTTTACGATGCATATGAAGAGGCTTACATAAAAAAAATAGTTCTATTCGATATAAAAACATGGTTACACTACATGGTCCCCATTTTTATAGGGCAACTGGACCCATGAAGAAAAAAGATGAAATATGAATATTGTTTTGTTTTTAAACATTAGAATGTAATTTTGAAAATTTCTGACTGATCTAACGAACCTAACTGGGCACTAGGGTGGTCACAAGCAACATGGGGAAATTTTTTTTTAACGTTTTCTTCGGGGGGACCCTCCTAAAAGTTGCCAATTAGTTAAAAAATGAGATTGGTAAAGTTTCAGCTCAAATAAATAATATTAACCCGTGCCTCATCGAGGTTGAATTCTTGAAAATTTGCATTTTTTGGCAAAAAATTGTCGTTTTTCTTTCCTTACGTGAAAAATATTTGTCTTAGAAACCTGATTCTTGTTTTATTTCATAGAAACTGTTGTTGCCTTGAACTTTTACTCTCATGAAAACTTATATCTAAGGAACATTTAGTATTTTTCAGGATATCTAGTGAACCATACCCTCAAACTCTGAATTATTGAAACATAGGTAAAAAATGACAAATTAAAAATTTTATTACTTTTGATAATTTTTTTGTATTATTTTTATTAATAGGAAAAAATAAGTGAACAATTTTTGTAACTTTAAAAATATTTCACGAATTATAATTGATTATTAGTTATCTAGTTCTGTGTCTAGTAAGAAAGGGCTTCTCGATTTGTGTTGCAGTTGAACCTCTGAATTTCTCTTTTTATTACAATGCTGTTTTTTTTATCTGTTATGGTTATCTATTTTTAGAATTGACGAAACATTCCGTAAAACCCCTTCCCCCTCTTGATATGATGGCAGAAATGTAAGATTTTTTAGATTGGCCACATGTCTCATCAAATCATCAACAGTAAGCAGCCAAGAAATTGTCAAGTTTTATGTATTTTATTTTATAATATTCGCAAAATGAACTGAACGCCAGAGAAGCTGCCAGACATAGAATACATCCACTAGCTAACCACAGACATCGACTCTGCAAATAACTGTTTCGTAAACAAAAAACTGAGCTCATCAAAAACAGATTTTAAAATTTCCGTTTAGAGAGAACTGTTGTTCACTGGGGTGGAAAACTGCTTCACCATTTTTTGAATTAAAAAAATGTAGAGTGGATAAAAGTTTTAATTAGTTGTGGGGATGAAGAACAGTTACTACTAGTTCCTCAACTTGAAAATAGTATCGAAATAATTCAGGCGAAAGCTGTATTTTCAAACAGTTGAAGAGTGGGAGGAAGTTGGTATAGTCCAGGCAATATTTTTTGATACAACTGTAGTAAATACAGGTCGCCTCAGAGTTAACCTGCATTTTTCTATAGCAATTGTTAAAGGAAAAGTCTTCTGTATTTACCATGCCGCCAGCATAATTTAGAAATTTTCCTAAAAGCTGTTCTTGATTGTAAAATGGGCATAATCACTGCCCCTCAGCCAGATATTTAAAAAAAAACAATTCTGATTGGGTGGTCTAAATTAAACCAGAGTAAGTATACAAATGTTATTGAAGATGAAATACTAGGTATAAATAGTTAATTCAGAAGTAATTTCAAATTTTCTTACAGGAACTCTTAAAAATTAACAGCTCAGGGATGATTATAAAGAGTTTATCCAACTTTGTTTAATTTTTATAGAACTCCTTCTGCAAAAGACTTTTTTCAAAGCACCTGGTACTTTTAATCATGTCAGATGGATGGAGGCACAGGCCATTCATTCTCTGAAAATATATTGTTTCAGGGATCATCTTTCAATAACAAATTTAGAAAAAGAAGGTATCAGAGATCTTTTCTTATTTTTAATCAATATTTATGCAAAAGCGTGCTTCAATACTTCCACTGCCACTTTAGCCCCCAATTCAAGACCTGCAAATAATAAAATCACTTGTTCACTACAGAAAATTTGATAAATAGGTTACAGACAAAGCACTTGCTAAAATGACAAACCGCCTTTGGTATCTTAACTCGGATCAAGTTGCATTTTCATTTTTAGATAATACTTTGGTAAAAAAGTCAACATAAGCCACCTTATCTAAACCATTACCACTTCAATCCTTTCCGGCACAGTGTCCCACGCCGGGACCACCTAATTTTAATTCCAAACTTACAAACGGCACGAAGAATATTTTAATAAAATTTTGCTTTTACAATTAAAGGTTAAAGTAATGTGATTTTAATTTCTAAAAATGTCGTTTGTAAATTCCGGGGTAGACAATCATTTCATCCTTTTACGAACAGAATTTTTCTGTGCCGGAAAGGGTTAACGTGACAGTTGTAAGGGAAAATAATTTATTTTCTTTATTATACCTCCTTTCTTGTAACACACCTTTAATAATAAAATGCAATTGAGTATTATTTGCTCTCATTTTTATACTTCCTTTGCCCTCCCTTTATATTTTAAATTCTTTCAGTTTAAAATTCGATTTTTTTTCCTTTTCTTTGGAACTTTTTAATCAAACACTTTATTGGGCTTCACAAAACGAAAAAAAGAAAAACAAAAGGTGGAAAGCAGATGAAATGGAATGTTACAATATTGTTTTTTCGCTTTTTCATAAAAAGTCAATTTTTAGGATTCAGGTGAAGTCTGGTCCTGAAAAATGCGCATATTTTTAAATCTATACATTTTTAGAAAAAAATGGTGCGTGGTTCTTCAAAGCAAAACTTTTTTTTATAAAATGAGACCTGCATTATGTTTCTAGGTTCAATTGTATTCATTTCATTATGGAAAAACGGCATTTTTTTGCGAAAAATCACGTTTTTTTCAAACTTAAACCTCAATGAGGCACGGGTTAATATTATCCAAATGAGCTGAAACTTAGCCAATCTCATTTTCTAGTCAATTGGCAACTTTTTGGGGGGTCCCCCCGAAAAAATTCGAAAATTGATTTCTTGTGACCACCCTACTGGGCACATTTACAAAGGTTCAGACTTTAATTCAAATGAACATTAACTTTTGGAAGCTGAATTGCTAGAATCTCCAGAGTTACATTGTAAAATCATGGTCCAGTTGCCCCTCGTAATCTTATATATTCTACATGAGCGGAGTCTCGGTCAAAAGTTAGTACATATACTTCTACTTCTACTATTTAATATTTATATATGTAATTCAAATGAGAATAATTTCGTTTCCTGCTGATTATAACTAGACATCTGCTGAATGGATTTTGGCGAGACTTGCACTGGTAATTTTTCAGTAAAGATTTTACTAATCAAAAATTATTTTGACGAGTGTTGCTAACCTTTGGATAGATCAATTATGCAATGTCTACTTATCCGCGAGCGAAAGTTATTATTTTTATAAGACAGTCTGGAGCTAATGTGAATATAGTAAATGGGAAACATCTTTTACAAATGCATTAACCTCAGTCTTACAAATAAAAAGTGTAATTATCAAAGTCTTTTCAAAATATTTTCTTAAAAAAAAAAAAAAAAAAAAAAACTCCGAAGATGTTTTAAATTGAATAACTTTATGTAATAAAGATCCTGCCAAATACTTTTTTTTCAAAGGATTTTTCATTAATCTTTTTTGCATTGAATTATTTATTAATATGTTTTGTAGATATTGGAAACAATGGCAAGTACTCTTAATATATTCAATACCGATAATTAGTTTATAATCTTTTCAAAATCTCTTTTAATTAGAAACTAATTTTAAAAGTTTATGAAAAACTTACGCAACCTCTTCTTTCATATCATACTCGCTAAGTTTCTATGTTATGAAAACTTATGAAATATACGTAAATATGTTTTAGAAAGATTAGATCATTTGATGATGCAAGAAAATTAGGGAAATTTTTAACAAAAATAATTTTTTCTTGTTTTCAGAAATTAGAAAAATTAGATTGAATTAAAAATAGTAAACATATGTGCATGAGCAAAAATTCTTATTCAAGGCTTAATTACCAACGGGCAAACTTCCGCTAGTTTGTTTAAATGGAAAATTTGCCATATTTGAACACCTTAAATATGCATTCAGTTTTGAAAAAAATAACGAAAAAAAAAATCTATTCAATTTACCGTTGGAAGTTAACAGTATAGTTATTAAGATTTGCTATTTTTTTTTTTTACCCGACTGCCATGAAGGATTATGTGTTTCACGCCTATCTCGGTATGTGGATTTCTATATACCTTCAAAACATCCCAACGGCTGGATGAATTTTTAATGAATTGGGGTCTCTATCGATTCGTCTTAACGGTCCGATGGTTATAAGCTAGGGGGTTTTTTTATAAATTAAAAATGGCGGCCGTAAAATACAAAATGGCGGTAGAGACAAAAAAAATTGCGCACTCTATTGAGTGGAATATCATTGGATATGTCTTTCAAAATGAAGATGATGTTTCATTTTTTACTGTCAAAAGCTCCGTTTAAATGAAAACAACATTCTCAATAACAGAAGTGATTTCAATACCTTTTGTAATAGTTTTGGCAGGAACTATACTATAAATCGAATTGAGCGTTTGGCAAAAAATAAAAATAAAATTTGTAACTGATATATTAATTTTACAAAAAAAATATATATATATATATTTTATTTATTTTTAGTTGTTTCAGAAACGATCAATTTATAAAATTCATCACTGAAAAAAAAAACAAATAAAACATTCTTATGTCATTATGTTTTGATCGATTATTGGGGCTTTAAATCTGGACGTCTAATTCAACAAAATAGATATTCTCTAAATTAAAAATCTGTAATAAAATTCTTTCTTTCTTAAATATAATAAGTAAAATTAATTTTAAAATATCAGCTATTAAAAATAGCTAATTTGATGAAAGAGGACTGTGCAAGGCCCTCAAGTCAATATTTTATGACTTATTATCATCTTCGACTGATTTTTTACAATTCAATTCAGCTTATCCTGTAATTCATGGTGTATTTCTGCTGCACCGTATAATCAAACGATTATTTTTCTCCCATCCTGCAAAAATGTATTCCAAAAGGAAATTCAATGTAGGGGCTAGAGAACTATTTTATGGTTACCCTGAAGCTATTGCATCAAAAACTACAAAATCAGCATAACGTATCAGATGAACAAAGCTGTTCGTGTTATGTTTGATGAGTCAATGTCATCCACTATGTCCGAAGAAAAATTTCTATGAAATGGTAAGAAAAAGCGAAAGCTAATAAGTATGTTATGTGTTCAATTTCAAAAGGAAGGTTTTGTTGTGAAATAAGCTGATGAAGATGCTGATTATCTAATACCGTATATACTCGCGTATAAGTCAACCCCAAATTCGAGAGGAATAACATAATGAATACCAGTATTTTAAAAAAGTTATCTTCGTCTTATCTAAATGCAGAATTTGCTGATATTAAATAAGCTGAAGACGACTACAAAAAAAAACTGGTATACAACATATTTTTTCACGAATTTTGGGATCGACTTATACGCGAGTATATACGGTAATTAAAAGTGATTTGGAAATTGAAAACGGGTCACAATGTTGTTGTGGTAGCGTGTGAAGAACCGGCCTCTTGGTAGTAATGAGTGCATACATTACTTCTGAAAATATTTTCTTCTTGAATTCTGAAACAGGTAAGACAGAAATATTTTTCATACTGTCCAGCAGCTCTGAACATTGTTCCAAACATAAGGGACAGCATTTCGTTTATCCATGCGTTCAGCGGTTGAGATACCACCAGATCCCGCAGCGATAGAAAAACTTGTATTTCGCCTCACCAACATTTCAAAAAGTAAATTTTATAGTAGATTTCTATTACAGGACATTTACACAAAATTGGTCGCTTTTAAATAATTGTGTCAAGAAAAAAAATTCCTATCGCTGCGATCTCTGTACCACATTTGCACATATTAAACAGGGGTAAAAACTAATGACAAAGTTCTAGACACTACTGTAACTGTACTGCAACGAGTTGCGAACATTTTCCGTGATGAAAATGTTTCCCCTCATGACATCGTTAACCCCCTAATTCTCGCTCCCGTCATATTCACGGGCTATGTCTTTTACTCAGGTTGTTCGATTCCCACCAGTTTTATAAAATAGTGTAATTGGCTTTATTTTAGTATCGTTTTACCTGTCATTAAATAAGGTGAATATTTCTTTTTCAAAAAAGTGGTGCCAATAAGCAATTTGAATTTTTAAACAGTAATTTAATGCGACCGTTAAGGGGTTAAAGCAGGACGCATTTTTGATAACCTTATATGGGGAAAAGAAAAGAGAAGAAAATCTCCTTTGAACATCATCTCCGTGCATACCTAGAGATTCAACTTTGGCGTAGATTCGCCAAAATTCCTTTGGACTGTGGGTTAAAAAAAAACATAGGTTCTTCCCAGTCACCACCCAGGAGCCAGCTACTTCATCACTTCTTTCTATGGTATCATGTAAGTGTAAAAATGGATGTACTTTGACTTTCGGCCATAAGAAAACTGGCATCAATTTTTCTGCCATTTACAGCCTCTGCAATGGGCAAATAGGTACCAATTCTCCGGCGGATCATGACATCACTTCTAACTCAGAAAACCAAGAGTCGGAAATCAATATCATGAAAGAGGCGGTAATTTCAGAAGAGGTTGACTTATTGGAGGTAGAATGCAAACTGGTGCAAGTGGGGAGGAAAGTGATATTGAACAACTTGATACTGATGATAGGACACACCTTTTCTTTGTTAAGCCTTTGATTACATGGGTTGGGATTTATGCCGTCCCAAAAATTGTGGTACGAGTGAATATAAAAAAAAGTCGCCAGTTTTACCCCGTAATCAAGAGGTTAAACCGTACTCCTCAAAACAGCCAAAATAAAGCTCTAAAATAATTACAAAAATATTATGAAGGTCTCAATAAATTAAAAAAATACATTATAAAAATTGCAGGTAGTGTGGACAGATAACTTGGATTGTTCCGGCTTCAAGCTCTTGATTTGAGATTTAGTCAAAACTTTGAAATAGCGTTCTGAGCTTAACCCCTTGCGCTCTAGAGTTGTTAGCGGATGTATGTCACTTGCCGCCAGTGCTGCTGCATCTGGCAGATTTTTTTTTAGAAAGTTTGAATTTACACCACAAAAATTTAATTGATATTTTTTTTATTTAAAACAATGATCTTATGACGGAAAAAATGAAGACACTCAGACTTTCAGTATCAGTCCAGAGACTTCGCTCTCGTACGCGGTGCAAGGCCGCTCCTGCTCACGCTCTTTTAATTCGATTTTTTGCAGGATGCGGTGCGGCGGAGGAGTAAAGTTCTTGTTAGAATAGACTTTTTCGTGGTGCTGTTGTTCAACAAATAGTGTGGTGGTGATTTTTGATTTAAAATGTCGTCTGTGGAAAGTACCCAGACAATAAGTGATATTATACAAAGTATAGTGGATAATACTGCTGGTCCAAACTTTGCTAAAGAACTTCAAGATCTCAGTTCCCAGTATGAAGAAAAAGTTAGTCAGTGTATGCTTGAATTCTTCGCCTATCTTGATGACTATATCCACTCAACCAGGAGTAGAATGGATTATGCAACATCTTCCTCTGATCATCAGGAGGTGAGTGTTGTTTGCCAAGAGGCTTTTTCTTTCATTAGGGAGCCTATCTCATACAATAACTTACTTAATTCAACTTATTTTGGTGTTTTTTTCTTTTCAAAGTATATATGTTCGGCAAATAAAATTTTATCAGGATTTGGTCTTAACGACTTTACTCTACCAAAAAAAGGTACGAAACGTACCCTAGACGAGGGAAACTCACAACTCCCCTTACAAAACAAATATTCTAACTTAGCTAAGGATACCCAAATGGATGAAAATGAGCCGGTGACCACTGACGTTGCGATAACGCGTCGGGAAGTTCCAAAAGTAGGATAAATCCGTTCTATATAGAATTGGAAGGTAATTGGACTATTTTGGCTAAAGAAATAGCTGATATAAATCAGGAAAAACCTAACATCTCACTTAAGGGTGAGCGCCTGATGGTGCTTTGTAAGAATGATAGTGATTTCCGGAAAACCCAAAGTTTTCTCGACCAACACGCCAAAAAATATACAACCCTGCACCCAAAGGACCAGCGTCCAAAGAAAATTTGTATTAGAGGATTACCATGTTATACTGAAAATAGTGTTATAGTTGATAGTCTTAAAGAATACGGATATACTGTTACTAGGGCTGCAATGCTCAAGAACAGAAAAACGGGCAATCCTATTCCATTATATATGGTTAATGTACTCCCAACTAAAAACTTTGAGGAAATTTATAAGATTAAGGAAATCTCGTATATATCAGTTACTATTGCGGCCTTTAGGAGCCATAATCAGGTAAAACAATGTTACCGCTGCCAGGGCTATGGTCACGCCAGCGAGGTCTGTGGGTTTACTGAGAAATGCTGCAAGTGCGGCGAACAACATCTTACCCCTAACTGTACTCATAAAGGACGCATTACGCCTAAGTGTGCGAACTGCGGGCTGGCACATCCAGCCATGTACCGCGGTTGTATTAAAAACCCTTATAGGCGGGAAAATAACAATCAGAACTGTAAAAATAAAGGCAACTCAGCTAGATATACTGGTAGTAAGGTTTCTCAGCAGGCCCAACAACTGGCAGAAGTCCTCAAAGATTTCAATTATACTAAAACTAAATCGCAGGAAAAAACTAACTCGGAATCAAATGATTCTGCTTCTAATAATGTTGAATCCCCAGTTGAGGTTGTTTCCTCTTCACAATCTCCTGAAAATACTATCTCTGCTAATTCTGAAAAAACTAATAATGCTCCATCCCAGTCAACCAAAATTCCTCCCAGCTACAGGAATGATATACAGGAAATATTTAGTACTTTCCAAGACATAAAAGATATTTTGCAAATATCCAAATTCATTAAATGTATAAAAAATATTTCTACTCTAGCAAAAAAATATAACAATCCCATGGAAAAAATTATTGTTTTTATCCAAGAGTTCGACAAATTAGCTAATGATTTCTCCTCCCCCAACCACGTTTAGTCTTCATCTTAAATCTCTTATTGTGTTATCCTGGAACTGTTCTACTTTAAATAACAAAATTGACGAGCAATTTTCTTAACTCCCTCTCTCCTCAAGATAACTCTCTTCGGAAAATAAAGAAAAAAATTAATAATAATTACTCTACAATCCCCCCTTTAACTGCCTTTAATACCACGGCATATACGGACAAAGACAAGGCGGAAATCCTCGCCAGGTCCTATGCTGAGCAGTTTTCTCCCAACCCTTATCTTGCCAGCCCTAATCATTATTTTGAAGTAAATGAAACTGTTCAAAATTTTTTAGCTACACCTCCCACGGACCCACTCCCGGAAATTCAACCAATTGTTATTTCTAATATTATCAAAAATCTTAAAAACAGAAAAGCCACTGGATACGATAACATAACTAATTATGCTCTTAAAAATCTTCCTTGCAACTGTATTATATATCTAACTAAACTTACTAATGCTATTCTTCAGTACTACTACTTCCCTAAAGCTTGGAAGACTTCTATTATTGCACCTATTCCTAAACCTCAGTGTAATCTTCAAGATCCGACTAACTATCGACCCATCTCTCTGTTACCCTCTATCAGCAAAGTTGTTGAGCGAGTCATCAGGTCCCAATTACATGACATTTTAGACGCACAAAACATACTCATTCCTGAGCAATTTGGTATCAGAGCTAAACATTCCACATTACATCAACTCCTTCGTGTTGTAGAGTTCTTGAGTGAGAAACTAAACACGAACACACCAGCTGCGGCTGTTTTTCTCGATGTCGCTAAGGCATTTGATAAGGTTTGGCATATTGGCCTTATATACAAACTAATTAAGCTTGGAATTAATGCTAGACTTATCTTTCTCATACATTCTTACCTTATCGACCGCACCTTTCGCGTCCGCCTTAACAATATACTTTCCACTTTATAACTTATTCTCTCAGGTATTTTACAAGGGTCGGTCCTCGGCCATACATTATTTAACATTTTTTTCAACGATATCCCAAGAACACTGAGGACTTATCTTGCCCTGTACGCGGACGACACGGCAATGTACGCCTCTGCACAACACCCATTCACATTATACAAAATTCTCCAAAAACACATAGATAAATTCCTTAACTGCTGTACCCTGTGGCGTGTTAAGCTCAACGAGCAGAAAACAGCTGCTGTCTATTTCTCTAGAAAACTAACATTTCTCAATCGCATTACTATCAATAACACTACCATTTTTTTGGACTAATGACACCAAGTATCTGGGGGCCCTTGATAGAAGACTTACCTGGAAAAAGCATTTTATTAATATCCGAGGCAAAGTTGCTGGTATCTCCCAGGCCCTCTCTCCTCTTCTCAAAAGCAATACTCTTTCTATTCATAATAAACTAATCTTGTATAATGCATGTATTAGATCAATCTTAACTTATGCTTGTCCGATCTGGGGATTCGCTTGCAAAACCAGTATGGAGTATCTTTACGGTGCTCATAACAAAAACTTACGCTATATCCGTAATGGTCACCATTTTCTTCTTAACACCACTATCCGCAGGGATTTGAAAACCACTTCCTTAAAACAGCGCATTAATAAACTTGCTAAAAATTTTTATAAATCTGTATACAACCTCCCTAACCAAATTATAGCGGAACTACCCGACTACGAGGTATCCGACCCCACTAACAGAAAACGCCCTAAATACTCGCTTTTGCTTAACGATGAAGACTGAGTTTCCCTCACCTTCTGCTATACTTAACCTTTCTGTTTGTTCTGTCCTGTCTATAGTATTAAAAAAAAAATTGTTTTTCTGCTAGTTCTTTAGCATTATATATTTTTAAACTAATGTATGGTCTCTGAAAAGAGTCTTTTTTTTTATGGGGCACTCCCCTGTAGCTTTTTCGTCTTTTCCTTCTTTTTTTGGAACTAATGGAATTTTCTTTCTTTTTTAATTATTTTTTTTTCTTTTCTTTGTTTTTTTTCTTTTTCACATATGTTATACTGTATGTAGTACTGATGTACTTTGTTATTTTTTGTTAATCTTTTCTTTTTCTTAAAAGTAAATTTAACTTTTGTGGCTACCAGCCACGTCTAAATATTATTTTTTTAAGGCTCCCTAATGCCCTTGCAACACAATCACCTATCCACTGGATGTAAAGTTGCAACGCAACTAGGTAATCCATTCAGCTGCTCACATTGTTCCATTGTTCCATTGACGGAAAAATAAAAGTTGTAATTTTCTGGTAAGAATTCGGAATGTCTAATTATAAATCAGTCAGATATCAGAACGCATGTTGTGCACTTCATTGCCGGAAATGACTAAAATAACATAACGTACGCAGCGTACGTCATCGAACTCAAGAGGTGAATCATGAAAAAAATTAATGAAATCAATTAATCGTTCATGAAAAAAAATTAAGTGCGCTCGTTTTACTCAGAATTTTAAGCTGTGCAATATCTGTACGTATAGACGAACAATTGTTTGTTATAACACTTGTTTGTGATATAGTAGTTAGTTGTTTTGAGATATAGTTATGGTAATTGAATAAAACATAATTTTCGACTATAAATCTGTACATAGCGGCTAAATATCATGTGGTACGAGGGGGGAAACTAGACCTAAGCTAAAGGGATTAAAGCAATTTCCCGCTTTCCCTTAATTAATTCCGAATTCGGCCTTTTATTTATTATACCACTGGGCTAATGGGGCATTGCGATTAACATTTATTACAAATATTTCGTATACATTTAAATAAATTTTTCTACTGTCTTATAATCATTACTTTTTATCGTGTGATGAAATGATAAATTAAATCTCACATGACACTCTGAGACTAAATGAATCTGAAACCATGCAGATAGTCAAAGCATAAAGCAATCCATTAGACAAATAGAAGTGCTCTATAACGAATGAACTACTGAGAACTTGCAATTCCCGTTAAATTATTTGTCCTTTATGTTCTTTAAATTTAATAATTAAACGTAAGTAGAATATGAATTAAATTTTTCAATGTTCTATAAAACAACTGTGATGTAGTGGGCCAGAGCTTTTTGGTTCACTAAGCTCTTGTGAGATGATCGTTGAAAAATAATACATGTTTCTTACCAAAGTTCTTTATTAGAACAACTAAAATAGATTTGAAAGATGTAATAACAAGCTTTACCATTCATAGGTAGACACTCTCACTTTTTATTAACAGTTCTATACTTCTCATAGCCAACCTGAGTAAAAACGATTTTTACTCGCATCTCTTCCGTTGTTAAAAAAAACACCTCACTTCATCAGTGTCACCCAGTCTACTATCAGCCTCCACACTAGCTTCTGCATCAGTCTCTTTTTACTTTCACTTTAGGGACGAATTCCCACACATTGTCCAGCCACCCCTATTTCTTGGAAAAGTTGAAATACCCTGTTGAGCAGATCCCAAGGGCAGAAGTATGCCAGGAATTTCCCCTGCATGCCTTTACACAAAAGACCATTGTCCTCCTCGGAAATGCCTGTTGCTTTCCCCGTCGAAAATGTGTGGCGAAGGTACGATATCACAACACCTCCCCCCAAAAGAGATTTCCACAGGAAATATTTGGCATGAATTCACATAATAAGCCCTTTTAATAGATTTCCCGAGAGGTCATGCACACCATTAAATCAGCAATAAAATATCATTTAGACTTTTGACCCAATTATGAAAGTTCTACTTAAATTCAAGAATACCCACTCTCAGTTTCAAAGGACATACCAAAATATGAAATTTTTAGAATTTTCCTTACACATAATCAATCAAAAGAATAAAAATAATATACATTTTTGATGCTAGAACAATTAATTTAAATTTAAAATATTTGAATGTAATACTAACTCAAAAAAGAAAAAAAACACTATAACACAATCTAGGTAACTAAATTTTTACATACAGCACAATATCTTAATAAAACGCCCTAATTACAAGTATTAAAATTTTGAACACTAAATTCCAAACAGAAAATCTAACTCTGATTCTATATCTTCCTACTTAGACCATCTGCATTTCCATGTAATTTTCCTGGCTTATGTGTAATTTCAAAATTTAATGGCTGCAAAAATAGAGCCCAACGTGTCAAACGAGAGTTTGTACCAACCATTTTCTTTAAGTACACTAATGGATTATGATCGGTTTGTATTTCAAATTTTTGCCCATCCAAATAATAATTTAACTTTTTTAATCCATATACTATAGCCGCTAATTCTCTTTCTATCGTGCTATAATTTTGCTCCGCACGAGAAAATTTTTTTCTAAGATACAAAATTGGATGCTCTTCACCTGCAATAATTTGAGATAAAACAATTCCTGCCCCATACAAACTCGCATCTGTTTGCACAATGAATTTCTGCTTAAAATCAGGCGCGTATAACACAGGACTTTTCATTAATTTTAACTTTAATTCTTCAAATGCATTATTACACTTCTCGTCCCATATGATTTTTTCTTTTTTTATTTTCCCTTTTAAAGCATCTGTTAACGGCACTGCTATGGTAGCATAATTCTTTATGTACCTCGCGTAATACCCTACCATTCCCAGATATGCTCTTAGCTGTGTTTTCGTCGTCGGAATTGGAAAATCTTTAATAGCCTGCAATTTAGCTTCACTAGGAGACCTTTTTCCTGACCCAACTTCGTGTCCCAGAAATTTTACGTGATCTTGCGCGAATTGGCATTTGGATGGTTTCACCGTTAGATTTGCTTCTTTTAACCGCTTAAGAACCGCTTCCACATCTTTTAAATGCTGTTCCCATGTCAAAGAAAATATAGCTATATCATCGACATACGGAACCGCAAATGACTCTAACCCATATAAAACTATGGCAATCAATTTACAAAAATAATATGCTGAATTTAAAAGTCCAAACATCATGACTTTAGGTAAAAAGGTCCCAAATGGTGTTACAAAAGCCGCATATCTCTGAGCTTCTTCCGTGAGAGGAATCTGAAAATAACCTTTCATCAGATCCATAACAGTAATAAAAGGCGCTGTACTCACTTTCTCAACAACCTCTTCAATGTTTGGCAAAGGGAAAAATTCAGTTCTGGTCTTTGCATTTAATTTCCTATAGTCCACACACGGGCGAGCGTCTTTACCCGCACTCTCAACTAAAATCATAGGCGAAGCATAATCTGATTGCCCGACCTCAATCACACCCAAATCTAAAAGCCTCCGAATCTCTTCACGCATAATCTCTAATTGCCTCGGCGACATACGATATGGTTTTGATCTTACCGGCACATCATCCCTTAAAACAATGTCCATTTTAACTAACGGGGTACTCCCAGGGTCCGTAGAAAAAACTTTCATATGACGCTCAATCATTGTCCTGAAATCTCCTATTTGCTTTGTAGAAACACGTTTTTCCAAATTACTTTCTTTTACTAATTCCCAAAAGTCTAATTGAGTGGGATCCGCAATGGGATAAAGAATTTCCGCTTGATCCTCAATTTCCTCACACTCCTCATCAATCAACAAATTTACAAATTCAGGTCTACTATAATATGGTTTAATTAAATTAACATGATAAATAGTAGGCTTATTTCTCTTTTCCGGAATATCGATCGTATAATTAGTTTGAGATATTACGCTAGTAATAGTTCCCGGTCCTATCCAATTAACCGCCATTTTATTTGGTTTCGAAGTAGCCAGAACTAACACTTTGTCTCCAACATTAAATTTTCTATACACCGCATTCTTATCATACCATTGTTTTCGTTTCTCCTGACACTCTTTCATTCTTTTACACGCTAATTCTTGACAATGTTTCAATCTATTACTCAAGTTCAAAATATAGTTCACTACATTCTGATTTACCGTCTCCTTTTCCATCCAATTTTCATATACAAGAGTATGTGACATTCGTAAATTCTTACCATGTACAAGCTCAGCAGGGCTAAATCCCGTGCTTTCATGACTTACAGTCCTCAAAGCAAATAAAGCCATTGGCAAGACTGCTTCCCAATCTTTTCCTGCCTCCAAACATAATGTCTTTATAACCTTTTTTAACTACCATGCATCCGTTCAACGCTATTCGATTCTGGGTGGCAAACTGAACTATGTACAACCTTAATACCAAACCTATCAAAAAATTCCGATGCCAACTCACTTGTAAATGACCTACCCAAATCACATTGTACCTCTTTTGGATAACCAGTCCTAGAAAATATTTGTATTAGCCCCTCAATCACTGACGGAGAAGTTAAATCTTCTACTGGAATCGCATCTGGATATTTTGACGCAACACAAATTGAAGTAATCAAGTATCTATTATTTTTCTCGCTTAAACTCAAAGGGCCTACACCATCAATATTTATCCTGGAGAAAACTTCTGAAATTATCGGCACGAGCTTCAAGGGAGCTTTCTTTTTATCTCTATTTTTACCAACCTTTTGACACAGATCGCAAGTTCTTACAAATGCCTCAATTTCCTTGTAACAATTTGGCCAAAAATAGCATTTAATTACCCTATCTTTTGTTTTAGTTGCCCCTAAATGTCCCGCAACTTCCTCATGACACATCTTCATTATTTTCTCTCTAAATTCTAATGGCAAACATAATTGTAATTTCTCATCCCCACTATTTGAATGTGAAACTCTTACTAATTTATTTCCCATTATTTTAAATTCCTTTTCTTCTACATTATTTGCCTTTTCCCATAATGTTTTTAAAGATAAGCACTGTTTCTGAGCTAAGCTGAAATCTTTCGCTGTAATTTTATTCAATCCCACATTATCTTTCACCTCCCATTTCGGTAATAACATAAGATCTTCGATTTGACTTTCATCCTGTCTATTCTCATCCATTTGAACTACCTGCGTTTCTTTGTTCTGTGAGCAATCCCCAATTTTATCTACCCTACCTGGTTGCTCTTCTAACTTTGCCTGATCAACAAACGACATTTCCTTATCAACATCCCGTTGCTCCATTCCTTTTTTTAAAGAATTCGTCTTACTACGGGTAACCACCATATTTATAGGAACACCACTTCCTTTATTTTGCTCAATAAGCTCCGCAGTTTTATTACCTAAGAGATAGTAACCTTGCTCCGACTCCGATGGTTTAATCGCCGCCTTAGTAGTGATGCAACCAAAATCCCCTTTTATAGTCACCCATGCTAATGGTAAACATTTACATTCATTATCAAGAGGTTGACGTACCCAAGTTATATCTCCAGTAAAATCCTCTGTTTTAACCCAATTTCTATCGCATAGATCAATCCCTGCTCCCGTGTCCCTCAAATAGTGTCTTTCAACCCCGTTTATTAGAGCTTTTTTTAGATAAGGTTTAAAACAATCCCCTAAATCAACATCATTACCTAAATGATTAACTGTATTGAACTCATTTTTCTTTTTTAACCATTCCGCACAATCTGGTTTTATGTGCCCTGGTTGATTACAAAAAAAACACCTAATCTGCCTTTTCCTCTCAAAAGCCTGGTCTTGTTTAAGTTTATCATTTTTAAATTTTTCCGTTTTATTCTCTAACTCCGATTTAGCTTTTACTTCACCCCTAATTTTCGGATTTAAATTGCTTCTTTGCATCTCTGAATAAGGTTTTTTTCCCAAGATTTTTTTTCTGATTTCCTGAAACTACTTCTAATACTCTCATATTTCTCACATTTATCAGCAAGTTTCGAAGCCTCTTTCATTTCATCCCATTCATCCATAAATTTTTCTTTTACTTCAAAAGGAACGCGTTTTTTTACTTGCTCTGTGAGCATGAGCTCTTTTAAAGACTCGAAATCCTTTATTTCTAACGATTCCAACCAATTATCCAAATGACCTCTTAATTCATATACCAAGTCTACCCATAACGCTCCAGGTTTCCTTTGATGATTTTCAAACTTCTGTTTTAAAGCACCTGTTCCCAATCTAAAACGATTTAATAAAACTTTTTTTACATGTTGAAAATCATCTCCTAATTCTGCTGGTTGCTTCACTATAATTTCCGCGATATCTGATGGCAATAAGGGAATTAATTGGCTAACCATATCCTCCTGCGAAATTTTAGCTTTTTCCGCCTGTTTTTCAAAGATCATAAAGAAAAGAGTGATGTCAATTAATTTACAATCAAAGCGTGGAACTAATTCTTTCAAATTAATTTTTGGATTCCTATGCGAACCTACATTCAAATCACTAGACGAAAGACTAACAGTTTCCGAAGAATTTTGAATTCTTAATTTTTCTAACTCAAATTGTCTTGTTTTTTCGCGCTCTTCGTCTTCCCGTTCCAAAGCTAATTTTTCCCGTTCCATTTCTTTTCGTTCTGCATCCTCCTTAAGAATACATTCTAAATTCGATTTAGCAAAACTCTCATTATAATCCGATGCTGCTAAAATGGCCTGAATTATAGTTTTTTTCGTATCAGTTGCCGACACGTTGGTCTCAAATTCCTCTGCCAGCAAAAGCAAGATGTTTTTAGTATATTTCCCTAGAAATTCTTACATTGTTTTCCCCCAAAATATACTAATCACAACAATACACAAATATATACAATTTGTAAAACACAATAAAAATTACAATAAGGAATAGAATTTTATCCTCTAGATATATTTCAATGCATAAAACAATAATACAATTTTCCTACCGAAAATTTTCGTGCACTTGTTATATCCTTTAAAACTGAGTAAATCCTCAAAATTATTTTGATACCCACAGCACTATATAAATACAATTTGTATAAAAACAACTAATCCTGCTATTTCCTACAGCATACCCATAAAATTTCAAATAACTTTATTGCTGTAATAAACAAAAGCTGTATATGCCCCAACTTTATAACTAAAAGTTACATCCACAACTATGATTAATTTTAATGATTAATATTCTTTTATTAATCAACCGTAATTTACTATCCTCAAGTTAATTATGAAATACATAAATATTAAATTTTCAAAACCAAATGAATTACCGTACAGACCATAAGAAACCCGTTTAATATAAAAATTCTAACTAAAAATTTCGATCCCAAAATAATAGCTACCCTAGACTTTTTATCTATTAAACATATACAAATTACTAAGAACAGACATATACAATATTAAATCCTAACAGACCTCTCAGGAAAATTTCATAAAAGGGCTTACCTTCAAATGTAGACCTTTCTCCACACTGCTCCAAGGCTTTCCTGCACTTTTTTTTTCAGGTACTGCCGTATCTCCGGATCTAACTTGATTTCCGCCGGGAAATTTACACACAAGCTGTCTCCATGGATTCCTAAGGGCGATCGATGAAATAGTCTACTATCCACTGCACTGGATGTTTCCTGAAGAAATTTTCTATATCGTCGAATCCTTAGTCCTTGTTACATACCAGCTAACACATTCGACACTCCAGATTTCACAGTTCCTCACCGGATACACTTGAAAATCTTTCTCGTCAAACACAAGATTTCATCACCGACTGTCCTTGTTTCTACACAGTTTCCTTCTGTACATCAAGTTCACGTGGGTCCAGTCTAATTTATGCTAGACCTAATTAATCCGTAAGTTGCCACCATTTATAATACTATAGCTGTGATGTAGTGGGCCAGAGCTTTTTGGTTCACTAAGCTCTTGTGAGATGATCGTTGAAAAATAATACATGTTTCTTACCAAAGTTCTTTATTAGAACAACTAAAATAGATTTGAAAGATGTAATAACAAGCTTTACCATTCATAGGTAGACACTCTCACTTTTTATTAACAGTTCTATTCTTCTCATAGCCAACCTGAGTAAAAACGATTTTTACTCGCATCTCTTCCGTTGTTAAAAAAACACCTCACTTCATCAGTGTCACCCAGTCTACTATCAGCCTCCACACTAGCTTCTGCATCAGTCTCTTTTTACTTTCACTTTAGGGACGAATTCCCACACATTGTCCAGCCACCCCTATTTCTTGGAAAAGTTGAAATACCCTGTTGAGCAGATCCCAAGGGCAGAAGTATGCCAGGAATTTCCCCTGCATGCCTTTACACAAAAGACCATTGTCCTCCTCGGAAATGCCTGTTGCTTTCCCCGTCGAAAATGTGTGGCGAAGGTACGATATCACACAACGTTCAGAAAATTGAGCAATTTTAATATGGTTATCAATACGAATGGAAATTAAATTAATGGAACCCGTGCTTTCCGAATTACAGAAAAGGTAAAATTTTGTAGGTGAAAACTTTTTTTTTTTTAACTTTAATACCTGTTTTGCATTTAATATATTTTTTAGATTGCTCACTAACAACAGAAATTTCTGTAAAGAAAAATAACAATAATGTTTTCACTTAAAATTTTAGAATTTGTTAAAAACTATACATTCGCATAGCTGCCAACTTGTACGGATTTTTCTTACCACTAAAATTTTATAGAATTCTTATACTTATTTAAACATTAAAATGGCTTAAGTTTCGGGGATTCATTTAGGTAAAATTTTCTATTAAATTTTCGTGGTATTGAAAATCCGCACAAGTTGGCAGCTATGCATTCGTATTAGCTGCATGAATTAATAGCCGGAGAAATCGCCAAACATTTCGACACTGACAACATCCGCTTTCAGAGCTGTAAAGTGTCCGGCTTTTTGGATACCACTATTTCAATACAGAACATGATCTTTTATTTGACTGGAACAGTTGGGCGGATAAAAAGAACAAAATTTTCTCTACGTTAATAGTGGTGTGAAAAAGTCGGAGTCTTGGCAACTCTGCTCTTTGATTCTGATAATTTCTGCGGTTTGGTCTATGCGCGTAAAATGCTAAAAATTTAGCTTATGCAGTGGTGGAAAATTGGCGCAGAGGTGGAGCCTATTGACGCCACTAAATTTTTATGGTATTATTCAGTTCAATAAAAACTCAGAAATTTGATCATTAGATAAGAGGCAAAATACTACTATAATTTAGTGGTGTCAATAGGCTCCACCTCTGCGCCAATTTTCCACCACTGCTTAAGCGTCCTCTAAATGCTAGGCCTCAATGCAAAATGTTATGTGTTGTAGGCGAATTTTTCCTGCATTTGCATGATCCCTTGTATTTGAATACCAGTAATTTCTAAAAGTATTGTCTACTTTTTCTCAATTAAAGAAGGCAAAAAATACTTTTTGAAGATGCTGGTATTTAAATGTAAGGGCCTGTAAAAATTCCAAAAAATACCGCCCTACTACAGCTGCCATTTTTGCGTTATCGAGTTGACCTTGTATTCAGATAGCTGTGACATAAAGTCAGATTACATGGCTGTTAAATTTGTTCTTTATTTATATTATTTGATTATTTGATTTATTTAATTATGAAGATTTCATTTCGTTATGGAATATTAACTAGAAACAAATGCTGAATTATTTGTACTGTTTTAAGTGGAAACGGTTAATATTTTGTAATCGGTTTGGACGTGATAGGGATAAATATTTTATAAAAATCTAAATGAAAATAATTTTTTAAGGAATAAAAAATTTGTAAACTAAGATACAGTTTTCAAACAAATTGCATTTGAAAGAAAATTTGGTTTTCTATCCAATGATTGAAAAACTAAAATTGTGCAATGCTTAGAAGTTAAAATAACTGCAGTAAAAGAGTAATTTATTGATCAGGTTTTGCCATCATATATATGACGTCAGCGTTACTCACGGACGTTATAATATAGCTGTGACACCAAGTTATGTCATCTTTAACACTTACTGTCAAAATTGAGTAAAATATGAATAAGAGTAATTAATGCATTTAAATAAAATAAGAATAATAGTAAATAATTATAAGAATAAAATGCTAAAAAATTCAAACTACTTCGCTATCTTTTTAAGATAGAATAGTTCAGGGCTTAATTTGCGCTGGAGCCCACCGGAGCCCAGCTCTGGTACTTTTCTGTTTATAGGGAATATTTAAATATTTGTCGGAATTCACCAGACCCCATAAATACAGGTCTCCGGAGCACAGTGCAATAGCGCTTCCGAAAAACCGAAGCCTAAATTACCTTTTCTTTTCCTTCCCATCTCCAAGCTTTTGCATTCTTTTTCACCGAAACACTTATATGTGGCGTAATATGTCGCACACGTAAGAGATGGAGATAAAACATACTAAATGTTTATATCAGTTTCTGGGCTTGGACTGACTGGAGCTCAATTTGTATTACATTTAAAATTTTATTTATTCATGTATAGAAAAAAAAAAAAAACTTTTCCTCCTTTAAAATTTCGTGTTGTATTTTATTTCAAACACTTGAATGCTATTTTGATCAGAATGAAGAAGAAACAGAAATCGTATTTTTCTATTTCAAATTTATGTCGGCGACGTATTGATATGGATCCACACTTTTGTGAAAGCAATATAATTTTTTATTGGCTGTTTTATTATTATTATAAATAATCTAATATCTAATAAATCTAATAAATATCTAATCTCAAAAGAATATTTTCTGTTTTAGCCAACGAGCATCAGCTTTAACTTTTGTTTGCTTGAGTTTTTTTATCTTCTATTGCGTATGGGTATAAAAATCACGTCAGTGATTTTTTTTTTGTTGTTTACTTTGAATTATGAACGGTACCGATGCTAAGGCTCTACACATTTACGAAGTCAGTTTCATTTGTAAGTAGATACCGGGTGTCCCAAAAAGGACTGACTGATTTTAAAATTCAATAGCTTGCAAACGGTGACAGATATTTAAAAAATTCTTGCAGGAGGGTTATACATAAGGTCAAAAGTTTTATTACAGTGATTTTCGATGTTAGTTCGAATTACAAACAATAGATGGCGCTGTAAGCAATAGTCGCTAAATACAGGCTCGAATTCGGGTCCTTTCTCTTGTTCCATGCTGAAAAAGGAGATGGAAATGTATTATCCGGGCCACGAAGTACCAAAAATCGAACCTGAATTCAGCGTCTATTGATCGCAGCGCCATCTATTGTTTGTAATTCGAACTAAAATTGAAAATCACTGTAAAAAAAAATTTTGACCTTATGCATAACTCTCCTGCAAGAATTTTTTAAATATCTGTCACAGTTTGCAAGTTATTGAATTTTAAAATCACCCAACAAACACTCGACTTAGGGCCGAATGACGTATATATCGCGGCCAAAAGGAGTTAAGGCCATTTGTAACCAAACAGTGTTGTACCGTAAATGACCCGCCGCTAGTTGCGGCAGCTATTGCCGGACCGCTAATGTTTCAGCGTTGAGAGAACGGTTGCATTTACTTTGCCCGGCAACTCTTAAGGGGCGGTTTCTGGAAAAAATGTAATGGCCCGTCATTGTCTAGAAAGTAGAGGGCTAATATCAACTAACCCGAATATTTAATTAAAGAGAGAAAATGTATTTTTTCTTCATTTTTTAAAAAGTAAACTTAATTATTTTAAATCTGGCTTATAGTAAATATATAAATACGTTGCGAGATTTATATTTAAAGCAGTAAAACAAATTACACATTTTTATTTAGTTTTAAAATATTTTTATATATAAAAAAGTCCTCAAAATGTGTTACAATTTTTATGGCCACACTAAAAACAATGAATGCATTATTTTTCAATTTCTATTGATCTTATAGCCAAAACAAACAGACAACTAATTAATAGAATATACATCTGAAACAATTTTTGTTTTGCCAAAATAAATTTTTAAATGTAAATAAACCTTGGGTTGCTAAAATTCTATTCAGTATAATATGAGACATTTTTAGTCTAAAGTACAATACTGAAAACAAAATTTAGAAAAATTAGAAACTAAAATGTGAATAAATGAATAAATAAATAAAATACAATGTTTTTTGAATCAAAATGCTTAAAATATATATACAGCACACCTTAAATTCCCAATAAAAAGAGCATAAAACAAAAACTTTGTTAATTTTTTTATTAAAGTGTTTCATAAATGTTCCATGAAATCCTTATGGATTTTAATGGGGGGGGGGGGGGTGCAAGGCCAAGAAAAAAGTAAACATTGCTATTAAGGTTGTATATGTGTAAATATGCATGCTTGTTTTAAATTTTTCTGTATGATCAGAGAATAATGAACGCCTACTATTATTATTATTTTGCTCTCAAAGTGTCTTAGACTACTTTTTGTCGGTTGCAAAAAATAAGTTATTTTACATGTTTCAAAACCCTCAAAAATAAACAAAATTGAGATTAAAATAAAAATATATAGCAAATGTACAGCCTCAATATAAATTCTATTCAGTATCATATGAGGCATTTTTAGTCTAAAGTACAATACTCAAAACAAAATTTAGAAAAATTATAAACTAAAATGTGACAAAATAAATAAATAAATAAAATAATTTTTTTTTTTTTTTGAATCAAAATGCTTAAAAAATATATACAGCACACCTTAAATTCCTAATAAAAAGAGCATAAAACAAAAACAAAACTTTGTTAAATTTATTGTTAGTGTTTCATAAATGTTCCATGAAATCCTTATTGATTTTAGGAGGGGGGGGGGGGTTGCGAGGGCAAGAAAAAAGTAAACATTGCTATTAAGGTTGTCTATGTGTAAATATGCATGCTTGTTTCAAATTTTTCTGTATGATCAGAGAATAATCAACACCTACAATTATTATTATTGTTATTTTGTTCTCAAAGTGACTTTGACTATTTTTTGTCAGTCGCAAAAAATAAGTTATTTTACATGTTTCAAAACCCTCAAACATTAACAAAATTTAGATTAAAATAAAAATATATAGCAAATGTACAGCCTCAATCCCCCCCCCCCACACACACACACACTCAAACAACACACTTCATTGTTTTGCTAAAGTGGCTTGGCGCCTCTCCTTGCAGGGAAATACAGCTAGGGAAAGACGAAATGAAAATTTCCCTTTTCTGACGCGTTTCCTTTGTTTTTTTCCAACTGGGGATTTTCGTAGATGCATTTAAAATATTTTCAACTTTTAAAATAAACAACATTTCAAAACTAGCATTTAAAAAATTATTTCAATATTGTATGAGAAATTTTTAAGTTATAAATATACTGAAAAATATTTCTATTAAAAGATAGTTTTTAAAAAAGTGTAGGATTTTCCTTTTCTGAGGACTTTTAGGGATTTTTTTGGCGTGTTTACAGAATTGAACGATTGAATCGACAACGTGCACTCTTCTTGTTCTTTTTCGCCATCGTGAATCGCCTTGGATTTACAAATTAGGTAAGATTATTTTTTATATATCATTTCAATCAGTTTATTAGAATTAGTTAAAATTAGTTCTCATCATTCTCAGGGACAGATTTAAGGTTAAGCTAAAGAAATATGAAAATTCGCATACCCACAGCCCGTATGCCGGCGGCATACGGTGATCTATGCCATGTGGTTCTGCATTAAAAAACAAACCAGCAACCTTAGTTTAGTTTCGTATTGATCTTAAATCTGTCCCCGAATATGCTATTAATAAGTTGTTAACTTTGTATAGTATATAATTATATAGGGTAGGTGGACATCCTTGAATGTTTTTGGTTGATAAAAAATTTGCTTTTATTGTTTTTCATAACTCCCTCTTGCATGTTTTATAACCAGGCATATTGTTGACACTCTTAATCAAACTAATCGGGGAGCAAAAAATAATGTTTCAAAGTTCCACTGTTTTTCAGTGAAAGTCTTAATGAATATACTAAGAGTTTAATTCATTTTGACATATTTATAATTCGTTATTTTCGTGTAAAATTTGCATGATTTTGCTTTGGTAATCAATGTTCGCAAAAACTCGTTTTTTTTTTGTTTTTTTTTTTTGAAAAACCCAACCCACATGGGTTTTATCAAAAGTGTAATATATATATGATATTACATTATTGTATACTATATTCGTTATACATATTATATATATCAGCAAAAAAAATATATTGTTCCCTTATACAGTTTAATTGTAATGCTATTTTACAAATTATAAATTCTATAAATTGATTGAATGTCAGTGTTTCTCACAAATTAGTTTTTAACATAAAATAAAATATAAATTGTTAATTTGCTCCACCTACAAAATTTGCTTTGAAAATCAAATAATGAATAGATTGTTAAAATTTAAAATATAGCTATAAGTAGGAAGAAAAGGAGTAAAAAATACATATTATCTAATGTACTCTATTGTATGTAGTATAGATTCTCACTAACTCTTTAAACCAATTCTTTCTGTATATATATTTTTTGGTACTACTTGGTATCCCGTCGACCAAAAATCTATTGCCAAACTGTAAGATTAAATGGCAATAATGGTTGATCGTAAATGTCACATTCACTTGACTTTAAGCAAGTTACATGAGCTTACGTCATCAAGTGATTTTTATTTTGACATTTTATTCGTATTTCTGTTAATGTTATGATAATTTATTTGTTATTTTGTTATATAAAAATAAAAATTATCTCAATTTATGTAATTTGGCTAAATTGGTCGACGGGATAACTAAGTAGTACCTATGTTTTTTACAAATGCATAAAAAAATAAATAAATAAACAAGCATAATGGAATAAAATACAAAAAGAATCTCTTATTCTTTGTTTTTATTTTTAAGCTTATGATTGCTTCAGAATTCAAATCCATCTCAGAGTCCAAAAAGCAATGAAATTAGTAAAAGTTTACAACTCATTACATGTAAAGTCTTAAATTTGTAATTTTCTTTTTTTATATGAAGATAGTTAAAAAAAAAAAAAAAAAATGAGGAACAGATGTGTTATTATCCCCCCTTCCGCCATCTTGGATTTTTTTTGGCGAGAAAACCCCTTTTCCGCCAAGTAGTAAATGTCGCCAAGCACCCGTTTCTACACATGTTTGGCTCAACGAAAATAAAATGTAAATAATAAACAAAATTCGCTAAACTGGCAAATCAGTAATCCTTGTATGAGCGCTTCGCGCACATTTAACGGAAAAAAACATCGCCGAATTCAGCATTTCTCGCAATATAGCATTCTCAAAATTCAGCAGTTCTCGTCTTGTAGCAATCTCAAAATGTAAAAAACTCTTAAAACAGCAAAATATACCTAAAAAACGAGACTCGCTAAAGTGGCAATCAGCAATAGTTGTATGAGCGCTTCGCGCTCATTTTCCGAAAAAAAAAACATCGCCGAATTCAGCATTTTTCGCAATATAGCATTCTCAAAATTCAGTAGTTCTCGTTTTGTAGCAATCTCAAAATGTAAAAAACTCTTAAAGCAACAAAATATACATAAAATTATCAACATACCTTAACAGACATCTGCTTTCTTGAAACCTACAGCACAAAATATAACACCGCCGTCATTTTCCAAAATAGGCTTAATACGCATTGACACGCTATAAACAAACCCCCCTGTCATGTCAAAATTTCCTCATATTTCTTAATTACTTCAGCAAGAGCGTTTAAACGGACTACAGAAACTATAGTCAATGAAATACATCCAATAAATGTAACATAAAAATAAAAAGACAGCCATAGAACACGATATCAAAGAGTATCTGGTACAAGAGTCAACCAACCGTCAGCCACGACACCCGGCAGTGAAATGAATATGAATGTTCACGCTCTCGCGTCGTAAAGAAGGGGGTTGCCATAATAAGTTACTAGACGCCAAAAGCCGGGGTTGCCAGAGCGATAAAAATCGCCAAATACTCAACATCGCGGAGGGTGGGATAATAACACATCTTAGCCAAAAATGATTTTGTAGTTAGAAGTTTTACTTTCATGAAGTTTATTTGAATTTTTTATGCTGTAAAGAAAAAGACATTCTTATATGCTTGTACCTATAATTATGTAATGTCTTGTATGTTGCCTGTGTACTATGTTCTATATTAGTAAAATATTTGGCTGAATCCCAAAACAGCCTAGACACTTGACAGCGTTCAATTTGGCGAGGCAATAAATGGATTTTTCTTGTTACCAGTTCGTTTCGTAAATTCTTTCCACACCTGCAGTGGTCTGATCTTGAATTGGGATTGGTTCATTTGTTGTGTATTGGATGGTTACGCCTTCATGAAAACTATTATTCACAGTTAGCTCAGCGGTGTTTTGACAACTGAACTCTGCATTTGTAAAAATAGAATGTCGGCAAGTCAAAAGTTTGTTGTTGTTAATATTTTTTTTTTTTTTTTTTTTGCTGTTTTTAGTTGTAAAATTTAATAGTTAAAGTACCTGTGTAGTTTAATTTGAAATTGTGAGTATTTGTTCATTTTTTTTTTTGCTGGGAAGTTAAATAAAGTTTGACTAAAAATTTACGAAATTATGGCAATTCAACATTTTTTAGAGTTGGTTTTCAAGAAAGGAGATGTCTGTTAAGGTATGTTAATAATTTTATTCACTTTTTGTTGTAACGTTTTATATTAGCCGTTTATTGTATATTTCTCATGTATGCTGTCCTTATGAGTTTTGTACATTTTGAGATTGCTACAGACTAGCGAGAACTGCTGAATTTTGAGATTGCTACACAGCGAGAAATGCTAAATCCAGTGATGTTTTTTTTCATGTTAATGAATGTGTAAGCATTCATACACGATTACTGATTGCCGCTTAATGAGTTTTGTACACTTTGAGATTGCTACAGAGCGAGAACTCTGTATTTTGAGACTGCTGAATCCAGTGATGTTTTTTTTTTCGGTTAATGAACGCGTAAGTGTTCATACACGATTACTGATTACCACTTTAACGAGTTATCTGATTGCTACAGAGCGAGAACTGCTGTATTCAGTGATATTATTTTTTTATGAACGCAAAGCGTTCAAAGTTCCGTAAATTAGAAATTATTTGTTCAATGTTTACTCTGATATAGGCATGTACTTTAAAATATTAAATGATGCCATGATTTTTTCTGAAAGTTGTTGAGAAATGAAAATTTTAATCATTAAATCGTTACTCTGATTTGGAAAGGTACTTTAAAAATTTCACATTTTTTCAACAAATTTTGTTTAAATCATTTGTTTTATTTTGAATCTCATAAAAATCAGCTTTCCTGTGTTTTCTAATACGTCGTTATTTATAAATGTTGTATTTCCTATGAGTCCAGGTGATGGCGTAGTAAAAAACAGTCTGGAAGCATTGAGGGAAGTGGACCAATCACGTTACTTTTTAGGTTGGCGTATGTGGGGTGTTTGGCGCTTGTCAGAAAAGTCGCCAAATGGGGGTGTCTCGCCTGTTTTGGGATTCTGCCAAATATTTTAATGTGCTAAAATACATTTTTTTTTTTACTTCAGTTGTTTATGTAATGGCTTTTATGTATTATTTTTTTTTTTCAAAATTACCTGAAATGACATAAATTCATTAAATGTAATATGTTGTTTAAAATTTTAAATATTGCTAAAAATTGAAAAAATCCACATTTTAGTTTTTTTGGTGGGCTTTTTCAAGTGGGGCCCAGTCTGAAAAAACCCACAGGGAATTTTCCGACTGCGTCCAGCTTTGCAAACCCTGGTAGTAATAGAAAACTTTGAATTTTATACTATGCTAATGCTAATGGCCATTTAGAAAATTTCATTTATTGTTAAGATTTTATGACCCATGTGCAATTGGTCAATTTCCAGTAATGGACACCCCATCGCCGTGCAGACATTGCTGAAAATGCAATTTCAGTAATGTTCAATACGTTCATAAAAATCTTTTGACTTAACTCAAAACCTAAGTAATGAAATTTAATTTTTAATTTGCACTTACCAGAATGTAATAACACCAACCAATTTTTTTATAAATAGCTGCTTTTAATTAATTTTGTGTGATTAATAAAATTTTCGTTATTTTAATCAAATTAATTTTTTTTTTTTTTTACTTTGCCTTGCATATTTTATAATATGGCAATCAATAAAATAAATCAGAAAGCGGAGAATATTGTTAGGGCATAGAGAAAAGAGGGGCTCATAGGGTTTAATATCTCCCCATTTAAATAAAAACAATTAAGTTACAGAAGTTGTTAAAAATAAATGTTAAAATGTTCTGTCTTAAATATTTACTTATTAATCCCCCCCGCCACCCCCCCAAAAAAATGTAATGTGGCCTCAAACAGTAGTTCTGCAATTTTATTTTGAAATTATATCCGAGTTTCCCCTAAGTTTAAAAGATTTGGTCAAAGAAAATTATGGAAATTGCCAGACATATATTGCTGGAAATCCGAATTAAGTCATTTTTTACTATGGTAGCAATTTTTTTAATGCAAGTTCAAAGCAACATGGAAAATCTGGAAAGTAATTGTGGAAATTTTAAAATATATAAGAAAAATCAGGGATTTTACAAATATTTTCTAAAAAGTCATGGAAGACAAAAATAAAGCGGGGTGTTCTTGGGAAAAAAAAGTGTGACATTCGTCAAAAGACTGCAAAACAATTGCTAATTTTGTCAAATGATTGCGGAAATAAATAGCTAATTTTGTTGTAAGCCCGTTTGGTCATCGAATTTTTTGAGATCTGACCAGGCAAATTGGCAGACATGTTTTGCTGAGAACCCTGTAGTTAACCAGAGACATGTTTATTATACTGTCATAAAATCAGGAGCTGTTGATACTATATATAGATATTAACTAAAAACTTCTTTCTTGTGTGCAAAGTAGCTGTAAACTATACAAATTAGATTTGGAAAATAAGCACAAAATAGAAGAAAAAAGGTAGTAAATGAAAAGACTGGCAAGATAGATAGGAAAAAAAAAATAAAAGCCTTATGAGAAATGGGAAAATATTAGAAAAGCTGCTGAATTAGAAGAAGAAGGAAATGAAGTTATTTTTTTGAAATGGAATTAAAAAATTGCCTCAGAGATAGCAAAAAGTAGTAGCCAGCGATAAGCAATACTTTGATTAATCTGTTCATTCATTTTGTTTTGAAATAAATGCATATTTGAACACAATAAAACAGACCAAAATAATTTGTACTACTTGAATATTAATGTCTTCAGGTTTCATGCACACAGAATAATTGCTTTGCCAATATGTCAGTAAGATTAACTTTATTTTAAGTATACAGAGTGTTTCACTAGGTAGTTACACAGATCTTGTCTGGGTAGTTACACAGATCTTGTTTGGGTAGTTACACAGATCTTGTTTGTTTCTTTGAGAATCATTTTACCATATAGTAATATTGGCTTTATTTAATATGAAATTTCTGGAATTTATTAAAGTAATGCAAGAGTTATTTGGAAATTGTCGTATTATAATTTAAGTACTACAGGCAAATATCTTTACAAGTTTTTAATCTGTACTAGTTGGCACCAAACGTTCTCCAGATTAATAGAATATTGTGTTGATTATGAGTAATTTTGTTTTTCTGAAGAACATTTTGTTACCATATTTAGTGTAATATAATATAAATATGAAATCTAATAATGTAATATATTATCCCATAAAAGCTCATTTATAAAAGAAATTATATATTTAAAGAATAATATATGCATTGAAATTTGATATACATGCAAAGTTCATTAATCCATAGTGTTGACTATAGAAAAAAAGGGCCGCCGGGTGGAATTTTTTAAAAAAGGGAACACTATTCTAAAAAAGAGTACATCTTTTCAAAAAGGGAATACTATTCTAAAAAAAGGGCCTATTTTTTTTCAAAAAGGGCACACTTGTACCTTGTTCACTAAAAATATTTTTAACCGGTTTGTTTAGAGCCCTAGTATTTGCGATATTTTCCCAAGATCAATTGAATTACCACGGGACACATAGGAAATGTAAAAAGGGCAGCCGGGCGCATCAGAAGGGTTTAAAAGAGCCGCCGGGCACTGCGCCCTGCTAAAGCGACTTAGAATCAACACTAATCCGCACAAGCTGGGACCAAAGGTTGTGCAGATTATAGAGCAATATAGATTATGAGACATTTTATTTTTTCTGGAGATCATTTTAATACCATATTCAGTTATAGTATAAGATAAATATGAAATCTAATAATTTAATTTGCTATCTCATAAAATGCAATTTTTCAAGTGCTTTTAGTAAAGAAATTATATATTTAAAGAGTAATAAATACATTGATAATTTGATATTTATGAAATTTTTTTTACCGTGATCAATTGCCAAAGTTCATGTTTTTTTCAACGATCTTTGACAAAATTCATGCTTTTTACCACGATCAATTTACGAAATTTGCAATTTTTTCTTCCGTGTCTTGCCAAAATTTGCAATATTTTTCCCCGACAGATTGGCAAAATTCGCTGTGATTCCGCGATCTTTTGACGAAATTTGCAATATTTTTCCTCGATTGTTTACCGAAATTCGCAATATTTTTCCAAGGTCATTTGGCGAAATTCTCAATTTTTTTGTGATTATTTGCCAAAATTTATAGTTTTTTTTCCACAACTATTTTATGATATTTTTCAATGATCGTTTCACAAAATTAAAGTTTTTTTCCACAATCGTTTGATGAAATTCAAGTTTGTTTGTTTTGTTTTTTTTCGCAATCAATTACCGAAATTTGCGTCTCTTTCCACGATCATTTCATGAGTTTTTTCAACGATCTTTGATAAAATTCATGTTTTTTTCCTATAATCATTTGGCAAAATGTGCAATTTTTGACGATATTCGTGACTGAAAAATTCGAGACGGGAGACGGACGTCGCAGACTTTTTTTTCTCTTTTGCAGGCTCTTTTTCATCGAACTTTTATTTTGCTTCATATTTTTTGTTCAGCTCTTTATTCCTTAATACAAAAAGTTGAGATTATTATTAATAAAAAGCTGTAAAATGCCTAAAAACGCTACAGGCAAGTGAATGCTTAATTAATTAACGCTTCAATTGTAAAAATATTTTACCTGCAGATTATTTTTTGGCCCTAAAGTATCTGTCGCAAACACTTGGAGAAATTTCTGCTACTGGGACCACTGAGTACATAAAGTGGTTTAAAAAGGGCTTGCCAGGTGCATAAAGTAGTGAGAAAGGGCTGCCTAGCACCTTGCCTTGCCAATTTGGCATAAAATCAACACTATAATGTTAAGTTGTTTAAGTTCTAAATACTAAGTGTAAATACTAATAGTATTATAAGTAAGATTTTTCTTGGTTTATCAGGGGTCGATCCTGGCACAATTTGGGTCCTATTTAAGGCCCCTTTGCATAAATCTATTTAATAAAATTGGCCCCTTCACAAAATAAATTTTATAACGGGCCCCATTACAAAAATGAACTTAATAAAACAGGCCACTTCACAAAATTCCTTTTAATAAAATAGGCTCCCTTTGTAACATTCATTTTCATAAAAACTATTTTAAAATGTGTAATTTCTAAATTTACAAATTACATGGACAGTTGACATGGACATGGACATTACAATTGACATGGTTTTATTTATAAAACCATGTCACGAAAAACGAACTTTAGCAAGAGGATTTAAAGAAGTTTTTGTTAATAAATTCTTATTTCGAATTTGAGTAACTGGATGTCAACTTTAGGTACAAAATGTTATACAAAAATCACTTACTTTTCAGAAAATGGGCCCCAAGAATAAAAACCTGCGTCGACTCCTGTTATATTTAAGGCTGTTCTCAAATCCAAAAGAATTAAAAAACCCAATTCACTGGTATCATTTAAGTGCTCAATTATATATTTAAAAAAATTCTAGTTGAATATGATAAATACTTAATATTACAACCTATTTAAATTATTTATTTTCATGAGTTTCAGGGGAGTGTAGTGATGTTACATCAATTCAAGGAGACAGTTGTGCACCTTAACTCTGTTCATTTTGGCATTCAAGCAAAGGTAAATATCTGTTAATTTGCTGTATTTGTAATGTAAATTGAATTTTTTGCATCTAAAACTGTGTTATTGTATGTTATTTGCGAACTTTGGGGCTCTTTAACATGTTTGACAAACTTAAATTTACACATTTAGACCATTTTTTACACTTGTACAATTAGAATACTTATTCTTAACTCTCTTTTGCAAAGTTTCTCTCAAGCTTCATTTCCCTCCCCCGCCCCAATACTATGAATTACTTTTTAGTCGTTTGCAATAAAAATAAATACTTATTATGAGGGAGAGGGACTATTTAGTATTGTCAAATGATGAAAAAAGTTTGTGAATCCCGATTTAGTCTGTCACTTCATCTGTGTGAACTTTATATGAGTTTTTGTTATGTTATATTGGTGGTAGATGGTAGATATAATCAAGTTATTTTTAACTCTGATTTAAAACTAATTAGTTTAGTTGACATCTTATAAATTAGAATTTATCAATCCTGAGTGTATCATTTAGTTCTGCTTTAGATCCATGAATTATAAAAAGTAAAACTTCTTTAACACAAACACATACAGCAAGCATATGAATTTTGAATGCTTTTTATGTGTTTTTTTTTTCTCCATTTGTTTTCTTTGTTAAAATTTTGCTATATTTGACATTTAAAGGCATAAAAATTTTCATCTTTTATTTTCATCTTTATTTTGAAATAAACACTACACTGCTTTCAACCACAAACACTATTTTCTCTAAAGGCTTTATTTCATAATTTTATTTTGTGGCAGAAAATTCCGTTGCACAGTTAAAAGCTGAAAAAAACTTTGGGTCTCTGTGTAGAAAGTTGTTTTAGAATTTACCAAACACAAAAATATTTTTAAGAATCCTAAAACTGTCACATGCAATAAAATTTATTTAAAGGTATATTTAATTTTTTATTCTGTTTTACTCATTATTATTCAATATCAGGGCGGGAGACTGTCGTCCAAAAAATGTCACCCTTTTCCTGAAAATTTTGCATTTTGAAATTACGATTAACTCCCACGAACGCCTTGCAAATTTCCTGATATTTTCACGTGACTAATTGACACATTTTGCGTTTTTTTTTAAACTGCGAAAGATCGTTGAAACTCACGAATTTTTGATGCGACTGACAGACAAATTTCATTATTTTTTTTCCACAACCAAGTGGCGAATTCAGGGGTGAACGAAATTTCCGAAACACGAACTAATTTTCCGAAATACGAAAATCCGCGTTACGAATTTTCCAAAAATTTAAGGCATTAGGTTCTGAAACTTGTGAAAAATTGGTCATCAGTTCAACAGAATAATATCGTCAATTTCGACAAATGATCGCCGAAAAAATCAATTTTGTCAATCGTTCGAGGAAAAAATCGCCAATTTCGTCACAAAGGATTGCGAATAAAACAAATTTTGTCAAAGGATCGCGGAAAAACGTGTATTTTGTCAGATTGCGGGAAAAAAAACTTGAAATTCATCAAAGGATCGCAAAAAAACGCAAATTACATCAAAGTATAGCAAAAAAATCATGAATTTCGGCAAAGGAACGCGAAATAAATGCGAGTTTCGGCAAAGGCTCGCAAAAAAAGAGAATTTCGTCAAAGGATCGCAGAAAAAACTAATTTCGTCAAAGGATCGCGGAAAAAAGCTAATTTTGTCAAAGGATCGCGGAATAAACACGAATTTAGTGTTTAGCCAAACGGCCGCTGAGAAAAAAAATCACTAATTTCATCAAAGCATCGCAAAAAAAATACGAATTTTGTCAAAGTATCGCAAAAAAACACGCTTTTCGTCAAAGTATCGCGAAAAAAACACGCATTTCGTCAAAGAATCGTGAATTTCATCCAAAGATCACGAAAAAAAACCCGCAAATTGAATTTCGTCAAAGAATCGTGCAAAAAACTCGAATTTCGTCAAATGATCGCAGAAAAACGGCAAGTTTTGTCAAAAGATCACGAAATAACGGCAAATTTCGTCAAAAGATCGCAAAAAATGGAAATTTCGTCAAAGGGGCACGAAAAAAGTCATAGCTAGTGGTGGGAGTGATCCCCCCTCATCCCCTCTGTTGTAACCTTTCAGAAAATTTGCTGTCAGTTTCAGATTTTTTTTTTTTTACTCAGAATCACTCCTGCTTTCTTACTTTTTTAAATAAAAAACAGTTTGCATCATTATTCTGAGTTGTTGATTTAAATTGCTTCAATGGTATTCTGTCCTGCCTGCATTAATACAGACATGACAAAATAATTAATGCAAATCTTTAAAAAGCACGTAAAATAACAGTGGGTTTCATATTTTTTTCTCCCTCCCAAATAGCTCAACTCCCTTCATTTATAAATGTTGGTAGGGAGACTCCCTTCCTATGAAAAATTGAGTTTCAAGCCCTGAATACCTTTTATTACTACATATATTCATATAAGTAAATAATTTTTTTTTTCCCCTGTAAAACTTTGCAGTGTGTGTGCAGCACGCTTGCTCTATGGTACCATAGACAGTAGGGACCTGGTTAGAGATTTTTTTTTTTTTAAGATTTTGCTGTGTGTGTGCAGTAGCATGCATATTCACAATACCTGCTCGGTTCAGATTGGCCACAGGTATTTCTCATTTTATTTTTCTGGTATAAGATATTGAATATTCAGAAATAATTATGAAGCCGATCGCTATATAATAGAATAATGGAATTGTTATTTAACCATCCAGACGCTGGCAACGCTCATATCGCATTTCACATATTCTATACAATTCCACAGGGAATGCTATTTTTGTGTTCTAGTGGGCTACTTTTTAAAAATTCAGATTGCTTGATTCCCACCACTTTTTTTAAAAACGATTTTTTTATACTTCAGCTTATTATCACATTATTTAATCTGTAATTAAATAAAGTGACTATTTCTACTTCAAAAAAGTGTGGGAATCAAGCAATCTTAATTTTAAAACTTAAAAATATGCTACGGTTTTATCCAAGAAAATTAAAAAGTCGTCCACGGCTGGAGGGTTAACTCTTTTAGGATCTATCGTCCTATAAAGAGAACATATGTTTTCATTGAATATTATTTTGTCTTATTAGTTTTATTATCATCTACATCTAGTAATGACAGTATTCTAATCTTAATTATATTATAAATGTGAAAGTGTGAAAATGTTTGACTGAGGTCAGCATTAAATCAGCCTTTTCATTCATTATCCACCATATTAATTTTTTTTCAATATGCAACATTTTCACCTAAGTTAATAAAATTTACAATTTTATATGTTTCTAATACATAAAATAAAAATTATAGATAAACATAAAACACGCTTTCAGTCAAATTTTGCATTTTGCACATATTTGTGCAATATTTCCAGAAAATATATTGAAGTTTCTCTATTAATATTTTTAACATAAATTAAATATTTGTGCAATATTGACATTTTCCTGAAGATAATTACAATGTATAGCAATTTTTCTGCAGTATTGACATTTCACTGCAAATGTTGGCACAATATAGCTGATACTGTTTTTTCGAGTAATTACGTTTCTGTATTTTTATAATCTTTATTTCCAAATAATAATCATTGCCTTACTTATTCTCAGAATTTATATTACAAATATTACTATTTGGATGAAATATTAGTTTGAAAAAAAATCAGAAACACAATCACTTTTTAAAATATGTAAAATTTATTAAGTAAAAATTTTGCACATTCGAAAAAAAAAAAAATGAATAGAATGGATATGACAAAAGTTATTTAATCCCCAGTTTTGCAGTTGACTTCAGTCAAACTTTTTCACACTTTTGCATTTATAATATTAACAGGATTAGGATTTTATCATTATAACATGGAGATAATAACAAAACTACTTGTTAAAGACAAAATAATACTCAATGAAAAGACATGTTCACTTTATAGGACGCTAGATCCCGAACGGTTTGAATAAAAATTCCATGTTTCTATGAGACAGCGATCGGCTTCATATGTGTTTCAGAATATTCAAAATTTCGTACCAGAAAAATATATTGTTTAACCCTTGAGGGGCGGTGGGATATATTATATCCCACCTATAGGGTTTAATCTAGGAAAAAGGGATTTTTAGCTTTTGGGCTAGTTGCAGCCAATAACTTCTAGCCAAATAAAAATAGCTTTAGCCAAGAAAAAAAAAGTTTTATTTATACAAAATTTCTATATACATGAGTATTATTTTTAGTTATGCAATATACAAACAAATACATCACTCTGTAAGATTGACCCTTCGAGATTTGGCTGTATACCACACAGCAAATTCTTTTTTTAATAGAATTTCTTTTCAAAATTCCCCTTCCAAATTAATCATTATTAAGTTACTTAAATTCTTGATTGTCAGTTTGTTTCTCAAGTCAATTTTTGTTATATTCATGAGACTGAATCCCCCTTCACAGTCTGCTGTAGACAACAAAAGTGATGCTACAAATTCATACAAAGAAGTCACATTCGAAACATGCCAGCTGGGAAACCATTACATAAGTAGTACCAATCATATATGTGCCACTCTTCAAGGAAAGGAATAATGGGAAGGTGTACTCACACTGTGTCTCTTCGCTATGCGGGGACTTCGTTTGTGGTTCAATCGGTTCTACATTGTTTATTTTTTTTATAAAATTTTGCAGTGCATGTGCAGCAAATCTGCTATATAGGACCACAGGCAGGGGGGATCAGGTTCAAGGTTCATCCGATTCGAGATTGTTTTTTTGGAAAAAATTCATGCTATAATCTGTTCGAGATTTTATATTACAAGATTACAAATAAATTAGAGGCCCCAATGAAAGGAGTTGCCCACTAGTGGGAAAAGTCAGCTAGTTTTATGTATAATAAGTGTTATCAGCTGGTTCTTTCTAAGTTTTATTTTGTTATTTTCATTTCTGAATAAATCTGCTTTTTAAAAGCATTTATTTTGTTTATTGAAAGTATTAAACATTATTAAGTAAAAAAAATTCTATTTTTAAGATATGTTATATTCTTTTAGGTTAAGATATATTAAAGGCGAGGAAGTATTTTGCAATCGTTATTATTTTTTAAACAAAAAACTTTATTAAGAACATGCATTATCTATTTTTAATTAATATAAAATCAGTATAACAACAGTCAACAAATCAGTAAATGTAAAGCATATAAAATCAATTATATATTAAAATATCTGAAAAATAGCTCATTTTTTGCATGAATATCTATAATACCAATCTATTTCATATATGTGAATTTCAAAACATCATGGATAAACAAGGTTTTTTTTTTATATAAAGCTTTTACAAGAGTTAAACTTAACACTCAAATCAATTTTTCTTTTTCATTTCATCAGAGACATAGTAAAGAATTTTATTTTCCATGGCCCCTCTGATTTTGAAGAAATGTTTATATTGGATTTTCCATGAGTTTCATTTTATAACAAAACCAGCTGAGTTTTGCTGTTTTTTTTCTTAACTCCACTGCCTTCAACAACGAGTATCTATGTGGGCTATGCCCGCTCTGATCTCTAGTCTAATGAACCTTTTATTATTGTGTGTGCAATCCACCCGCTTATCACAGATAGAGGGGAAAAATGCACACTTATAGCATAATTCTTTTCTGTCCCCAGTGGTACCTTTCATTTACAGAAATATAATATTAACGGCCTACTTCAGTAAGGCGAAAAGACCCAATCGCTAATGCTATTCCTATGTGGAAAAATTATAAAGATATCTTGGTCGCATTTCAATATTTTTAGATGATTTTTTTTGCAGTGGCTAGCTGAGGTTGATCTGTATGCAGTACGTTTTTTTACTTTTTCGATTTTCATCGGTGATTTTTTTCAAGAGGATATTTTCCTTTTAGGAACCGGTTCTGAAAATGAAAGTGTCCTGATTAAAAATACTTGTAAACGAAATTGAAAAAGTAGAAAATGTCCTGCATACAGATCGACCTCAGCTAGCCACTGCAAAAAAAATCATCTAAAAATATTGAAATGCGACCGAGATATCTTTATAAATTTCTTCCATAGGAATAGCATTAGCGAACGGGTCTTTTCGCCTGACTGAAGTAGGGCCTTAATTTAAAAAAAAAAATGTCTTCATATTCTGTGATTTTTCTACAATTTAAAGCTGTCATCCATGTTGCTGGGATGTAAATATTTAAACACAAAGAATATCCATAAATAGATACTACCTTTCTGTGGAATTGTGCAATGTCAGGCACAAACGGCTTTATTAGACTAGAATGATAAAGACAGGTGTTTCTCTCTCCAGGATTTTCTTGGAGAGACTGTAAAGCTACATGATTTGGCAGCAAGTTACCTGTCTATCTGAAGTTGTGCACCTTGAATCAAGATTTTGTTTAAATTTTCTTTTAAGAATTTTTTTTTATTTAATTTTTAATGCTATTTTTAGCATTTTATACGTTTTGCACTATTTTTTTTTAAGGAATCCCGGTTTACTCCCAATATAGTAAATTTTGTTCCCTATAATTTGTGAAATTCTTCCAAATTTTTTATGCGATTTTCAGTTTCATGCAATTTCAGCAGCATTTGCAAAAAAAATTTCTGAAATAAAAGAATTCTCCGTTAAATTTTGCTGCTACCCTGATTAAACTCAAGTTGCAAGACTATCAAATCGGTTTCTATGGCCAATGTGAATGATGTTGCTGAAAATTTTTATTTTAATCTGGGTTGAAAAAAAAATCACCATAATTCAAGTTTGTTTTGTTAGAGACTGGAGTGGGAATAGCATGGGTTATGCTGCAAAAGCAGTAGATTTTCCAACTCCAGGTTATTTCAATTTGAAATTTGTTGAAGAAAGATCAATTTGCTAAGTTTTGCCAATAGAGCAAATAGTTACAAAATATAACTTATATAATTAGCATCAGTGTTTTATGGAAACAGAAACTGATAAAAAAGAAACAGGCTGAATATAAGGGGATATATGACAAATACAATACATCAAGGCCCCGCTTGTAGAGGCCCTTAATGGGGTAAAAAACATTTTCTAAGCCTTTTAATAAGAATAATAGTAAAAGGGCCTAAAATTTTGAACTTTGTGTTCTCTTTTCCCTCACACTTATATGAGGCTCCCTAAAAAGACTAAATTTAAAAAAAAAATAGAATTTAGAGCCTCCAAAATTTCTTGCATCTGAGCATCAAATTTAAAAAGAATAGTGGCTATCGAAAGACAGATCTGTTTGGTTGAAGGAAGCAACATTAGCAAGTACTGTCGTGTCAATTCTCACTTTTTTTTTTTTTTTTCCTTTTTTGAAATCTAGTTGCGGTTTTTGATTGAGAATTTCAACCCTCGTATTGAAGCAAAATATAGATCAGTAATTCCTAGAAACTCGAAACATAACTTGATGCTAACAATAAAAAAATCCGAAATTTTCTAAAATTCAATATTTTTATTGCAAGTGAAAATGTTTCTACAAAAATTTTATGGGAAGTTTTAAAGCTTCAGCAACAACATGTTGAGAAAGCAATAGAATGTGATCCTTAACTGGTGAGGAGTTGAATTTAAAAGAGAAATCGAGACTGCAACTTCTCCTTATATGGAAATTCATAAACCAAAGCTCTGTTCTTCCAAACAATCGTATATCAAAAAATATTTTCAGCCATGAACTAGCAACAAAACTTTGTACAATATGTTTATAATTATTCAAATTTATTTACAGCATATACTTTTTAATCTTTAATAAATATATTTTTGTGTTTCAGTTGCTTTTTCTATTTAAAAAAATCATAATACCTAACCCCCTTTTATGCACAGGAATATAGTCTCAACATTCGCAGACGTTTCTGCGAACGTTTAGGGATTGCTGTAGTTTAGATTCACAACTATGTTTTGTCATCTGTCTTATTCATCATTTGCATGTCATTTGGGGGTATATTCCTGGATATTATATTCTTTGATGCTAACCTAATGGCTTGTTTTGATAATAAACAACTTTAATTGTATCTCTGTAATTTGATTTTTTAAAACATTTGAAGTTTTTTCTGCAAAACTAATTTTTTTTTTGTTTTTTGTTACAGAAGAATTATAAAAATCTGGAAATAAAAATTTTCTCTAAGAAGATGGCTGTGGATTTTCTTCTTTACCAACTTTTATGGACAAATAGCGTAATTATAACAGGAATAATTTTTCATGTAAAATGTTTGTGTTAACCCTCTGTCTACCAGAAGGGTCCAATGGACCCGACATGTATATTCAAAATATCTATTCAAACCAGAAAATTTCTTCAAAACAAACTAAATGTATAAATCAGACAATAATAAGTTAAATAAACAAATTAAATAGTTTTAAGTAAAAATTCTGGTGTAGAATGTTTTTATAAAACTTGAGTAAAATTCCCGGTAGTTCTAGGGTTAAACTTGATCAACTTGTAAACAAATAATTTTTTTTTTTTTTTACTTTGTTTGTTTTACATTTATTATGAAAAATAAAATTGTGAAAAAATGACATTTGGTTCTAGAGTTTTTTAATATATTTTCTTTTAGGTAAGTCATGTGAAATAACAGAAAAAAAAGTGATGCATTATATGTTTTCTCCTTCTAAGAAAACCTGTCTCTCTGTTTTATAATAAAAGCGGGAGGTTAAATAAAATTAATATATTTTTTATATATATAATATATAATTCAATAAAAATGTGGATTTATGTAAATTATATTTTTTAATTTTTGATGACCTGATAAACTGATATATCATACTAATATGCTAGTTAACTATAAATTAATACTGCTTGAACACGATGCATGAAAGATTCATTGTTGTATAAAGACTGTTATAATTCCAATCAAAATTTCTAGTAAGAAAAGTAAAAATATATTCTTATTATGAATAATGTTTTAGTCCATTTCAGAAAACATGAACGACTAATACATGACTGGCAAACATGTGTGTTTAGTGCCCGTTGGCATCAATATTTCAGAAAATTATCAAAGTGCCTTTTTGAATGTAAAAGGCAAAGAAAAAAAAAGTGGTGGCAGTTGGCTTTCTGGCAATTAGTCATATTTTGAAGCAAAAAAAAAAGTATATGTTGAAAATATGTTTCATAGTTCATGAAATGAGGTATGACGAGGATGTGTTTTTGTGTATAAGAGGGAGGTGGTGGAAAGAAGACGGAATACAACAGCAGCATTACGTTATAGAAATACTTGCATTTTCTTCTATTATACATTAAAGAAATGACGATGTGAAAGTAGCTTTTTTTAATAGACTTAAATGACCAAATTACATACGTAATTTATCTTAAAAAATTGTTAAATTCTAATGATCAATAAATGTTAAAAAACAATTTCCCAGATTACAAAAGTTAAAATGTATTCTCGTATTTTGTTTCATTTTCCAGCTGGATAATTGGAAGAAACATCCAGGTAAGAAATTGCATGAAGTTTGGTTCATATATATAAATAAAATAGAGCATCGAATTTTATATATTTGAATTTAAAAGTTAAAAAAATTTCCATTTTTTTTTTTTTTTTTTTTTTTTTGTAAATTTCATCTTAAATATTATTCAAGGTTGCATTATGGCATGCATTTATCACAAAAAAAATTATTTTTGAGGGGGAAAAAATGGAATTTTACGCATCGTCTTAGAAATCTTCGAAATGCCCCCTGCACGTTCCATATCAATGAAAATCCCCAATATTTTTTATAAAAGTTTGATTTATATATATAAATAAATTAGAGCATCAAATTTTATACATTTGATATTAAAAGTAAAAAAAAAAGAATTAAAAATTTTGAAAATTTTTTTAATTTTTCTATTTTTTTTTTTTTTTTTGTAAATTTTATCTTAAATAATATTCAAGGGTACATTATATGCATTTATCACAAAAAAAAAAAAAATATTTTAATAAAAAGAATGGAATTTTACGAATTTAAAAAAAAAAATTGAAATTTTTTTGAAAAAATTAAAAAAATTTTAATTTTTTTTTTAAATTCAAATATATAAAATTCGATGCCCCATTTCATTTATATATATAAACCAAACTTACATAAAAAATATTGGGGATTTTCATTGATATGGAGAACACAGGGGGCATTTTGAAGATTTCTAAGACACCGCATAAAATTCCATTTTTTTCATAAAAATATTTTTTTTTTGTGATAAATGCATATAATGTACCCTTGAATTATAATTAGGTGAAATTTACAAAATATAAAAAAAATTATTTTTAAGGATTTTAAGGTCCCTTGTCCCCTTAAGTTGAAGTTTGTTCTGTTTAAGGGAGATGAATAGATAAGGCTCATTTATGCTCCATTGGATTTTTTTTTTAAGTGTTCTTATAAAATTTAGGATCTAAATGCATTTTGTTCTATAACTCTTTTTTTAAATTAATATTTAACTTTTAATAAGAAGTGCTTATAATACCATAACGTTTTTAATTGAAGTATATGATAAAACATTTATAAAAGTCAGGCTGGTGTTATGAGCACTTCTTTAAAAAAATTGAAATGTTAAAATTTCCTAGGCCTGTTCCAAATTTTACGTAGTATATTTAAAATCTTTTTCAGATAAAAATTACAAAATCTATTATTTAGATTCTAAATTTTATCAAAATATTTTTTAAAAGAAAATTTTTTTGGCTCTGCCCCCCCCCCCCCCCCTCTCTTCCAAAAAAAAACCTCATTTACTGAACTGTTCTGAGGGCCTTAAAAAGTAAAATTCTGGCCAGCTTCTGGCTTGCATTCGTTAATTATGCCCATTGATGGTATGAATGTGGCTAGCTTCTGGCTTGCATTCGTTAATGATGCCCATTGATGGCATAAGTGTGTTTCTCTTGTGGCCAACTTTTACGTAAAATAACCCTTAATGGCATAACTGTGGCAAGCTTTTATTCATGAATGCCATTAAATGTATAATTGTGGCCAGTTTGAGGTTAAATATCAGTTTTGGCTGACCGTTGATGGCGCGTTTGTGGGCAACTTCTTGTATTTACGGCCAATTCTCTTGTGGCCATATTGTGTCCGGCGTGATACTTTTTTGACGGAGCCGTAACGGCCAATGATAGTGGGCCCTAATCAAACACTTGCGGCCAAGGCTAACGAACCCATCAGTGGCCCGTAAGTTCTGTGTTTGTTGGGCAGTCAGTCCTTTTTGGGACACCCGGTATAATTGCCATGTATTGTTATTCTGATAGAAAGCAATTGAGCAGTGTTTCCCCCTTTTCTATAAAAGCATCGATTCTTGCCGATAACGGTGGCAAATTTTTAATTTAATCTGATTTTCAGGGACTCACTACAAAATATTGTTATGCGGAAGAAATCGATTATAGTTTAAGATATGCACCTTTTATAGAAAATTATAAAATATTTATCCATTCTTTAGCATATAAATATTAATTTCTGCAAATTTCATTCATTTTTTTGTTCCAAATGCATAGCTGTTAACTATTCCTTTTCTTCTGTTAATCGCAGAATTCTGCAATTAATTAATATTAAATTTAGGAAAATATTACTATTCAGAAAGAGTGATAACTAAAAGTGGAATATTTGACAGCTAAGTATATGCTGATATATATATTTAAAATTTTTATTTTGCTAAAGAAAACTAGTCGGATGTACCAATTCCGAAACTTTCTTCTATCTCATACCGGAAAATTCGCTATCACACTGCCAATATTAAACGGCAATCTATGCCCATCATGAGGATTCTAAAGATATGAAATTCCGTGCATTAGGTCTTGAGGTATGGCTATCTCTGGAATCGTGTAAATCCAGCAAATTTCTTCCTAGTAGCGCAACCCATTGGGTACTTTATACCAAAACCACCAAACAACCACATATGTCAAAGTCTAACCGAATCTGAAGTTTGGGGAAAATCCGCGCATTAGTTTTTGAGATAAAGTTATTGCGAAAATCATGAAAATTCCAGCAAAGCAGCGCTACCTATTGTACGATTAACCCAAAACCTAAACAGTGTGTTAACATCTAATCTTGTGTTAACATCTAATCAAAATGTAAAAACCGTCAATTCATGTCAACGATTAAGTGAATCTGAAGTTAGATAAAAATTCGTGCATTAGTTTTTGAAATAGAGCTATTGCGGGAATTGTGAAAAATGCAGCACAGCAGCGCCACCTTTTGAGCTATTTACACGTACACGTAATCAGCATCAAGTCATAACAAGGACTAACTGAATCTGAAAGTTCATGAAAATCCATGCATTAGGTCTTGAGATAGAGCCATTGCGGAAATCGTAAAAAAATGCAGCATAGCAGCGCCACCTGTTGAGCGACTTGTACCAACACGCAATCAGCATCAAGTCATAACAAAGACTAACTGAATCTGAAAGTTCATGAAAATCCGTGCATTAGTTCTTGAGATAGAGCCATTGCGCAAATCTTTAAAAATGCAGCACAGCAGCGCCACCTTTTGAGCGATTTGCACCAAAAACTAATCAGCATCAATTTATATCAAGGACTAATTAGATATCATTTTTTATTAAATGCCGTGCATTAGTTCTTGAGATAGAGTGCCCACAAAATATGTGTCACACACAGACACACAGACAGACGGACAGACAGACAGACTCACAGACAGACATTTTGTAAAAACATGTTTTGGGGGTTTTCTGACCCCTAAAACGTGTAAATCCGTCGAAAACCGGAATTCGAAAATTTTCATGAATCCAACACTTTCTTCTTGTAAAGATAGAATAAAGGAAAAAAATGCTTTAAATTTTGCATATAATGTACGAAATATCAATATGCAGATTGGAGTGTCAGGGGGAGGAGGGCGGTACGGATGCTGTACCGGTATCGCAGAATATTAGTGCTCCGGTACTTATTTTGTTAGAAATTAAGCCCTGAATGCGACATGCAAAACCTGAATATGCCTAAATAGTAATCATTCTTCTCCATTCAGAAAAAGTAATCTAGTTTGCATTGTATAGAAAGTGACGAAAAGGTGTACAAATGAACTATTTGTTAATGAATCCAACAATTTGAAGTAAACAGCACAAATTACCGAATTTGCATGCTATGTTTTCCTCATTCATTAATAAAACCGTAATGTGTAAATAATGCACTAAGATTCACATTTCTTAGAAAACTTTCGCATATTTTCACATAAATATATCGACTGCCATGCTTAACACCATCAATTTTATCGTGTGATGTATGAGAGGAAACGATAAATTAAATCTTACTTCGTCATTTGAAAGTGACACTAAATGAACCTGAAACTGTGATTTTCTGAGCTGTGATGACGTTCGAAGTTTGAAGCAATCCATCAGATTAATGGAAGGGTTTTATGTATCGAATTTCAGTTGCTGGTGAATTATAAATCCATGTTATTTATCCTTTGTTATTGTACAATATTTATATTTGGTAATTAAACGTTATATGGAACAGACATTAAATTATTAAATTTCCTTAAAACAACTTTCAGCAAATCTGTTAATTTTAAAAAAGTTATTAATGCGGATGAAAATAGGTGAATTAAGTTTAATAAAATGTAGTACTTAATTGATTATTTCATTAAAATTCGTATAAAGCACAATTAAATGTACTAAAATTGCTTTTATTTGTACATATCTAATATAAAATTATTAAAAATACATTAAAGTACCTTAAAAATACATTACAAATCAAATTAAAATCCCAAAACTTTTTCGGCCGAATTCACACGGCCATCGTCAGTGGTTATTAACACTTAAATGCACGTTTTTAAAAAAAAATTTCGAAAAAATTATATATGATTCTCTGAAAGGTTTATTACACAGGAAAAATAATGGAAAAAATCACAAATGCATTATTCATATAATAAGTCCATCTTTTCTTCTGTTGCACATCTGCAATAAAACTAAAAAACTACTGTCGTGTGACTGTTTTACGCTAAAATATTGGAAATTGGTAAATATTTTAATAAGTATGTCTCCAAATAACTTATTTTATATTATTATTTATTTTATAAAACTTAATATTCAACCCTTTAATTCCCGCGATTGAATACGTTCTAGAAATTACGTAGTCTAGATAATCTGACTTTACATCAGAAAATTTCAATGGTTAATTTTGCTTTATTTAAAAACGGAATGTTTGTTTTTTAATTAAAGGAAATTTTGCTATTTTAATTTTCTGGTGTGAATTAGGTATATGCGAATAAAAAAATTCAAAACTGTGTTGTTTGCATATATGCAAAGCTGCGCATTAAAGGGTTAAATGTTGTTATTTCTCTTTGCGCTTATTCGTCAAGGAGAGACTATTGTAATTTACTTAACCGCTCTATGACGCTAACAAATTGCGCTTGAGTCACTTCAGTATGATTGGGATATTATTTTTAATTATCTTTATTTTAATTATCTTCAAAGGGAGAAAGAAATCACTTAATACAATACGCCATTAAAGAATGGCTTTGAAAAAAATCTTTTTTTTTAAATTTAAGTCTAAAAAGAAGTGTGATATAGTATTTCCTTAAGCAGTTTTTCAAATATATTTTTTTAATTTAAACATTTTATATAAAAACTATGTAGTGAAACTGATTATTATATACATATACATCATGTCGTAATTATATGATATTTTAAAACTACAGGATTTTAATTCGCTTTGTATAATAATTAACTTTAAAAATATCCTTTAACAAATGTTACCTTGTTTAATTGGTACTTAATTAGACTTCAAAGGAAAGAAAAGAAAAGAACATACTTTGATTGAAATAACTACAAAGTTTTTTTCTTTATTATCACAGGCACAGAAGTTTTAATTAAGAACATTATTTTCTTTTGAATACATCTATGATTCTTCTAGAACTCGTTATTGTTTCCTATGTTTTCTTAAAAGCTTTTTTGTTATTAGTTGATGAAAAAAGTTCGTATTTGATAATATATAAATACAGGGTGTTGCCAAATTCGACCAACAGATTCAGAAGGGTGATTCTAATGGAGTTATATGAATGGCTGGACATATAGTGTGGAGGAGACATATAGTGTATTGCCTATGTGTTACGAGTGAAGTAACTGAGAAGGTTCTCACAAAATGGCGGCTGATTTTTTACATCAGATAAAGAATTTATGATTACTGCCGAATAAACTTCCACCAGTAAATTTTTAATAGAAAATTTTGCCTTATTTTACCGAATTTTTCACGAAACATTTCCATCACACGCACGCACACACATATATATATATGGTTAAATTTTCTATTCTATTTTACTGGTGGCAGTTTGGTCAGGTATGATAATCTTTTTCATTGGCATTGAGTGGAAGTTGTTTAGCTTGTCACAATATGGCGGAAACGCAGGGCCTAACTACCGCCGAAGTATACTTCCACCAGTAAAAATGAATATCTGTTTTTGCCATTATTTATATCTCAAAATTTGCATTGATAAAGCGTTTAAATACGGAGAAAATTTCTATTTAAATTTACTTGTGGGAGTTAGCCCCGGCAATAAACAATCCCAGCGAACGCGGTTACAGTTGAAGTATCACTACTTTAGGGATATGTCAGTTCCTCTTTATTAATAGTTCCATGGTGATCAAGATGGCTTCGAGAGGAACAAAAATTGTAATGGGACATGGTGTCGCAAACCACATGTCATGTTCTGAGGAACATATTCTATTAGAACTATGGCTATATATTATTTTCTTGCCTGTATATTGTCTGTGTACAGGGAATTTTAAAGTAACACACTTTTTTATCTGAAATTTAATCCGAGCTAGTGAGTTATACAGAGTAGGTGAAGGAATGTAGTTTATGAATAGAGTGGGGTCCCTGCTATTCAAATGCATACCTGAGTTAAGGCAGACAAAAGGATTTCACCAGATAACGAAATAACGGACGTCAAGGTAGGTGACAGAGGGAGGGTCAGAGGATTGGAAGAAGGGAAGGGGACCCTGATGGCAGAAGGAAAACCCTGTTTATGTTTTTGGGAGATGAGTGATATAGCTGAGGGAGATGAGTGAAGGCGTATAGCTGAAAGTGGGTGGTCACTTTCTCGCAGACTGCAGTGGATGTCTGGAACTCAAGGTATGAGTAGTTCCAGAGTAGCTCGTGGATAGAGCGTGATTATGCGGTGAAGCTCTTGGAGTATAGAGCTAATGTGTTGGGAGATTAATAGTGATCTCCGATAAATCTAATTTAACTAGCGTAGGGTGAGAGGAATATAAAGTAGTTTAACAGTACACAGTAAGTACTTACTATATTTAATTTAATGTTGGACCGGATCACCTATATCCGAGTTCTTAATTGTAAATAGTGTCTCGTTATCTGTAAATAATGTGTAAATAAATTGTTAGTTCAATTTAATTGAAAGAGTTGATTTTCTTTTCAACAATCCTCTCATATCGTGGCCGGAGCACCCAGTGGAATTTTAGCGTGGTAATTCCGGATCGTCGAGCGGAAGTTTAGAGTGCTAACAACCGAGCGTAGAGTGGCAGTACAGAGTGTGTGTGCCCTATCGTCGTTACAGTGAATCGAACTAAAGTGTTTGTGCCCTATCATCGTTACAGTGAATCGAACTAGTGTTTGTGTCCTATCGTCGTTTATAGTGAATCAAATTACAGTGTGTTACAGCCCGAGTGTTGAAAATATATTTCATCAAAGTGACTCTAAAGTGTGGAATATTGAGTTCATCGTGGAACTATTTGTGAGCAGCGGAATACCCCAGCAGATAAAGTGCAAGGTAAGGTGTTTTGATCATTCTTTTCTGCTGACATTCTCGAACCAAATGTGTTTTTTGTGTAATTAATGGTAATTTAAGATAAATTATGTGTAAATTTGGATAATTTATGGGCAATCAAATAATTGCGTTGAAATAGGTATGAGACATTAACAGCCATATTTACTATTGTTTTAACCCCTTGGAGACGAGAGTCTTTTACAGATATTTTAATCTTTTATCACAGGTTTTTTAAAACTGAAATTTTTGCCTAATTGAATCGGGAAAATTCTCGGATTAAATAAGGCAAAATTTACAGTAAAAATGTACTTGTGAGAATAATCCCCGATTCTGAGCAACTTACGTGGCACGAATACTAGTCGGTCGTCCCCAAGGGGTTAAGAAAAGGTTATAATAGGTTATAAAGGTTGCTTTATGCTAAAATTGATTTTCTAATTTTTTTTCAACTGATAATGGTAGTGAATAAAATTAATGTATTGTGTTAATAGTTGGAAGGAGTAATTTAATTTACTTAAATTTAAATTATTATTCCAGTAATATTAAATGAAGCAATACTGTTTTAAGATTGAAGAGCTGATAACAAACGAGCAAGGCACATTTGCTTAGAATTTTAATAGGCTAGAAATAAATTTCGGAAAAAAAGACCACAAAAAGAGGCTCACAGGGAGAGAAAAAAAGAAAAAAAAAAGATGGTTGCGATTTTATTCTGTTTAAGTGTGAGAACCAGTATTGAATTTTTAAATATTTTATTGAGGATGATTTTAGGAATTTATATGTGTATTTCATGCAAATTTTCTTTATGCGGATATCTCTATTTAGTGATTGGCATCAGTACTTTTATTCAATTTGCAACGTATCAGTATTATTATGTAAATTGTATGTTATTATTTAATTGTATAAATTGGAATCTGTATTGCATAGTAATCAAATTGAAATTATTTTACTTTTTTATTGGAAGTAAATTGTGTCAAATCAATGTTTAAGGAAAATTATGTTATACAGTATGTTAAATTAGAAACAATATATCGATTATTTGAAAAGTATTAATTAGTAATAGGTACTAACTGTAGTAATAGGTGTAACTGTACTAAAGTAGAAATTTGGAGATATTAATTTAATAAGTTTAAATGTTATTGTACAGTGGTAATAGTAATCAGTAGAAGGTGTGGCTTTCTTATTGAAATTAAAAAGGGCGGATCTTCAGATGATATCCGAAGAATTGCGGGTTGAATTCGCAGAAGAGGATACCAGAATTCAGCTTAGGAAAAAGATAATGGACAGCAATAACTATGAAGAGGGGGTTATTATGCAATTATCTAACACTATTGTTGCGGAACGATTAGACCGCGAAAAGTTAGAAAAACAGGAAAAGATAGAGCGCTAAATGTTAGAAAAACAGGAAAAGATAGAGCGCGAAAAGTTAGAAAAACAAGAAAGGTTAGAGCACGAAAAGTTAGAAAAACAGGAAAGGATAGAGCACAAAAAGTTAGAAAAACGGGAAAAGTTAGAGCGCGAAAGGTTAGAAAGAGAAGAAAGGCGGGAAAAGTTAGAAAGAGAAGAAAGGGCTGAAAAGTTAGAATGAGATGAGAGGGCTGAAAAATTGAGGATGGAACATGAATTAGAAATAGAGAGGCTAAAGATTCAAGGTGCGGAAAATAACTCTAATGGGATTAGGGGACCTAATAATGAACGTAGCATCGAAAAACTGATAAAAAGTGTTAAAACTCTGTTTATCAAAGTACCGAAAGGGACCGAGGGATAGAATTTGGTTTTTAATAGATTAGAAAGGGCATTCAAAACAAAAAATGTACCGGAAAACCAGCAGGATGAAATTCTATTGAATATGTTAGGAGATAAGGCGGATAATTTGTTAATTTATACCACTAGGGAACAAATTGAAAGTTATCAGGAATTAAAGGAATTAGTTCTAAGGGAACACGAGCCGACACCGAAGGCGTGTTTGAAAAATTTTAAGAAGGCTAGAAGAAACTAAAATGAAACTCGCGTGTTATTTATATCGTGTTTAATAGCAACGTGGGAAAATTACTGTAACATTACGGGTGCGGACTCATATGAAAAGCACTCATATGTTAATAATTACTGATAAGTTATTAAATACGTTATATGAGGAAGCCGCATCATATAATGGGTTAACTCAGCAGCGTAATTAGTTAGAAGATTCTAAAATTGTAAAGAATGTGACAATTATTTTGACGATAAGCACAAATCTTATGCGGTTACGTATAAAAGTTTTAAGACTAAAGATAGATATGTAAACAGCGAATGAATGAGGCTGAATGAGGGCAGTAAATTTGGTGGTAACTGGAAACAAAAAGGGAGTAGTGAGCTTAATTCTTTTTCGGATATTAAAACTGAGTTTAAGAGATATAGTCCTAGATGCTTCAAATGTGGTGTAAAAGGTCATTACCAACGTTTATGTAGTAAAGTGAGTAATGAGGGAAATAATAATAATAGCAAATGTCGAGAACAGAAAGCGGGTGTAAATAAGATTGTCATGAAAGGAAACAAAGAGTTACCTAAAGGAGCTATTGTGGTGAGGATATCTGCAAAGGCTGAACAGAGAACTAATGTTATTGGTGAAAAATTAAATAAACTCGAGAAAATTGAAATTAGTGTAAATGGGCAGAAAGCGAAAGGGTATAAAGATTTGGTACCGGAAGAGAAATTAAAAGGAGCGGATAGTATTTATTTACAAGGACTATTTGGTGAAGCAGTTAAATCACCGTTGGTTAAATTGCCATTAGCTATTTCGCAAATCGGACAAACTAATATAATTCATCGGGAAGTACTTTGCGCAGTAACCGATAACATTAATGAGCAAGTAATTTTACATCCCGAAGTGATTAATGGGTTGTCCGGGGTCAATCGCGAGGAGCCATCGTTAGAATCCCAAGAGTTAGAAAAGAAGGAAATTATTATTGATACTTTGAGCGAAAAGGAAGGTATGAGTAGCGATTTTTGCAAGGTTTACGCAATAAAAACGAGAAAGGAAAATTTACAAAGTCAGGATAGGGAAAAAACGGAAGTAGAGGAAAATGAGAATAATAAAGTTACCGTTAGTATTTCAAATATGTTTAAAAATTCCCAATTGGAATGTAAAGATTTAGAGAGAGTTCGGGAATTAGCTAAAATTGATAAAGGGGATTATTGTATTGTAAACGGTTTATTGTATCATAAAGAGAAATTGGTACGAGAAACTGTAGCTAAATTAGTAGTGCCTAAAGTCAAAAGAGAAGGGATCTTAAAGTCAGCTCATATTTCTAATCAGGGAGAGCATCACTCCGCAAAGAAAACCTTAGAGAGAATTAGGCAATCTTTTTATTGGGAAGGTATGGCTAAAGAAACTAAAAATTTTTGTAAATTATGTCTAGAATGTCAACTATCCAGGAAAGTGAAAGTGAGTGAAAGAAGGTTAGTTGAGTTGGCGGATGGTAGCAAAAAGTATGTATATCAAAGAATTTAGTGTTAGGTGTAATATAGTTAATATTGTTTTTGAAGGTGATAAAGAATTTGGAGAAGTCGGGGAAATTCTTATTTTAAACCGAGAACAAGAGTTAGAACGGGACATAGAAAGGTTTGAAAGAAAAGGGTTACCTAATAGTCAAGTCAGGGATATAAATTTCATTTTGCGGAAAAATAATAAGGTATTTATGAGTCATGTGCGACCAGCGGAAGTAGGGGAGCACCGTATTGATTTGAAACCGGGTGTGGTAAGGAAAAAGCCAAAATTATATAGTGTACTTGTTGCTTATAAAGAGGAAGTAGATAGACGGGTCCAGGAGTTATTAGAATTAAATCTAATCGAAGTATCAAATGCAGAAATTAGTCATCCATTGTTTGCGTGGAGAAAAAAGACGCTTAAACTTTGTTAAACTTTGTATAGATTATTGGACTTTAAATTCAGTAACGCAGGTTCCAACATTTCCTATGACAGATTCGCAGGAAATCATGTATACTGCAGGGGCAGCCAAATATTTGTCTTCGATCGATTTATTGAGGGGTTATTGGCAGATTAAAATGGCTGAGGAAGGTAAACATTTGACAGCATTTACAACTCATAATGGGACTTATCAGTGGCGTACTATGCCTTTTGGTTTATCAGGGGCGGCTGCTACATACCAAAAGGATATGAATGAGGTTCTTCAAGCGCATCGGAGGTATGGACAAGCATATATTGATGATGTCATCATTTTCTCAGATAGTTGGGAAGAGCATTGTGAGCATGTTAGAGCAGTCATCGAGGAACTTAAAAATCGAAATTTTACGATTAGGCTGGATAAATGTAAATTTGGAGAGATGTAACTAAGTTTTTAGGTCGTGTAATTGGGGGTGGAAGACATGCATCGGATAAGGAGAAAATAGGAGCAGTAAGGGATTTAAAGAGATCAAAAACTAAAAAGGAAATTACATCTGTTTTGGATTTTAATGGGATTTTACCTATCTTATATTCCAAATTATACTGAAATTGCCATACCTTTAACTGAATTAACTAAAGGAAAGGTTAAAAATACTGTACCATGGGATGAAAGGGCAGAAGAAACATTTAATACCCTTAAAGATGAGTTATATAATGTGACGTGTTTGGCTATACCTACGGTAGGTCTGGAATATCAGCTTCACGCCGATGCTTCAGACCTGGCAGTAGGATGTTGTCTTACTCAAAAAGATGAAAAGGGTCAGTTTAAGCCGATAGTTTTTTCCAGTCAGAAATTATCAGGGGCTCAGCGTGCTTGGCCGAGTATAGAGAAAGAGTCTTGGAGCGTTCCCTTTGGGTTGCGAAAGTTTGAAAAATGGACATATGGATCACAAATTGAGATCATCACTGATCATAACCCATTAAAATTTCTCACTGAAACAACCCCAAGGTCCCCAAACTCACTAGATGGGCTCTTGCCTTGCAACGCTGGAACCCAAGTATTTCTCATAGTCCAGGAGCATAACATTTGAATGCTGACGCAAGTTCTAGACTACATAGAAAGAGCTGAGAAGAACAGCCAGTAGCTAGTCCATCGGCATCAATGACTAAATAATTGACAAAACTTAAATGTGTATCATCACGTTTTAAATTTTGTTTGTGTATGTGTAATTGTATTTGAATCTTGTGTTTATAAAAGTGTATTATCATGTGTAATTTTTCTTTAATATTCATATTAGTATATGGTTCATTAGAGGTGTCAGTGGATAATGTTCAGACACCTTGAAATATGTATGTAATAATAATAACGAAGAAACCTGCAAAGAGACTATTGAACTCTTCTGTGATGTAACTATATGTGTGGGGAAAATTAGCCCTAAATGACATATTTTCCGCCAAGGTGGGGTGTGTCAGGTTCTGAGGAGCATATACTATTAGAACTACGGTTATATATTATTTTCTTGCTTGTATATTGCCTGTGTACTTGGAATTTTAAAGTAACACTCTTTTCGTATCTGAAATTTAATCCGAGCTAGTGAGTTATGCAGAGTAGGTGAAGTCTTGTTATCTGTAACTAATTTGTAAATAAATTGTTAGTTCAGTTTAAGTGAAAGAGTTGGATTTCTTTTCAACAATCATCTAATAGCGTGGCCGATATCACGTAATCATATCGGTGGTGGTAGCATATAAATAGTAAAGGATTTCTTCAAAGTTGTGTGCACATAGAGGAAACCCGACACCACCTATTTTCTCAAAAATACAGGATGTTCTACCCTAACTCAACTTGGGTTACAGGTAATAACCTTCAGAAAATTTAAGTATATTATAATAAAACATTTAATAGAAATGCTTAATTTTATTGTAAATGTGATTACATAAAAAAAGTGGTAGAATTTTCCATTATACGCGCCAGCACAATGCACTTTACGCTTCAGATTTTGGACTTTCGCTTACCATTTCATACGGTATCATCGATTGCACACTGTTTTTCAAGAACTTTTCGTGCTTTTATCACATTTCATTACAAACAAGGTACATAATGTTACATTTTCGCGGCAGTATTTTTATTTTTTTATTATTATTACCTTCAACCCGAGTTCAGTTAATGTGAAATACCCTGTATTTGTGACTAAATAAGTGCTTTGCGACCACATGTTCTATGGTAATTTTTCATCTAAATGATGCCTACTATCAACCCTTTGAAGTTGTCGGTCGAATTCGGCAACACCCTGTATATATAAAAGGATAGAAAAATAAAAACTTTAAAAAATTCAAAATTTAGATTAAAATCCTCAATTTCTATGTCCTAAATTTAAATCTTTTAATCAAGAAACCCTTTTTACTCCATGTACGTTTGTTTCTCAGTACAGCTTTATTACTTTCGTCATTAAAATCAGAAAGTAACTCAAGATAAAAAAAATGCTGACGTTTAGACAATTTTCCTTTGTTTGTGTTTAGGTTCTTCCATGTAACAGATCCCGGGAATCGTACGGCTCTTGAACAAATATAAATCAAAAACTAATCATCCAATTAAATTAAATTTTCTTCACAGATTGACACCTTCGGCCCCTGCTGGAAAATACTACAAACACCAAAATATTATTAAGAACTCGCGAGAAAACTATTAGATACTGCTTTTTGAGAGGCCTGTTAACCAACGACGATTCCTAAAAATTATTGTAAATGGACTGCGGGGTCTCCGATGGAACTCGCGAAGATGCCAGTAATATGGAGCGGTAAAATAAAGGAGTTCGGTCCACGAAGGGGTTCTTGGGTCAAATTATTGCTTCAATTCTCTCCCTGACACACTACATGTACGTATAGTCATGATAGAAAATGTTAGTCAAACAGAGCCATTTCTTTCCTCGATAATTACATTTTAAAAATACTACTTCATATAGTAAGTTCAAACCTTAAACCTGTGATAATACACTGCTCAAAACAATTAAAGGATATTTGAAGTTTTATATAAAATAAAGATATAAATGAAATTTTTTTGCCGAAAATAGAAGAAGAGAATCACAAATGCAAATTTTTCTGGTTTTCAAACTGTGGAGTATGCAAATTTTGACGTCAAAAACGTCGCTTCAGCGGCAGCGAATGAAATTTGACTTTCAACTGGATAAAAGAGAATGAAGACAAGGATGATCGGCATTCAGTGATTGCTTTGTTTCGATGAGTACGATGTCTCAGCGAAGTCATTTGACAGATTCAGAAGCTTTGAGAATTGTTGGTAGGTTAGAAGGGGGCCAAACTCAAGCCGAAGTAGCGCAAGCCATTGGAGTGTCACAAAGTGTCATTTCCAGGATCTGGAACCGTTTTTTGGAGAGTGGATGTGCAGGCCGAAGACCAGGGCAAGGTCGTAGACGGGCAACAACGCCCAATGAAGATCGGTATTTAGCGTTAACAGCTCGGAGACACCGAACCATGAACGCTACTCTTCTCCAACAACACCTTCCCTCGGCTACAGGCACCACGATTTCAACTCAGACTGTCCGAAACCGGCTCTATGCTGTAGGTCTGTATGCTCGCCGACCGATGGTATGTGTTAGATTAACATCAAGGCATCGTCGCGACCGCAGGGAGTAGGAAACCGAGCATGTCAACTGGAGGAGAAATGAATGGGGCAATATTCTGTTTTCTGACGAGTCCCGTTTTTCTGTGCATCCGGATAATAGGCGTATTTTCATCTGGAGGGACCGTGGCAGTAGGAATAATCCTGCGTTCGTGCACGAAAGTGTCAGATTTGGCGGCGGAGGAGTGTTGGTGTATGGTGGCATCTCCATTGACGGGCGCACTGACCTCTACATCATTCGAGATGGAGCTCTGACTGGTCGCCGATATAGGGATGAGATCCACAGACCTATTGTAGTCCCTTACGCTGCAGCAATCGGAGATAACTTCATTTTAATGGACGATAACTGCAGGCCACATCGTGCAAACCTGGTGGAGGATTTCCTTTTCGAGGAAGGAATCGTTCGAATGGAATGGCCAGCGTGTTCTCCAGACATGAATCCAATCGAGCACCTTTGGAACGCTCTAGGAAGACGAGTTTCTGGCCGCCAACAACCCCCCACAAACTCTCCAAGAACTGGAAAGAGCTCTTCTGGAAGAGTGGGGCCAGAATACCCTAACTCGTCATTAATAGCCTCATTGAGTCCATGACTCAAAGGTGTTCAACGTTGCTGGCCGCCCGTGAAAACCATACCCCCTACTGAAAATGATTTTCTTTGAAGAAAACACCTTTTCTTATTCTTTTTTTCTCATATGCACAAATTGTGGTTTTTTTCCTTTAGTACACAAATGCGCAATAAAATGCATTTTTTTCTGCCAAACATGTGTAATTTATTCTCATATAACCTGCTATGTCTGTCGACTATGTATCAATCAGCTAAACAGTTTACCAGATACAAAATCCACCTAAAACTGCAATATCCTTTAATTGTTTTGAGCAGTGTATATTCGGTATCATGTCAAACTATCCAATATGAAAACAATGTTGCCAGTGGCCTACATTTTTAAAATTCAGATTTCTTGATTGTCATCACTTTTCGAAATGGTAAAATTCCCCTTGTTTTCGCCTTAATTAATGTATTTAACCCTCTGTCTACCAGAAGGGTCCAATGGACCCGACATGTATATTCAAAATATCTATTCAAACCAGAAATTTCTTCAAAACAAACTAAATGTATAAATCAGACAATAATAAGTGAAATAAACAAATTAAATAGTTTTAAGTAAAAATTCTGGTGTAGAATGTTTTTATAAAACTTGAGTAAAATTTCCGGTAGTTCTAGGGTTAAATGAAGTTAAATGAGGCGAATTTTACAATTTCAAAAAAGTGGAGCTAATCAAGGAATCTGAATTTTAAAAAAGGTAGCCCACTGGCAACGCTGTTTTCATATTGGATAGTTTGACATGATACCGACTATATAAAATTTGTTTTAAGTGAGGTGTCTTATATTCGTGTAAGCAAAATACATACTTTTATAATATAGAAATTTTATATAATATGAATGATTATCATGTCTATCGTTTCGAAAGCAAATGATATCTAAAAATTTAAAGATTTTAATTAGCTTTGCATAATAATTATCTTTAAAAAATATTCTTTTAAAAAAGATTATCTTATTTAATTGGTACTCAGTTAGTTTCCAAAAGGAATGACGGAGTTTTTTCATTGAAATAACCGAAAGCATTTTTTGTAAGATTACTGGCGTAAACTTTCTACATAAAAAAAAAAAAAAAAAAAAAAAAAAAAAATTCTCTTAAAGAAATAAATGTTTGTTCTGTGAGTCGTTACTGTTTAATTTCCTTTGTAAAAAGATTTTTTCATATTGTTTTCATTTGATGAAAAAACTGTGATAGATAAAGTAAATCTAAAAGAATTTAACGAAATCCCCTTTTTTTACTTAAAATTTAAGATTGCAAAGTTCGTCTTTCGAAATGCTTTCGCTAATAAAAAAGTGAAATACGTCATTACGAACATTGCGCATTTTAGAATTTACACTTCTAGTTCTTTATGATTAACAAATTTTATTTTATCAGTTGTTAATAATTTTTTTTAAATATTATAATAAAATTTAAAATGTACATTTGTGTTTATTTGTTTTTCGTAACGTAATTTTCTGTAATACCACATCATATAATATTATTCAGCAGCTCTACATGTAATATAACTCTATATGTAACATAAGAATACAAAGTTCGTCTTTTCAAGTACTATCAATAATGAAAAAGGTAAAATTTTTCATTACTAACAATGCGCGGTTTAAGATTTATATTTTCTAGTTTATCATTTGATGTAGAAATTATAAAATAAGATTGATAAATTTAATTATTCCAAATAAGAATTATCAGCTTTTTTCATTGAATTTAATTTCACAACTTGTAATGATTTGCAAAGTAAACCAATTTGTGCAGTGTACCCTCCACAAGGGGACGATTTGACACTTGGGGAGGGGGGGGGGAGGTCCAAATTCCTTACCAGCATATTTTCTGTCATTATTTTTTTTTTTTGGGGGGGGGGGATATATTGTTGTAGACTAAAAATGAATATAATACATGCAAAATTTTAAAATAAAATTAAAAAAAGCAAGTTTCTTTGTAGAATTTTAACAATGCTTCCAATAAAAATTTTGAAACCGTAATATGTACCAGAAAAATTACATGAATAAATCTTTAAAAATATTTCAGCAATTTTTTTTTTTTTTTTTTTTTTTTTACTTTTTATCCCTCAATTTTTAAAAATTATTCTTATTTTCTGGTTTATATTTATTTTACAAAATTTTCGTTTGTTTTAGCAATTATTTATTGAATAAGATTTGTATTTCAATTCGTTTTGTTATATGTCACCAGAAGAAACTTTTACACGCGAACCTACTTAAGGATGTATCGAAACCTGTCTGTCTTGAATTTATTTAACCTAAAAGTATTTGAAATATTTAAATGGGTTACTACCAACTTTATCAAGTTTATAAATACAAATAGTATTAGAAAAGAAAATAGGTAAATTGTAAATATATATGACTCTGTTGCAAGTTTCCTAGAAAGAAAATAAATATGTGGCATATACATTTTAAATTTCAAAATCAGATAATGCATGGGAATCAATTAACGATAATGGAAAATGGAAAACACAGAAATATGCCTCGATGTGGAATAATAGTTATTTAAAATTGATAACGATAAAAATCTTGAAATGCTCTTTGTATGTTGTGATATTCACGAAAAGAAAATTTGGCTTCCAAAGCGTTTCAATCAACTCTTACTAAGTTACTAATATGAATTATGAATGTGTCAATATTATTAATTTTAATGCCAAATGTGAGAGACTCTTAAAACATTTTCAGAAAATAAAAATTCACCTCATATAACATACCAGTTCATATCATTGAATGCGTCAGTGCCCTGTTTTTCCAAACGTTTCGTGTTGTTATCATATTTCATACAAAACAAGGTACATAACTTTACATTTTCACCGCAATATTTTTATTTTTCTCAAAAGTACTAAAGTCAACCCGAGTTCCGTTAGGATGAAACATCAAGTGATTTGCAACCCACTATCCCATTACAATTTTTGTTCATCTTGATAACTCCTAAAACTTTTTTGAGTTTGTCGGATGAATTTCTGAACACCCTGTATATATATGAGCCGTTCAATGCACAAATAGATTAACTCCATCACCTGAAAATGTTCAGTATAAACAGTTAAAGTTATTGTAACTATAAAAATATTGTGTCTATATAATATGTTTTCTCGGGATATTTTGATTGAACTCATTAATTTTCTTTTAATCAAGGGTAACATTTTATCACTGCATAAATGTATAGAAAATTTCCAATATTCTTTTGTTTAAAAAAACGTCATGGAATTAGAAGGATTGTCTTCTGATTCTGATCGCCTCATATTATTTTAACCATATGATAATTATATTCATATCCGCGAACCTTCTGATATCGTTTTTTTTAATCAAATAAATACAGTTGCAACTGCAAATGTTTAATAAAAAATATTATAAATAAATATCATGTAGTAAAACTTATACTTTAACCCTTACTGGCGTGGAGTAATTCTGTTTATAAACTAATGAAATAATGAACTGACACCGTAATTTAAAAAACGAATTTTTTAGAAAATACGAACTTTCTTATTTTCATGTACAATATAATAGGAAAAATTTAGTTAAATATTCTTGGTGACGTTTTACAGTTTTGGAATTAAAATTAGGTGTCCTTTTTCAAGGACACCGCGCCGGTAAGGCCATTACCCGCGTGTGTCGCGTTCACGCAACAGTAAAAATAAATGCACATATTTAAGTTATTTACATACCCACCACTATTTTTGAATTCAAAAATTGGGCATACAGAAAGACATAACATTTTATGATCATACACAGCAAAAATTATCTTTCAGAGTTTGTGGTGGCAAACAACGTCCAGCTAATAAGTTGATAATTTCAACGTTATAGTTTTGGCAGTTGACCTCTTCAGACACGAGGTACACAAATGTGCACCTCAATTCTTTTCTTCATAAAAACTAAACTGTTCGATTTTGTTACATTTTGACTTTACTTTTATCCCGCGAGGACGCGAGCTGGGCCTGATAGACCCGGAGTGCGTACGGTTTTTACACCTGTCACCACTATCTTTATAAAAGTAATCCTCAACTTTTTTTTCGCAAAATTATCTCCAATTAAATAAGGTGACAATCTTTATTTGTATTTATTGGGGACAAAGTAAAAACCATTCATACCCTGGGTATGCGCGCAGTGTTGCCAGTGGGCTACGTTTTTTAAATTCAGATTTCCTGATTGGCACCACTTTTTTGAACGACATCAGAACAACGTCACCGTGATCATGCATGCTATGAGGGATCCAATCAATGGCAGCATTGATGCTTATTTCCTCATACAATAAAATAAAATAGATGTTATTTTCATCTGAGTTTGCAAAATGCCATCAAGACAGTGTGGCCAATAAAGTAAAAAAAGCTTTCCAATTATTTAACTTAAACTCTTTGCAGTAAAAAATTTTGAGGATTTGCAGATCATTCATTTGCTTAAATTCTTTACATTTTTTATTGCGTGAATTTAGGTTATTTATCATTAAATTGTTATTTTAAGGAGGTTAGTCATTTTAGATCCCTACTTAGGAACCTAAATGACCCGTTCTCTAAAGTACCCACTTCAGAAAAAGGGATTTTTCTGTCATCTAGCGTTTTTTTTTTGTTTCTGCAAAGGCAATGAATGTGCATTTGTGTGTTATTTTACCTTCAGGTCTGAAGAAGTTAATGGTTAATGTCAAATACTTTACAGAACGGCGTTCTGGCAGAAAGAGTTTGCTTGCTTTGTTACGAAAAGCTTTTCGACACCACTAATTGTAAATTTTAATTTTTGTTTTATTTAATGGACTGAACAGCGAAGCAGCACTGAAGAGCTTCCTAGTTGTTGGCAACTTAACACTCAGTATATAGATGGATCGTCTTGTTATATTGTGAGTAATTTTGAATAAAATAAATGTATTTATAAACTACTCAAAAAGTAAATAACAATAAAAATGGTACATATAAAGAAATTAAAAATTTAATTGAATTTACACGATTAAGTTTGATAATTAAAAGTTAAAATATTTAAGTCAAGGTAAGATTAAAATATAGAATATATATTATGATTATTATTAAAATATAATATGATTTATTAGGGTTCGAGTATAGCTATAGTTACGAAAATAACTCAAATATACTTTAAGAATCGTAAAAAATAAAAGTTAACACATGCTCAGAAATGACAGTTACCAAGATAAGAGCAGGTAAATCTATTAACACTAGAACGCCCGAAAGGAGTCGATTCGACTCCGACCACATGATTAACCCCTTAATTCTCGCTCCCGTCATATTCACGGGCTGTGTCTGTTACTCAAATTGTCTGACTCCCACCAGTTTTATAAAATAGTGAAATTGGCTGTATTTTAGAATCGTTTTTCCTGTCATTAAATAAGAAGAATATTTCTTTTAAATAAAAGTGGTGCCAATAAGCAATTTGAATTAATCAACCGTAATTTAATTCGAGCGTTAAGGGGTTAAATGTCAAAATAAGAACCAGAAAAATTTTCACAAAATAAGTTAAATTTTTAAAATGCAGATTTACGTTAAATAAATCAGTCAAATAATTTTAAATAAAAATTCTGGTGTAAAATATTTTTATGAAACTTGAGTAAAATTTCGGGGCGTTCTAGTGTTAAGAAGGCGGTAAGTCACAATAATCCTTCACTGCTCGACATTCCACATCTGGCACATACCTAAAAACACTGTATTTCTTATTATGTACCATGAATTTGGCCAATATGATCTCTATCACTGATCAAGAACAATCCAAAGGATGAAGTAACACTTATTTTGTCCAGTTCAGATGGCTGCATTTGACAAAAAATTAGAATTTGTTTTTTCGGAAGCAAAAAAAAAATTTCGATCGAGCTATTAAGGTAAAATTTATTTTCTTTATTTTAAATGAATACTTAAAAATATTAATATAAAAAAAGTTGCAGAGTGTTAAGCAGATAAAATTAATTAATTTAAGCTTATTTAGTTGTAAAATATAACAATACAATATTTTAAAAAACCCTGGGTACACGAGATAAAATATCAAATTTTAGCTGAAAATTTGAAATTTAATTTTTTTTACTATTTTTCCCATTATTAGACTGATATATAGAGTTCAATTTTTTTCCCCTATAAATAGAGAAAATCGTGCAGTGAAGGGTTAACAAAAAAGCACTAATCAGAGCAATATATACTTTTTTTGGGGGGGGGGAAGGGGGGTTGGGGATGGATTTACAGGAGGATGAAATTATATGGATTATATTCGGCAAATATTTTATTACGGGAAAAATAAGTGTTATTTCCTTGTTTTTTAGTTTACAGTTTTAAAAAAAACTATTAAGTGGTTAAATTTTTATCTGGGTTTTATTGATTTGAGTTAAAAAAAATAATGGTGTTGGCTACTTTATATTTATCTAATCATAGACTAGAGGTCTGCACGGGCCCGGGCTTGGTCAGAGGTCCGTACCCGGCCCGGCCCGCGGACCGGGCCGGCGGAATGGAGGAGAATTTTCAAACGGGCCGGGCCGGGCCGGGCCGGCAGAATTAGGACAATTTTTTCAACGGGCCGGGCCGACAGACAAAATAAACGGCCCGGGCCGGGCCGGCAAAAAAATTGAACGGGCCTGCAGGGCAGAGCCGGGCCGATAAAGAAAATTAATCGGGCCTATCGGCCCGATATATGAATTTGAGAGGAGCAGATAAAATACGAGGTCATTTTCAATGAATATGGCATTTTCGAGAAGTATAAATGTGCGTTACGAGCCGATGCGAGTTTAACAACATCAATATAGAAATGTAACATGTCCATCGTAGAGATCGGCATCGTACAGTTACATGATGCCTGATCCCGGGTTTAATTTTTTCGGCAGACTTGTGCCGGACGGAACTGGTCTTAATCGTTCTCAGGATGTGTAGGACAGGCATTATGTTTTGTAAAAGTATTAATAGTAATAATGAACTTCTGTTAACAGTATCTTTGGAAATGTACCTTAAGGTGGTTCTCATATTTACTGCTCAACAATGCGAAACTCTCAGACACATTTTCTGACTCATTTTTAACTATAAAGGCATAAAATTGACAGGCCTGAGTATTGCAGGCATTTGGGATCGAATAGCGTTTCCATTTTTCATAAATTACGTACAGAGATAACAGAGACTCTTGTCACGTGACTGTACGTTTTCTCCTTTGTGTGCTATCACTTCCGGAAATTCGATTCAAAACGTTAACTTTGGCAGTATTTTCTGAAAGATATATTACTTTTATCTAAGAAAAAAATGGCATTTACATGGTTTCTGAATAAGAATACCTGCCAATCTCATGCGTTTCCGAAAAGAAATGAATTCATAAATGTATCAAAATGTAGCTCCTTTGGATTTGAGAAAAGCCTTAAAAATGACAGAAATATTTTCACAAATCTACCTTTTATTATAAGCTTCAAAAGTTATCATGTTTTTTAACCCTTTATTCTAAACTACAATAATCTTTTAATGAACCCTTATTTAAATTTTGAAACGTCTGTAGAGACGTTGACTAAAACACTGTAAGTAATCGTTAACGTTTACTATTGTGTGTTTTCTATTTTGCGAACACATAGTAATTTAAAATATACTGTAAAATGTTCCCATAAATATGCATGTAGTATTCATTAAAAGAATCTTAATTGTATGTCGAGAAAAAACGGAATTTTTTGTAGAAATTTAGTCGGGCCGGGCCTGTTTTCACTGATTTTTGTACGGGCCGAGAACGGTAAAAATGTAAACGGGCCGGGCCGGGCTCGGGCCGAACTTTCAATTTTTACACCGGGCCGGGCCGGGCCAAAATAGCTTTCCTTCGGGCCGGGCCCGGGCCTGGAAATTCCGGCCCGTGCAGACCTCTATCATAGACAGGTGATATTTCGTTTTGCAGAACAATAATATTTTTAAAATCTTCTTTAACAAAGGTTATCCTGTTTAATTAGTACTGGATGGATTTTCTAAAGAAGGAAAAGAAAGTGCATTGTTTAATTAAAATCAGGACAAGTATTTCTTTTCTTTTTAAGATTACATGTATAAAAGTTCGACTTAAAAAATCTTTTTTTCTTCCTGAACAAAAAAGTTATTGTTCTCCAAATCATAATTGTTTCCTTTCATTCGTTAAAAGATTTTTTTATTCTGATGGGGAAAAAAACTTGTACTTCATATAAAAACTTATGACAAATAATGTAAATTAAAAGAATTATTTTTTCTTGAACATTCCTTTAAAAATACTAATTAACCTTGGCATTGTATTTCCAATCATTTAGTAGACAATTGGACTAATATAAGAAACGTTGTTTTTTTTTGCAAATTTTCTATGCAATTTTAAGAAACATTTTCTTTTCTCTAAAAAGAAATGTGTATAATGTTAATGATTATTAGATCTATCAACATACCAGATCATCGTGATAGATCATTAAAATGTTTTAATTCATTTTGTATAATAACGCACGTCTAAACAATTTAGGTTTGTGATTTAAAAAAATAAATAAATACCGATGCTGTACCATTGTTCGTACGCCTACTTGAATTTTGCAGACCTGAAAATGTTTCGCACCAGTGTTATCTTATAGAAAATCTCTTCTTAAAAGAAGGCGAAATTTTGTGCGTTTAACGTAGATTTCATTTTTTGAAGAAAGATGCTGGTAGTTTTCCTGGAAAGATAACGGTATCCGTGCGAGCCATGTGTACATTGATGGGATATTTTTTTTATATGAGAGTAGTGTTGTTGTTATTTTATTCCCAATGCATCAGCCTGTGTTACATTGATATATATATATAGTTTTTTTTTTCTTTTAATGACAAAAAAAATAAAATAGAATATATATATTTGAAAGTATATACATTGCTGTGAAGGCATTAAAATAGATTTAAATTCGTTCATTTTTCTTAATCAAAGGTCATATCAGGGTTGGCAGTTTGGTTTCCGCGTTTATTCAGAACCTTCAAGTTCATACAGGAAATTCTAAAATGAAAATTTAGACTTTATATGATCATACAATGTCTGTCATTAAATAAATCAAATTATACTATTGACCTTTTCTGGTGTATCGCAAGAAATTTCTAATTAAAAATGGAGGCAACCCTGGGTCATATATTGCCATTTTTCTTTTGCTAATAAAATTATATTTAATAAATTATGATTAAATATCGAGCAATAAATGACAATCTATATTGTCAGAGACAATTTACGTCCAATTATATTAAATAGCATTTTTAAGATTTCTTTTATTATAGTTATTGTCAATCTAGCGGCCATACTCAAACTTTTCTTTCTTGTGGGGCGCAAGCAAATGTTATATATGCATATATATATATATATATATATATATATATATAAATTGCAATAGTTTTATATAATAATGTAAAAAAAAAGTATTTAAAATAGTGCAAAAACAATACGTAGAATAACAAAGCAATATAATAAAATTAATATAATCAGTGGGATTCAACATTTGTCGCGGAAGAAATGTTACCAAAAAGTTTTAAGTCCACTGCATCCAAAAAATCTATCTTGTGGTTGAATTTTATTGTAAATGGTGTAGAAATATGCCTCAAAGATTCTTGTTTGGAAATAGCCGTGTAACACTATTTACTGTAATTTTTTCCCCACGAGAAATGTTTAACCTAAATAAGCATTATCAGATATACGGTAAATATAAAACATTATAACATCTCCAGAGCAAGCAAATAGGATTTTTTTTAGATTCATATCGAGCAAATTTAAACCTTTGAGGGGCAAGTAATTGCATTACTGTAATGTCAAATTCGCACCGGAATCTTTCAAATATTTTATTGCAAAATAAAAAAAAGAAATTTAGACTTTTCCCACCGAAGTTAAAAAAGTAAAATTTCATAACATTTTTCTGGTGCAAATCTTCATTTATCTTAGGTGCCCCTCAAGGGGTTAATTAATTTGGAATAATGTTTGATTATTAAAGGTACACATATATTAAGACATACTTTAAATACAATTAAATACAATAAACCCAACTGGAGTGAAAAATTAGCCGGGGCCAGGAATCGAACCTGGGTCGACAGCATAACGTGCTGTTGCTCTACCGTTAAGCTACCCCTGCCCGATGTCCTAGACTGGCAATTTCTCACTAATAAATTATTGTATTTAATTGTATTTAAAGTCTGTCTTAATATATGTGTACCTTTAATAATTAAAAATGGAATTCAGACGTTAATTTATGTGCTTTAATGTTTGATTAGTTTTGAAGATTAAAAAGTGCATACACCAGTGTAGCACAAATATGACTATATGTAAACGACACATTTGACTAAGGAAACGGCATTTTTTGTTTGGCATATGTTTTAACATAATTTTAAATTAGTAATTATAAATATCATGACAGATTTTGTCTTCCCAGGAAAATATATAAAAGAACAGCGAAGATCTTAAAAGCCTTTTATGTACGTCACATCTCAATTAATTTTATAAATAGGTACTAGCCGCCTTCGCCCGCTACGCTAGTCGGTTTTTCTAAAGAAATCTTGAATGAAACAAAATATATCTGTGAATTTGATGATGCGTTTTAAAGCAATATGGACATTTACCTGGTGTATCGAACCGCATTGCTGAAAGCAATATGAATGTCATTATGCTATTATATCTTTTATTGTGTCATACAAAATTTAGACTGTTAAGGACCATTTCTTTAGTTGATCTGTTAGTGTAGAATTCGGTAAAGAACAATAGAACAATATGTAATATACTAACAGCGTTCATGAAAAATTATCAATGCAAGTCTCACCAGAATCTGTTAATTGGACTTATTGAAAAGACTGATCGTTCATAATAATTGGGTTCGCCTGATTCTAGAACTTTCATTTATAATTCTAGATTCAAGCAACAGCAAATGATATGTGCTTTAAACTAAAACATTCACTGAAAAATTAACTAACCGATCAAGTTGCATCGAAATCCACTTATCAGAATCTTTTAAACTGGAACATATACCGAAACCTTCCTTAAAAATTATCTAATTAATAGTTTAACACGTTCACGCTGGCGCGGTGGGTCACACTCGACTGTCTCAGAGCTGCTAAATCTCCAGCTTTTTGGATAGCAGTAATTTAATACAGAAAATGTTGTTTTATTTAATTAGAACAATTGGGCGATTTAAAGGAACAACATTTTCTCTAAAATAACAGTGGTGTGCAAATGCCGGAGACTTGACAACTCTTAGGCAATCGAGTGTGACCCACCGCGCTGGGGTGAACGTGTTAAATCCCATAAAAATTCATTCAGTGGAACCTTTAAAAAAAGCAAATCTTTCAAAATTGGGTTCATCTGATTTAGATCTTTCCCCATAATTATTTTACTAAGCAACGTAGAACGTTATGTTTTAGACTAACATCTTTTCTGAAAAATTATCTAACTAACAATGTAAGTCCCGTCAAAATCTATTCAGTAGAACTCAAGATATAAGCGGCCTAAATGAAATTTCTCTTTGCATTATATATATATATTGAGATAGTTAAATATAACTTTCATAATTGCGTTAACCTGATTATAGAACACTCTGGGAGGTAGGGGTAGGTATATACTGCATCACTTCTGAATTTTTTAAGGAACTGAGCTGAACTTCATTAACTATAGCATATATACTCTCTAGTATACCCTATCTCTGTAGCGTATATCTTCCAATTTTCTTTACTGTACCACTGAGAACTTTTTCCGCATAGCTCCGTAACTAAACAACACAGAATGATATGATAAATATTGAAAAAATCCCTGAAATATTATCTAACTTACTGTGCATTTAATTAGTTGACTTGAAATCTTTCATAATCGAGTTCACCTAATTTTAGAACTCCCGTAGCAACTTAGAATGACGGTTTTTACATTAAACCATTTATAAACCAAATTTAAATCTTTCATAATCGATTTCACCTAATTTTAGAACTCCCGTAGCAACTTAGAATGACGGTTTTTGCATTAAACCATTTATAAACCAAATTTACTATTTAACAGTGTAAGTTATACAAAATTCTGTTCAGTAGAATCTGAGTTATAGTCATATTTACAATATTTATTGCTCATTAAACCTTTTTTCTTTACATTTGAAATAAATCAGTAACTGTTTTGGTATTTCCCTGGTCACCAAGCGTAACAATTGGCACAAAAATGAAATGATACATTTGAAAAAAAAATAATAAAAATTTTGTTGATAAAAAAAATGAGCATTCAAAAAATATAACTTTTGAAAATTACAGACTTTGACCAAACATATTTTTTTTAAATCAATAAAAATAATGGTACTACTTGGTTATTCCGTCGACCAAAAATCTATTGCCAAACTATAAGATTAAATGCGCATAATGGTGGATCGTAAATGTCACATTCGCTTGACTTTAAGCAAGTTACACGTATTTACGTCACCAGGTGATTTTTATTTCCACATTTTAAATGTATTTTTATTATGGTTATACTAATTTATTTGTTCTTTCGTTATTTAAAATAAAAATTATGTCAATTTGTATAATTTGGCAAGTGGTTTGGCGATTTATATAATTTGGCGAAATTGGTCGACGGATATCAAAATAAATATTTAAAATATAAGAATAAATAAATATTTTTCAAGTAATAAAATATAGTCAATTTAAACTGCAGTCTTGAAATTGTAAATGTCTTTTACTACTGAAGCATGGCGTACGCAATACGTATGTCTCACATTTCAGTAAACATTTCATTCTTTCAATGAAGACATTCATGGTTTTTTGAACAAAACATTTTTATATGTATAATTCCTAACTTCTAAAATAATTTTATTGTAGCATCTTCATCATCAGATAACTGCGAAATGGTAAAATCTATATCAGTAATAAATATTTTCTATTAAAAAAATAACAAATTAAAAAGTTTTGCGAGATTAGGACGGAATAAAATAAATTCCATCATTAAAAATTCCTGCATAAAAATATTCACGTTCAATAATTAGCAAATGTTAATGTGTGGACGGTTTGCAATAAAAATCGTTTGCACGACCAGGGTTGAAATAAATGGCGCGATACCATACATTTTGGCATGATATCGCGACGAAAATTAGAAGGAAAAAGTACCACAGTTTTTTTTTTTTTTAATTTATTTATTTAGTTTTTGTTTTTTAGGCGTTTGAATTTTTTTTTCTAATTGACGAAGTTATTTTTGTTTAACCAAAAGGATTGGTTAAAAAATTATTCAATTTGAATTTTTTCCCTTGCTATAGTAACAGAATGAAAAGAATGAGTTTTTAGAAATGATCACTTGAGAAATTCAGGTTTTGGCGCCAAAGATAGTGCCAAATTAGAAAAATATGAAATATCTCTCGAACTATTGGGCTTAAAAGAATTTAGTTAGTACCATTCGATTCAGCATACAAAAATACACCAAAATATGTTATCAGTTAAAAAATAACTTTAAAATAAGATTTTTAAGGAATTTCGTTCTCTTTTTTACCCCCCTTAGAGGTGGAATTTTGGGAAATCCTTTCTTAGCGGCTCTCTATATCATAAGAAGTATTTTTACTCCGATTTTCAAGATTTTAGGATCAGTAGTTTTGGCTGCGTGTTGATTAATACAAAATCCAGACTTTCTTTTATATATATAGACTAGCAAATCCCGCGGCTTTGCTCGCGTAATATTTGAAATATGCCAAGTGATATTTATATGTCTAATTTTTATTAAAAGATACTAACTAAATTTTTATTTTATTAAAAGTTAATATTTTATTTTATTAAAAGGTTTTTTTTATTAAAAGGTACTTATTACTTTTAGGAATAATTCAAAAATTACTATTTAAAACACAGTTTGATTAAACATCATTATTACACTGCATTAGGCAGAAATGAGACTTAAATTAATAAAATTAAATAAAACTAAATAAATGATAATTTAGAAAATATTTTGAAACTTTTATGCTCAATTAATACGCTTATTTCAATATTCATTTGAAGTTTTGAATTTTTTAGAAACCATCTTCTTACATCTTAAAATTAACCATCATGTGAAATTCTAAGTCCTACCCCCTCTCTCAACATAAAGGGCTATGTTGAAACAGGAACTGTCACCATAAATTTGCCAACATTAATTTTGAAATCGGTTTGTTATTTCCTAATATTCCACAGAAACGTAATTTAAAAAGCTTTTAAAGCCCTTTTTTAGAATGTTTGTTGTTCCTGTGAATCCCAGGTGGTAGAATCAGCGGCATAAAATATAGCCTGTGTAGGATAAGAGACTGTTACCATTGATTCGGAACTATTACTTTCATAATCGGTTTATATTCCTTGAAATTGCATAGAATCGTAATTTAGAACTTTTTTAGAATGCTTTTCGCACCTCCCCTTCGCTTCACCCCTTTTTAATTCGAATTTATTTTCGACGTTCCTTCGAGGGCATTTATATTTTATAAGTAACTACCATGTCATATTTAATGTTTCTAGCCTTTTCAGTATCATAGAAATCGCAATTTAGAAAGTTTTTAGCTCCTGCAACCCTCTGGTGGAAGTGGAACAGACATAAAATATAGCTTATGTTTGAGGAGGTTCTATCACCAAAATTTGTCATCATTATTTTTTAAATCGGTTTTGTAATTTATAAGTTTGCTTAAAAATTGTAATTTATAACGCTTTTCACTCACTTCATTTTTTTTTTAATTTGGAATTTTCTTTCGACTGTTCTTAGAAAGCAGTTGCATCTTGTAAGTAAATACCATGCCATACTTCAAAGTGTTAGACCCCTCAGTTGTGCAAAAAACGCAAATTAGAACATGTTATGCTTTTGCAACCCTCAGATGGTAGTGACAGCAACATAAAATATAACCTATGTTATAGCAGGCGCTGTCACCATTGATTTGCAACCATTACTTTTGAAATAGCTTTGGTATTTCCTTAGATTGAGTAGAAATCGCAATTTAGAACATTTTTAGGAAGCTTGTCCACATTTTCACAACTTTTTAAATTTCCAATTTTTTCGAAACTGTTCTTAAAGATAATTTATATCTAATGAATATGTGCCTTGCCTAATTTTAAGTTGCTAGCCCCTACCGATCACAAAAATCGAAATTTAGAACGCTTTTTTGCTCCTGCAACGTCTTGGTGATAGTGATACCGACATAAAATAGCGTCTATGTTAGAGAAGAGACTGTCAGCATCAATTTCCTACCATTACGTTTGAAATCAGATACATTCTTCCTGAGATATTGCCGACAAATCGGAATTTAGAACGTTTTTAGAACGCTTTTCGCGCATTTTGCTCCTGCATCTCCTCTGGGGTAGTGGAAACAGACATAAAATATAGCCTATCTTGTAGAAAGAGCTGTCACCATCATTTTTACACCATTATATTTGAAATCGGTTCAGTACTACCTAAGATTGCACAGAAATCGCAATTTAGGACGTTTTTTTACAACGCTTTTTGCGCATTTTGACGCCTTTTTAAATTTCGATTTTTTTAGGAAATGTCCTTAGAGATCATTGATATCTTATAACTAACTACCATTCCAAATTTCACGATTCTAGGACCTTCTGTAACGCAAAAGCCGCAATTTAGAACGTTATTCTCCTGCAACCCCTTTGGGGTAGTGGCACCGACATAAAACATCGCCTATGTTGGAGCAAGGGTTGTCACCATCATTTTGACGCCATTACTTTTTTAGATCGGTTTGGTATTTCCTGAGATTGTGTAGAAACCACCATTAGAACGTTTTTTAGAACGCTTTTCGCGCATTTTCACCCCTTTTAAATTTCGAATTGTTTAAGAACTGTTCTTAGAAATTCTTTATATCTAATAAATAGCTAATATTTCAAATTTCATATTTCTAGGCCCTTCGGTAACGCAAAAATCGCATTTTTAGAACGTTTTTTGCTCCTGCACCCCCTTTCGGGTAGTGGCACCGACATAAAACATAGCCTATGTTGGAGCAATTGTTGTCACCGTCATTTTGACACCAATATTTTGACACCATTATTTTTTAAATCGGTTTGGTATTTCCTGAGATTGTGTAGAAACTACCATTTAGAACGTTTTTTACAACGCTTTTTGCGCATTTTCACCCCTTTCAAATTTCGAATTGTTTAAGAACTGTTCTTAGACATCATTTATATCTTATAAGTAACTAATATTCAAAATTTCATATTTCTAGGCCCTTCAGTAACGCTAAAATCGCATTTTTAGAACGTTTTTTGCTCCTACACCCCCTTTGGGGTAGTGGCACCGACATAAAACATAGCCTATCTTGGAGCAAGCATTGTCACCATCATTTTGACACCAATATTTTTTAAATCGGTTTGGTATTTCCTGAGATTGTGTAGAAACTACCAATTAGAACGTTTTTTAGAACGCTTTTTGTGCATTTTCACCCCTTTTTAATTTCGAATTGTTTAAGAACTGTTCTTAGACATCATTTATATCTTATAAGTAACTAATATTCAAAATTTCATATTTCTAGGCCCTTCAGTAACGCTAAAATCGCATTTTTAGAACGTTTTTTGCTCCTACACACCCTTTGGGGTAGTGGCACCGACATAAAACATAGCCTATCTTGGAGCAAGCGTTGTCACCATCATTTTGACACCAATATTTTTTAAATTGGTTTGGTATTTCCAGAGATTGTGTAGTAACTACCATTTAGAACGTTTTTTAGAACGCTTTTTGTGCATTTTCACCCCTTTTAAATTTTGAATTGTTTAAGAACTGTTCTTAGACATCATTTATATCTTATAACTAATATTCAAAATTTCATATTTCTAGGCCCTTCAGTAACACTAAAATCGCATTTTTAGAACGTTTTTTGCTCCGACACCCCCTTTGGGGTAGTGCCACGGACATAAGATATAGCCTATGTTCCAAGTTGGACTAACACCATCATTTTGATACCATTACTTTTGGAATCGTTTCGGTAGATCCAGAGCTTACTTCCTACAAATAAACAATTTTTTCCACTTTATACTAGGAGTATAGATTAATAATTATGTGTCTGAGGCCGCACGTAAAACATTGCTGGGCCGCAGTTGAGTATGGATGAGCTAGTCGAATGTTATATTTCGAGACAAACTTTGACATCGGTATATTAAAATAAAAAATTTACCGAAAATTCGATTTCGTTTTCGTTTTAGACCCAAAATTAGAGTGTAGCCAAATATTCGTTTTCGGCGAAAAGGCTGTCAGAAAAATTGGCCGGACCTAAACTATCTGTATTCCTAAAATCTCATTTCTTCTTTCGAAAATGTTCAGTATTACTCATTGTCGTCTCATCGTTACTCATAAATCTCACGATTTTAGAACATCTGCGTTTTAGGATAAAAATAATTATTTCATTTAATCGCAGAATATTGTGATTATATAAGGCGGGTATTTCTATTTTTAAATAGTGGTACTAAACATTTGGAGACCTTGACAATTATGTGATATATAACAAGAAATTAAGTTTGGTTTCGTGAGGGATAAAAATCTTTCAGTTGTTTAAAGTTATTCCCTTTGTCTTCACCTCGCATATCAAAATAAAATGTATTTTAAAGATTAATATGTGACCCAACTAGTTTATTTATATTCTAATCCTTTTAAAATCCTCGCTTAATGATGATTTTGTGTTTTCATGTGTAAAATCAAAAACATTGAGGTACATCATTTCTACGTCTCCCGATTTTAGAACGTCTGCAATTCAGGATAAAAATAATTGTTTCATTTAATAGCATTGCCATTATACATGGTCTGGTATTTCTATTTTTATAATGTGGTATTAAATTTCTGTAGACTTGGAACATATGTGACATCTAACAAGTAACTGAATTTGTTTTGCTAGGGATAAAAAGCTATCAGTTGTTAAACCCTTTATGTACTGAATTATGAATTCATGAAAATTTTATCTTCTAAAGCATTTTTAGTGAATTTTTGAAACTACATTAGAATATTTACATAATCATTTAATAAATTTTAGAGGGATTTTAGAAGGATTGAAGGATTTGGAAAGATTAATTAAATTTGAATTTATAGGGATTTTATGCAATATTTATAACCCCACACAAATTTTAAATATTTTTCTTAGTATTTTGTAGAATTAGGAATGTACAAATATAATGTTCTTACAATAGAAATATAGAAATATTTCCGAATTGAAAAATCCCTCCCCCCCCCTCCCAACGCCATGAAAGCTGAAAAGGTGCAAAGGCAAAAGAATTCATCATTAAAAAAATATTTTTGTTTTGTGTAAACAATAATGCTTTTGAAACAAGATAAAGTAATGCATCTATAACTCATTCTAAACTGTATAACTACTAATCAATGTATTAAATGAATTTTATAACAAGTTATTTTAATGGTACTTATAAGTACGTCAGTAGATAAAGGGTTAAAATTGTTCCTTTTGCCTTCACCTCACATATCAAAATAAAATGTCTTTTTATTTAAAGAATTATGTAGTATAATCCAATAAGTTTATTTAATTGTTCAATCATTTTAACCTCTTCACTTAATGATGATTTCGTGCTTTCATGTGAAAAAACAAAAACACAACATATGATAACTACTTTAAGACTGTTTTAGCTCAGCCTAAAGAAAATAAATAGAGAAAATGTTGAGAATGTAATAATTTATGACGGAGAACCTTCATTTATTGCTCTGCCTTCTAAAACTTGACTTTTAATACTTTTAGGGCATAATTATGTTGTTTAAATGGTGAAAGGCATGACTTCAACCAGAAGTTAAGAATAAAATTATTTATTTGTTGAAAATAAATAAATCCTTTTTTTCACGTACATTGTGAAAAGTACACCTTTATTAAATTCTTGTTGCAAATGTGACAGTTTATACAGGGTGACAAATATTGAACCATATGAAATTAAACCGTCATAACTTCTGAACGGTTTACATGATGAAGTTCAAACTTCGTGGTTGGCCGCAGCGCATAATGGGAATTAGTATGCCCATGCACACGCAACTTGTACGTAATTTCGTCAATAAGCAAAATTGGCGCATTTAGGGGACTGAGGATTTGCATTTCGCGATCGAGAAGTCTCTCCACCCTCAACGTGGGACTATATGGTGTGCAATGTCCAGTCACGGAATAAGCGTTTCGATATTCATTAACGGAACAGTGACTACAGAACGATATGTGAAGGTTTTGGAAAATGGTTTCTTCCCCATTGTCCAAAGTGACCTTTATTTCGACAAGATGCGGCTCATGCAAGACGGAACTCGACTCCATCGAACCAAGAAAAAGTTTGATGTCCTGGAGGAGCACTTTGGGGGCCGAATTCTGCTTCTGGGATACCCAGAGGCCACTGGAATGGGTCTCACCTGGCCGCTATATTCTCCGGATATGAACACATTTGACTCATTTTTGTGGGAATACATTAAAGACAATGTGTACAGAAATAGCCCCAAAACTATATCTGAGCTACAAACTACCATTCAGGAGGTCATCGATGTTCCGACACTTCAGCGGGTCATGCAGAATTTTGCTAATTGTCTGCGCCACATTATAGCCAATGATTGCAGCCATGTCGGACTTGCCACAACCTAAATCCGAATATCTGTAGAGACGTTTACGTATTTAATAAAGTTTGTGCACTCAGTAGTTTTTAAATAATTTATGTTTTATTTCATATAATTTAATAATTGTCACCCTGTATATAAAAGTAAGAGGAATAACTAATATACCACAGGCTCTTGAAAAATCTAAAAAGTAATTTAATACCTTATTTACTTAATTAAAATTAAGTAATTTCATTTCAAATGTTATTAAACAGCAAATACTGGCTCAAAAATGATGACCACCTTTATCACTATGCTTTTCAATATGATTTGCATAATTTTTTTTCTCCCCAAACCCGAGCGTTAATGAATTCTAATTTTAAAAAAAATCATACAACTTTATGAATAGAATGAAATGCATAAAAATATATCGCTTTATATACTTAAGAAACAATAGTTTAAAATTCTATTGGGTCGTTCGGAAAGTCGTGTCTGTCTGGGAAAATCACAATTCGTATTGGGAAATTCCGCCCGGTAATTATTAGACATTAGATATCGGAATCCATGTCTAATAATTAAATGATAGAATTTTCCGGTACGAATTGATTTTCTCAAACGGACATGACTTTCCTAACGACCCAATAATAAAAAATTGTTTCAACTAAAAAGATATGTTTCAATGAAAATTATGAAGGTTTTTTTTTTTTTTTTAACCTTTAAAGTAGAAGAACTTACAGCATAATTTCTTAAGTCCATTTCGTCTGAAATTACTGATGAGAATAGTTAAGTACATCAATAAATGTGATGTATAGTTACAGTAAAAAGAATATGCGCCGCAAGATGGGGTATTTCACAGCGCCCCTTAGAGGTAAATTCCGGAGTCAGCGATTGTATTTTTAAACACATAAGAAATACGATGAAAATTTAAACTACAAAGTTGCAGAGCACCAGTATTTTCTCTTTTAAAAGACCCTATAAATTAGTAACCGTCTTGAAGTACCTTATTTTCTGGGTAATTTTCGCCAGAAAAAAACAAAATCGTCTTTAAGCGAAGATCAGGATAGAATTTTTATAAAATACTTGGGAAATTATATATAAAATAAGTTTTAATTTAGAGTCAAGACAAGAGCATTTATTTTTTATTTTTTATAATACGAGAATACGGGTAAAAAATGAAATAATTTTTATCATTTTACTTGCAACTTCTACATTCGTTCAGTTTTATGGCACTATCAACATTTAGTGACATTGAAAAAGTGTCATTTTTCATACAGCTATCAAACATATTTCATTTATTATGAGCATTCCAACTTTTAGACCTTAAATTTGGGGGAAAAAAGGCGCGCAATATACAGTGGCGGTCAATAGTTGCCTGTGGCAGCCCTGCTAGAGCAGAAAAGAAATTCAAGAAATTTTGGATTCTGGATACTATGCATATGATGGTTTTCTCTTAGAATAACGGAACAGGCACAACAATTTCTAACTGCTTTAGAAAAGCGGATTTTGTTCATTTAACTGATGCTGAAGGTATTCCATTACAGGAAAAAAGACACAAGAGAAAGTAATTTGACACAGACGAAGAAGAATGGAACAGCATAAGCCAAGATTCTCATTCTTTTCAATATTTCGTCAATGTTGATGAAAACTTAACATCAACGGTAATAAGAGATATTGAAACTGTTTTTGATGACGCGACAGCTGAAAAAGAAGCAGAAGATGTTGATAATGTTGAAACCGATACTGTAATTGTCCAATCTTAGGCTACTACTTTAGGAGCCCTGGACACTTTGAGATTTGTCCTTCAAACTGCTGATGTAGCATAAAATGCAATAACGCACTTAAGTACAATCGGAAAAGATGTTATACTAACGCGGCCTAAGTAAAAAAAAACTAGCATTCTTGACTTTTTAAAAGAAGACTCATTAGCATTTTCTTTATACACCTTTTTTCTTCTTCGTTGTACACCTTTTTTATGTAAAATGAAATTTTACGTTTATTGTATTTTTTAAAACTAAATTTTATAATGAAAGTATAAGAATTTTCTATAGTACACTATACTAATAGTACACCCCTTTTATTTTTAAAATATTATTAACTATAATTCTTACATTTCGAAATATTTTTCTTTACCATAATTTGTTTAATGTGTATACAGAACTACTACATGCAACATCCTCTCAGTTATGCGCGGCTCTCACGATTTTAAATCAATCTTTTCTAACGTTCTCACTTATGTGAGAGGTGATTGTATTTAGTCTCATGGTTCTACGTGGAACATGTTTAATATCTTTTCTTTAAAAAAATTCTGGTTCGGAACCTGTTTAACCTGAGTCAAATTAACACTAGAAGGTCCGGAAATTTTACTCAATTTTCATAAAAATATTTCACCCCAGAATTTTTATTTAAAATTATTTAACTGATTTATTTAACGTAATTCGGCGTTAATTAAATGTAACTTGTTTTATGAAAAATTTATGGCTCCAATGAACATTTAATCATGTGGTTAAAGTCGAATCGACTCCTTCCGGACATTCTAGAGTTAATTCGCATTTTACAGAAGAATATAGCTACATTGCAGTGTTGCCAGACTGGGGACATTTTTAATTCAAATTATTTGACTGTCACCACTTTTTTAAAATAGTATAATTCGCCTTTTTTTTTTCAGAATTTTTAATCTATTTCTAAATACGTCGAATATTTCTATTAAAATAACGGTGACAATCAACAATATGGGGACAAAAAAGTCCCCAATCTGGCAACATTGCTACATTGACAGGTAGGAAAGTATGATATTCAGGATTGATACGAGTGAGGGAATTTTTTAGAAGTTACCAATATTTTCTTATAGAAAAACTTTTCTTAAAGTTGTTAAAATTTCGCGCGATCAATTTAATCATATTTTTTTATAAAAAAAAATACTGTTATTATCCCCAAAAATTTTCTAATCCGTATCAACCTTGGATGTGGAATATTGTTATTATTGTACATAATTCTGTTTTATAGTCTGCTTAGGTATCATATATGGAAAATAATATCAGTTTAATAATAATTTGTGAAACTTAATTTTATCAGTGGTTATGGGATCTCTCACTGTTTCCGTTGTTGGAGGAATTAGACGAACTTTTGGTCGTTTGGGGGGGGGGGGGTGTCTTTGTTTTCATAGGTTTTTTTCCACTTGTTTGTGGATCGCAGCTAAATTTCCCTACTAGAAAGGATATAAAACTGAACCTTTTTGGTAGACTGGCCTGGCCTGTTTATCGTGTCAGAAATTTATAGAAATTCCTTTTTTTCCTGCACACACATCGGTGTTCAAAAGGTCGAAAATGGCTTTACTTCAGAATTTATTTAAATGAAAAGCGAACAAGTTTACGTTTTTTTTTTTACTGTTTAAGATGTTATTATTTATTACTTAATATAATTTAAACTAAGAAAAAACAGTATTTTTTTACAACTAACATTTTAAAAGAAAAAATAATAAATGACAGTTATTTCAACATGATGATTAGTATTTTCCCCACCACTAACCACCGATTATTTCTTTGTGGCTTCTTAAAAAATATGTTTTGACAGAATATATATGATTCATAATTTTTCCTTTGAAAAATGATGTGATTTTTAAAAAAGAATTATTTAAATAAAGACTATACTTGAATCTACTCCATTATATTTTCTTAAAAATTACTTTCTTTTATTTGGGTTAAAAAGATTTACAAAAGTCATTCAAACATACTGCTTAGTTCAAAAAGTCTTCCATTAAAGTTTTAAAATAATCTTTCTTGATTGCATTTAGAGTGATAATTTAATGACTTTCAGTTCATTTGTAACTTTGACTGTTTTTTTTTCTAACTATCCATTAACGCTTGAACCATGACAATGAAGTAAAAAGGTTATTCAAATGCAATTTATTTTTTAAAGCACCGTTAACAAAGAAGTCTGCACTTTTCCTTCTCATTTTGTTATTATTCACTGAGTAATATGATTTAAATTGCGTAACCGCATTTGTTTCTTTAACCCTCCGTCTACCAGACGGGTCCATTGGACCCGACAGGTACATACAAAATATTCATTCAAACCAGAAATTTCTTTAAAATAAACTAAGTATATAAACCAGATAAAAATAAGGTAAATAAATAAGTTAAATAGTTTTAAATAAAAATTCTGGTGTAGAACGTTTTATTAAAACTTGAATAAAATTCCCGGTAGATCTAGGGTTAAAGTCACATTTTAAAGGGAAAAGTAATAAATAAAAATTTCTTCGGCATAAATTAGCGTATTTATTTTCGTATAATCACACCTTTATTTTGATAGGGAAAACGGGAAAAATGTTTCACATGTAGAATGCGCACCATACTATTTAAACGCCGAAAAATCCAGAGTTTTCAGAATAAATCATCGTCTGTGCCTGGATATAGATACCCGAAGCATGCAAGATAGTCATTTAACTCTTTCAGGGGCAAATAATTGTGTTTCTGTAATGTCGAATTCCCACAGGAATCTTTAAAATAATTATTGCAAAATAAGGAAAAACAATTTTAGGACTTTTTTCCACCAAGGTTAGAAAAGTAAAATTTCATATATTTTTTATGGTGCGAATCTTCATGAATCGTAGGTGGGATATAATATATCCCATCGCCCCTCAATGGGTTAAAGATTCAAACACCACCTCCTAAATACCAAGCATACTAGCAGACAATAGAATGGCTGCTGTCTTAGGCAGTTTTTTTTTTAAAGTTTGTACAGCCCCTGAATTTCGACACCAGTATTTTATGAAACTTTTCTTTGACTTATTTAATCTAACATAAAAACTGTGGAGAAAACTTCTAGAATGTATTGGTATTAAATTCAAGGAACCTTAAAAACAATTAACCCCTTAACGCTCGAATTAAATTATGGTTTAAAAATTCAAATTGCTTATTGGCACCACTTTTTTGAAAAGAAATATTCACCTTATTTAATGACAGGTAAAACGATACTAAAATAAAACCAATTACGCTATTTTATAAAACTGGTGGGAGTCAAACAATCTGAGTAAAAGACACAGCCCGTGAATATGACGGGAGCGAGAATTAAGGGGGTTAAAAACATCACATAGGAGAGCCTGTATTATTGTATCAGCGCTCAGGCCTAGCACTCACGGGACGTTCGATTCAAAGTACTAAATGTAACTTTAAATAAGGTTGTTACAAGTGAAGACAACGGCGTAGCCAGAGTGAGGGTACAAATGCTCAGGACACCACTAGTTTTGTAAAGTACTCGTCTTATTTAATCTGAGAATATCCTGCTATTAATCAACAAGAAGAAAACTTTACAATATTATTGGTATAATGTGCATTTGGACCACCTCTCTGTCTACGCCAAGGAGTGAAGATGTTAATATTTATGAAGATATAGACAGTGCTAGAGATAATTTTACTAACACTAGCCGCAGCGTACTTGACAACCTTAATCTTTTCATAAATTAAAAAAATTCTGCGATGAACGACATTCTGATGAATTCTGATGAACGACAAATTTTAGTTACGTTATTACGTGTTTCTTTTATTAAAGTATTTTCTTCGCCGAGTTGCCAAAAATGTTTATGCCTCATCGAAAAATGATGTGTCTGGCCTATATAGTGGAGCCATTCAAATAAAGTTTAGATATAGTTATTAGTCATTTAAAGTCTGCATGATTTCCTTCATTCACCCCTTCAAGGGCGGTGGTTCATTTTTGGACCACCTAATTTTAGTTCTTTAACGTCACATTGGCACCAGAATATTGGAATGAAAATTTTCCGTTAGTTTGGTATTTGAACAAAAGCTTGTTTGCTTACTTCTAAATAAATTTGAACGTACATTTCGGTGCCGTTCACTAATTTCGGCATTTTTCGAATAGTACCTTGCCCCTGAAAGGGTTGAATAAAATTTCTTAAGATGTCTTTAATGCTATAAAAAAAAACCTTTATTTGAACGGACATCTACCGTTAAAAATAGAATATCTGCATACATGCTAACCTCCCAGTATACTTTCGTAAAACATAGTTTCTTTTCACCCTGATTACAATGGAATTGAGCTTTCACTGTACAATTTTTGCATACTTACATTCATTCATTCGCTTGCTGTGCAGTGTCGAATAGTTTCACTAACATATATAAAATAAATATACAATATTTTTAGTTGAAGATTGACACGAATAATGAGAACTTTTTTTTTTATTAAAAAAGATAAATTGTTTTACTATTGTGGCCCATTCTTTCATTTTTTTACTTATCTTAAAGTGCACTTTGTTAGAAATTGATAAATTTTTATAATAAAATATACTGTAGTGATGAATTATAGATGTGTTGTGCAGTAAATGGCATACATTCCGTGATTAATTAAGGTCCAGATTATTATTTGAAAATGGTTGCTTTCAAAATTTGGAAACGTACGAGTCATGAGTATATTTTTCACCTCTGGAATGGAATTAGAAGCTTAACTGATTCTAGTGCAGTAATCTCACGGCGGGACCACTTAATTTTAATTCCAAACTTACACATGGCACCAAGAACATTATAATAAAATTTTGCTTTTACAATAAAAGTTTAGAACAACCTTTTATTTTCTAAGCATTTCGCTTGTAAAATCTGGTGTCAATCAACTTTTTCATCATTTTACGAACAGAATTTTTCTGTGCCGGAGAGGATTAAACAAGAAAATTGAAAATTAGATGACGTTAAAACGAAAAATTTATTTTGATTTGTATTGTGTGTTGAAAAAGAAACATGAACTTCTCACTAGAAAACATATAACAAAAATAAGAAATAAAGAAGAGAATGTTTACCTTGACACCGAAGCTGGACGGTGTCATCATACGGTTTAATCAAGCTACCTAATGCACCTCTTAAGGTGGTTAGAAGCCGGAGTACGTAAACAGTACGCTCGCAAAGCGTTATAAGTAAGCGAAGAAACTTAATGCTGGAATCAGGCGTAAATTAACATAGTTGCGCATACGGGCACAGTGTGGCGCGTATTTCCTAAATCTTTAGTCACTCATAGAAATGAATTTTGTTTACCACATTTATTGCCATATAATGGCGTAACGAGAGGGGCATCTATTTGCACTTGACACCACGAAGTTTTCTGCGCCTTGCCAGAGGTACTTCAGTTATTAATCAAGGTAAAAAAAAACTTTAAAATTTTAGTGGTGTAAGTATGAAAATAGTTAGGTATCTACCTGTAGTTCACACTCCATCCGCTACGTGGCGCATGACCTTGATTGATGTGACCTCGCTTTTAATCTTGTCAATTTAATTTATTTCTCCCATTTAAGATAGGACGCTTACTTATATCGCTTTGGTACGCTCGTGTTATGGGCGACAGAGACTGATTGTGAAATGAAATTATGAATAAAGAGGAGGAGGCATGTAGTATCCCACATAGCATTTTTAGTTTGCAGAAAATTTTCAGAAGTCTTGCTTTGAAAACCTGCAAAGTTGCAGCAAGCTCAGCATGACAAGACTGCAGCAAAATAACGCAAACGCCGAAGTCACCACACTTTGAACTTGCAGCTAACTTGACGTGCAAGTTAAATTAATGCTGTATCAAATTTATTGCAAATTACCGGAAAACAAGTAATCAAAAATACTGCAAAGTAGTAATCTTAACAACTGTTACACTATAAGTTTAACTCCATCGAAGGGGTCCATAGACCATAACTGGTCTATTGATGCATACGCACCGTTAAGGCGCATGCATCGTTTTTACCACCATAAACAAGCTAGGGTAATATTTGTACGGCTCTATTCGAGCCTTTTTTTTTTTTTTTTTTTTTTTGGTTTTTCATAAAAATAGCGTTTAAAAAAAGCGCTGTCAACCGAATAAAATTTCTGCAATTTCTGCGTATCTGCTGATTATCTATTCTCTCAACATCAATTGGGTGATGGTATACCTTGCGGGAGATTTGCTGCTAATTTCTAAATTCAAATTTGTCACGGCAAGATAATAACAGAAAAAATCAAACTTACTGCTAATGTTCATGCTATCTGGGATAGAGCCTACCATTTGCAAGTGAAGTAACACTGAGGAAGTTGTTACAATATGGTGACTGATTTTTTAATATTAAATCAAAAGTTTCTGATTACCGGAAAAGGAAATCCGCCGATTAATATACAAGAGAAAATTTCGCCTTATTTTAGCTGCTTATTCACGCGAAACTCCTTTCACAAATATGGTAAAAAATTCTAGTCGTTTTTACTGGCAGATGTTGGCATCGGTATTATAATGTCTTTCACTGACACTGACAGGAGGTTGTCACAATATAGCGGAAACGAAGGTTCTGAGTACCGACGAAGTAAACTTCCACCAGTAAATATAAATATCTGTTTTTTGTCCATAATTATCAGTGACATTCTGCTTTTTGAAAGCTTTCAAATAATGCTAAAATCTCTATTCAAATTTCCCAATTGTAAAGAGCCGCTGAGAAACCAGTTACAATAGAAGATTCACCACCATTTTGAGGATATGTCAATTCCTCTTGTAGTTCCCATGGAACTATTAATAAAGAGGAACTGACCCATCCTTAAAATAGTGAAGCTTCAACTGTAACCACTTTTCCAGGGGTTGATTACCGCCGGTGTAGCCTTCGACCAGTAAACAAAGCGTTATAAGTAAGCGAACAAACTTACTGCTGGAATCAGGCGTAAATTAACACTGTTACGTCACCTTTTGGACGGAGTGATAATATTAACACAGTTGCGCCACCTTTTGGACGGAGTGATAATTCACATACGCGGGCTTTTAGCGTGCGTGTATTTTCTAAATCTTTAGTCAACATGGAAATGAATTTTGTTTGCCACATTTTTTTGCAAAATAATGGCGTAGCGAGAGGGGTATCCAGATGCACTAGACATTACGTCCACGAAGTTTTCTTCGCCTTATCAGAAGGACTTCGGTTATTAATCAAGGTGAAAAAAACGTTATAATTTTAGTGGTGTGAGTAAAATAACAGTTAGGTATCTACCTGTAGTTCACACTCCATCCGCTACGTGGCGCATGACCTTGATTGATGTGACCTCGCTTTTAATCTTGCGGTTATTTCTCCCATTTAAGATAGGACGCTTACTTATATCGGTTTGCCAGTAAATTTACGTAGAAATTTTCTCCTTTTTTTAAATCGTTGTTAAGGTAAAATTTCAATCATAAATAATAGCAGAAACAGATTTTAATTTTTACTGGTGGAAGTTTACTTTGGAAGAAGTCAGTCTCTGCGTTTTCGCCATATTGTGACAACCAGTGAAACAATCCGACTATTTTATAAGGCAAACTGACACCAATAAAAGCAAATAGAAAATTTTATCATATATTTGAGAAAATATTTCCACGAATAAGATTCTTAAATAAGACGAAATTTTCTATTCAATTTTACTGGTGGGAAGTTTGCACCGGTGGTAATCAGAAACTGTAGATCCTATTTAAAAAAAAAAAACAGCCGCCATCTTGTGACAACCTCCTCAGTTACTTCATTCGCAACTGGTAGACAGTACACGATATGTCTCCCCCTCTCTATTCACAACTCCATTGTAGTTCCATGCAGATTTCAAATCAGACATATAATTTTAGATGTAAATTCAAGCAAGTTTCATTAATAAATATGTAATAAAACAACTAAAGATACTTTAAATAAATTCCCTGGTGTGAAACTTGTTTAACGTGTATAAATTTAAACTTTGATTTACGAATTAATAGTTGGACGTTCCCAAATATGGAGTTACATGTAATCATGAAGCAGTGATAATGAATAATGTGCTTCTGCGACGATAATATCTTAAAGACAGTTTATGCACTTATCATAGCTGCCAACTTTTACGCTTTATTCTTACCACTAAAATTTTATACTAAAAATAAACTAAAATTTTTCGATTATTCCGGTGAGATTTCAATATTTAGAGACATTTTTGCTCGCCCCTCAAGGGGTTAAACAAAGACATATTCCTGGATAGGGTTCACACACTCTTAACCCCTTAACGCTCGAATTAAATTACGGTTAAAAAATTCAAATTGCGTATTGGCACCACTTTTATGAAAAAGAAATAATCAACTTATTTAATGACAGGAAAAACGATACTAAAATATAGCCAATTTCACTATTTTATAAAACTGGTGGGAATCAAACAATTTGAGTAAAAGACGCAGCCTGAGAATATGACGGGAGCGAGAATTAAGGGGTTAATCCCTTGAGGGGCAAGCAATTGCGTTTGTGTAATTCTGAATTCCCACCGGAAATTTAGAAAAAAATTATTTCAAATTAAGAAAAAGCAATTTTACGTCTTTTTTCCTCCAAAGTTAGGAAAGTAAAATTTCATAAAATTTTTCTGGTGCAAATCTTCATTAATCATAGGTGGGATAAAATATATCCCACCGCCCCTCAAGAGCCACGCTCTATTTTGTAAAGATTCTTCCACCAGTAATCGCAAAAAACTATCTACTAGCTAATGAATCATGAACTCATTAGGAAGAAAATTATCTTTTTGGCATAGTGGTGGTACAGTCCTTACAAAATGAGGCGTGGCTTAATAGCGTGCGAACCCTGGTGAATCTATGCCATTATACATTTTGTAATACTTTTTTTTCTTCCTGGATTTTAAAAAGATACGATTCATAGCTTTTATTAAAAATTGTTCGTTTAGTTTAACCCCTTAATAGTCGCATTAAATTACGGATTAAAAATTAAAATTGCTGTTTGCACCACTTTTTTGAAAAGAAATATTCACTTTATTTAGTGTCAGGTAAAATGATACCACAATAAAGCCAGTTACACTATTTTTTTAAACTAGTGGAAATCAAACAATTCGAATAAAAGACACAGCCCGCGAATATCACGGAAGTGAGAATTAAGGAGTTAAACCACCTCTATTGAAACATCGAAATATTACTTTATTATTTTTCTCCATTGAAACAAGGGTGACAGTTGCAAGAAAAGAAAATTAATTTGATTCCCACCAGTTTTATAAAATAGTGAAATTGGCTTATTTTAGTATCGTTTTTCCTATCATTACATAAGCTGAATATATCTTTTTCATAAAAGTGGTGCCAATAATCAATTTGAATTTTCCAACCGTAATTTAATTCGAGCGTTGAGGGGTTAAGAAGGCTATGAATTTTCATAAAAGAATTAGTTTAGTTAAACAAACACTTATTCATGAATCCATTCCATTATGCATTTTGTAATAGTTATTTTTCCTTTCTAGATTTTAAACTGATCATATTCAGAGCTTTTATTGAAAATTATCTGTTCAGCTTAACACACCTTACTTTAGAACTTCGAAATATGACTTTATTATTTTTCTTTATTGAAATAGGAGTGACAGTTGCAAAAAAATTTTATGAAATCTGTGAATTGTCATAAAAAAAAATAGTTTAGTTAACCCTTTCATTGGCGCCGTTTGCAGTCTGCAAAGGTTTAATTTTAATGCTGAACCACCAAGTAGCAGCAGTAATTTTTTAGTACAATTTCGATCTCAGAATATACTTAAAGAAAAGCTTTTGATTATTTTCAACTAAATTTGTTCGTAAATTGCGGTATGAATTAATTATTTGAACATTTTTGGAGCAGATATGCCTTGCCCCTGCAAGGGTAAAACAAAGACTTACTCCTGAATACGTGACATTATGCATTTTGTAACAGTTATTTTTCCTTTCTAGATTTTAAAAAGATAATGGTCATAGCTTTTATTGAAAATTATCTGTTTAGCTTGACACACCTTACTTTAGAACTTCGAAGTATTACTTTATTATTTTTCTCTGTTGAAATAGAAGTGACAATTGCAAAACATTTTAAGAAAGCTGTGAATTGTTATAAAAGAATTAGTAAAGTTAAACAGAGACTTATTCCTTAATCTATGCCATTTTGCATTTTGTAATACTTATTTCTCCTTTCTAGATTTTAACCCGTTCAGGACCATGGTTGCATATATGCGCCCTCAAAAAATCCTTCAATGCTCAAGTTTGATACCAATAAAAAAAATTAAGTAAAATTGATTTTATTTAATTACGACATTTTCGTGATTTATAAAGTTAAGTCAAATAATTAACAAAAAGTGGTGCCAAACGAATTAAATTCGTGTACAAGATGCCGGTCCTTAACGGGTTAAACACATAATATTTATATCTTTTATTGAAAATTGTCTGTTTAGCTTAACACACCTTACTTTAGAACTTCGAAATATTACTTTATTATTTTTCTCTATTGAAATAGGAGTGACAGTTGCAAAAATTTCAATAAATCTGTGAATTGTCATAAAAGAATTTTTTTAGTTAATCCTTTCATTGGCGCCGTTTGCAACCTGCAAACGCTTAAATTTAGTGCCCAAACTGACAAATGGCACCAGTAATATTTTAGTACAATTTCGATCTCATAATATACGTAATGAAACGCTTTTGATTATTTAAAAAAAAATTGTTCGTAAATTGCAGTGTGAATTAATTATTTGAACATTTTTGGAGCAGAAATGCCTTGCCCCTGCAAGGGTTAAAGAAAGACATATTTCTGAATACATGGTATTTATGCATTTTGTAATAGTTATTTTCCTTTCTAAATTTTAACCTTCCGACCCTGTTGAAATTTTACTCAACTTTAATAAAACATTTCATACCAGAATTTTCTTTACAAACTATTTAATGTATTTATTTATGTTAGATTTCGCTGCATTTTATTTATCTTACTTTACGAAAATATTTCTGGTTCAAACAGAATGAAATGAAGTATCAAAATGTGTCGATTAGACCCATTCAGGGTAGAAAGGTTAAACAGATAATATTAATAGCTTTTATTGAAAATTATCTGTTCAACTTAACACACCTTCATTTAGAACTTCGAAATATTACTTTATTATTTTTCTTTATTGAAATAGAGGTGACAATTGCAAAACATTTTAAGAAAGCTGGGAATTGTTATAAAAGAATTAGTAAAATCACAGTCTTATTCCTTAATCCACGCCATTACGCATTTTGTAATAGTTATCTTTCCTTTCTAGATTTTAAAAAGATAGTATTCATAGCTTTTATTGGAAATTATCTGTTTAGTTTAATGAACCTTCCATGAAAACTTCGAAATATTACTTTTCTCGTTTTATTCAGTAAGTTATAATCTCCGAATCACTTTTATTTATAATTTCAGATGCTATTTTTATTACTGCTCATAAATTTGTGAACCATGACAGTGAAGTAAAAAAAGTTATTCAAATGCAATTTATTTCTAAATGCACAGTGAACAGAGAGGTCTCCACCCCCACTCCCCTCTTTAGTTGCTACTATCATTTAAACCAAATAACCGCGTTTTCTTTTAAATGTCATATTCTTGAAAAAAGAAGAGGAAATGATGTTTCTTCAATATATTCAATATATTACATTACAAGATTTTCTCTTAAATCTCTAGTTTATGAAAGAGTAATTATTTTCTGTTTCTGCCTTTTTGTCAGAAAGCACATGATCATCATTAAAAGAAGATCAAATAATAATCTCTATAGCAGGGGTGTCAAACTGTTGCCCGCCGGATATCACTAAAATTTTAAAGAAATAGTCGACAAGTTGAATCGCAGCAATTCGGCGATTAGATAAGGCAAAGATAACTGTAAAATTTTAGTGGAATCCGGCGGGCCACAGTTTGACACCCCTGCTCTATAGTCTGCTTGGGGAAACAAATAAATTATTGTTTTAATCTCCAATCAAAACAAGTACTCTGCAGTACAAGTTAAAAAACAACTTTCTTGATTGCATTTAAAAAGTTAACTTAATGAGTGTTAATTTTCATTTAAAAAGTCCATCTTAAAGGAAAGAAAAATAAATAAAAATGTTATAAGTAGTAATTATTACATTAACAACATTTTTTTTTTTTTTACAAGTCTTAGAATAAAATGAAAAAATAACTGCTTTAAAATAATTACATTTTCTGTTTTTGACTTTACGTCAGAAAGCACAAAATCATTATTAACTGAAGATCAAATAGTAATCTCTATAGACTACTTTTTGTTTTAATCTCCAATCAAAACATAAATTCCGCAGTCCAAGTTTTAAAAAAAGAGTATTTCTCTTGATTGCAGTTAAAACGTTAACTTAATGAGTTTTAATTTTATTTATAAAAGGGCATCTTAAAAGAAAGAAAAATAAATAAAATTTCCATCAGTGTGAACTATTACATTATCTAAATTGTCTCTTTTGAGAGGTCCTAGAATAAGATAAAAAAATAACTGCTTTAAAATAATTACCTTTTTCTCTTTTTGCCTTTTCTTCAGAAATGCGTAAATACGGGTTAGGTTTCCTTAGAAAGACCCCCACGAAGGGCGCTCCCCCTTGGGCCTATATCCCTCGAGAAGATAATTGGCCGTCAACAATCAACCCAACCCTTTTCTTCAGAAAGGACAAAATAAACGAAGATCAAATAGCAATATCTATAATCTACTTGTGGAAAAATATAAATTATTGTTTTAATCTCCAATCAAAACGATCACTCTGCAGTGCAAGTTTAAAAAAAACAATTATTTTCTTGATTGCATTTAAAAAGGAACCTAATGGGTTTTAATTTTCTTTTAAAAAGTTCATCTTAAAAGGAAAGAAAAATAAATAAAAATGTTCTCAGTATGAACTATTACATGTTACCGCAGAAAATGTTTTAAATTCTTGGTTAAGACCGCCACCCTCCCGACGATGTATCTACGGAGAGGTTGCGCAAAGGAGTTTCGTTCAGATATGCTTTTGTTAACCCTCCGTCTACCAGACGGGTCCATTGGACCCGACAGGTACATACAAAATATTCATTCAAACCAGAAATTTCTTTAAAATAAACTAAGTATATAAACCAGACAAAAATAAGGTAAATAAATAAGTTAAATAGTTTTCAATAAAAATTCTGGTGTAGAACGTTTTATTAAAACTTGAATAAAATTCCCGGTAGATCTAGGGTTAAGAATAGAGTGCGCTCCCTGGTGGTGGAATGCAGAACTAACGTAACGCGATTTTGTTAAAATTAGGAAATATAACAAGGCGATCTGTTTGCAACTTTAATATACTTCATGACACATAATAAAAAGCTTATAAAATAATGGTGCATGCAATTTCCTGTGAGGGGAGGGCGGGGAGTGGCGCTGGATTTCTTTTTAAAAAATTAGCGTTTATGACCTTTTTAGATGTCGTTTTTTGAGGACTATGATATACTCAGACATGTGCTACTTATGAAATATAAAAATGTCAAAATTTTAGTTACCACTATTTCCGAATAGTATTTTCATCAAACTTTTCAATTTCTCGCTTAAGACCGCCACCAACTCGAGTAACACATCCGCTGATAGGTTGTTTAACAGAGTTTCGATCTGATACACTTTTGATATAAATAGTGTGCGCTCCCTTGTGGTGGAATGTGGAACTAACATAACGCAATTTTGTTAAAATTAGGAAATCTAACAAGTCGATCTGCTTGAAACTTTGACATAGTTCATAACACATAATAAAAAACTTATAAAAGAATGTTCCGTGCAATTTCCTGGGGCGCCTGCCTATCTCGGGTGCTATAGACCCGATCCCCTCGACTAATATACCTACGGATAGGTTGTAAAACGGAGTTTCCTTCGGATAGATGTTTGTGTAGAATAGAGTGCGCCCCCTGGTTGCGAAATGTGGAACTAACAGATTTCGCAATAGGATAAAGTGTTTTAAACGAATATTAAACGAAACCCTCTGTGCGATCTGTGATCACACTTACCCACTTGTTTTTAATTCGGATTGTTTGAGCTCCACAACTTTTTGGAAAAGGAAATATTCATCTTATTTAGTGGCAGATAAAATAAAGCGTGAATAAAGCCAATTACACTATTTAAAAAAACTGGTGGAAATTAAACAATCTGAATTTTTAAAAAAAAGTAACCTGCACTTCCCGTAAAAGTTAAGGGGAAGAAGACGCAATAATTAGGGCGCAAGAAATTAAGACACGGAATTAAGGGGTTAAAACCAGTGTTGCCCTATCTAGAAAAAATTTTATTTGGAAATATTGACTTCAAACTAGAAAATTTTCAATAGCAATTTTCTTTTATGCTATTTATGAAAATTTATATTTCCATAAACTAAAAAGAACTATTACAAATGAAAATCAAATTTTAAAGTAATTGCTTAAAAGGCGCAAAGGCCAACATAGTGAAAAAGATTCCAAGCCGGAACTCGAACCCGTGCCATCAGTATAGCGCACTGACGTTCTACCGACTAAACCACTTGGAACGATACCTAGCTCGGAAAATTTCTCACTATTATATGTTGGCAAGGCTACAAACGCAGCACAAGATGGAATATTTATCGTGAGTCACCGACCTTGGACAAACACGAAACATAATTAAATCCAGTATCGACAGAAACTATATTAATACATGGAAAATATTCCAGAGAGAAACATTCGCCTTGCATACAATATTACAAATGAAAATCAAATTTTAAAGTAATTGCTTAAAAGGCGCAAAGGCCAACATAGTGAAAAAGATTCCAAGCCGCGACTCGAACCCGGGCCATCAGTATAGCGCACTGACGTTCTACCGACTAAACCACTTGGAACGATACCTAGCTCGGAAAATTTCTCACTATTATATGTTGGCAAGGCTACGAACGCAGCACAAGATGGAATATTTATCGTGAGTCACCGACCTGGGACAAACACGAAACATAATTAAATCCAGCATCGATAGAAACTATATTAATACATGGAAAATATTCCAGAGAGAAACATTCGCCTCGCATACAATATTACAAATGAAAATCAAATTTTAAAGTAATTTACTTTAAAATTTGATTACTTTAAAATTTGATTTTCATTTGTAATATTGTATACAAGGCGAATGTTTCTCTCTGGAATATTTTCCATGTATTAATATAGTTTCTATCGATGCTGGATTTAATTATGTTTCGTGTTTGTCCCAGGTCGGTGACTCACGATAAATATTCCATCTTGTGCTGCGTTTGTAGCCTTGCCAACATATAATAGTGAGAAATTTTCCGAGCTAGGTATCGTTCCAAGTGGTTTAGTCGGCAGAACGTCAGTGCGCTATACTGATGGCCCGGGTTCGAGTCCCGGCTTGGAATCTTTTTCACTATGTTGGCCTTTGCGCCTTTTAAGCAATTACTTTAAAATTTGATTTTCATTTGTAATATTGTATGCAAGGCGAATGTTTCTCTCTGGAATATTTTCCATGTATTAATATAGTTTCTATCGATGCTGGATTTAATTATGTTTCGTGTTTGTCCCAGGTCGGTGACTCACGATAAATATTCCATCTTGTGCTGCGTTTGTAGCCTTGCCAACATATAATAGTGAGAAAATTTCCGAGCTAGGGATCGTTCCAAGTGGTTTAGTTGGTAGAACGTCAGTGCGCTATACTGACGGTCCGGGTTCGAGTCCCGGCTTGGAATCTTTTTCATTATGTTGGCCTTTGCGCCTTTTAAGCAATTACTTTAAAATTTGATTTTCATTTGTAATATTGTATGCAAGGCGAATGTTTCTCTCTGGAATATTTTCCATGTATTAATATAGTTTCTATCGATGCTGGATTTAATTATGTTTCGTGTTTGTCCCAGGTCGGTGACTCACGATAAATATTCCATCTTGTGCTGCGTTTGTAGCCTTGCCAACATATAATAGTGAGAAATTTTCCGAGCTAGGTATCGTTCCAAGTGGTTTAGTCGGCAGAACGTCAGTGCGCTATACTGATGGCCCGGGTTCGAGTCCCGGCTTGGAATCTTTTTCACTATGTTGGCCTTTGCGCCTTTTAAGCAATTACTTTAAAATTTGATTTTCATTTGTAATATTGTATGCAAGGCGAATGTTTCTCTCTGAAATATTTTCCATGTACTAAAAATAACTATTAAAATTTACTGGTGAAAATTCGGATTGCCTAAATAAAAAATCAGCCGGATGCGGCAATACTGGTTAACACTAGAAAGACGGGGATTTTTACTCAAGTTTTAGAAAAATATTTAATACCAGAATTTTTATTTAAAACTGTTTAAGTTATTTAATTAATCCTTTTTTCTTTTGTATCTTTTAAACTTATTTTATAAAGAAATTTCTGATTCGAAATGAAATATGTTCATTTGGTAGGGCCAAGATGGGCCCTCGCCGTCATTCTAGTGTAAAAACAAAGGTAGCTCAGGTTGGTTGGTTGGTTGATTTGGGGTTTTATGGCGCAAAGTCCCTTTAGGGACATGCTGCGCCAAGACAATGTCAACATGAAAAACATATTTATAACCAAATAGTTGAGTAGAAAATCACTAACAAAAAGTTAAGAAAACCAGAAACATTAAATGAAAAGAGTAATATGTATAGTTTAAAAACCTTTAAAAGAGGCAAAAGTATTATAATTAAAAACTGTGAAGTTAAAAAGTAAAATCGTTAAAATATAAACAAAGTTTAAGATTATGTACAAATACCAGGTAATAACAAGTTTAATAAACACAAAAGTAAAAAACAATGTAAACTTAATTAGGTACAAATTCATCGAAAACTACATTATCTTCGTCATCACTCGAGTCATATGATTCATCCATTGCTTCATCTATATACTTTTGAAGGTATTTCGGATCCTTTATATTATTAACTGATGGGTTGTTTTGACATTTGTCCTTGCCCTTTTTCTTCACAGTTTTCCACTGTGAAGAACCCCGAATTATCTTTTTTCTCTTTCGTGTATGCAAGTTTTTTTTTGCTTGGATTGTCAGTTTGACTAGTATCAGGTATATGTGATGTCTTTACAGATGTAGCAGCCTTAGTCTTAGACTGGAGTTCGGAAGCCTTTTTGGACTCACTTCTGCGTTTCTGAATACAAGATTTTTGGCTTGGTTTCTCAGTTTGGGAAATATTAGGTTTCTGCAAATTGCATGCAGATGGTATAGAAGTTTGTTCAGTCTGATGATCGGATGATTTTTTTGGTAGATTCGAAGATTTTTGAGACTGATTGATTTGGTATACTATTTTAACAGGTTTTGAGGATGGTAGCCAACGTTCTAATAGTGGGGTAGCATAGCATTTAGAACCACAACTGACATCACGGGTTTCTTTATTTGAAGTGGTTGTTGATTGCGTTTTAACTGAGTTAGTTGGAGGAAAGGAGGTGTCAGTCTGCGTGCTTATGTGCCTTACAGGTTTTGATTGTTCTTTAAGTATGGAGTATGATACCCCAACAGATGGGGTCCTGGATTCAACTAGTTTACGTGCTTCAGGGTAGGAAAGTTTTTGAGTAATCTTAACTGCAAGAATTTCCTTTTCACGGATCCATTTAGGACGAGCGAGAGTACGATGTATGGTCACCTTTACAATTAGCGCAGCGTTCTGGTTTTTCGCATGTTTTACCGTCATGGCCGACTTCTGCACAACGTGCACAAGTAACAGATCCACGACAGGTATAATTTTAGTACGATAGGTAGTGTATTAGTATGCCCATAACGCTGGCACTTAAAAGAACGGAGAGGATTAGGGATATAAGGCCTAACTGGACAGTTTAGATAACGATCTTTAATTGTAGTAGGTAAAGTATGGCTATTGAAAGTTAGAATAATGTGTTTAGTAGGAAGTATTTGCCCATTTCGACGGATAGTGATACGGCGTACATATATGATATTTTGATCGCTTAAATTAGCTGGAAGTTCTTCTTTTGTAGAAAATAAAAGATCCGGTTCAGATATTACACCACGGCAAGTATTAAGAGTTTGATGTGCTTTAACAGAGACAGAAAAAGTACCTATAGTATTGCAATTTGACAGAAGTTGTGACTGCCTGGCTGAAGAAACCTCAACCAGTAAGTCCCCAGACTGCAATGTTTTGAGCGAGTGACCATCACCAAAAACAGACTGAAATGTTTTTGCTATAAGAAAAGTTGAAGTGTTTTTGAAAGAACTATCTGAGAGACTATCAGTGCGTTTGATTACAAAAAAACGAGTGAATAAAGTCAGTACACGTTGTTGCTCACCACTTGGGAGAGAAATAGAAGGAATGTTAGTATTTCCATCCATAATTGAAAAATAAGATAGAATTCAGACCCCGGCCACACCACCCACTACTAAGCCCAACAAGGGGATGCACATTCCTACAATAGTGCTAGCCAGGGCCCATACGGTCACAAGACACTCCTATGCCGGTCTCCACCCTTAACGAGATGGCTAGTAAGTACTCGCTCACTTGATCCCCAGCCAGTGACAAGTCAACTGACCAGCCGATTGATGCATACGGGTTGATGCACCTCCCGTCTACCTGAAGCAGAGGCCAAAGCAGTGTGTTGGTTTTCCTCAACTGTCAGGATCCCCCTTTCCAGGGACACGGGTCGCTACGCACGGCAAACACGTGGGTGGTTTACAATTCTCCATGAGTCGATATACAGAATGATATCGGCTCATACAGAATTGCCCTCACCTCCGAAGAGGAAACCACAACGAGAGTGAAACAAAGAGGAAAGAAAGACAAGAGAAATAAGAGGAAAAGGAAAAGAGAAAGATCGTTCAGGTGCCCGGGGTTGCGAAACCCGTGAATACCTAAAGAAGGCATCTCCCTGGGGGAAAGGGAGCTCAGGATAGCCAATTTGGTCTTTTCTTTAAATAAAAAAATTCGAATTGATACCGGAAATTCTGAAAGAATTTTTATTTTTGGCAATTATGATATGTCTATAATTAAATAAAGAAAAGAATATTATAGGGAAATTTTGGTAGGAATGAGAAATTTCGTAATTAAAGGCCAAACTAACAACACTGTTAAAACTCCACCCTCTTCTAAAAGTACTTTGCAAATTGTTTTCCTAAATAGTTTTCTCAAGTTTATACATCAATACTGCCAGTGGCGACTGTTTTTATATTCTATTCAAACCACTATTTAAAAAAAAATTGTAGTATGTTTATCTTGCACATCTTTGCGAAGAGAACATGAATGAATTTTGTGATAAGAAGGTGATTCTGGATAGAATTAAGAGATTGTCGACAGTGACAGACCTTATGCATCGGTGAATGTCTTTCAATGCATGCATTTAACCCCTTAAGGGGCACCGGTATATATTATATACCACCTTCGATTAATGAAGTTTTACACCAGAAAATTTTTATTAAATTTTTCTTTTCTAACTTTGGTGGAAAAAAAGGCCTTAAAATTGCTTTTACTTATTTTGAAATAGAATGTTTCAAAGATTCCGGTGGGAATTCAGCATTTCACAGACGCAATTGCTTGCCCCTCAAGGGGTTAATGTAAAATGTCATACAATCTAAAAAGAATTGGGTAGCATGTCATGTATGCATTTTCTGTATGGTAGAAGCCATGCGCTTTGTGAGCCATGTTTTTTAGAATGAAAACGAGAGTTCTACTTTCCCGATGTTTATGTGTTACTCCAGACACATTTCAAAGTCTTTCATTTCATTTATTTGTAAATGTCTTCTTGCTTTATAAGAAGAAAGTATTGGATTCGTGAAAAATTGACTTCCGCTTTAGGTCGGATTTATACGTTTTAGAAGACTGAACACGATTTGAATGTTTTTAGAAAATGTCTGTCTGTGAGTTTGTTTGTATGTGACCACATTTTGTGGGCGCTCTATCTCAAGAACTAATGGGCTGAAATAATAAAACCTGAGGTTCATATGTACCTTAATATAAATTGGTGCTTATTACTTTTTAGTGTAAATCGTCCAACAATTGGCGCTGATTCCTCTCGGGTTAACATGTATGAGACAGAAAAACGTTTTGTGATTGTCACATCCGACTAGTTTTATTACTATTTATTATATTCTTCAAGTGAAGAATCTTTTACACTTCATTAATTCTTAAGGGCTTGTTTTCCAATATTGTACATTTTGGCTGAATCTAGGAGATTATATAAAATGAAAATTTCCGTACTAAAACACTTGTGTTCAAACTCAAAATATTTGTGCATCATAACACTTTATCATTCGACGGTACTTTTAATTACCATTAAAGAAAATGCAATATAAAATTTATTTAATTCGTCTGCTAATAAAAGTATATTGTACTTTTCATACAAAAAACATTGCTCGATCCCATTTAGAAAGCACGGGGAAACAGACTAAGCTAAATATATTTTAATGTGGTTATTCTCTCAACCATTTACATAGGTGCAGCTTTTCTCCTATTAAAAAAAGTTATAAGAAAAAATTGGAACTACAAAAGACAATTACAGATAGGATCACAATACATTTATTTACATTGTTCTTATAAGAATTGTGAAATTTCCATAACAGTATTTTTTGGTTATAAACCTATTTATTCTTATGAATATTTTACGAAAAAAGCTCTAACTACCCATTTGTTAAATAATTTAAAACGATTATCTAAAAATCAATTTATTATAATATATGTTGTTTTTTATATCTTCAGATATTAACGAAGATAATTATTGAGGTGGAAGAATTTCTTTTATTCACTAGGGGAATTTTGCCCCTAGTGGCTCTTGCACCCATAAATGATCTTTAATTAAAGAGCACAAGTAATATGTTCAGAAAAAAGAAATTAACAAATCTGCCATTGCTAAATATTGCTGGAAAATGAACCACATTTTAGACTTCAGCACCTCAAAAATTATCCCAAATTCACTTCCATTCATGAACTTGACTTTCTTGAAGCATTCTATGTTTATAATCCGTTGTCAGATTGCTGGAAAAATTATTTATAAAACCTCTTGTTCATACATTCCACTTGCATGTTTTCACATTACATTTATTATACGTAATTGGCTGTTCTCTAAACTTTCCTGAAATTCTATTGGCCATTAAACTTGACCTTTGAATCCGCTCACATGGCCCGTTTCCTAAAATTTCCTATCGTAATTCTATTGGCGAATAAACTTTATCTTTGAATCCACTTCTCTTTCATTGGCTGTTTCCTAAAATTTCCTGTAATTTTATTGGCTAATAAACTTTATCATCGAATCCGCTTCCCCTACATATATTTCAGCAATTTTCTTTTCTGAGCAATTATTTTATTCACTGATGACGGTACGCTATGGCTACTGAAAATAGTTTGCAACAAGAAATAAAGTGTTTTGGTGCTTTAAACGTTTTTATTGTATTTTAATCTATATATGTTCATATTATTTTTTAAGTGCATGCTATTTATTTTAATTAATAAGCATATACAAAATTTATAATATTTATTGAACAGTAATTCGTACAAAATAAATTAAACATATGTTGTGCATGCATTTACCTATATTTATACTGCATCAAGTTATGAAATATTGAACAAATTTGAATGCTGCGTTATTTTTACAATATATAAATCCCATGTGATGTCACATGAATATTGTTCATAAGAAAATAGTATTAGATGTATTGGTTTAATCAAGACTTTCTTATCATATAACGTTATTAAAATGAGGAAGACTTGGTTTTAATATATGACACAATTATTACAATTACACGCCTTTTGCTTAAGCCCTTGGGGACGAGTGACCCGTATACGTGCCGCATGAAGCTCTCAGAATCCTTGTTTTTCCTCACCAGTAAAATTTTACTGTACAATTTGCCTTATCTAATCAGCGCATTCTCTCGATTCAAGAAGACACAAATTTCTGCTTTTAAAGAACTGTGACAAAAGATTAAAAATTTCGTAAAAGGCTCCCGTCCCGAAGGGGTTAAACGATTTAATTATTTTAAAGTTTTTATTTTCCCTTTTAAGATTCACGTGTAAATATAAAATTCAATTTAAAAGTATTTGGGAAAATTATTATTTGAGTTTTTTAAATATGCACTGATTTTCACCCTTAAAAGTTTTTCACGCGTAATATTTTAATTATTTTGGCCTTTTAGATATGAAGATTGTTTTGGGGGTGGGAGGCATTTTACATATGACGTAACTGTCACCATAAAATTCGTTTTGCGTGTAATAATATAATTATTTTAATGTTTTTTTACTTTTCTAATATTCACGTGATAATACAATTTTTATGACGCAATTTTTGCTGTTTCCTGCTTTCAACACGTGATCATTTAATTTTTATTTTCAACGTTCATTTCTGTTTTAATAGTCACGTGTAAATGCATTTTTTATTTAAGAGGAAATATAATTATTTACGCTGTTTTACCAATTGGCATCAATATAAAAAATGACATTTTCTAAATATGAGAAAAAATATCATTAAAATTAAAAAACTTTTAACACAAAATTGAAAAAATAAAATAGAAATTAAAAAATTAGTGAAATTTTAAAAAAAAGTGCAGTCTACACACCACAAGTGTATGAAGTATATCGCTAAAAAAAAAAAAAGGATTAAATTCCTATCTATAGCTTTTGTTACTATAAAACTTTTTTAGTGCAATGATTTTGACTGACTTAAACAATTAATATCGCTTAAAATAATTCTTCAATTTATTTTCATTTCTCTATAATACTGCCCATTTTCATATTTTTGTATGCAGTAGTTTTCATAATATTAGCGAAGGAAGACCTCGGGTCGGAAAAAAAAACATTTACGACAGTGGTGACAGCGATTTTTTTTTTTTTTTTTTATACAAGGAAAACTTAGGGCATAAACCGTTAAATAATACGTATACTAGTTGCAAATGTGCTAATCCCTTGAAGGGTGGTAGTTCAATTTTTGATCATTAAATTTTAATCACTAAATACCATACTGGCATCATTATTTTGGAATGGGAAATTTTCCTTTTAATAATTACGTAAAGAAAAGTTTTTAAGTATTTTCAAATAAATTGGTGCCCCTTACCCATTACAACATTTTACGAATAGAAGTATTGGAAGGTTACGTAAAATGATCCCCTTAAGGGGAAAACATGTGTAAAGTAACATAACTGTTTAAGTAAAACTTTGGTCCTTTACTAGTATGTTTTACAGTATATTTTGCATTGTAAGTATATTTAAAATCGAAATTGAAAAATGAAAAAAATAGATTTTTCAAAACGTTTACAAAGGGTCATTTTACTCTCACCAAAGGGCAAAATGACCCTTCATTTAAAACTAGAAAGACGGCGAGCGGTCATTTCGACCGCTACCAAATAAATATATTTCGGTTCGAACCAGAAATTTCTTTGTAAAACTAGCTTAAAAGATGCAAAGAAAAAGAATTAGTTAAATAAATAACTTAATAATTTAAAATAAAAATTCTGTTGTGAATTATTTTTATAACATTTCAGTAAAACTCCCCGTCTTTCTAGTGTAAAAATAATTGTAAATTGTTTTTATAGGCAAAATAAAGAATATATAAGTAATTATGACAATACATAAGTGTAATTCACATATATAAACATACTCCTTTAAGTAAACCAAGTCATATTTCTGTATATAAATGACTGTTCATCTAAATAAGTATGAAAGTTAGCACTCACCTTATAAAAGATATTATAAAACCATATTTTTTAAAGATTTGAATTCAGACGCGTAATGCCGCGATCGCTTGATTTCCGCATTTGTCTCTTCTTCAGTTGGCGAAACTAGTTTATATGTTCCCGGTAGATAGCAAAACCTGTCTGGAACAAAAACATATGTGGGTCATTTTGCCCACTAGGATCATTTTAGGTCTATTTTGTCACGAAAATGGTTCGCTTGAACCATGGCAATTCATTGGAAAAGTTTGTCCAGAACAATTAATTCATTTTCAAATGTGCAGAAACGGTAATAGTATCCATTTTTACACTCTTTTATTTAAGGGGTGCGGGACACATTTTAAAATAATTTTTATTTATTGAGTTAAAATTCTGATTTTTTTTTATGGTTAAACTTATCCTTGTAAACAAAATCACATGATAAAAATTCTCAGAATTTTTTTAAAAAAAATTTTAATTTAAAATTTATTCAAAAACTGGGGTAATTTAAAATCGTTATAACTCGAAATATTATTTGTAGAATTTCATTTTTTTTTTCATTTAAATAAACAGAAATATACAAGTTTTAATTTTGATTCAGCATTTTTAAGAATATTAATTTATAAAAAATTTAAAAATACTTAATAAAAGAATTTCAAAAAAAGTTGTGCAACTTTTAAAAAAAATCATATTTTCAAAAGTGAATATTTTTTTACAAATATGCTGAATCGAAATTAAAGTAAAATAATTGTAAAAGATATGTCCCAAGTTTGAACCCTATATCTTTAACAGTTCTCGAGTTATAAGAATTTAAATATGAGAAATGGTGAAAAACCTATCATGAAGAAAAAAGCATTTTTACAAGAAGTCGTTTCCATGACAGCCATTGCTTGAAAGCAAGATTTTGAAAACAAACCAAAACTAAAAAATTAATATTTTTTGTTCTCATTCAGATAGAAACACGATTTAAATGTCATTTTAAGCAGGAAAAAACAGAGAGTTTTTTTACGAAATAAAATATTTTTGCAAAATTTGAAGATTTTTTGTGTCCCGGGCCCCCTTAACTCCACCTGGTTTTGGTATGAAAAGTTAGAATTTTGCAATCGATTTTGAACCCATTTCTTATATGCTAAAATTATACAAAATTATGTACAAAGACACGTTTCCGATGACAATATAACATTTAAAAATTTTACAACTTAATTTTTAATAAATATATTAGTTTTAAGGCCTTTTCTAATTAGCCCGCCACAGGTGATAAATCTCCAAATATTCTTTGTAACTCCTGCAATTGCGTGAAGAGTTAAAAAAAGAACGGGTTTATTGATGCGCCAATAAATACTCCCTAAAATATGACAAAGCTCTGTAAAACTGCAACAATGATACATTTAACAGACTTAAAAGTAGAAAATAAATTATAAATAAAAAAAAGAAGAGTGTCATGAAAATTTAAATAAATGAGTATGTGAATAAACTACAAATCCTTCGCTGTTTTGATGTGCAAACATTTAATATAGATGAAAAACATTAAAATCTTCTACGGTTTCGGCACACACCTGTGGACTTCCTCAGGAATGTGACATTCCTGAGAATGGCCACGGGTGCGTACCGAAACAGTATAAGATTTTGATGTTTTTAATCTATATTAAACGTTTGTACACCAATGTAGCAAAGGATTTGTGGTTTATTCACATACCATTTACTTTCATTTTGCCTATCTATGGTGTAATAGTTCAAAATTGTTTATAGAAGCGTGTAATATTTAAAAAAAGTATACTTTCTCATTTAATAGTTAAATATTAATTAATTTGCCATTATACGTTGGTAAATTAAGTTAGAAATCCTAAATAGTTAGCTTAAAAAATGCTTCATTTTTTCTCCCTTTAAAAAAATAAACAGAGCAAAAATCACATATTTTTAGATAAATTCATTTGCTTCAACTTTCTACCAAACGTAAAGAAAGATGTGAATTTTCATTTTGTCTCCAATAAATAACGTTACTTTGTATACGCCAGCCGTAAAACAAAAGCCGATGTTTCATTGTGCGATTAAATAATCTACAGCATTTTTTAAAACTTCTAACAACCGCACATTTTCAATGTTTATACAGTCGTATTGGGGAAAAAAAGTACTTTTTAATGCAATTTGTTTGAAAACTGAATCTCCATTTGTTTTTGAAATATTATTTTTTTTTTGTAGTTTTTAGCGACATTGGTTTCATTTTGGCAACTCAAGTACTCCATTTCTGTAGAAAGTAAAGAAAAAATTGTTCAAAAATAGCGATTATATCTTTTTGTTGCCATTTTCTCATAAAAAATTGAAAAGAAAAATAATTAAAATGCGTGCTATTTTGAAAAAATATAAATGAAGGATTTATGATAAAACATGGAGCTATTATAAACTATATTTAATTTTAAGTATCTATATTAATGCAAATGACGTCATTTTACATAAAGTAAAAGCGTGTGCTTTAAGTCTTAAAATTGAAATATGTTTTGCAGCTGAGTCGCAATTTCCCGAGTCCCGCTTAACCGAGTTATTTTCTTCTGATGGACTGGTTGCTTCTATTATTATGAAACAGCCATTATAAATGAAGCTTTGGGTGAAAATGAAAGAGCAGCTTCATTTCAATCATTTCATCAAATTTTCAAAAAAAAAAAAAAAATGGCTAATTTTCCCATTCTGACCATAAAATCAGAGTTCTAACTTTTTACGGCTGCTCTTTCATCTTCACCTAACGCTTCATTTATAATGGCTGTTTCATAATAATAGAAACCAATAGTCCACCAGAAGAAAATGAAGTAATGGAAATGCCGGGGGCGATACTAAATTCTGAAAAAGCAGAATTCCTGTTCTCTAGTTTTTAAACTATTTTTACTTTTATTCCTTCTCAGGTTTTTATTGTTCGCTATTTAATATCTTTTAACCCTCCGTCTACCAGACGGGTCCATTGGACCCGACAGGTACATACAAAATATTCATTCAAACCAGAAATTTCTTTAAAATAAACTAAGTATATAAACCAGACAAAAATAAGGTAAATAAATAAGTTAATTAGTTTTAAATAAAAATTCTGGTGTAGAACGTTTTATTAAAACTTGAATAAAATTCCCGGTAGATCTAGGGTTAAACTAAACAAACACGTTTGTTTTTTAAAAGGAAGTCATATTTTAAAGATAAGAATAATAAATGAAAAATCCTTCAGCATAATCTTTTACATTACCAGAAATTTCTATTTTAAAAGACCTCAGGCTAAGATGAAAGAGTAACGGCTTTAAAGCAATTACGTTTCTTTCACTTTTTTTTTTCCCTCGCAAGAAAACAGAAAATGATCATTAAATTAAAAATAAATAAGATCGAACAATAATTTTCTACCCTACATATAACTTTATTTTATTTATTTATTTATTTGCAAAAAAAAAAAAACGGAAAAGGGAATAAATGGTTATCTTTGAACATACGCTGCACTAATTTTCTTTTGGGCTGTATGTTTTTTTTTATTATTATTATTATTCATCCTACATTTATATATATCTTCATATTAGAGTTAGACACCAGAATGTTTAAAGAATATTTTTTAATTTGTTTAATAACAAAGTTTTGCATTATAATAAGGCAAATATTTCTATTTAAAAATATATATGTGGTTGTTACAGGTCAAGGGACACCGACATTAACTTAAAAAAAAAAAAAAAAAAAAAAAAAAAAAAACTCATATTTTGCAATTTGTGCGATTACATAAATCGAATTTATTTTTTTATATAGAAATACTGGTATTAAAGCTCAAAGTTTAGGAATCTTGAGATAGTGGTTGCTTGGAACTGAATTTTTTTAACCTCTTAACGGTCGCATTACATTACTGTTTAAAAATTCAAATTGAGAAATATTCACCTTATTTCATGGCAGGTTAAATGTTACTATAATAAAGCCAATTTCACTATTTTATAAAACTGGTGGGAATAAAAAAATATGAATAAAAGTCACAGCCCGTGAATATCACGGGAGCGAAAATTAAGGGGTTAATGAAGGTAAAAAATTATTCGATTTGTAAATGAATCACTGCACAGCGAAAGGTTAAGTAACCGGGAGCTCTTTTCTAATCAAAACAAATTTAATGAATTCTTTTTTTTTCAAACTTAATCATTAGAAAATTTTTCATTCAGTATATAATCAACTGGATACGTGTTTGTCAGTTATATCAATGTAATCCTATCACATACTCTACGACTGTAAATATTTTTTCATATTATTTTATTACCTCTAAACATAGTAGAAAGTTTTAATTAATACTCCATATCACATGATTCATCCGATTTCAAAAGGCTATATTTTTAGAAGAAAGAAAAAGAGTACCTTGAGGTAAAATACATTTTTTAAGGTTAAATGTAGGATGTGATTTACAACTAACTGCGCAGTAGCGAAACAGCACCGACAACTGGCGATATGAACAATTAAAATAATAAAACTTTGTAAAAAATCACCATTAAATAAAAACAATACATAGGACGCGTTTCGAGCTAAAAATATTAACAGCTCGTCATCACCTAAAGTAAACACGTGTCCGTAAGGGGACAATGTTAAAAAGGAACTGAAAGGTACAGAGTAGAGCTTGCAAAGAAATGGACACAGGAATCTGACATTCCTGATAATGGCCACGGGTGCGTGCCGAAACAGTATAAGATTTTGATGTTTTTAATCTATATTAAAAGTTTTTACACCAATGTAGCAAATGATTTGTGGTTTATTCATATACCAATTATTTTAATTCTGCTTATCTATGGTGTAATAGTTCAAAATTGTTTATAAAAGCGTGTAATATTTAAAAAAGTATACTTTCTCATTTAATAGTTATATATTAATTAATTTGCCATTATACTTTGGGAAATTAAGTTAGAAATCCCAAAAAGATAGCTTAAAAAATGCTTTACTTTTTTTTTCCTTTAAAAAAAATAAACAGAGCGAAAATCACATATTTTTAGATACATTCATTTGCTTCAACTTTCTACCAAACGTAAAGAAAGATGTGAATTTTCATAGTCGAGTTTGTTGCCCGTGTTAAATTAATGTTTTGTAACGGGAATTTTCCAGTAAAAACATGAATTACAATAAAACAAATTACAAAACTTTCAAGATGACCATTGAATGATTATAAAAGAATTTTTTTTAAACTATTTTTATTTTTATTACTTCTCAGGTTTTTATTGTTCGCTATTTAATATCTTTTAAACTAAACAAACACGTTTGTTTTTTAAAAGGAAGTCACATTTTAAAGATAAAAATAATAAATGAAAAATCCTTCAGCATAATCTTTTACATTACCAGAAATTTCTATTTTAAAAGACCTCAGGCTAAGATGAAAGAGTAACGGCTTTAAAGCAATTACGTTTCTTTCACTTTTTTTCCCTCGCAAGAAAACAGAAAATGATCATTAAATTAAAAATAAAAAGATCGAACAATAATTTTCTACCCTACATATCACTTTATTTATTTTTTATTGCGCAAAAAAAAAAAAAAAAAAAAAAAAAAAAAAAAAAAAAAAGGGGAAAAAGGAATAAATGGTTATCTTTGAACATACGCTGCACTAATTTTCTTTTGGGCTGTATGTTTTCTTTTAATGGATCATACATTTATATATATCTTCATATTAGAGTTAGACACCAGAAAGTTTAAAGAATATTTTTAAATTTGTTTAATATCAAAGTTTCGCATTACAATAAGGCAAATATTTTTATTTAAAAATATATATGTGGCAGCTACGGATCATGGAACACCAGTATTTACTTACAAAACTAGTATGTTGTGGCCATCACAAAACTTTCTTCTATATAAATCACATCAATTAAATCATTCAAATAGTGCAAGAAATTACATGAATTTAGCACGAATTCATATCAAAGTATATCTGAATTTGAAGTTGGATGAAAATCCGTGCATTACTTCTTGAGATAGAGCTATAGCGGAAATTCTGAAAAATGTAGCATAGCAGCGCCACCTGTTGAGCGATTTGCACCAAAAATAAACAGCACTAAATGATATCAAGGTCTACCTGAATCTGAAGTTTGTTGAAAATCTAAGCGTTAGTTCTTTAGATAAAGCTATTGCGGAAATCGCAAAAAATACAGCATAGCAGCGCCACCTGTTGAGAGATTTACACTAAAAATTAAACAGCACTAATTTATACATCAACTCATGTCAAGAACTAACTAAATCTGAAGTTTGATGAAAATCCGTGCAATAGGTCTTGAGATACAGTTCTTGCGGAAATCGTGAAAATGCAGCACAGCAGCGATACCTGTTGGGAGATTTACACCAAAAATTAAACAGCACTAATTTATACGTCAATTCATGTCAAGGACTAACTAAATCTGAAGTTTGATGAAAATCCGTGCAATAGTTCTTGAGATACAGTTCTTGCGGAAATCGTGAAAATGCAGCACAGCAGCGCCACCTGTTGAGCGATTTACACCAAAAATTAAACAGCACTAATTTATACGTCAATTCATGTCAAGGACTAACTAAATCTGAAGTTTGATGAAAATCTGTCCAATAGTTCTTGAGATACTGTTCTTGCGGAAATCGTGAAAATGCAGCACAGCAGCGACAATTGTTGGGAGATTTACACCAAAAATTAAACAGCACTAATTTATATCAGGGAAAAACTAAATCTGAAGTTTGATGAAAATTCTTGCATTTTTTTCTTGAGTTAGAGCTATTGAAATAATCATGAATAATGCAGCATAGCAATACTTTCTTCTTGTAAAGATAGAAGAAAGTAAAAATACTCATATTTTTCAATTGTGCGATTACATAAATCGAAGTTTTACTTTCTTCTATCTTTACAAGAAAGTATTGGACTCGTGAAAATTTTTTCGACTTTCGGTCTTCGACGGATTTATACGTTTTAGAATGTCCTGAACACGATATGATGGTTTCTAGAAAATGTCTGTCTGTGAATGTGTCTGTCACTCTGTCACTCTGTGAGCCTGTATATGAAAAAAATTTTGTGGGCGCTCTATCTCAAGAACTAATGTACGGAATTTCACAAAACTTCAGATTCAGTTACACTCTGATATGACCTGGACCTGATTAGTTTTTAGTGTAAATCGCTCAAAAGGTAGCGATGCTATGCAGCCTTTTTCACGATTTCCGCAATAGCTCAATCTCCAGAACTAATGCACGGATTTTTATTAAACTTCAGATTCAGTTATTACTTGACATGAGTTGAAGAATTATACGTTTTGGTGTAAATCGCTCAGCAGGTGGCGCTGCTATACTGCATTATTTACGATTTCCGCAATAGTTCTATCTCAAGAACTAATGCTTGGATTTTCAACAAACTTCAGATTCAGGTATACCTTGATATGTATTAGTGCTGTTTAGGTTTTGGCGCAAATCGCTCTACAGGTGGCGCTGCTGTGCTGCATTTTTCAGAATTTCCACTATAGCTGTATCTAAAGAACTAATGCACAAATTTTCGTGAAACTTCAGAATCAGTTAGTCCTTGACATGAATTGACATTTTATAGATTTAGGTGTAAATCTCTCAACAGGTGGCGCTGCTATGCTGCATTTTTCAGAATTTCAAAAAAACGATAAGAAAACGATACTATAATAAAGCCAATTTCACTATTTTATAAAACTGGTGGGAATCAAACAATATGAATAAAAGTCACAGCCCGTGAATATCACGGAAGCGAAAATTAAGGGGTTAATGAAGGTAAAAAATTATTTGATCCGTAAATGAATCACTGCACAGAGTAGGGTTAATTAACCAGGGGCTCTTTTCTAATCAAAACAAATTTAATAAATTATTTTTTTTTCAAACTTAATCATTAGAAAATTTGTCATTCAGTATTTAAACAACTGAATAGGTGTTTGGCAGTTATAACACTGTAATCTTATTGCATACTCTATGGCTGTAAATATTTTTTATATACTTTTATTATCTGTAAACATAGTAGAAATTTTTAATTAATATTCCTATTACATGATTCATCCGATTTCAAAAGGCTATATTTTTTGAAGAAAGCAACAAAGTAACTGGCGGTAAAATATATTTTGTAAGGTTAAATGTAGAATGTGATTTACAAGTAACTGCGCAGTAGCGAAACAGCACCGAAAACTGGCGATATGAACAATTAAAATAATAAAACTTCGTAAAAAATCCCCATAAAATAAAAACAATACATAGGACGCGTTTCGAGCTAAAAATATTAACAGCTCATCATCAGCTAATGTAAACACGTGTCCGTAAGGGGACAAGGTCAAAAATGAAGTGAAAGGTACAGAGTAGAGTTTGCAAAGACTGCGAGAGATGGTGCTAGATGAAAGGACCACATGTAGAAGACGAAAGTGTTGCCAAAATGATAGAAGAGAAAATGATAGGGAAAAAATGGAAATAAAAGAAATAAACAAAATTAAAATAAAATAAAAGAAGTAAATAAATATATATATATAAATATAAATAATAATAATAAAGAAAGAAATATAAAAGAATAAAACAAGAAAAAAACAAAAGAAACTTTTTTTTCACTATTTCTAAATAGTGGTAGCAGCAAAGAAATCTGCATATAATAAAGGTAGAGAGCTGGGCTAACATTGATGCTTCGGCCATAAAAATATCTGTTACATTGGCGTTTCACCACTGACTACCAACTACTCCACTGTAACTAATTAAAAATTAAGTTTCTAAATAACAATGTATAATGTATTGTTTTTCGTTACTGAATTTTATTTTTATAAAGGAGTGGGTTAAATAAAGACTTCATTATTACATTTTTATGAGTTTCTTCATATCTAAACTGAAAGATATTCATAATATTTATTGAAAAATATCTGTTTAACTCAAAATATCTTCAAACGCAAATTATTTTTATCCCTTATAATCCTATGTCAATTCCCGAGTGACAACGGTACCAACATTCCTTACACGACTTTTATTCGGTTGGAACGACTTTTTTTTTTTTAGAAACGCATTTCTTTGTACTTTCATAACGTGTGTAAGCAAAATGTGCAGCGAAATTAATTTTTATAATACACTAGCTAAAGCTCCCGGTGATGCCCGGAATTTTAAGAATGTCTGTTCTGAAAAATCAATTTCAAGATTAAACATACAATATAAAGCAAATAATAAACAAGTTGGAAATTGCTCATCAAACGTGGCAAATGAGGTGCGTTCGTACTAGAACTAGTTTTATAATTATTTTTTGCACCCCATATTGTACTGAATGTATATTTTTTGCAATAAGTGCATAGTCTGTAACATTATTAAAATGCACTTGCAATAATTTTTCCCATTCCCCGTAATGTAACAGAACACTTTTGACTGTCCCTGCAATTAAACTATACATCCGATTTTCATAAAATTTGAAATGGCTCGACAAAATTTTGCAGCAATTATATATTTAAAATTTCAGACCATTCGGAATGCTTTAACATCATTAAAATGCACTTGCAATAATTTTTTCCCATTGGCCGTAATGTAACGGAAAACTTTTGACTGTCCCTGTAATTAAACTATACATCCGATTTTCATAAAATTTGAAATGGCTCGACAAAATATTGCAGCAATTATGTATTTAAAATTTCAGAACATTCGGAAGGTAGTAATACCATTAAAATGCACTTGCAATAATTTTTCCCATTGGCCGTAATGTAAAGAAAAAACTTTTGACTGTCCCTGTAATTAAACTATACATCCGATTTTCATAAAATTTTAAATGGCTCGACAAAATTTTGCAACAATCATATATTTAAAACTTCAGACCATTCGTTTGGTTAGTTCTTGCTCTGCTATATGCGGACAGACAGACAGACAGACGGACTGAGCGACGACTATAGGTGCTACGTATTTATATAATTACGAACGCACCTAATAAAGCAGTCGAAGTGTTTACAGTTATAAATTAGCTTATTTCCATTCATCATTGGAGCAATAAAAGATAAAAAAGAAAAAATACCAACTGATGTAATTTTATACATAAAAAAAACACATGTCTTGCCTTTGTAAAAAAAAAAAAAATAATAATAATAATAATAACGATTGGGTGTTAATAGACCAAATTTTCACTCTTTTTTACTTTCTTCTATCTTTACAAGAAAAAAGTATTGGATTCGTGAAAATTTTCGACATCCGGTTTTCGACGGATTTATGCGTTTTTAGAATGTCTTGAACACGAATTATGGTTTTTAGAAAATGTCTGTCTGTGAGTGTGTCTGTCACTTTGTCACTCTGTGAGTCTGTATGTGACAAAAGTTTTGTGGGCGCTCTATCTCAAGAACTAAAGCACGGAATTTCTCAAAACTTTAGATTCAGTTAGACCTTAATATGAACTAGTCCTGATTAGTTTCTGGTGAAAATCGCCCAACAGGTGGCGCTGCTATGCGACATTTTCCCGATTTTAGCAATAGCTATATCTCAAGAACTACTGCACGGATTTTTATAAAACTTCAGATACAGTTAGTCCAGGATATAGTTAGCTGCTGATTATTTTTTGGTGAAAATCGCCCAACAGGTGGCCTTGCTATGCTGCATTATTCATGATTATCTCAATAGCTATAACTCTAGAAAAAATGCACGAATTTGCATCAAACTTCAGATTTTAATAGTCCCTTATATAAGTTAATGCTGTTTAAGTTTTTGCGTAAATCTCCCAATAGGTGGCGCTGTTGTGCTACATTTTTCACGATTTCCGCAATAGCTGTATCTCAAGAACAGATGCATGAATTTTCATCAAGCTTCAGATTCAGTTAGTCCCTAATATAAACTGGAGCTAATTAGTTTTTGGTGTAAATCGCTCAACTGGTGGCACTGCTATGTGGAATTTTAAACGATTTCCGCAATCTAAAAAACTAATGAACGGATTTTCATCAAATTTCAGATTCAGTCAGACGTTAACATAAGTTGTTGATTATTAGATTTTGGTGTAAATCCACCTATCTGGTGGCGCTGATATGCTGCATTTTGCATGATTTACACTGTTTTAGCGATAGTCCTACCTCAAGAACTAATGCATAAAATTTCATGTCTTTGGAATCCTCATGATGGGCATAGATTGCCATATAATTTTGACTCTGTACTAGAGATTTTTGAAGTATTAACATGTATGAGATAGAAGACAGTTTTGGGATTGGCATATCCGATTAGCTTCATTTAATCCGGAAGACAGGTTACCAACTTAGTAAATATAATTTGTGATCTGGATTGTGACCAAGATTAAAAACCTTGATGAAAAGTTGTTTCCGAGAATTTTTCTATTTAAATAATTTTTTCATAATTAAAAAAAAATAGAAAGTACAAAAATTCTATCAATTTTAATTTTAAAAAATCTGAATTCTTTATTTCAGTTCTTCACTAAGAATGAGCTCTAAGGATCTAAACCTTTGTTTAAATTGACGTATATATATGGAATAGATTTAAAAATGGCAAAACCAATTTCAAAGAATCGCAAAATGTTAAAATATGTCAATATTTTAACGTTAATCGGCATTTTATCATGTTTCAGTACGTTTTTTCAAACTCATATGACGTTATATATTCACCTGCTGATTCCCATTATATTTCCAATATGACATAATATTCACTTTTTTTATTCGTCAAACTATTTTTTTTTCATTTTTCACACGTAAAAATCTTGCAATAGAAAAGTGATGACATAATATTCACTTTTTTTTTTTTATTATGCGTTAAGCTATTTATTTCATTTTCATTTTTCACGTGGAAATCTTGCAATAGAAAAGTGATTGTTATGGTTTAATTTTTAATTGTTGGCAACTGCTATAACGAAAAATGTTTAAATTTCGTAGGAAATTGCTGTTAAGTTGGTGTTTTATTTTTATTAATTAAAAATTAACTGTAAATTGTTTCGGTTCCAGATTTTTTTTAGTTGCCTCAGCCATGTTTTTAAGACACATGTACGTAACATTTCACAATTCTGGTTTCCAAACTGTGGATTTGTATAGAATTACAGATAGACAGACAAATTTCATTTTTATATATATTAGATTATGGTGAATAAAATATAAAACAGAATCGTGTATAAAATGCCAGAATTCGATAAGGATAAAATGCATAGTGCGCAAAGAGGACTCAATTTTCCCTCACAGATTGTTACTATTCACTATTTAATAGAAATAAAACTAAGTAATCACATTTGCTTTTCAAAAGTCACATACAAAAAAAAGTGTACTAAATGAATATTTTCAGCATAAATAATTCCATTATTTGCATTTTTTTTTCTTTTTGAAAGCCTTGCGCTAAGATGAAAGTAAAACTGTCTTAAAATAATTACTTTACTTTTTGTTTTTTTCACTCTTCGCCAGAATGCACAAAATCATCATTAAGTCAAGATTACAAAGATTAAATTATAATTTGTCTTCCCTAAATTTATTCTTGTCTTTTCTTTTTCTTTTTTTTAACTTCAATATGCGAGAAAAAAGAGGAAGGAAATGCGTAACTTTCAGTAATTGGGAGATTTTCTTCATAAACAAAACAAATTTTACAAGTTGCTTTACGTCACAAAAGAAATAAATATATTTTGACTAGCACCCTATCAATACTGAAGTAGAAACTTAAGTATCGAGCAATACCAAAATGTAATATTTGTCAAAATCAAATTATCTCTCTCTAAAGAATATTCGTTAATAATATTTTTTAACATTTGGTAATATTAACTAGTATTTTTTTTTTTATATATATCCGTGAATTAGTGACGGCAGAATGAAAGATTTTACAATCGAATGAATCATTTGGGCATGCGCAGAAACTTAGTTTCCAACCTTTGTATATATCTTTAATCAATTAGCACAGGAAATTTAGTAAAATTAAAGAAACAAAAGATAGTTGCCAGTCTTATAGTCCAAGAGCTAACACCACAAAAATCTAAGTTATCAAGCACAAGAAAAAAACCTTAATTTTAAGGTAGAGTAGAAGTAGGGGAATCTAATGATCCATGTCTGCCGGAAGTGAAGGAGTTTATAAGTCAAAAATTAATACCACCAGTGGTTGACTCGCAGGTTTATCAATGTGTTTGTCCTACAACCATCCTCTATGTTTTCATACCTTTGTTTGTAGGACAAACACAATAATAAACATTAAATATTCTGTTATGATAAACACAACAGTCAATAACTGGTAGTATTCATTTTTGGCTTATGCACCACATTACTTCCGACAGACATGGATCCCTGCATCTACTCTCCTATAAAATAAAGGGTTTTTCTAGTACTTGATAACATAGGTTTTTTTTGCTGTCGGCTCTTGGACTATTAGTAATTTCTTTAAGCCCTTCGGGACGGGAGCCTTTTACGAAATTTTTAATCTTTTATCACCGTTTTTTAAAAACAGAAATTTGTGTCTTCATGAATCGAGAAATTGCGCTAATTAAATAAGGCAAATTTTACAGTAAAATTTTACTGGTGAGGAAAAACAAGGATTCTGAGCGCTTCATGCGGCATGTATACGTGTCGCTCGTCCCCAAGGGTTTAAATAATTGAAGAGCTGAGTGGATGAACATGTTAAGTGTTTTTGAAAAGATGTGCTTCGACACTGCACGGGTGTTTGGCGCCTTTTAGATTAGCACTCTTTTCTAGCCCACGCCAAACTACTGTTTTGTACCAGTTTACTACCAGTAAAATCTTACAACAGTGTTTGCTTTATGCAATTCGATAAACTGCGCGATTATACAAAGCAAGTTTTTCTGGATAAAAATATTGGTATTTTAAAAATCGGGAGGTTGGCAACTATGCGTGTTTTCTAATACGTCGACAATTTTAAATCATGGGAAATACACTACTTATAAATAACGACGTATTAAAAAGCAGAAAAAAATGTATTTTTACAAAACCGTCAAAATAAAGCAAAAACACATATTTTAGAACTTAAAGTTTATGGGAAATGTGCTACTTGCGTCATTTCGTGCATTTAAAATACCCTTGTACATCATAGTAGAACCATGATCGTTTAAACTCAAATTTCTTGCAAGCGTTCAAATTAAATCATCATGTCATTTTAATGTTTTAAAAAGACCTGTTATATTAGAGTAAACATTGTTAAATCCACAAAGACGTTCCGAGTATTTCACAATTTCGTTTACCCAAGTTACAGTGTATAGTATAAATAGTATGAAATCTGCATCACAAAAATCGCTAAAAATTTGCTTTAAAAATGTACCTTTTACAGATTACTTTTTGTTGTACCTTTTACAGATATTTTTAGTGTGTATTTCTTCATACAGCAAAAATTTCATACCACTGTGTCCTCGTTGAATATCTTATTTGCCTTATTATTTCATGTCTGTTGAATCATGAAAAAAATCTTTAAACCGTGTGCACAGTAATCTACACAGTAATCTTGACAGGTATTTTTATTGGTAACACACCGGACATTTCTCTCGAACAAAGCAAAACAACTAATATACACTAAAAAGTAACATACATTTTTAATATATTTATAGATTTAATACATTACATTATGAATTTTTAAATAAAAAGGTTTTTGAAAGTTATTTTTAGTTTCAAATAATTAAATTTGAGGAAAAGATTTGGCTTTGTTATTTCGGACAGCCCATTTTCTAAGTTTCCTTTTTATAAAATTTAATTTTAAAAAAATTATAAGGAATATTCTTACAGTAACATACATTAATAACTAGTAACACTTGCATCTGTTGTAAAAACCAATCGAATTTTTCAGGTTTATTTAATTTGAAAATAAAAAATAGACTTTTTGTCGGACTTTAAAAATGCCTCGAATTTGAAAAAACAACGGCTGAAAACCTGTAATATGAATGGGATAAAGTTTTTATCGGCTGCGATTATAAAATCTAACTGTAAATAATTTAGTAGCCATTTCGCAAAATCTCAGTTTACGTTCTCTGATATCTTACAGCAACTTAAAATAACCGACGATTCTCAGATGCTTTTACCTGCTCTCAAATTCATATCAACATTTTATGAGTGAGACAAAATAGCGATACTTTTATATTGTATATTTATATTGAAGCATTAACGTTAAATTTTAAACAATATTAAATTAATATATAATAACATTAAGTTGTAAACATTTCTTAATAGAACAAAAATTTTAAACATAAACGGGCAAAACAGAAAAATTATGTCCTTTTCATGTCCACAATTAGAATATATTTATTTATTTATTTATTTATTTATTATTATTATTATTTTTTGGTTAAAAGGGTAAAGTCTCTTTTTATTTTTTTTTCCATTAAAGCAATCAGTAAGGACTTCATTAGAAAAAGGATGTTTAAAAAGATTTTTTTTAATTTAAATTATTCATTTTTATTTATCTTGTCTAACAAAACTGTCTGTCCGGATAACCGCAGTTTTAACCGCATAGTTTTCAATTTAGTTTTTTAAGTAATAATATTTAAAATTACATTTTTAACTGGTTTTATGTAATAATAAAACCTACTATTTTAACTAATTAGGCTCAAAACACTAAATATTTATTTTATTATTATTATATTTTAAGATTAAATTTTGTCCACTGAGATGGTAACCTTTGTTACTGTAATTTTTATTACCAAAGAAATGACTTCCATTGTCCCCAACAGGGGGTACTATTGCGCTTACTTTTAGGTAAAAATATTAGAAAATATATACTACAGCCATTTTGAATTTGTTCTGCACACATATGGTCAATAAGCTGAAACATCTGAATTCCAGATTAGTCTGTTTTTTTGTTTGTAACGTATGTTAAATAAATTTTAAATTTAAATATTGTCATTTTAATTAAAGTTTTATTTTTATTATATGAAATTAAGTTAACTTAATGTAAATAAATGTAAGATTTACATATTTTTTATAAAACTATAGAAAATACAGTTTTTTCCTTTGTTAAATGTAACATCTGCTACCTGTAACTTCTGTTATTACATATTTGTAACAGATGTTGATAAATTAACAAAAATCTAGTATAAAGCTCATATGCATAATAAAAATCCATCAAAGTGCTTCACTAGTGTCATTGTTTTTAGATTAATGTAAATACACTTCTACCATCTAATTTGTATTGCTCAATGTAACTTCTGGTACAAAAATGTAACATCTCTTACTATATATAATTTCTGTTACTCGTAATTTCTTTCTATATTTTTCTTGTTGTATATCAATATCTTTCAAAAAATGTTCCCAAAACATCAAAAGGCATCTGTTCTTTTACTCTACTAAAACTATTTGACCACTTACAAATATATTTACTGCAGGGAATTTTTGGTTAGAATGTTGAATACAAGTAACAGAGGTTACATATTGTTATATAAATTAATCCCTATTATTGTTTTCTTTTGACTATAAAACTACATATTGTAGTCTAGTACACTACCCATGATATAATATACTAGAAATAATATTTTGATAGGAATAAAAATGTTGTAAATTGAGTGGATGTCGTCCAGTACAATATTCATCTTCAACCCTTTCAGGGGCAAGGTACTTCTATTCGTAAAATGCAGAAATGAATGAAAAACACTAGAATTTACAAAGAAATTTATTTCAAAATAAGCAAAAGCTTTTGTTCACGTACTTAATAAAAAGAAATTCTTCATTCCAATATTCTGGTGCATATGTGGCATTTAGGAATTAAAATTAAGATAGGGGTTAAGGCATTTTCAGGTGACTGTATTTTTATCCTAACTATGAATTTAGCTATTCTGGAAATGATTTTATATAAATTGTATACATATAAACGGAGAAAAAAATAACTTCGTGAAAACTGAATATATATATATATTAAATATTCAGTTTTCACCAAGTTAATTTTTATATTCATTTCAAGTATATAAAATCATTTCCAGAATAGCTAAATTCATAGTTAGGATAAAAATACAGTCACATGAAAATGCCTAATATATTGGGGAAAGGACATTTTATTTATTTATTTATTTATTTATTTTTTTTTGACCCAAACATTAAAATATTATAAAACTTGATAAGAGCAATTTTAAGTACTCGGCCAGCCTCTTTCTTGTTAATAGGCGGAACGGCTGACTAACTCCACCCCATTTCAAAAGTAACATTTCTACAGGTTTCGAGAAGCGTGCCACACTTACATTGCTCTTCATCAACATTAAAATAAACTGCATTGATATACAAATAATCTTCTTAAAAATATATAAGCAAAATATTCAATTTTTCATTTTTTTAAATTACTATAAATTATTTTTAAAGGAAATTATGAACAGCGAATAACATGGATATCAAGGATTTACAAAAAATAATTTTAATTCTGAGCATGTTTAGTACTTGAAAAGAAATTTCTTTATTGTAACAGTTCGTAAAGCAGGGAATAATTATATCGTGTTGCGAAAATGTTCTATAATGAAAAAAAATAAATAAAAAAATAAATAAGTAAATAAATAAATTAAAAAAAAGAGATGAATGGGCTGAAGAAAGTTTAAATCAAACTTTACTAGAAATAGGGTCCAACTATTAAAACCCTTAACCGTTTCTCTCCTTTTTTTTTTTTTTCTTTTTTTTCTTTTTTTTTGGACACTATAAATTAAAAATAAGGCCCCGGCACCACTTTTTTCTAACTAAAATATTTGCCTTAGTACAATCGAAAAAGGTATGTCATTTAATAAGGCAAAGATTACAGTTAAAATTAAGTGGTATCCAAGGCTTTTAGTACCGAAGGAAGCAAAATTTTTAGACCGAACGGCAAAACAGTTAAGGGGTAAATAAAATAATTGCATATAAGAAGCGGTGTAAGTCTTCATTTTTGTATAATTAAATTTATCAAAACATCATAAATTACCTGTTATTATTCTTATGTCTAAGTTTAAATAAAATTAATATGTACAATTCAGATTTATTTGCTGCATATCCGAAAAAAAAATAATGGGACTTTAATATGAGATAACAAAACTTGTAAGTCGCAGATTTCATCGATTTAAAAAAAGCGAAGATTACCAGTGGGAAAGGAGGCAGATGTTTTGAAAAAAAAATTTCCTAAATATGGTTAGACTGCCATAAATAAGTTCATATTAAAAAAAAAATTACTATTTAAAAAATAATTAAATTGTAATGCTCCAAAATATTCGTAATTAAAATTAAAATAGAAAGATAATTCATGCTTGAAAATGTAACTTTGAATTTTAAATAGGAAAATTAATATAAATGCTGATAGTAGACAATAAATTGCAACATTGGAAATTGTTATATATTTAATTAAATTACTTACTCATAATTAAACCTCTTAAAACGTTCACTTTATAAAATATAAATTTGTTAAATTTAAACAATCAGTATAATAATGAAGTGGAAGACAATTTTGTGGCATTCAAAGGAAATGATGTTATTTAATAACAAAAATTCAAATATTATGTCAAAAATTCAAATCTCACACCAGACAAATATTGCAGAAATTTCTTAATTTCAGTTTTTTGTAATACCGATGCGCATCTTCTTCTAACACATTGTAGTTCATGAAAAATCAGAACAATAATGGTCTGGTTTAGTTATCAAAATTAGGTGCTCTACAAGGTTAGTTGGGGTAACTGCGCCATAGGCTATTTTATAAAAAACCGTTGATGTGTTTTAAGTTTAAGCTTTTGACAACAATGCCCCTTAACCTCTACTTCCTAAAACAACTCGTGTCAACTCAATCATAACTCTCTCTTTGCTGTGATAGGTTATCAAAAATTAACGTTTCTTTTTTAAAAAACAACGTCAATTTGGTTGAACTTCCTCGGCTTTTTATTAAAATATTGTAAGTACTTTTATTAAACAATTCTTTTTTTTTAAAGATTAGGCATACAACTATGGTAATATTATTAGGTATCTATACATATTCATTTCAAGTTTCAAATGTAAGCCCGGTATCCCAGTTACCCCATAAATTTTTCAAGAATGTGGTAACTGGGACATGTATCCGGGGTAACCGGACCATGCTGGATCCAGTTACCCCAATATTTATAAATAATTTTTTTGAGTTTCTCTTACAACGGGAAGTAAATTTCTTCATTGTTTTTTTGCTCATAATAAAGAAAATTATAGAATACCTTATTAAACTTACGTAATAAAATTTTAAAAAAGCATATTGAGTGGTATCAAACCAAATTTCTTGACCCTTTGAGAGGCGGTGATGCCGTTATGGCCTCACATAATTTTAATTCATAATTGCCACATTGGCACCGGAATTTTATAATGAAAATTTCACCGTTATTAAATACGCGGCAATATACTTTTACTTGTTTTAAAATAGATTCTCTTGTAAATACTGGTGTCAGTACATTATTTCAACATTTTACGAATGCAAGAACTTTACCCCTGAAAGCGAGATAGCCAAACCTTGAAATTGTACGATACGATACAGATAAAGTACTTAAGCACTTACGTAGCCCTTTGTTCATAGATTTACCTAGCTATTTTTCCTTTAAATTACCCATGTGACTTTTATACTTATTACCTATACTAAAGTACATAAGTACTTACTTAATTTTTATGTTTTTGGTATAAATAAATCTAATATTTTTACTTTTAGTGCTTTTTTTAGACACATTGACAGCAAAGGTTTCCCTTACAACGCTCTTTATTCACATATAATTTTCATGATCTGCCTGGTTTAAACTTTTTAAGTTGTTTACACTCTTTCAAACAGGACCTGATATCCCATATGAAAAAAAAATAAACGCGTGTGGAACATAGACCCTCCTTATAACGACTATCCCGTTATATATGTTTGCGTTCGATTCCCCTCCTCAGCAGTTTCAATTAAAATTCTGTTAATACTTTATTTATTTTAGTGCACTATAGTCACACAGTGCAGCCCCTAAATTAAATTTAACATTTAAAATCTATATCGCTTGTATTAATAGCTCTTCACATTTAAATTAAATTATTGTAGTTACTCATCTCTTTAATAAAATAAAATCAGTGATACAGTCTTCAATTCAACTTTGAGATTTTCTCATACGAGATTTAACCTTGTAGAAAAACGTTACTGCTGTCTGTTATTAACAAAAGCATTTTAACTTCGGTCACTTCCTTTTTAGGTCATGAATATAACTGTTTTGCAGCCTCCCGACACCGAAGGAATATTCGGATCCCTGGACTCAACTATCGCTGGCTCATCTTGTGTTGCTCGAGTCTTCACCCCTGCCCTTTTCGTTCGCATCGGACGGCTGTGTTTCGCTTCTATTTCCTGCACCCACTGGTGTTGAAATCTACTTTCGGCAATAAGAAGGCTGTGTTTTGCATTGAATTCTGCGATTATTCTCAATTCGACTTCGACTATAAACTTCGACAATGTGTGTTTTTCACCGAACTGTTGCAACTCCCTGTTTGTGAAAATGTGCAATATGTAAGTGCGTTTTCGTGTGCTCAAGAATGTAAAAAAAAAGAGGCCTTTTCGTTTAATTAGATAAAAAGAAGAAACGCCGTATCTGTGTTCGCGATGAAAAAGAAGCCTGTGTTATTCGCCACAAAGTCATCCCCAGTGAGTGGCTACTACAACTACAGTTTGTGAAATGTGTCTATGCTAAGTGAATTTCATATTTCATTTCAGCGTGTGCAAAAAAATGTCGCTGTTTGCTTCCTATTTACAAAACGAGAGGGACGCACGAGCGAGTCAGTGATTCAATCAAGGTATCGTCGCTCTCACTTCTATTTATGCCAGCCAGCCTCCTCAAAATTCGCTGCTTGTGTTGTTTTTTCACCATACTACACCAACTGAGTTTGTGAAATCCAACTGCTCCAACAAAATCTTAGTGTACTTTTGTGTTAAGTTTTATACGAGTCGTTCATCCTTTTATTCAAAAGGCGTTTTTTTGTTGTGATAAAAAATCTCGCAAAAAGTCATTTGCTGCCAAAGAATCGTTTTGAAGAATCATTCACACGAATGCGTAAATTTCTTGCAAATTTTTATGATCTCGGCAGTCATAAATGCGCTTAACTAAAAAGCACGCGTTAAAAAAAAAAAAAAAAAAAAAAATACAAAATAGATACAAAAAAGTGGAAAGAAACAGTACTCCATTCACTTAAACTACACATTTTAGAGTGTGAAATCTGATGTTTTTATTCCCCCCCCCCATTTTTTTTCTCTCTTCTAATTTTTTTCAGTTAATTCTGGAAACATATTATTTAAACTTTAACAGTAAGTTTTATTCCATTTTTCTGCTTTCATACTCAATAAGTATTCACGGGTACTTGTTTAGTAATTGAAAAGTATATACTAATATTATTGTGTTTTTGTACATAATTTTAGGATACGAAAACATGGTGATATTACTGTTTTTAATATTTTGTGAGTTATTTTTACAGTTTGTTATAATATATTTACATAATATTATTTCCCCATTGCATTGAATTTTTTCCAATTTCTTATTTAATATCAAATTCACTTTTTTTAAACTCTCAATGCACACTAAAATGTTTCTTTTTTTACAAAAAGTTTAAAGAGGATTTAGATATTTTTTGCCTCTTTTACTTTGGTGTACTAAAGTTAAAATATTAATTTGACAGGTTTGAATATTTGGATCCAAATTAAGTTTAGTTGAAAAACTTTTAGTTATTTAAGAAAAAGCGAACTGTAACAGTTTTTTTTAATTATTTTTTTCTTTTTTCTATTGAAAAAGATAAAATAAGTATTTAATTTTTACTGGCTTGGTCCCAGTTGTTGTGTTTTGAAAAACTTGCAGTTCCCATCAGTTAAAAAAAAGGGGGAGCTATTGTGAAATTTTTGTTTGTTTCTCTCTTTCTTTTGGTGAAAGGAAAAGTCAATGATATTATTCTGTTGCTCTGAGAAACAAAATTTTATCTACAGACAGACATTTTTCTTTTCCATTGCTTTTCATAAAAGGTTTAAATAAGCCCTTTATTTTACTATTTTTTTAAGTAACAATTATTTTTAATGTGGTAATTATACTGCTTCATTTCACTTTCTTTGCATTTAACCTGTTTTGTATGTGTTTTATATGTATATGAGTATGCAGAATTTCAGTAACAATTTTTGATTAGGGAATTTGTGTACAATAAACATTGACCATGTCCACTAAAGAAATTCCAATTAATATAATATAATTTGATGGAGATCCTGAATTGCTTAAATTCTTTTTTAATCAAATCAGATCGGTTGCTGAAATTAACAAATACAGCCCTCATACTACCATTGCTGTACTTGTAGGAAAGTTAATTGGACCCGCGCAAAATTTTTATGCACAAAATCCGGAACTTCAAAAAATCAACGATCTAAATTCGCTTGAAAAAGAATTTGCGGCATTTTTCTCACCCCCTAGTAAGTGCGTCGCTGGTGTTGAACTTTCGGGTTTATCTCTTCTGCCAGCGGAATCTATAAAAAAATTGGCACATAGATTAAACGTGTTAGCCGCAACTATGTATGCTGACATTAATGACGAAAATGCTCATAATACCATGAAACTAATGAAATTTTTGGAGGCTGTGCCAGCTAACATACGAATTAAATTACAAGAAGAGGGCATTAACGAGTATCGTGCTGCTGTTGAAAGAGCACAGGTTTTGCATGAAATTCTGCATAATGAAAATATTCTACATTCCTTGCTCTCTGTCAGTATATGTCAAAATAACGTTGAAGAACAACTGAAGGAGCTCTCTGAAAAAATAAACGCTTTAACACTTGCACCGCCTGAATCCAAAACAGAAAAAGAAAAAAATGAGACTCAAAGTAGGCCAAAATATAATTCGAATGCGATGCGCTATAGGAAGAATTTCAAAACGCGAAATTTCCTCAAACGTTTTTCCCCTCACAAATTTCCACAAAGACAAGTTGTGACATGCCAGCTATGTTTTCGGTCTGGCCACCAAGCACAGTCCTGTTTTAAATGGAAAAGAGTTAACACACAGAGAATGGGAAATTTTAACAAACATAACAGCTACCATGTTCAGGAAAACTAAAACAAGAGACACAATTTTTATGCTGATGATTTTGTGTCTCAACCATATAACTTAACATCAGCAACATTTTCTAGTGACCCTACATTACCAAAAATTTCTAATGAAAGGTTAGTTAATTCAACGGACTCACAAACTTCAGATCACATTAAAATAGCTAATAATGTCACAACTCAAACAGAAAATGAAGGCGATAACAAGGTTCATATCATTTGTAGTGTAAACACGCATTCTCCATCACTTCCGCTTGTAAAGGCCACTATTGCAAACCATAAAATGACCCTATTGGCTGATTCTGGAAGTAGCATTTCGTTGCTTTCACAAAAATTATTTAATGAACTTAAGCCTACATTAAAATACAAAAGGCTATCAACAGCCATATTAAAACTGTCAATTCGGATGTCCCTTTTTCTTCGTGTATTAGAGCATCCATTAAGTTAGAAAAGAAATCCTTCTCGCATCATTTCTATATTGTTGATATTCCAGAATCCTCCAGTTTTGAAGGCATTCTTGGTTTCGATTTCATTAGTAAATTTAACATCATCATTGATACTTTCAATAAATGCATTCACATTAACAACACCTTGACTATTCCACTAGAAACATCTGACACTAATTCAGAAGTCAGTGAAAGTAATCAATGTAACCTTATGTCATGTTGTGACAAATCAAGATGTGTTCTTAACTCGTAAAATCATTCTAGAACCCCAAGAGGAAACATGGTGCTCAGTTTACACAAACAATGATATCAAACATGACATAAGTTATCTATTTGAATATTTGGCAGATAAAAAAGAAATAATAGGTCATGATGCCATTATTCAAATGGATAAGAAGTCTAAACCAAAAAAAAAGCCTGTACAAGTAAATCATTTCTTTTCTATTTAACTTAAAAAGAATTCTGACACTACCATTCATCTCCCTAAACACACAAAAATGGGACATTTATCTGAGGTTGAGGAAATTCTTGAGTTCCCCTCTGATAATTTGGACAAGCATCATAACTCAGAACAACACTTCCTAAATTTTATCCAGGCATCTAATGAAATATTATAAAAAAGGAAAGAAGATTTATCAGCTAAACATTTAAATCTTAAACATTTAAGTTCTAATGAAGCAAATGCATTGACTAAATTATTACTTAATTATTACCCCGCCTTTTCAAAATCATTAAATACACTTGGACATACTGATAAGATTGTACCTGATTTGAAGTTGATTAATGATTACCCTATAAAAACACATCCATTTCCCCTTCCTCAATTTTTGCAGAAAGGTGCTTTGGAACAAATTAAACAACTTCTTGATACCAAAATTATTGAACGTCACTGTTCAGAATGGGCTTCCCCCATGTTATTAGTCAAAAAGAAACCAGAAGGAACTGGTAAACAAAAATTCCGTCTCGCGTTAGATCTTCGAATGGTCAATACTATAATTCAAGGCTCATCTTACCCTCTACCTAAAATTCAAACTATCATTTCAAATCTTTCTCAGTACCGCTATTTTTCTTCTCTCGACTTTCATCAGGCATATCATCAAATTGATCTGCCAGCAAAGTTCCAAAATCAGTTAACATTTACTACTATGTTCGGTTCTTTTGGATACAAGAGATTAGTATTCGGATTAAATAACAGCGCTTCTATTTTTCCAAGCTTTAAGGAACTCGTTGCTTAATGAATTGCAATTAGATGGTGTATATACATATCAGGATGATTTCATTGTAGGTGTAAACTCTTTTTATGAAATGTGTTCTAAATTAGACAAAATTCTCTCTATCTTAGCCAAATATAACTTGGACACTGCCTCCTAACAAATGTACTTTTCATAAAACTAGCATTGACTATTTGGGATTTCATGTAGAAAATCAGTCTGTTTCCCCGATTCCGTCAAATATCATAAAAATAACATCTTTTCCTACTCCTACAACTAAACGTCAACTAAAAAGACTCATTGGTGTTATTACGTTTTATAAGCCTCTAATTCCATCATTTTCTGACTTACATTCTGACTTACTTTCTGTCTAATTCCATCATTTTCTGAGTACAGCCACTGATAAACCTAACTACTCCAAAAGTTAAATTTAAATGGTCTGTTATACATCAAGAAATCACGGACACAATACAGAAAAATTTCTTTAATTCTCCCATGGTTAGATTACCAGATTGGAACAAGAAATTCTATTTAAACACTGGTGCGTCAAATGTTGCTATTTCTCGTGTTTTATTACATGAGCATGATCAACAACTTTTACCAATAACATACTTTTCTAAATCTCTAAAGGCGTCAGAAAAAAATACCCTGCACTTAAATTAGAAGTCATGGCAATTTATAAATCTCTTACCGCTTTCAAATATTATTTATATAACAGACGATTTGTAATTCTTTCTGACAGTAAACCCTTAGAAAAATACAAGACTACTAATCCAGCTGATGTTATCTCTCGTTGGCTCATGGAGCTTTCAGAGTACTCATACATATTCAAACATATCCCTGGTACAAAAAATGTTCTTGCTGACTATTTATCTCGCTGTACTTTTGAAAACAGTCAACAAACTCTTGTTACTAATCCTGAACTTATCCATGACCCTCAACCATTACTTATTGTTGACTATGATACATCAGACAGTAATAATTCATGTTCAAATGCAATTATGAAGTACGTTAACTATCTTGTATCTGGTAAACAAAAAAATCCAGATCCTTTATTGGAAATTTCAAATGAAACTTTCTGCACTGAACAAAAAAATGACACCACTTTATCCACTGTTTACAATGATATTCTAAAGAAAGGACCTTCTCAAAAATATCTTAATTATTTCATACACCCTGATTCGAAAGTTTTAATGTTAAAGAGGGAAAACGATCTTAACAACACTTTTTCATATCACATTGTTGTTCCTAATTCTCTTAAAAGCAAAGTTTTAACAATCTCTCATTTATCTCACTTTGGTTTTAATAAAACCTATGAGTTCCTATCATCAAGATACTTTTGGAAAGGCATGTATGTTGAAACTTTAAACTTTGTAGCTTCATGTGTCAAATGTCTTCAATGTAAACATCATCAAACCCCTCCTGCACCCTTACAACCCACTACACGCCCAGGTACCCTGGCCATACTATCAGTACAGATATCGTGGGACCCTTTTCTAATATAAACATGTTTTAACTATTACAGATCACTTTTCAAGACATGTTGAACTTTTTCCACTTAATGATACATCTGCAGCTAAAGTCGTGAAATGTTTATTCTCTTATATAACCACATTTGGGAGACCTTCTGTTGTCTTGTCAGACTTAGGACCCCAATATACATCTCAAATATACAACATTTTTTATGATACTCTAGGTATTAAGGTCCTTCACATCTCTGTTTCGAGGCCTCAAAGTAATTCGATTTCGGAGAGAATTAATAAATAAATTAAATACTCTGTTAATATACTCTTACAAGAAGGTCACTCATTTGAAAATGCAATATTTATACATAAGTCAGTCTATAATGGTTGAAAACACTGAACTACATTATTCACTACTAATCTTCTGCACTTTGGACGTGAACTCTCATTAATTTTGGACACTTTTGATCAATGCAGCAATCAACCTTTTCTAGATAAACACATTGAAATACATAAAGTACTTGAAGATTTACATAAAATATATGATAAGGCCTACAGTAACATTAAAACAGCTCAAGATAAAAGATATAAACACTATCTTCAAAAAGCTAAATTAAGAACCATTTGTCTAAAAGATGTTGTGTACTTAAAATCTGTGGATAAATTCAAACCTAAATACGCTGGACCATACATTGTAACATTCAAACATTCACCTGTATCATTCTCGATCAAGAGGTTGTATGCTGCTGATAATACAGCATTTCGTGTGCACATTGATAGGTTACTTCTTGCACCACCTCGATATGGACATTTATTCGACGCTACAAGTCAACAACAACAATTTTCCTAATGTTTATCAACCACATACATACAATCTGAGAAACAGAAAATAATATACTATTGTTTACAACTTTTTTTTCTATTCTTCTTATGACATGTATTGTGAAGCTAAGTGTGCAACAAAAGGCCTAGGTTGTATGTATGTTGCTTACAACAGATCTTTCACAACATTATGGCTGGCCCATGACTGTTTGCTTCGAAAATCTCTTCTGAACAATATTTTGAATCACTTTACACTTTTTTCATTTTACTTTACACTCTTATGTTATTTACATACACTTAACTATTATTTACATTTTTAACATTTAATTTACATTTTGTTCTTGTATAGTTACATTTTATTTTAACAGTGATAATTCTCATATTTAATGGTTACATTTTTCTTTGTGTTAAAAAAAAAGATCTATTTTGTTTTCTCTCATATAACTTAATCACATTACCTTTTAAGTCAACCAGTTAGTTACCTTTTAATTACATGACTTGTGCATTATTTAACACTAGAAAGGCCGGAAATTTTAGTCAAGTTTTATAAAAATATTTCACACCAGAATTTTGATTTAAAAGTTTAACTCTTTTATTTAACGTTTTTCTTCTTTGTATCTTTTAAACTTATTTTAGAATGAAATTTCTGGTTTGAACCGAAATATATTCATATGCTAACGTTCAAAATGACCGCCCACGGCCGGTGTAGTGTTAACCTGATTATGACTTTTTTTTTCGTCTCTCTTCACTCTAGGAGTGTCTACCCCTTTTTGATTTGATATATATGTGAGATATAGCTATTTTTTTACCCCTTCGAAAGTTTTGTTCCCGTTCAAAATTATTGCCCCAAGGGTCCAAAACTTCATTGTGTTGAAAGACAACCCCTTTGAATTGGTGTTTCAATTCACAAAAAAATCATTTTTGCTTGTAAATCGACATGTGCTCCTTTGGAGGACCGCTAGTGTCTTCGGAGGAGCAGGGACTCATATAAGCAGGCTCTGTATGATAAAATTATGATGATATAATTCATAATATAATTCATATATGATATAATTCATAAAATAAGTTAAATTTAAACAACGCAGATTTACGTTAAATAAATCAGTCAAATAATTTTAAATAAAAATTCTGGTGTCAAATATTTTTATGAAACTTGAGTAAAATTTCCGGGTGTTCTAGTGTTAACAAAGGCATTTTAACTTCGGTCACTTCCTTTTTTGGTCATGAATATAACTCATCAATTAAAATCACTTAACATGTAATCTATTCATTAGATTTATTTTCACACTGCGCTTTAACATTCAGACCGTTATATTCAGTCGTATGTGAATGCTGTAATTTTGTGGCAATGCAAGCTGCTAAACCTTGCCCTGCCCTAACATCTGTTTTAGAAAAATACATTCTCATGTTTTTTTCGCGTAACAACTCAATCACCTTTTTCAACCCTCTGTCTTTATCCAGAAACATTTTTATTTTTACACTTAACCGCAATTGTATCAAAGTACAGATCAGCTTTGCACTTCCCACGATTCAGGAATTTTAGTAACCCACAAATCTAGAATCCCTACACAATTCAAATATGTAACACTTTCACCGTATTTTTGGCGAAATCTGTCCCTTGTGCATGGCGCAAAATACTTGTAGATTGGCGATATTGTAATCCGCCAAGCAAGTAAGTTGCAACTGCGTATTAAAAATCACTCCTGCTCTGACCCTGGCCTCTGATGCTGCTCTAAATAGAGGCGTCCGTTTCTGTCCCCTGGTTTTGTACCTGCCCCCTCTTCTTTTCATGATGGAATAAATATCTTCATATATCAGATTGGAGATTTTTTTGAACTGGTGGTTATTGCTTCTGCTTTCACGGTCAATCACGCCAAAAGGATAAAATCTTCATTACACTCCTGGTCCACTTATCTCATTTTTATTGGGCAACTGTACCCATGAGGAAAGAAAGATGAAATATGCATATTTTTATATTTTTAAATATTAAGTTGTAATTTTGAGCATTTCTGTTTGATAGAGGGAACCTAGCTGAAGACATTTACAGAAGTTCAGACTTTAATTCAAATGAACATTAGTTTTTTGAAGTTGAATTGTCAGAAGCTCCAGAGTCACATTGTAAAATCATGGCCTAGTTGCCCCAACTAACCTTACACGTTATGAACATTTTGGCTAGTTTGATCTTCGTCCCGCTTCCGATATCATGCGTTATCGTTCTTCGAATCACATCCCCACCCTCCACTAATAATACCTCTATCAGTGTCTAAAATTTATTTTTACGATTTTTTCCCTTTCTTTGCAATAGATTTATGGTGTTTATAGATTTATTATTCGCATATTTTGCTGATTTAAATAAAGAGAAAAAGTTATTAAAATATCGCTATAATATATGACATAACTTTATATAAATAACACTGTAAAGAAATACTATTTAAATGTATAGCTTTTTGTTACATAATGCATTCAACAGTAATATGGTGGTCTTGCATTTTCTCCCTGCACGGGGGTAAGCAAAACATCTTATAAACAAATCAAGTGGACTGCATTCCTCTCATTTATTATTAGTAAACCTGGCAAGTATAATTTCGAACCTTGTTTCTCTAACAACGAATTATATGTGCATATGGCAAAAGAAAAGGAATGGCTAATGTTGAGATATTAAATACTTTAGAATGAATTTTTTTATAATCATTTAATAGTTTTAATAATAACTTTGTCATTTCATAAAATTGGGTAACAAACTAAAAAAAACGATAAAAGACTGTATTGATGTAAAAAAAAAAAAAAAAAAAAAAGTGAGATGAATGAGCTATAAACCCTATGACCGAAATGAGCTATAAACCCTATTTTTTCGGCAACTGCTTTAGTTGTTTCTTTAAAAATAAAACGTGAAATAAATCTTTAGGCTGCTATGCTACTCTCACATATCATATACTGCAGGTCGAAACAGGCCACGTACGAAAGCGTAACTTGCATGCATTTTATTTCAATAATAGTTGCAAGGCTGCCACACGCGGCTATTTTTCAACTCTTTTCGCACCACTATTTTAAAAAAGGCAAATTTTTTAGTATATTTCTCTTGCAAATGTTGCCTAACAGTATATGAAAGATTTTTGTTTTCAAAAAGTGGTGTAAGATAGAAATAAAAAATAGTGGCATGTGGCAGCCCTGCAGTTGGACACTCAGAGCATGTGAATATGTAAATATTTATCCTTGTCTCAACTCGATCATTATGTAGGTGGTTCATTACTAGGTGGACTTTTAATGAATGATGTAATTAAAAAAAAATTACGCTTTCGAGCATTTTTTAAATACCCCTATTTTCACAGGGGAAAAAAAAATATTTTTAGAATTTCTTGCAAATGTCGTAGAAATGTACCTCGAACGAAAATGTTGTACGAACATACCACGGAAATTTTTCTTCAAAAAACAGACCATTGCCATTAAGTTAAATTTAAATTATTTGGTGCCTAGGGATCTGATAATGAAAAAAAAACAGATGAATTATTTTTTTTTTCTAATTCATTTGAAGTGAGGATGCAAGAGGAGATTAGGAAAATACAGTGGAACCCGGTTAAGACGCTCACGGTTAATACGCGATTCCGCTTAATACGCGGATTTTTTCCGATCCCTTGAACTTCGCTTATAAGGCTAATGTAAAAAAATCACGTTTAATACGCGAACGGTTATGACGCGATCCCGCTTAATACGCGATAAATTTTCGGTTCTTTGAGGAAAAAATTACGTTTAAGACGCGAATTCATTATTGATCAAGATGCGAATTCCTTCTCTTTTCTCGAGTGTTACCGATTTAGAGGATTTTTATAATTCAAATAAAAAACAATGTTTCCGAATAATATTTAATTTATTTAACAACAGATTAATTAAGGCGAAAATTACTAGTCGGAAATAGTGGTAGATGTTTGAATTAAAAAAAAAAACCGCTAAATTAGCAAAACTGGAATCCTTCTTTGATCCCACCTCCTAACATTCCTTGTCTTTCGCCTTCAAAGATTTAATATTATTTTCCTTTCTGTTAAAAAAAAAAAAAAAAAAAAATGAGTCTGGTAGGGAAATTATATTTGGTTGCAACGCATTAATCGACAATAAAGTTATGTTGTAATCTATATTTATTTTCCGTTGTTATTCCAGTTCGTCCTATAAAAAGAAACAATGCGGATTCAACAAAGTGAAATACAATTAAATTTCAATCTGAATATATGTAAAAGATACAATTTTCAACCGTAAACGTATAAATAAAAGCTCTGAAGTTCATTTAGGGGATTTAATGTGTAAATAAGCCCAATTCCTGCAACATTATAGAAATCACGTTTAATACGCGATCCCGCTTAATACGCGACTTTTGATCACTCCCTTGAAACGCGTCTTAACCGGGTTTCACTGTAAAAATTTTGGTTATGGAAAAAAAAAGTGGCAAGATTTTTTTTTTTTATATCATTCATTAAAAGTCCGCCTAGTAATGAACCACCTAAATAATGATCGACTACGGTGGGAATTCCCACCGTAAATTTTGAAAAAATTATTTCAAAACAGTAAAAGCAATTTTAAAACCCTTTTCCACTAAAGTTGGAAAAATAAAATTTCATAAACTTTTTCTGGAGCACGTTTTCATTAATCGTAGGTGGAATAAAATATATCCCACCGCCCCTCAGCATTACACAAACGCAATTGCTCGCCCCTCAAGGGGTTAACAGAACCTAAATGTTAAACATACATATTATAATATGATAAAAATTAATAACTTCAATTTTAATTTGAATTTTTGATCGACCAGCCTTTTTCTGATTAATAGGTAGAACGGCTGACTAACTCCACATTTCTTCACAAGTTCAAATAGGTTTCGAGAAGCGCGCCTCAATTACATGTCTCTTTGTCTACATTAAAATAAACTTCGCTGATATATAATTAATAGTTTTCATATGTGATTAATAGTTTTCCAAAAATATAAACAAAATATTTAAAACTTCATTTTTTGAACAATTACAAATTGTTTTTAAAAGAGCTTGCCAATAGCGAATAACATGTATATCAAGAATGCACAGTCGTGGAAAAAAAAGTAAACACCCCTACTAACTCCTCAATAAATTATCGAAGAAGAAAGTTATTGGTACCAAATGGTGGGAAAAATGTCTACTTTTAAATGATGTATATATAATTTGCTTAGGGGGCCATCTACATATTAAAACGAACCCAAACATCATTGTTTTCAATGGCAATACCCAATTTCGACAAGATATTTCAAATCTTCGGTTCGAATTATGCCTAGACACCAAATTTCTAGTCATTTGAATGATAAGTTTTTGAATTATAAACTTTCAAAATTTAGTGCTTCTAATGGTAAATTACATTTTCATATTTTTATTAATATCTCCTGAAATTATACTCCCAATGTGCAAATTTTTTGTGTAGCAATAATTCTAAAATACCCAAATATAAATGTGTTGAATTTGTAATTTTTATAATTTTATGATATGAATTATGAAATTAATACAAAAAAAAAAATAAGTCAAAAAAATTATGAATTGCAACCTACAATTTTTTTGATGGATATAGATATATTATGTCCTGTTTTATGGTAATCCAAAATTTCACATTTTTCTTCCAAGTATTTTTCAAATTATGCTTAAAAAACGGTAAAATGATGGTCAGTTAATTTTGATGCCGAAATTAACAAATGAGACCAGACATTTTTTATTACACTTTCGATCACATAATATACGGGGGGGGGGGGGGAGCTTTTGATTATTTTCAAATAAATTTGTTCTTAAATTGCGGTGTAAATTAAATATTTGAACAGTTTTAGAGCAGAAATGCCTCGCACCTGAAAGGGTTAAGGGGCAGTCTAGGACAGAAGTAACTAGATATTTTGAAATTTCTTATACTATCCTGTAGTATAGCAGTCTTTAATGACTGCTTGAGCGTCGATTAAGATGCCTTGATCAAGAAGGGGAGCTCTCTCGGTCAACAATCGAGCACCGAACTTCAATTTGGATGCAGCCCTTAAAATACGCTCGTTTTAAAATAATTAATTTCTCGGAAACTTAACGTACGAATTGCATAAAAATTTGTTTTTAGGCTAATTGAACGGTGTGGAGTTCATTTATGCTGTCAGAATTGTGTACTGCTATTCAAAAAAACAAAGTTCTAGTAGTTTATTTGGGAGTCTATATCTGGGAGTTTATTTTTTTTTCTCCACGACTGTACAGAAAATCATTTTAGTTATGAGCATATTTAGTACTCGAAACGAAATGTCATTATTGTTACAGATAGTGAAGCATTGAATAATTACACCGTGCTGAAAACAGTTCTGTATTGGACACAAAAGAAGAGTTGAATGGCTACGATCAAACTTTACTAAAAACTGGATCCCACTATTTTATAAAATATTTGCGTATCAAAAGCAGTGTAAGTCTTATTTTATTATAATTAAATTTAGGGAAACATCATAAATTACGTATTATTTTTTATGTCTAAATTTAAATAAAATTAATACAAAATTCAGATTAATTTGCTGTATATCCGGAAAAAAATTATAATACAACTTTAATATGATATTACAAAACTTGCTAATCGCGAATTTCTTTGATTAAATAAAGCAAAGATTACCAGTTAGAGAAGGGGCAGATGTTTTGAGTAAAATATTTCCCAAATATGGTTACACACTGGCATAATCAAGTACATTAAAAAAAATTAGACTATTTTAAAAATAATTAAATTATAGTGATCCAAAATATTTGTAATTAAAATTAAAAAAGAAAGATAATTCATGCAGGAAAATATAACTTTGAAAAAGCGAAAATTACTGGCTGGAAAAGTGGCAGATATTTAGAGTAAAAATTTCCCTAAATCTGGCATCACAGATATAAACAAATATCATTTTTTTATGCTATTTAAAAAATATTTAGATTATAATTATCTAAAGCATTCATATTTAAAATTAAAATACACAGCTAATTCATGCATCCAACTGTAACTTTTAATTTTAAATAAGAAAGCTAAGACAAATGCGGAAAGTAGACAATAAATTGCAATATTGGAAATTGTTGTATTTAATTAAATTACCGATTGGTAATTAAAAAATTTTAATTTTCACTATTAAAATATAATTTTGATATAAATTTAAACTATAATATAACAATGATATAGATGAAAACATTATGGTATGCAAAGAAAATTTTATTTAATAACGAAAAATATGGCAAAAAATTCAAATCTCACACCACAAAAATGTTGCAAAATATTTTTTGTTATCTTTTCCATAATCTTGATTATCAACATCTTCAATTAAACTCTCCTTACATTTCAGGAAAAACCAGATCTGAAAATGTTCTGGTTAAATTAAAAAATTATTCAAAGCCTTCGTTCGATGCGGAAATAAGCAACAAAACCATGTTTTCGGCAACTGCACTTGCAAAGGACGCAGGCTTTGGTTGTTTATTTAAAAATCTGAAATAAATCATTAGACTGCTATGTTACTCTCCATTATATAATGCAGGTTTCCCACTACGCCGTTTTTTAAATGTCCATATTTTCACAGAAAAAGATATTCTTTTAGATTTTTCTTGGAAATTTCGTAGAAAACCTCCTCGAACGAATATGTTGTAACAACACATACACGAAAATTTTTCTTTGGGATATTTGTGCTTTTACAAATGAGTTTAACCCTTTACGGCACAGTGTGCCCAGTTCGGGATACCTAATTTTAATTCCAAACTTACGAACTGCACCAAGTTTATTTTAGTAAAATGTTTCTTTTACAATCAGCGTGTAGAGTAACGTGTTTTTAATATGTAAGAAAGTCGTTTCTAAATTCCGGTGTCAATCAATCATTTATCATTTTACAATAAAAAAATGTGTGTGCCGGAAAGGGTTAAATAAAACGTAAATCATTTGGTGCCTAGGAATCTCATGTTAGGAAAAGGGATGAATTAATTTTTTTATGCATTTGAAATGAGGATAGAAAAGAGGAATATGAAAATAAAAATTTTGGATATACAAAAAAATAAAAATAAAAGTGGAACAAGATTTTTATTTTAATACATCCTAAGCATAAAAATATGGTCGAATTGAGAAAAGAAAATATTTACATGTCCACATGGTCTGTTTGTCGAACTGTCAAGGTAAAATTCAGGAGAGTTACAACTTTCTTTCTTTTTTTTTTACTGAATTGGCGGCTCTGCTCCCTACGAGCTGCGCTGGCCAATCCCCATTCCGACATCCAAAATTTTAAAAGAACGCTAATTTATCGGCTTTAAAAAGATTGAATTATAATTTTAAAAAACAGTGGCGATCTCCCTTTAAACGGGTTTCCATTCATTTCCCTTTGTTTGTAGATATTTAAGGCCAAATCAGCTGCTGTTAACCCCTTGGGGACGTATTCTGTAAAATCTGCCTTATTTAATCAGCGCATTTTCGCGATTCAAGAAGACACAAATTTCTGTTTTTAAAAACCGGTGACAAAAGATTAAAAATTTCGTAAAAGGCCCCCGTCCCGAAGGGGTTAAGAGTTACAATGTCTTATTATTAAAAAATATATATATTATTAAAAAAATAGTTAAAATTTTCAAAGTAAGCTAATATAAACTGAATTAAATAAACACACTCATTGTCTCCCGGTATTTTTTAACAACGCTATAAGAATGTTCTTTTAAATAAGACATTTGAAATGTATCGATTTAAATCTGATATAATTTTCACCAAAGTTTTCTTTCTCTTTTTAATATTCACGTGAAAATACTTCTGTTGTTAGAAAAGAAATGTTATTTGCGCTGTCTTAGAATTCACAATAACAGTCAAAAAGATTATCTCAAAATATGAAGTAAAAGTCTCGCGCAAATATATTTTTAAATTTAACCCCTTAACGCTCGAATTAAATTACGGTTTAAAAATTCAAATCGCTTATTGGCACCACTTTTTTGAAAAAGAAATATTCACCTTATTTAATGACAGGCAAAACGATACTAAAATAAAGCCAATTACACTATTTTATAAAACTGGTGGGAATCAAACAATCTGAGTAAAAGACACAGCCGTGAATATGACGGGAGCGAGAATTAAGGGTTAAACTGTTCTGCATTATTATTATTTGGTCATTTCAAATGTGATGTAATTTGTAATTGCTCCTATTTACTGCTTTTGACGCATATTAATGAATTTATTCTTTTAAAGTTTTCTTTCTGTTTTTGATACTAACGTGAAAATACTTTTGTTGTTAGAAATGAAATATTTTCATTTGCGTTGCTTTAGGATTGGCAAAATTAGTTTAAAAGATCATCTAAAAATGTAAAATGTCTCTTGAAAATATATTTTTTAAATTAACCTGTTTTATTTTTTTAAATCTGACGTAGTTTTTACCAAAGTTTTCTTTCTTTTTTTAATATTCACGTGAAAATACTTTACTTTTGTTGTTAGAAAGTTGCGCTGTCTTAATTCAGAACAATAGTTGTAAGGAGTATTTCACAATATGAAATAAATGTCTCACGCAAATATATTTTTTAATTTAAACTGTTTTGCATTATTATGATTTGGCCATTTTAAATATGACATAATTTCTTCCATTTACTACTTTTAACGCATAATAGTGAATTTATTATTTTAAAAGTTTCTTTCTCTCTTAAAATTCGCGTGTAAATATAATTTCCATGGCGTAATTTTCGTAACGCGTAATCACATAATTCTAATTTGAAAGTTTTTGTCTGTTTATAATAGCCACCTATAAACAATTTTTTAATTTGAAGGAATTATTATTATTCTTTGAGCTGTTTTTAAAATTGGCAACAATTTAAAATAATACCCTTTTATAAAATATGTAAAAAATATATCTCGAAATGCTGAAAATTTGAATTTAAAATGTAAATAAATCCTCAAAAAATGAGTCAAATTAAAAAAAAAATAAATGCAGCCTGCACACCGGGAACTTCTAATGTATAAAATAATCTAAAAATGGTTAAATTCTTATATATAGTTTTTGGTCCTATAAAACTTTTTTAATGGAACGATTTTGGCCAACTTTAACATTAAATATCTCGAATTATAATAATTATTACTCTTAAATAATTATTAGATTTAAAAACTGTCTGCATCAGTATGTTTATCAAACATTTCTCTATAATACTACCGATTTTCATATTTTTGTATGCGACAGTATTCTTAATAAAACAAATGAAAAACACCGGTCACAAAAAAATCATTGACAGCGGCGATACTTTTTTTTTTAGAATAGAGGTTTTCTGCACACTATTAAGCCTTGATACAGATAAACTGAAATATTTAAAACAACTCTAAACTATTAAATAAGCAAATCTTAAACAATTAAGTTTTTTTTTTTTAAATCTAGCAAGTATAAAAATTAAACTAATTTTTAGTGGTTATTCTAATACATAAAATTAAATAAAAATATGTTATATTATAAATGGAAGTTAAAATTCTAGTGCTCAATTCACCTTGAGTTAAATAATTAAATTCATACCGGGTGTGCCAAAAATGGATTTTAAAATTCAATAACTTTGCAAACGGTGAGAGATATTTAAAAAAATCTTGCAGGAGTGTTATGTACAATGTGAGGAGTTTTTTTTTTTTTTTTTTTTTTTTTTTTTTTTTTTTTTTTTTACAGTGATTCTTGATTTCAGTTCGAATTTCAAACAATAGATGGCGCTGAGAGCAATAGGTGCTCAGTCCAGACCCGAATTTTTGGTACTTAGGGACCCATTCAATGCATTTCAATCTTTTTTTTTCGCATGGAAGAAGAGAAAGACCAAAAAATTGAGCCTGGATTCAGCGCTTATTGCTTGCAGCGCCATCTGTCGATGCGATTTGTAACTAAAAATGAGAATCGCAGCATAAAAACTCCTGGCATTTTGCATTACACTCCTGCAAGAATTTTTTTAATATCGCTCACTGTTTGCAAGTTATTGAATTTTAAAATCCATCAGTCATTTTTGGGACACCCGGTGTAAACAGCACAAATAAATGTACAAGAATTATTTTTTGGTGCACACATATAATTTAAAAGTATTTAAAATAAATCAAAATATCTTAAAATACCTTAGAAAAAACCCAGAAAGTTTTCAACCATCATAAGGCCGTCGTCAGTGAGATTTAAATGTTGTTACTCCCTCCGTATCAAATTAGTTGCGACATTTAGGTCGAAAATTTTGTCTCAAATTAGTTGTTACATTTCAAGTAGTTGGAGTCATAAATGACTTCCGATGCAGTTTTGTAGATCGACACCATTTTGCAAGGAGTCTACCACCAGTATACCATAAAGATCATTTTCTTCCTAAACAATTAACGATTCATTAGCTAGAAGGTAGTTTTATGCTATTACTGGCGGAAGAATCCTTACAAAATGGGGTGTGGCTTAAGAGCGTGCGAAACCTGGATTTTTTAAACTAATTTGGTACTTATTTAAGGAGAAACGGAGGAAATGTTTGGGAATTAAATGTTGTTGATTGATAGCATAGCACCCTGAAATCTGTGAAAAATGTTCAAACAAAATCATAAAATCATCAGTATCAATAATCAGAACAAAAGTACCATATTTTCCGGCGTATAGCCGACGGATCAAACAATCGTGTTTCGACGCAGAAATTTTTAAAAATAAAATGTAGCTTTTTAGATCACGGTAAATATTGGTCTTCAAATACTGAATAAAATTTCTGGGTCTAAACTGAATTGTTTGATCTGCGAGCTATACACCCGAAGTTACGGTAATCAAATGTAGCAACTAACTTGGTACAGACGGGTATTACTTTCTTTGTGCTTATTCGAGAATTGTCTAGATGAAAATCATTTCAATTTAATTTAAAGGTTGTATGTCAGGTGAGAAGCCAGATAAAATTATTCAAATTTTCAACACAACGAGCTTTTATTTATTATGCAGCAAATTTCTCCATACTCCATGGATATCATACGATAGTGCATTGTTACAAGCTGTATCCACAACTGCATACATATTAAGCGCACAATTTTAATGCTGGAATCTGGCGTAAATTTGACATAGCTGCGCCACCTTGTGGGCGGGTTTGATGATGCAAATACGCGGGTTTTTAGTATGACGTGATATATATAGCGCCTGATTAGCAACGGGGCACATTCCCACCAGTAAAAATAAACAGAAAATTTTGCCTCATTCAAGGCAGAAATTTTGCATGAATACAGCCTTCATATAAGGCGAACGTTTCTTTTAAAATTTATTGGTTTAAGTGTGCCCCGTTGGTAATCAGGCCCTGGATATATGAAAAAATATCTATTATCTGCACATATCTTGCGCATATTTTCTGAACCTTCACTAATATCTTTACTAATATCTGAATCCTTATAAGATGAATCTTGTTTACCAGATTTATTGCAAAATATTTTTGTTATAGTTTGTTTTGATAAAATTATGTACTTAAAAAAAAGTCTCAATATCATTTTAATATCGGAAGAAAAGGCATTAACAGGGTTCGTACGCATCAAGGGATTCAGGAATTTTAATTGTTTGAGTACCAGGAATTTCTTAAAGTACAGGTGCTATATCTGAAGGTGGATTTTTTTTCATTAATTACGACAAATATTACACTAAAAATTTCTGATAAAAGGCCCTTGCAAGCGTACGAACCCTGACTAATGCTACGAAAGCGTATTGCCTTTTATCCCGAAACTAAATGACATCGGGAATATTCTTAAATAAATATATTTGTATCAAAACAAACTGTGACAAAAATACTTTGTAATAAATCTAGTAAACAAGATTCATCTTCCGTGAGTGAGTAACGATTAGAAATTCGTGATTGAATTTTGAACAGGCATTCTCTAAATAGCTTTGTCTGTTAAAAAAATTGTAATCTGGCGATTTTAGGAAAATTATTGAAGCTATTATCTAGAATCACAAAATGTTCAAGCAAATAAATGAACAATACTTACTCGTTTGATAAAACACATTTTAATGAATGCATTTTAAATTAAACTGATTCCGGATAAAAAATGTAAAGTGTTTTAAATTAAATGAATGATATATTTATAAATAATATAACATGAGTGCAATACGATCAAGAGAATATTGGGAACTTAACGTGTGCGCTCGATAAACGAAAAAAAGTAAAATTGAATACTTTAATCAGGGCTCCCAAATGGTCCGCCAACTGAATACCAATAAATTTTAACAGAAAATTTTGTGGTGGGTTTGCGCTAGAATGAACTTTCAAAGGTGTTTTCGGGGCGGTTTGTAAGGAAAATCTATAAAGAAAATTTTTCTAAAAAATATAGGTAATCAGTTGGCGGACCATTTGGGAGCCCTGCTTCATTTATAGTTAAATTCTATACATGTTTTAAAAATTCCTAAACGTTGTATTCTCATCGGGAAAACAACCATGTATATCGCTTTTTATATTTTTTGCACATCAGGAATTGAGTAAAAAGTGAGACTACAAAACACTACCTTTACACATTTTGGCCAATTTTATGCGTCATTGTTCATTACATTAGAAAAAACATAATTAAAATTGAGCGTATTTAAATAACCTACATTTGAAAATATATATTAAATAATATTTCATCTTTTCATAAAATAAAAATTAAAGTTAATAACTTGTTTTACTCTTTTAAAAATGAAGTATATGAATTCTATCAGAAAAAGAATTTTCTTACAATTTCGAAAACTACAGCGATTATTAGGCCAACATTTTTCTGTTTTTACAAATGATATTAGTTCTAAAAAGAAATGTTATTATTTAAATAATTAACTGTAATCAATAAATTAAATAATCACGAATAAAAATTAATAGATTATAAAGACTACTTTGTCAGAATAAAAATACTACAAACAAATGAAAACACGACGTTTGCGTATGGACAGTTATTTCATAGATATACAATTAAAGGAATACATGACTAGGTGCAATCCTATGGGAAATATGTCAGCTTTAAGACTCGTTTCCTCAGAAACTACCAGACCGATTTTAACCAATGACATTTGGAATTCATATTCACTGGATTATGCTCAAGACTTATGGCAGACAGATTTTTTCTGCGACTAAAACTTTTTATTTTAGAGCAATAGCGATTTTCCAGATCTATTTTGAGTATTTTTTTCTGAAACTAATTAAATTTATGTTTAACTGTCAGCAACACAAGATCTTGTATTTATACTCTACCACTAATATACATATATATATCGAAATTTCTCGAGTACTTTAGGAATTAATGGGGTTTTTAGCTGAAAGGTACAATATTTCGGAGAGCTAAAAAACTTAGACGTTTCTAACTTGTGTGAAGTCTTGCACAGTTTTAACAAACACACGAATTAACACTAAGAATACGGGAATTTTTACTCAAGTTTTATAAAAATATTTAATACCAAAATTTTTATTTAAAAGTGTTTCACTTATTTAATTAGCCCCTTTTTTTTTTCTTCCTTTGTGTCATTCAAACTTATTTTATAAAGACATTTCTGGTTCGAATCGAAATATGGGGCCAAAATGGCCACTCCCCGTCATTCTAGTGTTAAAGTATATATAAACACTTGGATAAAATTTAGTTACGTATAATAAATTCGTATAAAATGTTAGAGTAAAATTAATGTGAGTGGGCGCAGCGTCCCAGTCCTCCCTTCCCTTAATAGGTTATCATAAAAGTAGAAAACAAAACAGTTAACCCTTTGAGAGGTTGTGTGATATATTATATGCCACATGAGTTTAATTAAGATTTGCACCAGAAACTTTTTATTAAGTTTTACTTTTATAACTTTTTTTTTGGGGGGGGGGGGGAGAGCAGAGAGTTGAAAAATTGGTTATGAAATAAAAAAATTTCAAATTTCCGGTGGAAATTCAGCTTTATACAAACGCAATAGCTTGCCCCTCAATGCATTAGACTTCTTCCTGTAGTTGAATCCCGTCCGCTACAAGGCTTATGACCTTGATTGATCTGACCTCGTCTTAAATCTTGCGGTAACCTCTCCCATTTAAGATAGGACGGTTACTTTGTATCCTGCTTTGGACGTATCTTTATTGGTGATTATAACAATTGATTCTCTTATAATAGCATCCCTTTTTATAGGTTGAGTTTGAGCTAATCTTGATAATGCAGTATAGGTTCTATTTAATCTGATATCTGCTTTATGCTCTTTAACTCCTTGAGGGGCAAACAAAAATGTCTCTAAATATTGAATTCGCACCGGAATAATCGAAAAATTTTATTTTTAAATAAGGAAAAGCAATTGTTCAGTGATTGTCCTCCAAACTTAAAAATATAAAATTTAGTTAAAATTTTCTGATGAGAATCTTGTTTAAATTAGGTGGGATATATTTTATATATTCGGCTTTAAAATGTATCGTTTAAAATCTGACGTAATTTTCACAAAAGTTTTCTTTTCCTTTTTAATATTCACGTGAAAATACTTTTGAGTTAGAAAGGAAATATTATTTGCGCTGTCATCCAATTCTCAACACGAGAGCAACGCGACTCTTGTAGCAGCTTCAATAACATCTGCATTGGTCCAAAATACCTCAACATGTTGATTTTTTGTAAGCAAGTAAACCCCCTCATGGTCACGGTGACGTCGTTGTGACGTCACTGTAAGTCACTGTGGTCACGTAACATCTGTGACCAAAATGCCACCACTCAGTGATGCCACATTCTGACTGAGATGTGAACTTCTTAGAAAACTTTAAAAAATTACGAAAATTCTTTAAAACATGTTATTTACTGTAAAATTATCCTTTTTCTGGCAATTAAAAAAATTGTGAGGTCACTGTTATGTCACTGCTGTGCAACGTACGTCACGTCACATATGTGACAAAAAAACCACCATATTGTAAGTCGCAGTGTGACAAAAATATGAACTTCAGAAATCTTAGAAAATGAAGAGAAATATTTTAAACAGTCACGAGTTACATGGCATAAGGAATAAAATATATTAGTGGATAGCAAATGGTAAATTCTGTCACTAAAGGGGAGGGAGGGGGGGGGGGGCATAATAAATAAAGTGCACGATACAAGCATTAATAAACTAAATTTTCAGGCTATATTTTATCAATTTGATATCTAAGATAGTGAATGCATACTTTTTCATGATTTCAATTTTATCTAGCATTTGGATAATATATTTAGAATTAGGAATATTAAATTTATACACTTTACATATTTAGTTTGCTGAGAGGAAATTTATTTATTTATTTCTTTTTTTACCGACCAGGATTATTCGAAACACTTCTGTGGTTTCAAAATAAAAAATTTATATTGCAGTTAAATCTGCACCTTTTAATGAGCACGTAGAAAGAGTCTTCAGAGTTTAGTCATCTATGCATTTCTTGCTTTAGAATATTTTTATAATTTGTATTCAAGTCATAAATTCTACTTCTTTCAGACTTTTTAAATAAAATTAGCATTTTCCGAAAATAAAAGAAATATACAAAATTTGTGCAAAACAAACTTTACTTTAAAAAAAAGAAAAAAAGGGGGGCTCGTTATTACCATTAAATTAATTTTTACACCGTTTGAAAATTTAAACAATGGTATATCTAATAAACTCTAATTATGAATATTATTATTATTATAATTATTTAGAAAAAAGGAACTTTACAATACATTTTAACTTGAATTATTTGGTACGGATAAAAAGAAAAGGTTAAATGCATTGGACATTTCTTCAAATACAAAATTTTAATTAACAATACTTTCAGAAAATTACTGCGCATTCAAGTTTCATATCTCTTGCATGCAAAAACAAATAATCTGTACCAGATCATCTGCTTGAAAATCGTCTGCCCACAAAAAAATAAACATGAGAAGACGCGGGAAATAAATAGTTCAATGTTTTTAGAAAATCACCTTCACCACGTCTACAACACTTTAAGATAAGGAAATGACCATTTTAGGATACACGGATATTAATAGAACGTATATGTAAGTTTTATTTAATTTAAATATTTTATTCCTGATTTGTACATATGAGTTAAATAGTTTTATGTTATATTTGTAAGAGACTGATCTCTAACTGTCAGAAGCGATATTTTCAAATTCGATAACTGTAAAGAAAAATATCTTAATCTGCCACTGCTTGAAAAAAAAAACTGCGCAGAGACTATGCATACCTACATTCATACTGGAATTAATATAAACATTAATTTACTCTTACTTGAGATTGAAAATGTATGGAACGACAATGATTTGGAATTATTTTATCGGCTTCTTACTATTTTTTGATTACAAACACTTATAGTTATTATTATTTTGGGGTTAAATATGATGTTCGATTATCATGAGATTACGAAACTGTTTCAGATTAGAAATTAACATTATACTGGGAAAATGTATTTTTACATATTACAGTAGTGAAACATTTGAAAGAATTTTCTTTTAGTGCTAATAATATTTTAAATTATCTTTCAAAATCCTAAATCTTCAAACCAATGTTTTCAGATTTAACATTTGCCGAAATTAAAAATATAGGAATTCCTTATACCATATCGAAATATTTTTGAGATATTGTTAAATCTAATAATGCATTTAATTTATCTATTAAGTTTGCTGTTGTTTAATAGTACAATTATAAATACTAATTATTATTTTTAGTGTTTTTAAAATTGGTGTACTTATTTTTTTAAATTGTATGTAAGCATTTTTTCTGTTTGTGATTTTAATCAAACATTTAAATATAGACATTGTTATATATAGACATATTTAGAAGTGTTTCGCAGCGTCAAATTTTTCGTGTAACATTTTTTAATAGGAGAAAAGCTACACCTGTGTAAATGGTCGAGAAAAGAACCACATTAAAAATTGTTTACCTTGGACTGTTTCGCTGTGCTTTTTAACCCTAGAACTACCGGAAATTTTACTCAAGTTTTATAAAAACATTCTACACCAGAATTTTTACTTAAAACTATTTAATTTGTTTATTTAACTTATTATTGTCTGATTTATACATTTAGTTTGTTTTGAAGAAATTTCTGGTTTGAATAAATATTTTGAATGTACATGTCGGGTCCAATGGACCCGTCTGGTAGACGGAAGGTTAAATGTGTTCCGGCAAAGAATTTTGTATGAAAAGTACAAGTTGCATTTATTAGTACACGAATTAAATAAATTTTATATTGCATTTTGTTTAATGGTAATTAAAAGTACCTTCGGAGCACAAAGGATTAAGCTTTAAGCTTGAAATGACTTATATTTCTCAACTCATGCTAGTTTTTTTTTCTTTTTTTTCCCCTTCGCAACTATACTGATTATTGCAACCACTACTGTACTGAATTTGATGGCCACTTGAAAAAGGAAGTTTAGGAAAAATACCTTTAGATATAAACCTTTGCGGTGAACACACTTACTTGGTGTCGTACGTTTAGCTTAAAAAAATAATGCGTCTCACACCGGGAAATTTCAATTATTACATTCTTTTGGATTTGAATGAATCCATTTTGTATTGTAAGAGTTTGTCATTCCCCTATCAAAATAATCAGAGACTGATATCTCGTGTTGTAAAACGAAAAAATGCTAATCTCGTAAGTATCGTTATAGGATCTGACTCGAATCAGTGAGAGCACGAGCATTTTACTTGAAAACCGGTCCTTGAAACTAAGTAGATGAACAAGTCATTACAGAAGTAGCGATTTGGGTAGATGTCAGATTTGCATTGAAAGCATAGAGATGTTATTAATTTTATTCACGTTAATTAATTTAAACTTTAAGACAATGGCAGTATGGCTAATAATTTTTTTTTCAGTCCTATTTGTTTTGTTGAATATCGGACAGTCATGGATAGAAGAAAACTTTACGAATTGATTTATCCGAAATTATAATTTTATTTTACTTCATTTTCTTATTCAATTAATCTTTATTCAATTAATCAGTCTTATACCTATTTTACATATCATAAGGCAACATAATGGTGATACGCAATCCATTTTTTCTAACTGACATTATTAATAAATGTTATTAAAGTATTATTAAATTATTATGGTTTATTCTTAAATAATAATAATGATGATTATATGTATCCTTACAATGTGCTCGGATTGCGATAAACTGGATAATTCTACAAATGTAAGTACAAATGTACCGTATAATTATGAAATCCTAAGAAAACGAATTTATGAAACGACTGATTAAACGACAGTTTGTGTTTCAGTGGTATTCCTCCTAAAATATAAAAGGTTTGCGGGTAAAATTAACACCAATTATCCGTATTTATTTAGAGATGTCAAAACTGATGTTAGAATTTTAAAAATTCAATTAATTTTCGAGATGATTTTTTCTAATTTTAATGACATTTGATCAATGGTTGCAACAAATTATTCCATTTTTGTTGAAAAAATGGGAGGAGAGGGAAAAACTATAGGGATTATTAGATATCATCTTTTACACCATTTTCAATTTGAAATTATCTTTTATTTCAGTGGATAGTGAAACAATTCTGTGATAAAGTTACGTTTGTCAGGAAAAATTGAAAAAATAAAAATTAGATTAGTTTTTATCGCCATTTCCAAATTAAAATTGAACAAAGAAATTATTAAAAACGGAAAGGAAAATTTCAAAATAAGAATTAAAAAGACGTGCTAAAAGCAGAAAATAGGGAAAATTTACATTAAAATATTTACGCGTAAATGTTAAAAAAGTACGAAAACTTTAAAATAATAAAATTTTACATACGAAACGCATTTAAAAGTAATAATTACGTCATATGCAAAATGCTCCAGAGAGCAGAGTTGGACAAATTTGCAATCTCAATTATCCGCATTGAAATTACAAGTTACTTGCATGTAATTCATTATAGTTAGAACATTCAAACGCAGAAATTTCGTCACATAATGGAATGGGGGTAGTTTCTACTATAGTGCTGCAAGAACTCTTTACGGCATGTAATTTTAACTATAATTAATTACACGTAATTAAATTGTAATTATATTGAAGATAATTGCAATTACGATTTTGCCCTACTCTGCCTCAGAATCAAGAGAAAGAAATGCCATGAATGCCAGAAATGAAAGAAAAGAAAGAATATTAAATAGCGTCATAGTTTAAGAGCCTAAAATAATTAAATTATTACGCATGAAAAACTTTTAATGGGGAATATTACGTCATATTTAAAAAGCTCAATTCTCAAACATTTTTAAATTAAATAATATATTTACCCCTGAATGTTTAAACAGAAAAAAAACTTTGTAATATCTAAATTATTACATTAGGAATGCATTTAATAGCGAAAATTACGTTATATATTAAAACATATAAAACAATTTTCATTCTAGAGAATTTAAATGTGACGTCAAATGATATAAAATGGTGCCGCTGGCAAATTTGCTGATATATTACATCACTTGATGCAGCATAAATAGAAATACAGGTAAACAGATAAATGTATGCGCAAAATACTTTTGATTTATTTTGCACGAATTACTATTCAATAAATACATGCTAGAAAACTATTACATGTTAGAAACTATTACAGAAGGTATCCGCCTTTATAGTGATAATATCATTCAATCTTCCATAACCTGGTAATATTTTTTAAATAGGACACATTACTATGTTTTTACGGGCTGTGAAACCTGAACGGGAGTTGGCGAGCGTAGCTCGCAGGTGCAGAGCCCCCTAGTAAGATATATTGTGATAAGTATATATTATGATATGGATAATTCTATATGTAAAATTAAAAATTTAGTTGAAGAGTACGACTAACGAAACGACTGCAAATTTATAAATATCAGAATATGTCGGGAGTCTTGGGTCTGAGTCATCACATTCGGCCTATATCTTGGTCTTGTTCCTTCCCAATAGAGAAAGAGATGTAAGTTTTCAAGGCATGGAGCTACCATGAGCCAAACAATGGTTCGCCGTACTGCCACAAAGAGCAGAATCCCCTTCTCGAAACCTCACATGTTTTAAAATATGTGAACAATCCCATAAGTGCGATTTTAATTTAAGCTTTAAACTTGATAATGACTCATATTTCTTAAAGATACAACTCATGACAGTTTTTTTTATACTGGCAAACTTCTTCGCGCTTATTATTGCAACCACCATTGTGCTGAATTTGATGGCGAATGGAAAAATAAAATGTTTAGTATGAATAAGCTTAAGAATAAACCACAGGATTGGACACATTTGAGCTTACCTGATGTCGCACGTCTAGTTCAAAAAGTTATGTCTCACACCAGGAAATATAAATTGTTACTATGAATTTCATTTAAATTGGAGAACGCTGTGCATCTTGACTTGGATCTTGAGTCATAATCAAGAAAATCGGAGGCTGTTTTCTCTGATCATAAAAAGCAATACGAAACTTCAATCAAAACCGCCGCCCTGAGCCAAGGCCTTCTTGATATACAGGCTGGGACAGCCTTTGCCGCTAGGGGAATGGATGGAAGGTTGAAATCCAATGAATACCATGCTACAATAAGAAGTTTATATCTAAAGTAATGTGCAAACGTGCATTTTTTTTTTTTTTTTACTGTCATTTCATAAATAAAAATTATTTTGTTTCTCAATACTTATTTGTTTTTGTCGTTCTTATCTAAGAAAAATATAAATTTACTTCCCTTCATCAACATATAGGAAATCAATTTGCAGGAATTATTAAACTATAAATAAATGCAAATTTCAAAAGAAAAATATTTAAAATTTACTGTATGATTATTGTAAAGTATACAGCTTCATAGCTCGAAGATATTAAATGTCACTCCTGTCATTTAAAATAATAATAATAATTAGAATGATACCATACAAATATTAAGCTATCTTCATATTTATACATTTAAACTAAGCGCAATTAATTTAAAAAACAAATAGAACTCCTTTTGTAAGTTATTGATATGGTATATAATATATATATATATATTTAATAATTCACATTAATGTTTAAAAACTGACTGAATGAATGAAAAAGGCATTTATTTATTTAATATTAGTATAACAAAACTCAAACAAAAACATAAATCTTTGCTTTTCAATAAATTTGAAATTAAATCTCATGATGATTATTATACTTTTACATTTTTATTTACATGAATATTTAATGTCTGTCAAAGTATATTTCAAATAATAGATTATGGAGTTAATCAGTTACATAAAATTAATTCTTGAAATGTTTATTTGTTTTGTTTTTTCTCAATTTAGAGAGTAAAATTGTATAACGAATAGAATTACATTTTATCATTATTAGTAAATTATTATTTAAAAAAATTTCACAGGAAATCTAAAAAAAAAAAAAAAAAAAAAAACTAAATGAATCAAAAGTTATTGGCTATTCAAGATATAATTATAGTATAAAACAGCTGTAACAGGATAGTCTTTAAATCTCTGCTTAAATATTAAATCTTTGCTTAAAAATAGATGAAATACAATATTATTTCAAATTTTTTTTTAAATATTATAAATTTACAGACATGCTTAATGTATAAATTTATACCTTGATTTCTTTTTTCAAAGAGTAAATAATTTATATTACAAATACAATTGGTTTCTATCATTATTAATTATAAAATAAAATTTCACATGAATTCTGAAGAAGAAAAAAAATCTAAATGAATAAAAGATATTGTATATTCTAGATATAGTTATTGTACAAAATAGCTCTAACAAAAATGTTTGTAAATCTTTGTCTCGCAACTGAAGAAGTACAGTATTATTTAATTTAAAGAAAATATATAGATAAATTTACGAACATCTTTAATGTATAAAATCATATCTTGATTATTTTTTCTCGGTTCAGATAGTAAATAATTTATATTACGAATACAATAGATTTCTATTATTTTTAATAATAGAACAAAATTTCACATAAATTCTAAAAAGATCACCTAAATGAATGAAAAGCTAAAGTGTTTTATAGATATATTTACTGTATAAAACATCCTAACAGAAACATTTTTAAATCTTTGCTTTGCAATAGATGAAATACACTGTGATTCCATTAAAAGATGAGAGAAAAAAAATTATAAATTTACAAATATGTTTTATGTATAATTTTTTTTTCTTGGTTCAGAGAGTAAATAATTTATATTACGAATACAATTAATTTTATCTTTATTATTAATAGAATAAACATAAATTCACATGAATTCTTAAAAAAAAAAGTATAAAAAGATAGTGTATTCTAGATATAGTTATTGCATAAAACAGCTCAACAAAAACTTTTGGAAAATCTTTGCTTTTCAATTCATGAAATACAGTATTATTTAATTTAAAGAAAAAATTGCAAATCTACTAACGTGTTTACTACGTAAAATTATATCTTGAGATCTTTTTTTTTTCTCAGTTTAGAGAGTAAGTAATTTAAATTGCGAATACAATCGACTTTTATCAATATTAATAATAAAATAAAGTCACTTAAATGAACTAAAAAATATTTATTGTGTAACACACCTCTAACGAAAATATTTCGCAATTTTTTAAATAAATAGGGAAGTATTATGTTAGTGCTGTAATTTCTGCCATTTACAGATTTTTTTTTTCCTTTGTTAATGAAATTTGTTCTAAAATAAATGTTACTTAATCTTTAATTTCGCCATTGGAATTTTCATCGAAAAATAGTTTAGATATTTATCTATTTTATTTTCATGAGATTCAGGAATTTAATAATTTTGAATACTAATTAAAATATTTTATGATTCACTCCAAAACAATTCAAGATATTAGTTAAAATAACATAAATATAATGAATTATTTGCTTACCTGTAAAGACAGTTGCATTTTATACTGTAGCATTTTATTCAAACGACTGGGACAGATTGTGAAGATAGTTGATAAGCCTCATCTGATATTTAAGATACTGCCCTTGATATTAGATAATCCATAGTTTGTTGACTTTATCACAACAATCAACTTTTAAATCTTCTAAACTATTTTTAAATCCATTTTGTGCATTAATTTGAATCTTACGAAGAAAATGCGTGTAATGTAGAACTACGTGCTAACACAGCAACACTACACAACCCAAGTCAAATTTACGCAGGAAAAAATCGGAGCGTGGTGAAGATTTGAAATATCTTCCCTCCTTTGATTACGTCACTTGCCCTAGAGTGACCAGCTGTCCAAGCCCGATATTATCAAGAAAGCCCTGTCTGAGCGCTGACACAATAATGGCGGCAGCCGAAGGCGATTTTTATTTCAACGTGTGTACGGTCCCTTAAATTTTCGTACCAATAATTTCTTTTAAATTATTAAATTAAGTTTTAAAAAATTAAGTTTTATCCGCTTTATTTTTCTATGATTAAAAATGTCAGAGAAATCTTTTATAAAATACCAGTGTCTACATTTAAGGGATCGTACCTACATTTAAAAAAATCCGCCTTCGGCAGCCGCCATTTTTGTGTCAGCGCTCAGGCCTAGTCAAAACCGGTCCTTAAGCCCTTAGGCAGATGCCAGACGAGCGATTTTGAAAAGAAACCATATCGACGCTCTCTCTTGAGAGTATACGAATCTACTGGTCTGTTCAGAGGAGCGCCTATAAATCGCTGCGGTAAAAATTCCGAAAAGCTTCACGTCGAGGCTCGGCGTTTCCCCCAACTAGGAGATGGTGGCGTGCTCAAGTCTTTTTTTTTTTTTTTTTTTTTTTTTTTTTTTTTTTTATCTATGTTGTCCAGACGAACCGTAGCTTTGACGCTGACTTTAATTTTCCTTATCAGTGATTCGTAAGTTGTTGGTTCTGGTTGCGTATCGAATTTTTCCGCTAGAATTTAAAATGGATTTAATACACGTGGATTAACTAATTTTTGAAATACAAAAGTGTCCAATATTGTTGGACACATCATGCTTACATTATATAAAGATAAAAAATTAAAATATAATAACTTGGTTAAAGACATCCTTGATTATAAAGGAAAAAAAATCAGAAAAATCTAAAGAAGATTAGGAAGTTATCGATAAATTATATGAATTAATTTTGTTTCATATAAACAAACAAGTTGGAAATTGCTCGTCAAACGTGGCAAATGAGGTGCATTCGTAAGATAACTAGTTTTATAAATATTTTTTGCACCGAATTGTGCTGAATGTATATTTGAGTGCACTTCATAAGTGCATATAAATTTTATTCTGTTCGAAAGGCTGTAACATCATTAAAATACACTTGCAATAATTTTTTTCCCATTGGCCGTAATGTAACAGAAGATTTTGACTGCCTCTGTCATTAATCTATACATCCGATTTACATAAAATTTGAAACGACTCGACAAGATTTTGCAAAAATAATGCACTTGCAATAATTTTTTCCCACTGGCCGTAATCTAACGAAAAACTTTTGACTATCCCTGTAATTAAACTATACATCCGATTTTAATAAAATTTGAAATGACTCGACAAACTTTTGCAACAATTATATATTCAAAATTTTCGGCTATTCGGTTGGGTAATTTTTGCTCTGTTATATGCGGACAGACGGACTGAACGACGACTATAGGTGCTACGTATTTATATAATTACGAACGCACCTAAAAAATCATTTAAAATGATGTTAAAGTTACAAGTTAACGTTTTATAAGAAAAGTATTTAAATAGTAAAGTATTATTATAAGGAAAAATTGAATGTAATCTTTATCAAATACTAATAATAATAATACTATTTTATCCTAGTATGTACTAAATTAAATTCAGGGGTAATTGCAGGGGTTTTGTTTGCGGGGTGGGGGTGAAGGAGGCATTTTGCGAAAAGTAAATGCTAAAGTTTTCCTTTCGGGGGAACTTGTTTTCTTTGCAAATTACAGATTTTTAAACCTAACAATATTAAAATAATTAATTAATAGTATGTTTTTATGGAATAGAATTTTGTGAAATTGCCTGTTTTATAATTACGATTTTTGAGAAGAGGCCTGTTTTATTAAATGGATTTTTGTGACAGGGCCCTAAATAGACAGCAAATGTTGCATTTCTTAATAATAAGGAATTCTTAATAATAATTCTTTGAAATTAAAACCATTACAAGTTAGATCTGGTTTTGAAAATCCGGTATATGACAGGAGACAGCAAAACAGAGCATCTGTGGTCATATCCGGTACCGGTTCTATTTACTGCGAGCATGTGGTTTAAAAAATACTGTAATTTATTACTTTTTATTTTTAGCTCACAGGCTATCAAAGCTTGAGAACTAATGTGCCGCTGGTTATGTACGTAACGCGATAACTCTTGATGGAAACATCCGATTTGCTTCATTTTTTTTTCTAGTTGCATTCTGATGAGGCGCTTCCCTGATTAGTTTTGGGGATTCATTGGTTAAGTATAAAGGGGGACAACGGGGGGCTAATCGCAACTTTAACTTAGATAAATGTTTTTTTATGCAGAATTATCCTATTATCTTCAAAAAAATTGTCTGCGTTCATTCCGATAAAGCTCTCCTCTGATTAGTTTTGGGGGTTCATTGGTTAATTATAAAGGGGTAAAAGAGGGGGGGTCTAGACTCCCCTTTAATTTAGATAAATGGGTTTTTCATGCAGAATTATTTGATTTGCTCCAAATTTGGTATACCGGTTTATTATGTTAAGAAGCTTCCCTGATTAGAGTTGGAGGTTCATTAGTTAAGTATAAATGGGGAAAAGAGGGCTAGATCCCACCCCTTTAAATTAGATAAATATGTTTTTCATGCAGAATTATTCGATTTGCTCCAAATTTGGTACATCGGTTTATTATGCGAAGTAACTACCTTGATTATGTTGGGAGGCTTATTGGTTAAGTATAAAGGGTGTAACGGGGGATTGTTCCCTTTAATTTAGATAAATGGGTTTTTCATGCAGAATTATTCGATTTGCTTCAAATCTGATATACCGGTTTATTCCGATATAGCGTTTCCTTCATTAGATTTGGAGGTTTATTGCTTAAGTATAAAAGGGTGAAAGGGGGGGGGCACGTCCCCTTCCCTTAATTTAGATCAATGGGTTTTCATGCAGAATTATTTTAATTTTTTTCTTCTAGGTTCATTCTGATAAGGAGCTTTCCTGATTAGATTTGAAGGTTTATTGGTTAAGCATAAAGGGGGAAATGAGGGAGCTAATACCCCTCTTAATTTAGCGAAATGGTTTTTTCATGGAGAATTATCTGATTAGCTTCATATTTGGTATACAGGTTTATTCTGATAAGGCGCGTCCCCGATTAGATTTGGAGGTTCGTTGGTTAAGTATAAAGGGGAAAAACAGGAGCAAATCCCCTTTCATTTATTTTTGGAGGGGGCATTATTCTTTGAAATAAGAGTATAATATGCAATTTGTGTGAATAGCCTATGAGCTCAATGCTATCAGTTACTGGGCACATTTCTTTTTATTTATTTATTTATTTATTTTTGAAAAATACTGTAATTTTTATTTTATTTATTTGTATAAGTATGTATACGATACCTGCCGAGTTTTACGCTTTTTCTCTCACCACTATTTTTTAACATGTAAATTTGACTTATTTAATCATCGAAAACCTAAGATTAAATAAGTCTAATTTTTCTGATCAAAAATAGTGGTACAGAAAAAGCGTATAAGTTAAAATTTATGGTATATAATACTCTTTCAAAAGGCTTTTAATTGTAGGAAAATGATGGTTACAAAAATCGCCATTTTTCTAAGAGTTGTGTCTTGCTTTCTGCATAGGATTTTTGCTTGGGTCGGGTCGTGAACTGTATCAAAATAAACTATCTGGGTTTGACCTCGGACAAACTTTAAGCTTTTTTACATTTGAGCTGAAAATTGTGGTCCCTGTAAACCTTTATGTGTACTATTTTACGCTAAACGTAGTAATTCAATTATATATATATATATATATATATATATATATATATATAAAAAACTACAAACAAAATATCAAAATCCATCACTCACCATAGCTGCATTGAAACTCACATCAAAAATATTATAATAACCAACATAAACTTAACTCTTAAAATCAAACTGAATAACCAAACTAAAGAAAATATATATAATTGCAAGACATAACAGAACAGAACAGAAGGCGAGCGGTATGGCTAACGACATACACTGCAGGGTTAAGTCAGACTTTACGCATGCTACGTCCCCCTTCACTCGCCAAGACCAAAATTGAAAAAATGAAAAACTATGAAAAACTAAACAGAACTGCAACATCCACCAAAATATCTCTCTAACTCATTAGATCAATCAACTCATCAAAACCTCCATTCTCATCCATCACTGAGTTCAGTTCAGTTCCGTACCTGCTACTCTTAATAAAATCACAAGTTATTCTCCTGATGAAATTGCGAGGATAACCATGCTTGAATCCCAAGCGGCACCACTCTAAAATATCACTAAACATATCTTTAACTCTAGTACTCAGTCTTTCGATTCGTATTAATCCATTTCTAAGTACATTTCTTTTAATCGAAACATGCACATTGGAATCAAAATATATCAGCTTTAAGGTATTAAAGTTGAAATCATTTCGCTTGTCAAATATCTTAGATATCAAATTTTCACTTTCTATGCTCAGGTTCACATCTAGAAAATTAATATTTTTACAATTCTGGGATGAGGGTTCCAGACTCAGAGACGTAGGATAATATGTTAAATCAACATTTTCAATATCATTGTTTAATTTAACTATCAAAACATCATCTATATATCTGTAGGATAATGTGTTACTGTTTAAATTATTATTTCTTTCATATATATGTAAGTAAATGTTTGCCAAAATGGAACTGCAACTCCCCCCCCCATTGGAATACCCCGAATCTGTTTAAATATTGTATTTCCTTCGTATATATATATATATATATATATATATATATATATATAAATGTTTTGTAGAGATAAGAATTACTGAAACCTCGTTAAAAGGAAAGCTATCTTCTTTGCTATTTTTGAAGCAAATATAGTTAAGTTTCATAAAGTGGCCGTTCCGTTTTCTTTCCTTGCTTTTTTTTTTCTTTTGTAAAATTTTGTCTACAGCAAAGTTAATTTTCTATCTATTACTAAAATAGGATGAACCCAGTATCGTCTGTGTATATTTCTTTTTTCTAGTTTCTTGAATAACTAATATAAATTACAAAATCATTTATTTCCTGCAGAAGATCCATTTTTCTTATTGAAAACATTGAATGGAAATCATTCTGTTGCGGCGATAAATAATGTCGTCTGCTCTGTGTGGTGGTACCCGTACATAGATCGCTCGTGTGACCGGGATAGCGCAGGTGTTTATTTTTCTTGTTGAAACCACAAGCGTTCAAAAAGTCGGTCGTCTGACATTTGTCTTAATTCTCGCTCCCGTGATATTCACGGGTTGTGCCTTTAATTCAGATTATTTGATTCTCACCAGTTTTATAAAATAGCGTAATTGGTTTTATTATGATTTCATTTTAACGGTCATTAACCCCTTGGAGACGAGTGGCACGTATACTTGCCGCATGAAGCGCTCATAATCCTTGTTTTTCCTCACCAGTAAAATTTTACTGTAAAATTTGCCTTATTTAATCAGCGCATTTTCTCGATTCAACATGACACAAATTTCTGTTTTTAAAAAACGGTGAAAAAGATTAAAAATTTCGTAAAAGGCTCCCGTCTCGAAGGGGTTAAATAAAGTGAATATTTCTTTTTCAAAAAAAGAGGTGCCAATAAGCAATTTGAATTTTTAAACCGTAATTTAATGCGATTGTTAAGGGGTTAACCCTTAAATGCCTGATTTTTCAAAAATCATTGTAATAATGTTTTTCGTCTTTCATTTTTTAAATAAATCATGGGAAAAATACTTAAAAAAATCATATTTTGTTTTAAGTATAGTTTACGGCTAAAAAACAGTTTGTTACTAATCGGCAATACTGGTGTTTAATTGAAAAAGTAATTTCCTTGATAAAATTCTATAATATTAAACACACAAGAATTTTAGGAACTATAATAAGAAATGAATTTTACTTGCTCACTGCAGGTCAAAATAGGGTATTTCGCAAGCTCCCAAACAAAACAAAAAGAACAAGTAGCAACAATTTAAAAAATAAATCTATCTTTATTCTTAAACAGCACAAGTGTTGCCATCTACATGTTGAAAATTGATTTAATATTATTTTCAGAATGTATTTTATTGGCAACATTAGGCATTATAGCTTCAATATTATTCTAACAGTATTTTAGAGCCCAAATTGGGTATGTTGCCGAAAAGCAACACCAGGCATTTAAGGGTTAAGAGCCTACACTAGTCACTCAAAAAGACCCGGATGATAATGTTAATCCTATCCGGAAGTTATTTTCAAATATCTGGCTTAAATTTTGATATTTTTGAATGATTTGTTTTCACTGGATAACTGACGACGATCTACATCCGGGCTAGTTTTTACTTTTTTGATTTTGGTTTCAGATTTAAAAAAAATTACTTTTACTTTCGGAACCGGTTTGAACCGATTCTGAAATGGAAACTACCCTAATAAAAAAAAAAAAAAAAAAAAAAAAAAAAAAAAAAAAACTATAACCAAAATCGAAAAAGTAAAAACTAGCCCGGATGTAGATTGTCCTCAACTATCTTATGCAAAAAAATAAATAAAAAAAAAAATAAATAAAAATAAATAAATAAAAATGAAAATAACGCCCCCATAGACTTTACATTAGCGTTTTCCTTTTTTGCCGTGACTGAAGTGGGCTCTTAAAACTTGGTTGGTAAAGTCACTTGAGAAGCAACGATTTGAGTAGATGTGAGATTTACATTGAAAGCATGAGAGATGTTACTAATCCTATTAAATTTAATTAATTTAAACTGTAAGACTGGCAGTATGACTAGTAATTTCTTTTCAATCCTAGTTGTGTCACTAGGTATTGGACAGTTACGAATAGAAAAAAGCTTTTTCGAAGTGATTTAGCCGAAAGTAAAATTTTAATTTACTTCATTTTCTAATTAAATTATTTTTTTTCAATTAACCGGTCTTCTATCTATTTTACATATCATAAGGCAAAATAATTGTGATACAAAATGCATTTTTTTAATTGACAGTAATAATAAATATTATAAAAATATTACTAAATAATTATAAATCACTATTAAATAATATTAATAATTATTATTAAAATATTTATTGCTATTTATAAATAATAATAACGCTTCTTATTATTTTACTCTTAGTAATATTTATTATTATTATTAATATTAATTATTAATAATCAATAATTATAATATATTATATATATATATATATATATATATATATATTGTATATTATATTTACATATGTTTTATTATTATTTTATTTTAAATAAACAAAAATATTTATAATATTTAAAAAAAATTATTAATAGTTTTTATTGTTGTTATTAATTTTATTTATTCTTTTGTGCATTTCAACGACATATTTAAGATTTTGTATGTTTCGGTAATTTTTAAATTACCACCCCCCCCCCAAAAAAAAAAACAAACAAACAAAAAAACAAAAAAAAAACAGGAGGCTTGAGCAAAGTCTGAAATAGTTGATAATTCAAATTAGGGTACAAAAGGCTAAGAGATGGGGTAGAGGATTAAAAATGCAAATATATCCTAAAGCACTAAGCACACTAATAAAATAACAACAGCAACAACAATTTTGACATAATATAGTTATTGCTATATCATAAAACATATTAAATGATCTTAAAATCCTTATAAAAATAATAAATGCTTATTATGAATCAATAATATAATCAAATTACATAATTCCTTCCAGAATCAATAACTGCAGCATTTTATATTGTAACATAAACGAACTGAGAGATATTTTCAAGCCGACTGATTATCACCACGGAATGATTTGATATAATGATTTAAGTTTATTAAAGTTCCAAAATAGTTCTATCTTCTCTCTGAAAGGGAGTCGTTCAAATTCCTTGTAACCGGGATAACTGTTTTCAAAGCCAGATAGCGTGAACTCTTTAACCCCTTAACGCTCGAATTAAATTACGGTTGAAAAATTCAAATTACTTATTGGCACCACTTTTGTGAAAAAGAAATATTCACCTTATTGAATGACAACAAAAACGACCAATTTCACTATTTTATAAAACTGGTGGGAATCAAACAATTTGAGTAACAGACACAGCCCGTGAATATGACGGGAGCGAGAATTAAGTGGTTAAGGGGGTCCGGGACACAATTTAAAATAATTTTTATTTATTGAGTTAAAATTTTGAATTTTTTTGTAATGCTATTTGTAACAAAATCACATGATACAACTTCTCATATATTTTTAAAAAAATTTAAAATTCAAAATTCTTTAAAATAGTGGGGTAACTTTAAATCATTATAACTCGAAATATTATTTGCATAATTTAAATTTTTTTTTCATTTAAATAAACAGAAAAAGTATATAGTATGCAGAATACAGAAATATGTAAGTTTTAATTTAGATTCAGCATTTTTGAAAATATTAATTTTAAAAAAAATTAAAAATATAAAAAAAAATGGTGTAAATAATAAAAAAAAAATCATATTTTCAAAAGTAAATATTTTTTTTTCTAATTTGCTGAATCAAAATTAAAGTAAAACGATTGGAAAAGACATGTTCCAAATTTGAACCATTTATCTTTAACGGTTCTTGACTTACAACGATTTAAATACGAGAAATGATGAAAAAAGCCATCATGAAGATAAACGCATTTTCACAAGAAATCGTTTTCATGACAACCATTGCTTGAAAGTTAGATTTTAAAAACACACCAAAACGGAAACTTTAATATTTTCTGTTCTAATTAAGATAGAAACATGATTTATACATCATTTTAAGCAGAAAAATCCAGAGTAATTTTTAATGCAATTAAAGATTTTTTGGAAATTTGGGGGGGTTTTGTGTCCCGGACCCCCTTAATGAATTTTTTTTTTTTTTTTGCTGACTCTGATGATCACGACTTCATTGACATTTTTTGATCAAAATGGTTTACAGTGAATATCGGAGGAATGGTTGACTTAACAATCGCAGCCGCCATATGAGAAACCTTTAGGTAGAAAATAACAACATGAAATAGTGTTTTGTTTTTGTGGTTGTAGTTTTATCATGTGTGATAGTGCGAAGGGTGCCACAAACCTGCTGGATTATGATAATTTTTAAAGGGACTAAGAGACGGTAAGACATTGTTTTTTAGGTTGATTTCATAAGAAATACTACCTATTGCAATCGTTGCCATGGTGTGACTTTTGAAAAATTCCTTCATAACGTTTCATTATATGACACAAGGAACCCAAAACCACACACACACACAAATATCATCATATCAGTGGCGTGGCGTGAAAATTTTCGGTGGTCATCGCAATTATTTAAGTTTGTGGCGAAAAATTATTAACTCTAAAATTCAATGGTTGAATGTTCAAAAAAGAAACTTTAAATCTTACCTTCACTTATACATGAACTCCAAATGTTCTGCTAAAACTGGATCGTAGAGTTTTAAAAGCTTATTAAGAGTTTTAAAATATTGCTTGGCCATCGCCGCAATGCGATGACCGGACGCCAAGCCACTGATATATATATATATAAATATATATATATATACAGAATGTCCATAATTAAACGATCCTTCTTTAAAGTTGTCTACAGACAAAACTATTGTTCATAAAGTTGTGAAATTCTGTGAAATTTTGTGAAAACCATAATAAAAGGATGGGAATTTGTTTAAGGTAAAAAAAAAAATATATAAATAGAAAAAGTTCAAAGTTTCTCACCAGAGGGTGATTTTTAATAAATTACAAATTTAGCATCGCGGTAGTTTAGAAATTTTATTTACAGGATGCTCATAATTAAGGGGCCTCGGTGGCCGAGCGGTTAGGACACCGCGCTGCAAGCCGGCAAGCATTGAGAGCTGCAGAGGTCTGCGAGTTCGACTCTCGCTGGCTCCATTGCACACTCTTTGTGGAGCTCCCGGATGTAATTTTTCTGTGTTGTAAATTTCATTGTGCTGTCTCGTCCCTGTATATTGACGATGACTTATAAGCGGACCTAGATGTCAAGCACACAAGTCAGATGTATGTGTAAACAAATAAATAAATATCATAATTAATCGACTCTATTTTAAAGTTGTCCACAGACGAAACTTTTATTCAGAATGTTGTGAAAATTTTTGGAGGACATAATAAAAGTATGGGACTTTAATTGAGCAAAAAAAAATTAGGAGGTCGTTTTTTAACGAATTACACATTAACAAATTTTGTCATAACCAAACATGTTCTGCATGACTGTCATCATTTTCAGATACCATCTGGAATCGTCAGATAGCATGTTCCGCAGTTGACCGCAATATCTTCTGGGAAATGTCGTGATATGCTGTCTTTAGAATAAGGTTAAGATAATAAATAAAACTTCTAAACTATCGTAATGCTAAATGTGTAATTTATTAAAAAAATCTCCCTCTGGTGGCGAAATTTAGAACTATTTTTATGTATATATTTTTTAGCTTAAACAAATTCCCACCCCTTTATTACGTCTTTCACAAAATTACACAACTTTATGAACAATAGTTTGGTCTGTAGACAACATTAAAGTAGGGTCGTTTAATTATGGACACCCTGTATCATGGAACGTATGCGTGTCATGTATGTATGTTCTAAATTTTGTCCGCACTGTAAAAGTCGCAATTATGAACGAATTGACTTCAAACTCAGCAAGTGACTGACACTGAAATTTCCGTTTGAAACGTGTCATTCACCGATGACTAGCGCACAGTTGGCCAAAATCCCAAAAAGCTGGCCAAAAGTCGAAATATAAAGTTACTATTTAGGAATTTTTGACTATACAGATGGCTAGAATAATGTTTGGAGGGTCAGAATCTATATTTACCAAAATGTTTTCGTTTTGCTTCGGCAACCTGTATCATTTCAAAAGTGACGCTTGGAGGATTATCATCTGAGGCGAACAAAAAGAGCAAAACAAAGATTCTTCTAAATACGTTCTACATTTTCCATATTATCCGATTTTAATGCTTTAAAATGGATTCACACGATGATAGTGTGTACTTTTTTTGCCCATGTTACAAAAAGTATATTAAGTACATAAAATTTAATAATTTCATGATTGTTTTTGAGAATTTTTTTAAAAAATATATTATTTTTTTGCTTTCAAACATCAAAAAGTTTATAAGTTCCACGGTGTTCCGCAACGACATATAATGGAAACAATAGCCTGAATTATTATCTAATGAATCATGAAAAATTAGCTGCCAAAAACTGCCATTCTGCATTTCGTGCAGGTTTTTGCAACCACAAGTAAAAATATCATTTTTTTAGTCGCTTCAAAAGCTATGACATTTATTACTTTTCACACTAATTTAGCTGTCAAACAGTTTTGAAATTTTTAGGTTATTCAGTTTTGTGATAGATTATTATGTATTATGTTATAAATAAGTATTATAATCATTGAAATTTTTAGGTTATTCAGTTTTGTGATAGATTATTATGTATTATGTTACAAATAACTTAGGAATTTGATAAGCAAGATCAGTAACAAAAAGAAAATGAAGAGAATTCTCTATCATCGATACAATAAAAATACATTTTCTTATCCTTATAACTAATAATCTTGTGTATTCTATCGTAATTAGAAGAATTATCTTGTCAATTGAAATCTTTGCTAGATCATACTGCAGCACGTATTTTATTAATGCAAACGGAAATTATTAAGAATCTGACTTCCGAGAACATTAGCAATCTGAATTTTATTTTCAAGTGGGATGTGATAGTACATCTAGTCAATGTACTTTTAAACAAAAATTTAGCGTTGTTGATGGTAGAAATTAGCTTCAAATAGCTTTTTCACTTCTCTAGTGCCACTAGAACTTAAGTGTTGCGAATAATTCAGAAATGGTTATCTGGAAAAATTCGAGATCTTCATCTCCTCGATTTTTTAAGCTCATCAGAATCCATTTTTTGCACGAAAATACGGAAGCTACTGTCAGAGAAATGGATTATATTAGGGATCAGGAGAGTAAACTTATTCCTTTTGTTTTAAATATATATATCAGTGATAGAAAATAAGTAGGCGTTAATTATAAACTAGCTTTAACGATGATTGATTGTAAAATTTTTATTGTCATTAGTAATTTGTCAACTCAACGTTGATACCTATATCAGGCAACTTCATACCAGTTTAATAATCTTGATGATATGTTCAAACTAAAAGTGAATGAAAATCATTTACAATTCGGGATGTCCAATGCCTGTATAAGATCTTTAGAATGTAGATTGCATTTGGCATACAAACGGGATATAAAGGAATGGCAAGTGTGCACTCCTGACGAGAAGAAAAAAATTAAAATTGCAAAACAAAATTTACAAAAAAGATTTCGTTTACAATTAGGACTTCTCGTCGATAAATCATAGCTCGGATTTGGAAGCATAAATGATTACAATACAGCTCGTCGATTCTTTAAAAACGCAACTATTTCTGCTTTCATTAAGGAGCGTAGACGAAGATTTGATCAAACGATTTCACGTCTATTTCATGTAATTTCTTAACATTCCTTTGACCAATTTCCTGGATTATTGCTCACAAACAACTCGTAAATTCGTCGAATTGTATTCCTATAGTTTTATATGCCAACTTCAGTTTACAAACTACTTATTCATGGCACAGAAATAATAGCTTCCTCATTATTGCCTGTTGGGCAAATGTCGGGAGACGCTTGAGAATCGTGCAACAAATTGATCAAAAGGTATCGAGAAGATTTCTCCCTAAAATGCAGTAGGACGTAAACAATGGAACATTTTTTAGCGGCTTTTAATGTTATCAGATCCCTTCATTTCAAGTTTACGTAAATAACCATCGAAGGAACTAATTTCTTGCCCCTAGAGGCACAGAAACTTCTGTAAAATATTTCGACAACTCCCCTTCTGAAGAGTCTACTTAGTATACTACAGATGATTCAGAAGATGAATTTTAGAATATCCTTTCGTTTTATTTTAATAATATATAGAAATTAAAACTTGTAATATTTTATTTTTCGTTAATGTACTTAATTGTATTTCATAAATAAATATTCATCGTTTAATTTCGATTGAAAACATCTTAGTTCCTTCAAAACACCTTGTAACGTTTTGCCTTGAAACTTTTTAATTTCGAAGCTCGAAATATATTACTTAAATCTAATACTTTTTATTTTTAATTCGCCATTTTTTAAAATTTAATTTTTGAATCGTACTTGGCATCCTGTACCTGTATACGAAATTTAACAGAAATGGAATAATTTTCAAAGCATTTTAATTTTAAGTCCGCCATATTGGATCCGCCATTTTGTATTTGGCAATTTAAATTTTACAATCGAGATCAGCATCCTAAAAAACCCCTGTGTACGAAATTTCGTGGCATTTAAATAACTTTTTTCATATTTTTGCCAGCTTTTCGGGATTTTGCCCCACTGTGTGACGGTCTAAAATATGTTATAAAACTAAATATATCTACCCTATATATATAAAATCCTAATGAAACTAATTTATGAAACGGAAGTATGAAACAGAAGTATGAATTGACTGATTAAACAACTGATTATGTTTCACAGCGATTTCTCCTAAAATAATGAATACTTTGCGATGAAATTAACACCAAAAATCAATGTTGATCCGCAGATTTCAAGACGTATTAGAATTTTTAAATTCGAAATAGTTCGAATATTATTATTTTTTTTTAATTTTATATTCATTTTTCTAATGATGGCAACTCAAATTTTAATCAAACAGATATATTTTTTTATATATTTGAGAAAAAGTTGATATGGTATCCCGGCTAAAGTTGTTTATTTGATAATAAATGTTTATTTACTTTTATTTCTTTTTACAAATTATATATATTATTTTGTTCTATGATTATTAATTATTTTTTTTTATATTTCCTTTAGAAAATAATAGAAAATAATTAAGAAATACAGTACTACTTAGTTATTCCGTCGACCAATTTCCCAAAATTATATAAATCGCCAAAACACTCGCCAAATTATACAAATTGACATATTTTTTATTTTAAATAACGAAAGAACAAATAAATTAGTAGAACAATAATAAATATACGAATAAAACGTTGAAATAAAAATCACTTGATGACGTAAACACGTGTAACTTGCTTAAAGTCAAGTGAATGTGACATTTACGATCAACCATTATTGGCATTTAATCTTTTAGTTTGACGATAGATTTTTGGTCGTAAGGCTATCTAAGGAATACCAAAAATGCATATGTAACTGGTATTTGAAAACGAGGTTTTCGCCAAATTTTCTTAAAAAAAACAAAAATCACGCCAAACCTGCGGTGCGTATCTGGCCAAATATTACCACTAAAAAAAAAAATGTTAACTCGTGAGTTGAAAAAAAGCTATTGGCGAGATTTGCATCCTGCTAGCATAACAGTACCTAGAATTCTTTGCGACCATGGCAACTTTTATGTAGTTTTATTCGAAAAAACAATTTTGATTTTTTAATCAAAATGAAAATCTTACGGTCCCATATTGGCGCGATATTTTTTTGACGCCAGTGTCATATACGGAACGGGCACATAACTGGCCCCAACGTATCGTTATTTTGCTTGATATGGTAAGCCGGATGTTGCTGTTTATGCTGTTGATGCGTTCCCCAAATTGGCGTCGTTAAAAAATCACGCCAATATTGGACGTATATGACATCTTTGCCAAACTTTCATACGAATGGAGAAGGGATCAGACCGTATTTGTTTATGGCAGTTGACGACTTGAACTATTATAATATAGATGAAATTATAGCGATAGAATAATATTTGACGACTTATCACCTGTGCCTGGCTAACATTAAAGTACCAAAATGGCACCTAGAGTATAAAAAGCGAAGTGGTCCGCCTGCAACTGTCGATGATAGTCGTATGACTTAGGCTATTCTTATAGAGATTGTTTTAAAATACCGGTAGAGAAAGACACTTATACTAAATTTATTTTATGTTAGCTTCTTTTCAAATGTTTAACTGATCCTCTTTAATCAAAAACGAAAACAACCATTGGATGTCTTAACAGCAACTGATTTGCCCTTAAATTTTTGCAATCAAAGGGAATTGAATGGAAACTCGTTTACAGGGAGATCTGCACAGTTTTTTTTTCAGTATAATTCAGTCTTCTCTAATATTTTTAAAACCCATCAGATTAGCGTGTTTTTAGATTCTGCGGTGTCTGAACGGGGGTTGGCGAGCGTAGCTTGCAGGGGGCAGACCCCCCTAGTATATATATATTGTTTTAGTAATTACTGAAAATTTATTTAAAATTTACTTACCGGTCACCGTGGCATTCACTCAACGCGTTAACTTATTTTTTTTAATTAAGCATAAATTATTGCTAAATCTTTTTAACACTTTCCAATAAAGTTGAAAAGTATTTATGACTTCGGTTTGTCTGTCCATCAGGCCGTCTGGCTGTCTGTCCATTCTCTAACTCTCGTAAATATGCTCGGATCGTTCTGAAATTTTTGGATGTTAGTGACCTCTACTATAGCACGTTCCCTATTTCAAATGAAGTTTGTAGCATGTTTAAATCATTTACAGGGACAGTCAAAAGTTTTCCGTTACATTACGGCCAATGGGAAAAAACCGTTTCAAATAATTTTAATGGTGTTATACTCTTTCAAACATAGTAAAATTGATATTAATTTATGAAGTCCACTAAAATATGCATTTTGTTGAATATGCGGCGCAAAGAATAGTTCACTTACAGGACCACACAAAAGAATTCCGTTCATAATGGTATAGGGGGATTGTTTGCGGTGTATTTGAAAAGATTTCAGATACAATATTGTATCTGAATTACTGTACATTAGTAATGATTGCTCGAAATGCATTTTTAATTATGATATGCGCTTTTTTCACTATATTTATGCATACTATAAAGTGCGTATATAAATGCTATAGTTAATGCAGGGATACAGAAAGGGATTCGTAAAGGTTACTGAGTATGAGCATAAATTGCTTAAAGGTGGGTTTTAAAGGAAATATGCAATTTTAGGCTGAACTGAATTTAGTTTACTAAGAAATATTTGTAGAATATAGATAAAATGATACACAGGGCCCCGCAAAGAGTTGGATACATGGCCGTCTATAGGTGATAATTTCTGGAAATGTAATTTCAGTAGTTTTAAGAGTGTTTTAGTTTGAATTAAATTTTAGCTAAATAGTGGCATGTAATAAAAGTACTAGGTAAACTACAGGGTTGCACAAAAGTATTCAAGTATGTTTCCATTTATTAGTATAAATTGCTGAAAAATGAATTTCAACCTGTTATGCATTTTCTTGCTAAACTAAAATTTCCCATTATATAGTATATATATCAACAACAGATCAAATACAGGGCTGTTCAAAAGAATTGAAATACATATTTGGCTATAGGCGGTAACTACTGAAATCAGTTTTTCAAATGTTTTATGCGTTTTATAAAATGTTTACTTAGTTGTCTTATTTACCTTATTTCCCTAAATAACGAAGTTTTGTTAAAGCAATCAGGAAGTGTTGGAAAGTGTTTCATAATCTATGCTTAACGCATGATTTTTCTTACTTGTTTTAAATATTCCGAGTTACGCCTTTTTTCAATTATGAGTATTGGAAGATATTCTTGTTTTATTTTGAAATCATTATTTTTTTATTGTTATTTTAAACTTTTAATAAATATGTTTTTATATTAAACCAATTTTATGTATTCTAATTTTGAGATTTTGTGGTATATTTTGTGATAGTATTTATGTGTTAAAGTTTTAGAGTAAGCATGAGTGACGACGAACAAAACGTAAGAAATGATGACTCAAAAAATACTGACAATTTGACGACGGTAGCTTCACTAGGTGACAAAACCCATAATAACATCACACTTGGCACAGAAACTGATAGCGAAACTCCGGTAAATGCCGAAACTAGAAAAAATAAAAGTACAATGAAACCACGCTGTGCGACCACCTCCCTGAACGATCATTTTTCATGGAACGAAATTTATTTCCATAGACCCAATACTAATTTTACCTCCATTCAGAGACCATCCCAACAGAATTTCCTCCGTGAGCGACCCATTTCTTTGAAGAAAATTCCGTTTTTCCTGGTCTCTTGAAGAAGGTTTTATTAGAAAAATAATTCCGGAGAGCGCTTTACTATCAAACTTCTAAACTAAGTTTAGATTTTTTTTTATCCCGCTAACTTTTAAGTCTTTAAACCGTTTGTGACTTTTTAGGCAACGAATTTAACTCTGATGACAAATTAAGAATGACGGTCAATAAATTGCCCTGCCCTATTCTGTCGGGAAACTATCAAAGAAATAGATAAATTAATGAAATCGTCATAACTTGCTCCCGTCCAAAGAAAATTGCATTTATCTACTGAACTTCGAAAGTATGTTTTGATACTTAAATTTTTATATTTTCTTCTAATGTGAAAAATAAATTTTAGTAACATTAATTGTTACTTTTTTTCAACAATTAAAATCTAGATATAACATGTCCTCCATTAGGAGAACACCTCTCGGAGCGACAAATTTTTATTGGAACGGAGCGTGGTCGCTTTAGGGAGGTTTTACTGTAGTAATAAGGAAATAGTAGTTAAACTGATAATCTCTAATTCATCTTCTCTACAGTTAAAGAAAACTACTGACCCTAAATGTGGAACCATGGATGAGGAAATGTTACCTACAGTTCACGAAATTATTCCCAATTCATATGCGTCAAAAATGGAATGGATCCCTTGTTTGGATTATTTTGAGGATATTTGCGTAGAATGAAAAAAGGATGACGTTTGGAAAATAGGAAATTTCCAGAGGTATCTTAAGGATATTACACTAACACCCTATAGTAATAACTGTTTGCATATCTTTGGGTTAGGGATTGCCCCTTTAGAATAATATCTTTAATAGCCCGGTCCAGTGTTGAATTCAGGAGGTGGCCCGGGTGGACATTCCAACCTGGAGCATTACATAGAAATCATTATATAAGAGGTTATTAAAATAATTTATTAAATTCAATTTTTAACGGCTATTTTAATATGTAATTTGAGATGTACCTTCGGAAGATTTGAGATTTTGTGTTTTCAATGGTCAAAAATAGCAATTCCACACCGGAACTCTATAATGTTTCCCCCCCCCCCTCCGGAGCCACAAAAATCCTTCCCGGAGAAAAGTGTCAGCATGTGAACAACAAAAACGGTACCAAAATAAAAACAAACAAACGCTGTCAGAAAGTTACTACACCGGTCTTAAACGGAGACTCGCTACCTTACCTTATGGATTCGAGAAGTTCTTTGAGCATCATTCCGCTGCAAATAGCCAAAAAACCCCACTTAGAAATTTACAACATTTGCATAAGTTTGTCGGTTACTCAAGCACAAGGCATTCTAGCCTTAACTGAAAAAGTGCTATGCGAGATTAAAGATTATAGGCTCCTACATTTTACATCCACCATTATTAGAAACAGATTATATTGCATATATATACAGGCCTTGCGAAATATAGGAAATAATTTATTATTCCTCCCATTATTGTGAAAATGTCATCTTCGTGACACATTTCTATTTCATATCTTATAGAAATTTATCCTAAAGATTATCGATTAGATAAATTAGTACCAACAAAAGAAAATTTCCTATATGCTGAAAGACCTGTATACATGTTAGGTAATCCGTAAAGCTCTGTGATTTATTGATAAGTTTGAATCCACAAAAACTACATTCTCATCGGAATTTCGGAATAAAAGTTTGCTTTTATAATGCGCGCGTGATTTACGCGGGACACCAAGCCTGTTTCTGACACATTTTTAAATTCATTTTTGTTCGGATGAAAATGGCAGTTGTTCTTATTAAAAAACTTTTTATCACTTCTCCCATATTTTCACATCTTCGAGATCTTATGGTATGGTTTCGCTCGATGTGGAAAACTTCTGCACGGCGTTACATTCAAAACCCTCTCGTCCTTAATTTTTGCACACGAGTGTATATATTTACACATGTAATCATCTAAATTAACTTTAGATTTTTCATTTATGTTGTGTTTATGGTCGAAAATTGTGTTTTTACTTATTTAGATTAAAATTTAACCGTATTGAACTTAAACTGGTTCTTTTTAAGGGACGGACTGGGATAATAACTGAAAATAAATGTGGGTTCAAGTATGGCTTTATGATCGATTAACACATTACAACGAAAAATAAAACAACAAAAATAATTTTCATGCTAATTTTTTTAACACACAAAAAAAATAAATCTTTGAAGTACAACCCAGTTATTAACGCATATCACCATCCGAAACGGATACAGGGTTAATTGCATCACATTTCAGAAGCATGTCGGCCATTTTCTATCAAAATTATTCTTTGGAGAAAACTGCAAAAAAATTACCTTTTTAGAGAGACTGTGAAAATAAAAAAGAAAGGTGTTTGAGAGATGACTTATAAATATGATTTTACTTCTCCAGATTTTTAATAATGATGAAAGCGGAAAATATAAATATGTAAATTGTTAATTCCAAATATGTATTATTTTGAGATGTCTATAGTTTAAATCTGATTGACCGACTAATGTCTCATTCCATCGAAATTAACACAACGGATTCATTCCCCTTTGAAGGACAAAAAAATAAAATAAAAATAAATATATAAATAAATAAACCACTGAAATAATCTTTCGTAATGCATGTTCCCCTGTGGAGCTCTTAATAAAGAGGAACTGAACAGTATTGCCGCATCTGGATGATTTTTCAATTAGGCCTTTCCGAATTCTCACCAGTAAGTTTTAACAGTTATTTGTGCTTTAGACGTTGATACAATGCAAAACAGTTAATTTTAATTCATATTTTAACCAGAAAATTTTAATTAAGTTTTACTTTTATAACTTTGGAGAAAAAGAGCTGAAAACATACTTTCCCTTATTTTAAAATATTTTTTGCAAATTTCCGGTTGGAATTCAGCAATACAGAAACACAATTGCTTGCCCCTCAAAGTGTTAAGGGGTCTCCTAGTAAACTAATACTTAATACCCAGCCGAAAAGTAGCGTGTATTTCAAGCATGAGTACGTACGACAAGAAAAAGTCTTTCTGCAGAGAAAAATCTGCGTTTAAAAGATAAAGTACAGTTGCAAAATGCAAGAAAAATTTGATTGGATGAGACTCGAAAGCCACGCCCACTCAAGATCGAGAGAAATGGGAATGAATGAAAGGCGACGGTAAGTAAATTTTTAATGAAAAAGAAGTCTCGAAATTGAATACGGACAAAAAATTAAGGAAAGTAAAAATAAGTTAAGCAGTTTCAAAGCTGGATGGTAAAGGAAGCTGGCAACCCTAAGATCTTATAAAAAACAATAGCCCTTTTCATCAACCATACATTTTAAATAACAAAATAAAAAGAAATCACTTTTTGTTTTTTACAATGACAGAAAATGAGTTTAAGTAACGACGGTATCGTTAGTATTAGAGGATTCAGAAATCATTTCAGAAAAGATTAATAATTTTGAAAAAACACCTTTTTTGGCAGAAATTTTTTCCAAGACACTGCTGAGTTTTTCTGTAACTTCCGAAATATGGGTAATTTCGAGTTCTGCGATTTTTCTTATAATTTCAACTATTATGGGTATTTCGTTTTTAAATTTATTTAGTTCGTAAAGATGCTCAGTTGGGGGTGGGCAGCGCCTGATTACCAACGGGGCACATTCCCACCAGTAAAAAGAAATAGAAAATTTTGCCTCATTAATGGCTGAAAATTTACTTAAATACGGCGTTTAGAGAAGAGGGACATTTCTTTTAAAATTTATTGGTGTGAGTGGGCCCCGTTGGCAACCAGGCCCGGGGGGGGGGGGTAGCTTTTTCTTTTGGTTTTTCGGTGTTTTTTTAGTTTTTGGGCTTTCGTCGTTTTTTCCCTAGGTATTTTAGTATTGGAGGTATCTTCTGCTTAGTATTTCTTGAATTGTGAATTGATGGGGAAGTTTTTACATCCTTTTTAACTGGAAGGGTGCGAAAGATCGCAGTTGCTGCATTTTGGAAATGGTCTGGGTAGCTCAGTAGCTTTTTTATTGGGGTATTGGTTGAGAGATGGTCCCCGCTGCAAGCTACATAGCAGGAGTCCATGTTACAGTTAGTTTCAATATCGAAGAATTTTTGACATCGATGGTATTGTGTTGCCTTTTTAGCAACTAGGCATTTTTCTATATTTACGCGTATTCGCAATAAGGCTAATAGGTTATAGATTTCGTTTGACATTTCATCTTTTGGGAGTTCTACAAGGAAGAGAGGGAGTAGTTTTGAAAGAAAATCATTATTAAAATTTTTTTGGTGTGAATTCCATACTTCTAAATAAAAAATCCGCCAGATGTGGCAACACTGGAACTGACATATCCTTTAAATATTTAAGATTCAACTATAACCGCTTTGTCAAGAGTCAAATTACCACCAGGGGAAACTGTCACAAGTAAATTTAAATAGAAATTTTCTCCTTATTAAAACGCGTTATTCATGAAGAATTTCAGTTACAAATAATTTCGAAAAGGGTATTCATTTTTACTGGAGGAAGTTTACTTTAGCGGTAGACAGTCCGTGCGTTTCCGCCGTATTGTGACAACCTGTACAATCTCCTGTCAGGGAGAAAAAACATAGTACCTGGCCAAACTGCCACCAGTAAAAACAAAAAGACCCTTTTACCATATTTTTGAGAGAAATTTTACATGAATTACAGGAGTTTATAAAAGACGAAATCTTCTATTCAAATTTACCGGTGGAAGTTTGCAGGAGCGATAAACAGAAACTGCTGATCCGATATAAAAAAAGGCGCCATCTTTTGACAACCTCCTATGTCACGTCAATCGCAGCTGGTAGGCAATACACTATATATCTCTTCCTCTTTATTCAAAACTCTATTTGTTTCCCAGAGCTGAATTTTACAGCGCTCTCTGTCGTCAATATTTATATGAATATTGCATCATTTGTATGAAGCCATCTATACTTTTAACTCATTTCAAATTAAATTGATAATTTACATTTGAAGATTACATTTTCTTTACTTGCATTTATTCTAAGCAAATAAAATTTCCTTTTAATTGGGTAATTTCTTTATTATTTTGCATTATTAACTATCTGCACTCTGTCATATACACGTGTACAGATATTTGATGAGTTTTAGTACCTTAATTGCCTATTCATTGTAAGACAAAAGAATACACGTGAATACCTTTAGCGATCTTAATCTTTTTAAACTAACTTTCTTATTAAAGGGGATTACGAAAGTATTAGAAGTTAATTAGAAATAATGAGAGTACTGACATATTTGTATGTGACCTCAGCAGAAAGAAAAATAATTGTTAAGGATTAAGTTCATTAAAAATATTTAATTAAAGTTGTACATGAAAGGATATTTTGAGTACTCTATTACTTAAAGCATATATAAAGAGAGAGTTTAATTAAGTGAAAATCTCTTGACATTGCGTTTACTTATTGATTTATATTTTTCATATGTATTACATGAAAAAAATCGAGATTTACAGTTAAAAGTAAATTGATTAGTAGCAATATATAGGTATACCGAATATATATATATATATAAATACAGGGTGGTTCAAAAGGTCATGTGCAAACGGCACGTGTGTGTGTCAGGTCAAGAGGAGCAAGAATTACATAGGACCTGGGGATCCGAAAGATGATCAGGACGGTGCAATTGCATCGTGACCATAACGCAACGAAAAGATAACAAAAAGTGTAAAAATATCTTTATTTTACAAAAAAAAAAAAAAAAAAAAAAAAAAAAAAAAAAAAAAACTTAATCGAAGTACAAACACAATTTTAAAATGTTACAACACGTAACAACTGCTCAAAATGTGCCCATTAGCCATGATGCATGCTTCACATCGGCGCCGCATGGAATCGCGAACATGTTCCAATCGGCCTTGTACCGTGACCACCGCCATCTCTGGCCCTAAACCCCTAGATTTCTACCTCTGGGGATATCTTAAGTCTCTCATGTACTAGACACTGGCCATGGACCTCATGGCATGCATCGCTGAAGTGGCGGCACGTATCTAGGAGACTCCTGGCCAATTAGTATGGCTAGTATTCCTGGTCATCCTAGCTAATGGGGCACATTTTAAGCATTTGTTATGAGTTGTAACATTTTTCATTTATATTTTGTACTTCGATTACTTTTTTTTGTCAAATAAATGTCTTTTTACACCGTTTTATATATTTTCTTTACGTCACGGTCACGATGCAACTGCACCGTTCTTGCTTTTCATGACCTGACACATCCACATGTGCTGTTTGGACATGACCTTTTGAAACCACCTGTTTATGTACATATATAATAAGCATTAAATTACAAATATGAAAATAAAATTTGAAAAATAATATGAAAAACAGAAATATTAAAACCATGATACCATGAATAGCTAACTGATTCATGAGAGGAGCTAATATACAATATTTATATATATATATATATAGCGTACTTGCGAACTTTCCCTTAAACTGCCGTAAAATGTGAGTTAAATTGACCCAGGTTAAACACGTTTCGAAGCAGAAATTTACTAAAGAAATTAATTCAAATAAATTTCATAAGGAAACATGATTTTAAATATATAATGATACATAAAATAAATTTTCTGGTTTTAACGCGTAAAACCTCGATCAATTTAACTTACATTTTACGGAAGTATAGTTGGATGTTGGCAAGTATGTATATAGTACTTCCGATCCTCCAATAAGCGGATAATTTCACTTTGCGATTTAGTGAAAAAAAAAGTTAAATTTTTAACAATTTTTTTTTTTTTTTTTAGAAATAGATAAGGCGTAAAGCAGTGAGTAATGTGCAGTCATGAAAAAATAAAAGGAAACACCCACTATTCACCCTTCAACAAATTATCGTAGGAGACAGTTACCGGTATCAAACGAATGGAAATAAGTCTACTTTTAAATGATATACGAGTATATAAAATTTGCTTTATAGGGCCATCAATAAATCAGAATAGATTAAACCTTTTTTTAATGGCAACACCCAATTTTGAGTATATTTTAAATCTTCCGTCCAAACTATGCCTTGATACTAAATTTCAAGTCATCTGGATGATAAGTTTTCGAATTATAAACATTCAAAATTTAGAGCTTCAAATGTTAAATTACATTTTCATATTTTTATTAATATCTCCTGAGATCATAATCCTAATAATTAATAATTTCTTGTGTGGTTATAACACACTAACAAAAAAAACCCCATAAATACACTGAAATTGTAATAAAAAAATTATAATATGAATTATAAAATTAATATTTAAAAAAATATATGACTTACAACCTACAACTTTCTTCATAGATTTATATTTATTATGTCATGATTCAAATTTTCAAAATTTTCTTCTAAGTAATTTTCAAATTATGCTTGAAAAATGTCAAAATGATGGTTTACAGGGTCGTCTATGATGTGCATAAAAGCATGGTGTGAAAAAAAAATATTTTACACACTTTATTGAAACATTTGGGCTGGCAATAGAATTAAAAAAATGGCTCGAAATATATTAACCCCTTCGGGACGGGAGCCTTTTAGGAATTTTTTTGATCTTTAGTTACCGTTTTTTAAAAACAGAAATTTGTGTCTTCTTGAATCGAGAAAATGCGCTGATTAAATAAGGCAAATTTTACAGTAAAATTTTACTGGTTAGGAAAAACAAGGATTCTGAGTGCTTCATGCGGCACGTATACGTGTCGCTCGTCCCCAACGGGTTAAATGAGTGAAAGGGTCATATTGGCAAAAAAAAATAATACATTGCTAGTCATTCTATAACAGCATTTAAACAATCGAAAACCAACTATAAATTTGGATACCGCCCCTAAAATAGGCTCACTTTAAAATAATTAATTTCTCTGAAACTTATGGTACGAATTTCATGAAAATTTGTATTTAGGCTAATTGAAGGGTTTAGAATTTATTTATGGTGTAAAACTTGGGGTGAATTTGATTTCTATTGAAAAAAAAAGCAAAGTTTGAGTTTGTTTTGATATGTAGTGGGCGCCCTAAAAAACTTTATATACATTATGTAAATTTAGACTTTATTTCCAAACGTTTGGTACCAGTAACTTTCTTCCACAATAATTTTTTGCAGCGTTAGTAGGGGTTTTTTAAAAGTTTTATTTTGCTTGTGATTTACTTTTTCTTCTATGATTAATGAAGATCTTTTTAAATTAAAATTTGGGGTGAATGTTTTCCTGTTTGCTCCCATATCCCCTGTAAAGTCGGAGCTTATGGGTGGAGAAATGGTGTTGTAGCCAGCTTACATAACACCCAAAAAGTTTTTTGAATGTTAAAATATTAGAAGGGTACTGTTCCCTCTGAAGGTGAGAATATTTTCCATCCCGCCTACCCCTTACCCCTCCCCCCCCCAAAAAAAGAAAAGAAATGCAAAAATCTCATATGTCTCTATTTTAACCATTAAATGCATGATTTTTCATTTTGTTTCGAAATAAATATATATGATTCTCAGAAAGTTTTATAACACAGAAAAAATAATGCAAAAAATCAGAGATACATTTTTCATATAATACGTCAACCTTTTCTTATGTTGCGCATCTGCAATATAAGTAAAAGCTAAAATATCGAATATTAGTAAATATTTTAATAAGTATGAATCTAAATACCTTATTTTATATAAATTTTCATTTTGTAAAATTTAACCCTGAAACGCATGAATTATTCATTTAGAACTGTGTTTTTTATTCTTGCATTAAAGATTAGACGCCAGAAGTTTTAAGATAGATTTAAATTTTACTTAGTTGCATATCTGTATAAATTTTGCAGAATTAATATTTCTAAATAAATAAAATGTTTCCTAAGAGTTAAATAAAAAGTGATGCAGTTATGCATCACTATGCTATGCATTTAAGGGTTAATCCTTTAGCGGGTCGGTTCCCACGAAAAAGGACACCTAATTTTAATTCCAAAACGGACAATTGGCACCAAGAGTATTTAATTAAAATTTTCCTTTTATAAAGTACGGGGAAATAGGCACATTTTTATTTTCTAATAAATTCGTTTGTAAATTCTGGTGTCAGTTCATCATTTCACCACTTTACAAATATACTTACTCCGCGCCGGAAAGGGTTAAAACTTCAATCTCCATTCTATTCAACTGTAAGATTGTCCATAGTATGTATAAAAAGAAAGAAAAATCTTGTGGTAAGCATAGATTATGAAATGCTTTCCAACACTTCCAGAATACTTCAATAAAACTTCGCTATTTATTTAAATAAGATAAACAAGATACTTATGTACACATTTTAGTACACATTTCCTCATTTGAAATCTGATTGCAATAATTAGTGTCAATAGCCGAATATGTACTCCAATTCTTTTGTGCAGCCCTGTATTTTAACTATAGATTGGCATTTATTCTATATAATGTGCGGAAAATTAGTTTAGTAAGAATACGCATAATAGGTTAAAAATTCACCTTCAGTAATATATACCAATAGAGTGAAACATACTTGAACATTTTTTTCGGCTCTGTATTTTAAATGCTATACCTTTATATACAAGCCAAATATTTAGCGATTATTTAATTCAGACTAAAACGTGCTTAAAACTACTGAAATTACATTTCAGGAAAGTATCATCCGTAGAAGGCCATGTATCCTATTCTTTACGCGGCCTTATATATAATTTTATCTATATTCTACAAACATAGTTTAGTAGATCAGATAGTTCAGTTCAGTGACGTTCACAGTGAATATTCATAATTCGATTAGAAACTACATTTAAACAATTTTCACTCAAGATTTTCATTTCGAGTTTGGAATTTCAGCTGAAGACGTCTCATGTTCCACCCCTACTCTACCCCATTCATTTCTCTTTTACGCATTCCCTTTTCTCAACTGGTATTCTTTGGAAACAGAGCAGGTGGCTAAGTGAATTCTAATAAGGAAAGGGCATATTTACAAACAAACACTTCCGTCAACCAACTACATTTTTGTTATAACGATCATTACAGGAATAGTCTTAGCGACGTAGGCCAATCATATCAGAGACCTGTTAAACGTAGACCAATCAAATTTTCCTAGCTCATGTGTACAGTAGGAGTCATAATGAACAGACAGGTTTTTCTTGGTGATCCACAGTAATTCGACCAACAGTGACGTCGGCTTCCATTTCCTTATTGGTCAAATTTCCCACGTTTTTATGCAAGGAATTTTTTTGTCGATTCTATTGAGATTTCATTGAAGTTCATTACTTTAATGTTGAGTCTTGTCATTTTAGTGCTTATTGCTTTCACATCGTGAAGCTTTTTCAGTTGGGTCTTTCGAAATGTCGAAGCGGAAATTACAAATTCTTATTTTAGAACAAAAAGTAAATTTGATAAAATATATTGTAGACAATACTAATTTAAAGAACAAAAGACATAGCCCTGAAATATGGTATCCCTCCACTATCCACCATACTAAAAGATAAAGAAAGCATTTTCAAAAGACATAAGTCAAGTGTCAACCCAAAGTGAAAAAGGATGAAGAAGTGTGCCTTCCCAGATATCGAAATAGCCCTCGTAAAATGGTTTACATATTACAGGATACAGAAGAGTGTAATTCCTTTAAGTGGTACGATGTTACATGAGAAAGCTTTGGATTTCGCAAAATTATTGAATGTGAAGGCTTCACTGCAGGCACGGGGTGGCTTGAAAAGTTTAAAGCCAGACACAACATCGTGTTTCGGATATTACATGGTGTAGCAAAAGATGTGTTTGATGCACTGTGTGATGAATGAAAAACAGTTTCATTATCCAAACTTCTCGCACGTTATAGTGCGGACGGCGTTCTCAATATGGATAAAATGGGACTCTTTTACAAATATTTTCCTAACAAGCCGATGATGTTTAACCCCTTGAGGGGCAAGTGATTGTGTTCCTGTAATGTTGAACTCACACTGGAATCTTTGAAAAATTTTATTTCAAAATAAGTAAAAGCAATTTAACGGTTTTCTTCCACCAAAGTTAGAAAAGTAAAATTTAATAAAATTTTTCTGGTGTAAAACTTTATTAATCGTAGGAGGTATATGATATATACCGGCGCCTCTCAAGGGGTTAAGGGAGAATCATGTTCCGGTGGAAAGCTAAGTAAAAACCGTTTAACTTTCTTAGTCGGAGCAAATGCTTCTGGAATAAAAAAATTACCTTTACTGGTTATCGGTATATAAAAAAATCTCCGCTGTTTCAAATATATAAAAGTCACTTCCTGTGCAGTACAGATCTAATCACAAAGCTTGGATGATGCTAATATTGTTCGAGGAATACATCAGAAATTTGGATGTTCATGCAAAAAAGCGTAAAGTGATGCTTTTCGTTGATCAGTGTGTAGCTCACAGTCAACATTTGAACTTAAAATGTATGAAGTTAGAATTTCTCCCTTCTAACACAACTTCTAAGTTACAACCAGCAGACCAGGGAATAATTAAATGTTAAAAGCATTCCTACAGAAAACGTCTAGTGGAGAAGGCAATCCAGGATGACGAAAATGGAATAAATCAAAAGTGTAATGTGTTAGAAACAATTAGACTAATTTCGAGTGTCTGAAACAACGATATGAAACAAATCACTATCAAAAATTGCTTCAGTAGATGTGGCTTCTTTGCAAGCAATGCAGACTCATGTGTTGTGAATGAAAATCTACAAGATCAAGTTATTTCTGAAGATGACGATACCGAGTTTTTGAATATTGACGAAAATTTTGCAGTTTGTGGAGAACTTAGTGATTCAGATATAATTGAAGCAATAAAAAAGGTAGAGAACGATCCTGAATCTTAAGAAGATGACGAGGAAGTAAACTGAGTTTCAACACCAAATAATCAAGAAGTACATGCGGCAATGACGTCACTACATCAATATAGTGAAGCCAGCCTTTACGATCTCCTCCATTAAGCGACCACCTTCCTGAAGGACCATTTTTTCGTGGAACAAAAATTATTCCCGTAGGCTCAATACTAACTTTACCCCATTCACAGACCATCCCAGTTGAACTGCCTCTATGAGCGACCAATTTCTTTGAAGAAAATGAAACAAATTCCATTTTTTCTTGGTTGCTTGAAGAAGGTTTTGTTACAAAAATAATTCCGGAGTGCGCATTATTCCTCAAACTTCTAAATTAAGTTTAGAATTTTTTTTTTTAATTCCGGTAAATTTTAAGTGTTTAAACCACTTTGTGCCGCTTTAGGCATTGAATTTAACTCTGATGACAAAATAAGAATGACGGTCCATAAACTCCCCTGCCCTATTCTGTCAGGTAACTCTCAAAGAAATAGATAAATTAATGAAATAGTCATTATTTGTTCCTGTCAAAAAAAAAAAAAAATGCATCTATTTACTGAATTTTGATAGGACTTGGAAATAAATGTTGTAAAAGATAAAACCGTAAAATCAAAGCAAACGTCAATGCATTCATTTTTTAAACTCTGCAGTAATTAATTAATCTAATTAACTTTTGCTTTGATACTTAAATTTTCATATTTTTTCCTAATGTGAAAAATAAATTTTAGTAACATTTTTTGATACCTTTTTTCTACAATTAAAATCTAGATTTAAATATGACCTCCATTAAGAGACCACCTCTCGGAGCGACCCATTTTTATTGGAATGCAACGTGGTCGCTTTAGGGAGGTTTTACTGTATTTCGAAAGTAGAGACAATTGGACGGTTCTCTTTTCCTTTGTTTACAAAATGTTAACGACTTTCTAACCAGTGAAAAACAAAAAAAAAATTCCTTCAAGCAATCATCATTAACAAGTTTTTTTTTCACAAAATTTGAGTTTGTAAATATCTTATATTATGTACTAGTAAATTGTATTTTTCTTTTAGTGCTCATTTTGCCAGACTCCGTTATTACAGTATAATTGCAATTCCTATTTATGAGATTGAATTATTTTTTATATTTTTTCTGTATGTATTTAAGGATTTTCGATAAGTCGAACTTACGATAACTCGAATACTTTTGCCGGTCCCTTCGAATTCGACTTATCGAGAATTCACTGTATTTGAATTTTTTGACATAGTTAAAGTATGCTGCAAACAGTTCCCCCCTTATACAGGGCTCGTACGGGTCCTTGAATTTCCAGAATAAGAAATACTTCAGTACCAGTGTTTTCTTATAGAAAATATATCCTTAAAGGTACCCGTACGAAACCTGTTATCCCATTACTTACCGGAATTCTTTTTCATTTCCCAGTAAATGAATGATAAATCCTTCGCACACCATATTCTACAGAAAACATATTTTAGTGCACTCATAAATGCATATCAACTTCATTATGTTTGAAATAGTGTAATATGATTAAAATGCCCTTAAAAGGACTTTTCCCCATTGACCGTAATAAAACGAAATACTTACGACTGCCCTGTAAATGAACTATAAATGCTACGCACTTAATTTTCAATAGCAACATATCATAGTAGTAAACGCCAATAACATAAGCAAATTTCAGAAAATTAGAGTAGATTTACGAGAATTTAGATTTAATAGAGCGATCAAACGGCCAGACATACCGTAGTCAGAAACAGTAGTAAACTATGTTGGGAAACTTTAAAAACTAGGCATTCACACTTATTCACCATGTTCAATAATTTATAATAACCCTTAATTGCATAGTGATGTAAATTTCCATCACCTCTTTATTTAATTTTTAATACATAAATTAAGTTCTTACAACCACTATATTTATATAGAAATATTAATCCTCTAAAAATTACAAAAATATGTTACTAAATAAAGTTAAAAATCTGTCTTAAGAGTTATGGTGTCTAATCCTTAATATAAAAATAAAAAATACAATTCTAAAAGAATAATTCATGCAATTAAGGGTTAAAATTAAGTTATTTTATCTCCGTTCAAATTCTTTTCTTAATGCGACGGAATAAAAAGAAAATTACAGGCCTTCTAGATTCTTATAAAATATTTATTTCTTTTGTTTGATTATAGAGTCAATTCCTTTTAGATGTTCGTAATGTGAAGCTTACATTAGAGCACACTCTTAACCCCTTAACGCTCGAATTAAATTACGGTTGAAAAATTCAAATTGCTTATTGGCACCACTTTTATGAAAAGAAATATTCACCTTATTTAGTGGCAGGAAAAACGACACTAAAATATAGTCAATTTCACTATTTTATAAAACTGGTGGGAATCAAACAATTTGAGTAAAAGACACAGCCCGAGAATATGACGGGAGCGAGAATTAAGGGGTTAAAGCGTTATAAATAAAAAATGAGCTACGGTGCATATATAGAATTTGAATTCGACAGAAAACAAACAAACATATAAAATGCTCAAACGGTTTTCAGCGTTTGTTTTTGCGCTGCTTTGAATATTCCTTTTTTCACGCGAAAATTCATTATTCATTCTTTTTAAGTGACAGAGTAGTTATTGCTTTCAGTCGCCGAAAAAAATTTCGTGTCATTTATGATAAATGTACCCCGATCATGGAAAAAGGCATACATAGTTAATTTGCATTTGTTATTCACACATATATTCTTTATAGTTTATGAACGATTTGCATAGGAAAAAATAAATAAAAAGTGTAGGTTTTAAAGAGGCATTCATTAGTCACATGTTTAATACGCTCATGCCTTTCTTTCTCATGTTGTAGCGTGCGCTCTATTGTGCTTTAAGATTATGGATATAAGAGATATTTTTTGCTATATGTTGTTCCTTTTAGTTTATAACATTTGTCTCCTTGAATTCCAAAATGTAATTAAACATTTTTAATCTAAATACTCTGATTACTTAAATTTCCAAGTTTTAAGCCACTTATTACAGGTTTCTGTCATTCTAATTTTAAAAATCTTACTTGGGTAAAAAAGCGTACTTGCGAGCGATAATTTCTGTAAAACTGTACCGATATCTCCATTGGTAAATAAACACGTTTCGGATTACTTACTATAATGTGATCTGTTCTTTTGTGTTTCTTATATAAATTTATATATTGCGTATTTTATCCGGTGAAAAAATCGCTTATTTGACCTAAATCACGCTGAAACAATTTTACCGAAATTATCGATAAGATGAAACAGTTTAGCCTTCGGCAATTTAAGCCAAAGGTGTTGAGTTCGATTTCCGATCTTTTCCCAGTTGACAAAATTCCATTTCGCAGCTACATCTACTGTTAAAAAGAAGGAAAAATCTTTTAAAACTAGGAATAAACCATTTTTCTTTTAAAATAAATCTTTATAAAATTACGAACACTTTACACAAATCGTTTCTAAGAATTCCAAAGCATGCTTTAAATCAGTGGTTCTCAACCTGTGTGCCGCGGCACAGTAGTGCGCCGCGAAAAGATCTTAGGTGTACCTCGAAACTTTTAAGCCATTTGCATCAAATTTTTAAAAATTCGAATCTGTAATGTCCGACATTTCACATTATACGATTTACTTTGAAATAAAGTTTAGTGTCACAAATTTGCTATATTTCGGAGATTTCTCTTCTATTGCTCATTATGAGAGAATACGAGGAAACCCTAAAAATGGTCTTACGTCTCTTGAGAGAATTCTTTCGAAAAAAAAAATCATGCCTCCTGAAAGAAAAAGATTATAATTTAAAATTCAGTAGAAAAGATTCTTGAAAAATGATTTATGAATATGCCTATATAATGGAGTTATGAATAAAGAGGAGGAGACATATAGTGTACTGTCTACCATTTGCGAGTGAAGTAACTGAGGAGATTGTCACAAGATGGCGTCTGCTTTTTTTTAAATCGGATGTACAGTACAGCTGTTTGAACCGCTGGTGAAAAACTCCCACCAGTAAAATTGAATAGAAAATTTTGTGTTATTTAAGTTTCTTATTCGGGGGAAATATTTTTTCTCAAATATCGTAAAAACTTATATTTGTTTTTACTGATGTAAGTTTGATTGGTAAAACAGTAAGTTTGTTTCACCGGTTGTCACAATATGGCGGAAACAATGTGTCTGAATACCACAAAAGTATACTTACACCGGTAAAAATAAAAATCTGTTTCTGCCCTTATTTATGACTGAAATTTTGCATTAATAAGGACTGTCAATACGGAGAAAAATTCTATATAAATTTACTGGTGGAAGTTTTCACCGGAATTAATCAACCCTTGCAAAAGCGGTTACAGTTGAAGCTTCACTATTTTAACCCCTTGGGGACGAGCGACACGTATACGTGCCGCAAAAAGGCCTAACGATCCTTGCTTATCCTCACCAGTAAAATTTTACTGTAAAATTTGCCTTATTAAATCCGAGCATTTTCCCGATTTGAAAAGACTCAAACTACTTTTTTTTAAAACCGGTAGCAAAATAATAAACATTTCGTAAAAGACTCCCGTCGCGAAGGGGTTAAGAATATGTTAGTTCCTTTTTATTAATAGTTCCATGGCCTATATGAAGATTTATTTTAAATAGAAAGTATTCTATTTTTTTAAAAAGTCAAACTCAGATATCTCTTTAACAGCTGATGTGGCAAATTACTGACAAATTAAGATACTTTTCCACATTTTTCTCATTACCAGCTCCTTTGCCTTATACAATTTGCTATTGGCTGTTGCCTGTAATTTCCTGCACTGCTATTGATCAATAAACCTATACCTCCAATCCGCTTCACCTCCGTCTATATGGGAAAATTTCACGATTCTTTGCACTGATGACGATATATGCTGAATGATACCCAAACTAGTGTTTTTCATCTGCTAATTAAAGAGACGTACATAAAACAGGTTATAAGACTTTTATTTAACCCTCCGTCTACCAGACGGGTCCATTGGACCCGACAGGTACATACAAAATATTCATTCAAACCAGAAATTTCTTTAAAATAAACTAAGTATATAAACCAGACAAAAATAAGATAAATAAATAAGTTAAATAGTTTTAAATAAAAATTCTGGTGTAGAACGTTTTATTAAAACTTGAATAAAATTCCCGGTAGATCTAGGGTTAAAATAATTTTCTTTTTCTTTATTCGGTTTGGATGGCCTACTTTGTTTGTGATTGTAAATAATTTAAAAATATGTAATTATATCTTATGTAATGATAGATAATCATTCCCTTTTTTAAGTCATCTTAATTTTAGTGTGCCGTGCAAATTTATGTCTAGGTTTAAGCGTGCCGTGAAGTAAAAGAGGTTGTGAAACACTGCTTTAGACATACCAATGATATGTAAAGCGATTTTCACCTGATTTAATCGCGGAATTCTAGTTAATATTCTGCGATTAACTAAGACAAAATTTTCTCTAAAATATACTAGTATGTATGCGGTTCGAGGTTGAGTTGTTTGAAACCCCTGCTCAATACAAATCTAAATTACTTAAAAGAGTGAAAAGCATACCAATGAAATCGTGAACATTTTTGAAACACATTTTCTGATGACATTAGATATTGACATATTTCTATACTCTATATATAAAAGCTTATTAAGAATAAAAATAGCATCATCATAAAAAAATTAGATATTGTGATTTTAATTTTAAATTTATTTACTTGATTAGAAGACAACTAGCGGGCTCAGCACGCTGCTCGCTAACGCTAGCCAACCTACCTAGATTGCAACACCGTTCACATTGGGACCGCTTCGCAATCCCAGCTCGCTTCGCTCGCGTTGTATTTACACCAACTCTAGTCAGAATGAAATGGGTATTGAGTATTATTATAAATCATTTTAACATATGAAATTTACAAGTATTTTTAATGTATAAATAGATAATAGAAAAATTGGATGAAAATGCATTTTTTCACTTATAATATTGCATAGCACGGCTTATAAATAATTTTAATATATGAAATTTACAAATATTTTTAATATATAAAAAATAACGAAAAATGTCGTTGAAAATGCAAAAGAAAATGCATTTTTCCGCCTATAATATTGCATAGCAAGGGATAGATTCATTTAAAACCCTTTGAAAAACACTACGGACACGTTAACGAAATGTAAACAAAACATTTTCTTCTGTGTCTAAAAGACAATCTTATCAGAAAGCTGATTTGCTGAATGTAAAATGAACCAATCGCACTGCTATTCATACATCGATTAAGCGATCTTTCTTTAAAAAGATATACTCTCTGAATGTTGATTTGCTGGATGGATCCGATCATGTAACAGTAAATCTACCACTGAGAAGCGTTGTTATGGTTGTTGCCAAGTGACAAGATATAAATTCAGCCTCCTTTTGGCCCGACGTAAGAGAAATATATATATATATATATATATATATATATTATACAAAGTAACCAAATGTAAAAAATAAATTTTTCTTAGATATACTTTTAAAGGTTCCATCATAAAATAAAATAAACTTTAAAATTTTTATTCATTTGTTCCTGGTATAGATGCTTGCAGATTTAAATTGAATTTATAATCATGCATAAAATATTGTATTTCTGAATTCACGGAAATTTCACATCATTTATTTCAATAAACTTAATCAAATATAATATTTTAATTAGCAAACTTGTATCTATTCCCATCTAAACTTATATATTTCCTTATGTACAATATGTATTATTTGTGAAAGCACAGGATTTCATTTATTTGATTAGTTATCTCAATGCATTTTTAATATCTCGTAAATTAAAATATTAATAATTCAATTTAATTCAATGTCATCTATCTATCACACATTTAGTCATAAGTTATCTTATTTACGAATGAATACAATTTTATCCATCGTTTATTTATTAACTTATTTCAGTGAAAATTAAACATGTTCCGATTTAATTAACTAAATCTCTATCAATTTTCACTTAATGATTAAAAATTATTTTAGTATAAATTATCTTATTCATAACTGAATAAATTTCCACTTCATTTAAATTATAGGTTGTGTTAATACTTAAATTAATCTTATCTTAATACTTAAATTTCTAACTACTTCATGTAACTATATTATATACATATATTTTTTTAAGTAAAATACATTTTAATTTTGAAAGCAGTATAGTTACACTTCATTATTCAACTTTGGATTTCAACCAATTTTTTGGACATTCAAATCTTCAGTAATAATTTTTCTGAAATTCCATTATAATTATTATTTTCCATATTGGCATCGTTACCGCTTCGAAAATAATTATGTTCAGTATTCACTATTGGTACGTTTATCGGACTTTCATTGGTCCATTTTTCTAGTGCCAATATTTTTCGAGAAAATGCTTAGTGCTAGGCTTTTACAACGTTTGAAAAAAACAAAATTACGTTTCGGCTAGTTGTCCACAAAATTTGTAAGAGAAATCTAAAAAGAAGATTTTCCTTAAAAATAGTGGTATTGTAAAACGAATTGACTGGGAGGTCCGTTTATTAATGCTTGGCTACGCTTGGTACCACGAAACAATTAACCTTACTACCCTGTTGAAATTTTACTTAACCTTAAGAAAAACATTTCATACCAGAATTTTCTTTAAAAACTATTTAATCTATTTATTTAATGTTAGTTTTCGGGGCCTTTTATTTATCTTAATTTACGAAAATATTTCTGGTTCGAATTGAATGAAATGAATTATTGACATGGGTCGATTAGACCCATACAGGGTAGGAAGGTTAACCCCTTAACCCCTTCGGGACGGGACCCTTTTACGAAATTTTTAATCTTTTGTCACCGTTTTTAAAAAACAGAAGGTTGTGTCTTCTTGAATCGAGAAAATGCGCTGCTTAAATAAGGCAAATTTTACAGTAAAATTTTACTGGTGAGGAAAAACATGGATTCTGAGCGCTTCATGCGGCACGTATACGTGTGGCTCGTCACCAAGGGGTTAACGCTCGAGTTAAATTACGGTTGAAAAATTCATATTGCTTATTGGCACCACTTTTATGATAAAGAAATATTCAGCGTATTTAATGACAGGAAAAACGATACTAAAATATAGCCAAATTCAGTATTTTATAAAACTGGTGGGAATCAAACAATTTGAGTAAAAGACACAGCCCGAGAATATGACGGGAGCGAGAATTAAGGGGTTAATAAAGAGGAACTACATATCCTCAAAATGAAGAAGCTTCAGCTAAAAATTGTTCTTCGGGAGCTGATTCCCGCCGGAGTAAACTTCAAAGAGTAAATTGAAAGAAAAAGTTCCCTTTATTTAAACAACCTTAATTATGCAGAATTTCTGCCATAATTAAATATATCTACTCCTTTTAATCCCTTGAATGGCGGTGATGCCGCTATGGCATAACATAATTTTAATCCATAATCGCCAAATTGGCACCCGAATTTTTTAACTCATTAAAGCTAGTGGGCAAGGAAACTGGCCATGCCAGGCGAACAAGATTTTTAAATTTCAATACCAGTATTTTTGTTTGGAAATTTTCCCATTATCTAATCTCGAATTTTGAGCGATTAAATTATTTAAAATTACAAAGTCGAAAAAACTCTTGTCGAAGAATTAAAAGAAGTGTAAAAGAATCTCGTCGTTAATGAGTTAATGGAAATTTCACTTTTATTAACCCCTTAATTCTCGCTCCCGTCATATTCACGGGCTGTGTCTTTTTTTCCTTAGATTTATTTAGATTTGCTTGATTCCCACCAGTTTTATAAACTAGTGTAATTAGCTTTATTGTGGTATCATTTTACTTGTAATTAAATAAGGTGAATATTTCATTTTCAAAAAAGAGGTGCCAATAAGCAAATTGAATTTTTAAGCCGTAATTTAATGCGACCGTTAAGGTGTTAAAATACGCGAAAATATATAGTCATCAGCAAAATTTTAGACACTGGTTATATTTAACCTTTAAATTAAAAATACGAACACTTGGGTTATACGAATGGCTGTACTTATTTTTAAATATATATCAAAAGTTTTAGGACAGAAATAACGGTTTTAATGTATGATATTATTTAATTTAACTGAAAAAGTGAAATTTGCATATTGCAAAAGTTTAGGCACTTTTGTGATTTTTGGCAACTGTTCACAGAAAAACGTAAATTTCAAACTTATGACGTCATATGCATGGAGTATTTAAGTGCACCTCGCAATAGTATCGGTTAGTGAAGATGCTGCGAGCTAGAAACTTTCAGTCAGATGAAGTAATTAAAGCATGGAAGCTGAAATCGAAAGGGAAGACTGTTGCAGAAATTTCAGCTACTTTGAATCGCGCAAAGAATCGTCTATCAAGTACTGTCTAAGGGTGGCTCTTTCAAAGCAAAACATAGATCTGGATGTCCTCGTGTGGCCAGAAAACGAGATTATAGAAGTATCACTAAACTGTCATCTGGACAAATGATGATTACTAATCGCATTAAAAGTGAGTCAGAGCTTTCTGTGTCAACGGATACTCCCGTAGATGAATTAAAGAAAGATGTAAATTAGTTTACATGAAAACGATAAAACAGCCAGCCTTGAAATCTCACAACAAATTGACTCCTTTCCGTTGCGGAGTAATTCTGTTTATAAACTGATGAAATAATGGACTGACACCATAATTTATAAACGAATTTATTAGAAAATACGAAATTGCTTATTTTCACGTACATTATAAAAGGAAAATTTTAATTAAATATTCTTGGTGCATTTGTCACTTTTGGAATTATAATTAGATGTCCTTTGCCTTCGAAAGAGTTAGTGATTTAGGCCTCAATTTGTTTTAATTCTCAAGTGTCTCTGGAGTTTCTCAATTGTCGCCAAGCAGCGTAAGACTACATACATACATTGGAAAACAATTTACAGCCATTTGGCGCCATTTGGTGAACTCTTAGCTCTTCCAAAGTATGTATTTGAACAAGATAATGCGTCTATTCATGTTGCATACAAATAAACAAAATTTGTTTAACTCTCAAAATATTATTGTTCTCGACATTCCCGCGTGTAGCCCTGATCTGAAACCAATCAAAAACTTTTGTGGTATCATATCTGATACGGTTTATGCAATTTTTTGACATTACTCCTCTGTAAATGAACTTCGATCTGTTGTTGAACGTGTTTGGTGCGAAATAGATCCCCAAGTGATTCGGGATATAGTTTCTTTCGACGGAAAGTCACTTTTTTGCATTAATAGTAGACAATGTAGCTGCAGTGCGATTTCAATTTATGGATATTTTTCTGTTAACAAACAGATTATCTATTCTTTTGCCACAATGTTAAATTTGTTTTTTTCTCATTATATATTATGTAAAGCAGAGGTGCCAAACTGTGGCCCGCCGGATACCACTAAAATTTTACAGAAAAAGTCGACTTCTTGGATCGCAGAGATTCGATGATTAGATAAGGCAATGATTTCTATAAAATTTTAGTGGCATCCGGCGGGCCACAGTTTGACACCCCTGATGTAAAGTGTATAAATTAAAATTTAGTGTTTGTGAATGTAAATTTTGATTTGTGTTGTGTGAATGATAAGTCCCCAGTTATATATGACATTTGAGTTGCAACAACTCGTTACATATTTGTCTGTACAGAAGCATAATCTATCATTGTCTAAACTTTTGCTGCTCACTGTACTTTTACTTTTTTACGAAAAAAAATTCTTTTAAATACTGATGTCCTTCAATTATCTCAACAGTTTACGAATACAAGTAACTTGCCCCTGAAAGGGTTAAGTGGCGTAAGTTTGCTGCGGCATTAGTAAGACCCTGTGTTGCCGCCATACTGTGGCATATGAAAAATTCTCCTGCCTTTGTTAGTGGATTAGATTATAATATTGTCGGAGTAAATTTCCACGAGTTAAAACAAATAAAAATTTTTGCTTTATTTACAAGAACTTTGCAAAAGCAGGACGTTTAAATAAGGCTAAACCTTTGATTCCAAGTTACTGGTCCAAATTTACACTAGCGGAAATAGGATCCGATGCAAATGCACGAGAGCCCCAGTACTTGTGACTACGCCCCAACTACTTCATTTGCAACTGGTAAATACTGCACTATTTATGGATTCTCTTTCATCATAGATCTATTGTCAGGACAAATACGTAATAGTGGGCTATTTTTTATTCTGTTCTTACTACTTTTTGAATAATAGTCTCTACCTTACACTTATTACTAGAATATTTTCCAGAGAAATTACCAGAAAGAAAAAATATTTGTAAATTGTGGTACGATTGAATATGAAAATATTTACTAGTACTGATCCGTAATCAAAGTTTTAAGCCCAAGATAATTGGCAAGCTCTTCTTACCACAGGGTCTAAAACTAATCTTCCATAATACGTAGGTTAAGTTGACCAAGATTTAATATATTTCGGACCAGATTATTTTTTAAAATAAAGGAAATTAAATAAGATCCATTCTTCCTCAAAGACGTTTTGTCTAGGACAGGGGTGTCAAACTGTGGCACGCCGGATGCCACTAAAATTTTATAGAAATCATTGCCTTATCTAATCATCGAATCTCTGCGATCCAAGAAGTCGACTTTTTCTGTAAAATTTTAGTGGTATCCGGCGGGCCACAGTTTGACACCTCTGGTCTAGGAGCAGTGTTGCCAGCGGGCTACTTTTTTAAAATTCAGATTTTTTGATTGGCACCACTTTTTTGAAATCGTAAAATTCGCCTTATTTTATTACATTAATTAAAGAAAGAACAAGGGGAATTTTACAATTTCATAAAAGTGGTGCCAATCAATAAATCTGAATTAAATAAAAGTAGCCTACTGGCAACACTGTCTAGGAGCCCAGGACCTTTGTACAGGGCTGTCACCGGAGACTATTTTTCTGTTCTATTCGCACCACTATTTTAAAAATTAACAGATTTTGCTCTATATTTCTTTTGCAAATGCTCTCGAACAGTATGTCAATAATTTTTGTTTAGAGAAAGTGGTGTGAGGTAGAATTAAAAAATAGTCGCCTGTGGCTGCTTAAACCAGTAAAAAATCGTCGCCTGTGGCTGCTCTGTATGTCCCACATCCCTGAGGCATAATGTCTGGTGTGGTACTGGAATCCAGCAGCCATAGCTGGATGGAGAAGGCAGACGTCATGGAGTAGAAATAAGTAAGAAATTCGGTTTGGTTGGGGCGAACCCTGTACAACCAAACTCCCGAAGGTGATGTGTCAGTCAGAGGTAAAAGGTTAGGCGTTAGGGACTAGCACAGGCTAAAATAAAGGCTTCCTTTAAAAGATGGAGTTATGAATAAAAAGGTGGAGACAAATAGTGTAGAGTCAACCAGTTGGTCTTGAACTAACTGAGGAGGTTATCACAAGAGGACGACTGATTTTTTATATCAGATAAACAGTTTCTGATGATCGCCGAAGCAAACTTCCACCAATAAATTTTCCAAACAAAATTTCACTTTATTTTAGTTGATTATTCATGCAAGATTTCTCTCGCAAAAGTGGTAAAAAATTCTATCCATTTTTACTTGTGGAAATCGGCACGAGTATCATATAATCTCTTTCACTGATGCTGGCAGTACGATGTTTAAGTTATCACAATGCGGCAGAAACGCAGTGCCTGACTACAGTCGGAGTAAACGTCCACCAGTAAAAATAAATATCTGTTTTTGGCAATTATTATGACTGAAATTTTGCATTAATAAGGTGGTAAGATAAGGAGAAAATATCTATTCAAATTTACTGGTGGCGATTTGGCCCCGCGGTAATGAGCCACTGAAAAACCGGTTACAGTTGCATCTTTTCCAATTTGTGAGTATGTCAATTCCTCTTTATTCATAGTCCCATGCGTTAAATAAGTTCCACAAAGAAACTTTAAATTAGATAAATAAAGATTCAACAAATAAATTTTCTGTTTCGAAACGTGGTTAACCTAGGTCAAATTAATTCGCTTATTACGGAAGATTAGTGGAAAGTTGGCAGCTATGTCTACACACAGAAGTGCCAAGCTCCCACTAATCATCCGTAATATGCGGGTTAATTTGACACAGTTTAACACTGCTTCATACCAGATAATTTATTTGTTGAATCTTTTTATTTATCTAATTTAAGGCTTCTATGTCCAATTGGTTTAAATTCATTTCTTAATACGAGAATGCCCAGCCGGAGTCGATTCATCTCCGACCAAATGATTAAATGTCGATTTGAACCAGAATTTTCTACGTAAAATAAGATAAATAAAAAAAATGCAATTTAACAAATTACAACGATCATTTGGAAAATGATTTTTTCGAAGACAAAAATTTAAAACATAAAAAATCGCACGGAGTTGATCATACATTAAACGTACGCCATGAATTAAACATTAATAGTGTTATTGCATGTAAAAATTGCAAGCGACAGAAATCGCCTGCGATTCGTACGTATTATCCACCTGAAACTTACGTATTATCCAAGCATTTCATTGGCTGTTCGGGAAAAGGCTTTTCCATCGTCAGATTTCTAAGAAATCTGACGGCCAATTTTAAATGAAATTTATTTCTTAAACTTCTAAACATCCCACAATATTACTTTTTATATCGTCGTATAGAGAAAAAAAATGTTCTTTTAAATGCAATTTGTTTGAAAGATGTATCTCAATTTGTTTGAAAGCTGTATCTCAATTTGTTTCCGAGTTATTAATTTTTTTGTAGTTTTTATTACTTTTTCGTCTTAGTGGCAACACTCTGTTGAAAGTAAAGGGAAATACAGATTACTGTATAGACCAATCAGAAAACGAATAAAATGATGATTATACCAATAAAAACCTTCAGATATGCTTTTGATTTCCTACCCTGACGAGTACAATAACCATTTTTCCAAATGGTTAATAAATAAGTTAAATAGCTTTGATTAAAAACTCTGTTGTAAAATACTTTTTATAAAGTTTGAACAAAATTTACGGGCGTTTAAGTGTCAAAGAAAAGTCTGATGCAAAACGTATCAAACCTGGTTTAAATTAACCCACTTATTACCGAGAATTAGAGGCAGCTTGGGACATCTGTGAGCATAGTTGCACAATGAGTTCCAGAAGTTTCAATTTAAAGATTTGTAGGAAGTTTTAATTTTTATCTCTCAAAAGTTCAAATTATCAACATGCGAAATTCAACCACTTGTTTTAAAAGACTTATTCAGAAATTTTTTCAAATAAATTAGAATTCGTAGAAAAGGGACAGACTTCAATACTTTGTGTTTATCTCTTCTAGAGAAGTTCTGTCGAATGAATAAATTTTAAACAGTGGGATATTTCGCTTCTAGAAAAATAGTTTTTCCCAACTATATTTGCATTACAGATGCCACGTTGTTACGCAAAACTGATCATATTGTATTGTTAAATATTCTTGTGAAGTGTATTTTCAGATAATTTGTGCTCAGAAGATTTAATCTTTATTCGATATAGAAATAAGTTACAAATTGTAATTTATGTTGATTATCGTATCGTAAAACTATAGGGAAAAAATGTATTATATTTCTAGCTCACCTGTTCAGCTTTGGACGGACCCGGGTTAATGACCGTATATGTGCCTAAAATCAGTGTTGAATTAAAACATTTTAACCCGGAGTGTATTAGTGTTGGGGACGCTTTCGGAGCGTGCAACCTGAAATGTGTACATTTTTATACTTTTAAACGAAAGTCCACCAAACGAACCTAGAGTAGGGTACCCCGCTGCCTTTGGCAGCGCAAACCCATACATTCTATGCAAACTGCAGTCTGTGTTTGCAAATGAAACTGGAATTTGTATCAGTTACATTTTTATATTAAAATATTCCCAAATCCCTTGTCTTGTTTTAAATTTTAAAAATGATTTCTCCGCGTATACGAGAGCTGTTACCAATAAAAATTATTTTAGAGAAATTAAATCTAATATATCAATCCTCCTCACGCAAAATTGAATTAAACACTGCAGCAATTTTCATAACCCTTTCAGGGGCGCCGTTTGCAGTTTGCAAACGGTTAATTTTAATGCCCAAACTGCCAAATATCACCAGTAATTTTTCAGTACAATTTGGATCTCATAATATGCGTGAAGAAAAGCATTTGATTATTTTCAAATAAATTTGTTTGTAAATTGCAGTATGAATTAATTATTTGAACATTTTTGTAGCAGAAATACCTTGCCCCAGAACAGGGGCGCGCCAGCAGTATCCGGCGCCTGTGTGCAGAACTTCAATTGGCGCCCCATATCCCCCCCCCCCCAAAAAAAAACCCAACTTGGAGTATAAATGCATAGCTGCCAAGCCAAACTTCCGGGGTTTTTCTCCAAATTAAATAAACGAATTTGGAACCAGAAAATTTATTTAATGAAATGTGTCTTGTTTCTACAGGGTTCTTTTTACCCGACTGAAAAGAAGGGTTATGTGTTTCACGCGTATCTGTGTATGTGGATTTCTTTATACGCTCGAAACATCCCAACGGCTGGATGGATTTTAATGAATGAGGTCTCTATCAATTCGTCTTAAAGGGCTCGATGGTTATAAGCTAGGTTTTGTTTTCATAAATTCAAAATGGCGGTTGAGACGAATTTTTTTTTTTACGCGCCCTATTGAGTGGCATATCATTGGATAGACAATCAAAATAAAGACGATGTTTCATTAACTTTTTTACAGTCAGAAGCTCCGTTAAAATATTATACAACCTGGAAGTTGTATACGTATTGTGGATCTCTAGCTTTACTGCAACTCTAACCATCATAGACATCTATAGACCTCGTCAAAACAGTGTTTATAGATCGGAACTAACAGTTAAACACAGCTTAAAAGTTATCAATGCAAGTAAATAAAAAAAAATAGGTAAGTAATATAAACAAGTAATACTAAAAAAAATATTTTAAGTCAATTCCTATTTAGGTCAATAAGAGAAGTTTTTTTCTTCCCATTCTTCTTTCCTTTTGAGTGGTGCTTAAAAGGCCTTAATCAAGAAGATGGCTCTCTCATTCTTAAAATACCTTGATCAAGAAGGGGCCTCTCTCGATTCTTGAAAATTAATTAATTTAATTTAATTAATGAATTAACATTTGAAAGAAGCTGGATTAACACCAAGTGTCATCCACTACAAGTTTAAAAAAAATTTATTTGAGCTTGATTGGATGAATAATAAGTATTTTATTAAAGATTGAAAATTTGAACACGATATATATAGCGAGAGTGTGAGCTAATAGTAGGAATTGAAAAAAAAAATTGTTTCACATTGATGAGAAATAATTAATTAGTTGCCTTTTTATGCAGTCGGGTTTTTTGATTTTAATTTAATTGTTTATTTATTTCATTTATTAAATTAAATTTCTGATTAAAAATATTGTTGTTTGAATTAAAAATAAAGAATGTTGTTAGTTATGCAAATAACGGACATCTGTAAAAGGTTGATGCTTCTGCTGTTTGCTCCATCTCCCCACAATGGCATACCTCCTAAATAAATCAGCTTCTTTTACATCCATCACTTCCGGAATTTTTAAGATCTAATGTTTATTTATATTTATACTTAAAACAGTTCAAATAAGCTTTAATTTGGAAATATAACTGCTTTGAATTAATCAATGGTAGGACTATGACACAAAGAAAGGGATGCTCGTAATACGGTAAATACACATAAAAGTAGAAAGATATTTTCTCAAATTATGATGTTTGTAATACACCGGAGCGCGTTATAGTACTTTTATTTCTTTTAAAGTAATGTAACATCAATTAAAATACGCCTCAAACAATTACCACAAGTTATAATTAGGGGGCACAACACAATTAGGGGTGCATTCGAAAATGTTCCAGCCCCGGGACATTAGATTTTATATTAGCAAATATAGATCCCTTATGCTGGCTATATAACAAATGTTATGAAAAATGCACATTCATTTCGACGTTTACATTGTTAAGAAGCTAAGCGTAATTTTCCCTTGTCCACACTGTTAACCCTTCCTTCTCTGTCAGATTTTTTCATTTTTCGAATTCCCAATTTCCGTGCAATGAATCGAAGTTCTAAATTAAAAGTATCTATATTAATAAAACAAAGATTCGCTCTGTCTGTGTGCGATGACTAGCAGAATCTACGGCACATACGAAACTCAAACTTTTTGTGAGGACAATCGAAAGCCTCTCCTGGTGCACCGTGCACCTAAGTCTCAGAATTTTAAATCTCTAATACTTGAGAAATTAATTAAAAAGTCCAAATTAAAAGAATGAAAAGTATTCATAATTCAATAAGAGCATAGACCTTTTTTCAAACCGTAGATAACAAAAACTCGAAGAGAGGGGTAGGGGTTAATAGAATTACAGAGCTGCTAGGGCGATAAATGTACTGCGATAAAAGGACTGTTTTTTTAAATTCTACTGGACCTGACAACTAGAAATTGCACAGCCAGACGCAAAAGAAAAAAAAATCCCCTTTCAGAAATTCTAAAAATTATTCGGGTACGGTTTCAGGAAGTCAAAAAATCCACGAAAAATCGATTTATAAAAAATCCTTCTATTTCCTTCGAAAGAAAGATTCGAAATCTCTCCCATGGTGTTCAGACAACCAATGTCTTTCAATAGTGGACATTTTCGAACGAATATAAAATTTTCAAAATATAAATTTATAGATTTAATTTTTATTCAACCAGATGCAAAATTTTTCGCTGTTTTCAGACATGTAAATTTTTTCACGGTCGCTCAATTACAACCTTAGATAATAATTATTATTACATTAATTGGATCATTCCTTTCAAACTCTCAATTTAAAAGCCAGTCTTTCGAAACCACAAGTGATTTTTATAATATGATTCTTTGGAACGCCGTCAATTTTTTTAAAATACATCATTTAGATATTTTAAAGTTATGCATCTAGCCCTATCCTTAAACGCTGTTTAATAATTTTATAAAAATCGATCCGCAAGTTTTTGTTTTATAAAACAGTCGATTTTAAAAAAGGGAAATGCTTTGTTGGAACGCGAATTTGTTAAAATTAAAAAAACTAACGAACCGATCGATTTGGAACTTTCAGATAGTTTATAACACACAATAAAGATTTTAAAAAGTAGGGGGCTTCAAATTTCAGGGCGGGGGGGGGGGGTGAGGCGATAAAAAAAATTGGGGGGGGGGAGGATCAAATATTTAAAACCGTACCATTTTCTACCGTTTTAGATGCGGATTTTGACGGAGCCCTGGGATATATATTACTTTTAATATAAAAATTTCAAAAATGTACTTACCACTATTTTCGAATAGTAATTTAAGCAAATAACTTAAATTCTTGCTTAAGTCCGCCACCATCTTGACTAATATATACTAATATAAGGCTAATAATGACTAATATATATTGATTATGGGTAGGTTGTTTAACAGAGTTTCGTTCAGAAACAGTTTGTTAAGCATAGAGTTCTCCCCCTGGTGATGGAATGTGGAACTAAAAGATTCGAGAATTGTATTTTTGCAAGATTTTGCAGTGCGTACGCAGCATGCCGGCTAAATCCTCATGTGATATATCATCGGAAAAACCTTGAACCACTCTTTCATATTATGAACCTTTCTACCACCTCACTCAGATTCAACCCCCTGGGGCTCAATTTTCTAACCGAGCTCCTAATTAAGATTTGGGAAGCTCATTTGAAGTCTTGACCGAAGGTGAAACTCTTCACGGGCCTTCGATTGGTGAGGTCTATGTTTGATCCCAGAGTATTAGGGGGCATTCCCCCGTGGGGGAGATAAAATGAATTTTTTCATTTGACATATCGTTTTGAAGCTTTTGGCCTGTACTTTACTAAGCTACTTTACACTCTTCTCCTCTTAACTCATTTTTTCATCAGTAAGTAGAGGTCATTTTAAAGTTTTAATTTGTTCATTCCTACCACATACAATTTTACAAAAATCATATTTACATAACAAATCTGAACAATTAACAGCTTCTCCCCTATTTTCACACAGTGAGCGGGTACGTATTTCAGACAATATCGATTAAAAGGTATAAAATCGTACAAATTTAAGTTTCATTTAAAAATCATAAAACGGGGAGGGGTATCGTTCGAAAAAGCTCTTAACACAGAACTCAAAAATATATTTGTTTTACTCTTAGATACTATTATATTTTCAGAAATTCGTCGAAAATGTATGGCAAAATTATGTCTCGCCCTCCTATTTCCGAACCTACTGAAAATTAAATTACGAAAAAATTAGTAGTAGTTGGAATTTATTTAAATCTTGCAGGAAAACTATGGCAATTATCCTAGGTCATACAGTTTTTCAGAAAATCGCAGTTTTCCGTTATACATAAACTTTATTTGGCGGGCGCTCAGCGGGGGAGTTGAGAGGCGTTCGAGATACCTATCGATGCGAAATCATCCAAGGCCTGTCGATAATGATTTTCCAAAAGAATTGTTGATAATTAGCCGATATATTAATAAAAAAAACCTATCTAAAAAAAAAAAACGTGGCACAGACCAAAGTGGCCATGGAACTTTGCGACCTCTTTTCGAAGCGGAATTGGCACAATGGCAAGATTAAACTTTGTACAAAGTCTTTGTTTTAGGTAAAACGGATCACAATGATAAATAGTCAGCGCCATTTAAATCAGAAACATTTCATTTCAATTGAGTTCAATTATTGAAAGCAATTGTTGAAAAATATTTAATAAAACAATTCCAAGTTATTTACAAAGTCTTATTATTCGTTTAACGACTATACTTTGTAAGATTGCAGTTATTAATTAATAAATTTATTGTATGAACTCTCTGTACGCGAGTGAAACTCGCTCTTGACCAATTATTCTTTGTTCGAAGCAAATCTATAAAATGTACAATTAAAATGTCAATAAAAAGTAATTCATTTTGAAGTTGTTCTCAAAAACATGTTTCCCGACTGTAAATGACATGAAACTTTCTTACATGCTCACGAGCTCCTTTTTATGCGTTGCATACAATGATAGGCGTGACTATTAAATTTATTTGGAATCGAATGGAGTTTTTCATTTCTATTTTACATGCATTGCATTTTAAGCTACATCCTGTTTTGTTTAATTATTGTTTTCGTTATAACGTAGCCGATTGCTATGATTTATTTGTCCTTTATTCGGCAATTTACTTTTACATGGGTACCGTGCATAACCTGGAAGCTTATGTTGCTTTACTATTCTGCAATATAATATCTACCCGTTTTTGTATCGTCAGTATGTGTATCACTACAAATACCACAGTAAGATAGAAATGTTACATATTTTCAATTACTATTGGAATAATGGAGCCTTCCATGTTTGCCAAGAGCTGTAGTGCGCCCCTGCTTTCTGAAAAGCTGGACAGGCCTGATCTAGAGCAGGGATGTCAAAAGGGACATTCGCTGTCGCCCTTCCAAATTTTTTATGTTTCTAGTTTTTTTTTTTATTATTTAGTTTAGGCGCTTGACGGCGACCTTAAATCTTCCGTGGCGCCTTATGACCGTGACTTTTCGACAACGAGGCGCCTTTCGACCGTTACCTTTCGACACCGTGGCGCCTTTCGGTTTGAGACTCTCCTCTCCCCCCACACCTAAAGCTAAGCCGTTGACGAGCATCTGCAAATTTCATATATCTTATAAGTAAAAATGAACTCATAAATGTGTCAGAAATGACGCACTTTCTGATTTAAATACTCCTTTAATAAATTTAAATTGGATAAAAGTTTTTCAAAATTTTCAGCTCGACTAAAATATTCGGCGCCTTTACTATTCTGGCGCCTGTGTGCGGTGCACACTTTGCACACTGGGTCGGCGCGCCCCTACCCCAGAAAGGGTTAAAACTGAAAATGGTATATCCGAAGGTACTGAAAAAAGTCTCAAGGCGACTGCGATAAACGGCTTTTAAAATACAAAGTGCGTTCCATGATAACTGAGAGTAAAATCATAAAATATATTTACATCAAAAGTACATGATTTTTCTTCAAAACGCCTTCCCTCAGATGATATACAACGGTCCCATAGTTCAATACGTTTTTCAAAACATGTAGAGTAACCGTTTTCTAGAAGCTGCTTCAAATAACTCTACACTGCTAAAATAATTTCAGAATATCTTGTTGAATCTGTCAGAATCACTTGTTGCGGACTTGATAAGGGGTTCAAAATGATGCACCTAAATTTCATAACCTGTTATTACAGTCTTTAGGAAATTCGGATCGTTTTGACCCCCACCCCCACCCCTCTCAAGTCCATAACAAGTGATTCTGGCAGATTCAACAACAGATTCTGATGTTATTTTAGCGGTGTAGGCTGTAGAGTTCTTTGAAGCAGCTTCTAGAAAACGGTTTCTCTACTTATTTTGAAAAGTGTGTTGAATGATGGAACAGTTGCATATCATCTGAGAGAAGCTGTTTTGAAGAAGAATGATGTTTTTTTTTATGTAAATATATTTATTGTTTTTTTTTTTTTTTTTTTTTTTTTTTTTTATTTTACTCTCAGTTATTATGGAACGGCAGTAGCATATTCTTCTTAAAATAGTAAAAATTCGTTTTTTTTTTTTTTTTTTAACGAAAAGGAAGCTGAAATTTGAAAAGAAATTGCTGTAAGGACCGGGAACCGTGTATGGCAGTTTAAAACTGGTGAACAAATGGCAAACATGAATTCAAAAGGAATTCGACTTTCAAAAAAATTATTTTTTTTTTAAGTAAATACAAATTTATTTCGAAAAAAAGTATACCGTTACAATCGAAAAAATAAAAAGGTAAACTTTTTTACTTCATTCTATCTTCAATAGAAGAAAGTATTGTAATAGAAATTTTTTTGACTTCCGGTTTTCGACGGATTTACACGTTTTAGGGGTCAGAGATTCCAAAAAACATGTTTATGCAAAATGTCTGTCTGCCCATTATACCATCGAAAAGTGTATGAAGTTATGCTTAAAATTATATAACTCCCGTGAATATGACGGGAGCGAGAATTAACCCCTTAATTCTCGCTCCCGTCATATTCTTGGGCTGTGTCTTTTACTCAAATTGTTTGATTCCCACCAGTTTTATAAAATAGTGAAATTGGCTATATTTTAGAATCGTTTTTCCCTGTCATTAAATAAGGTGAATATTTCTTTTTCATAAAAGTGGTGCCGATAAGCAATTTGAATTTTTCAACCGTAATTTAATTCGAACGTTAAGGGGTTAAACCTACAAAATTTTCAAACATTTTTTAATACATACTTTGAGTCCGTAATCATTTCTGAACAATATGCAAAATACCGCATTAAAAAATTCCCATTAGTTTACTAACTATGGCAGTTTTATTAAGACTACATATTAAAACTACGTAGGATAATTACACTTTGCGTCGCGTTTATTAAAATGATTATTTTTGATATTGCGCGCAATGTTACTAAAAACTATGCATGGCAATCAAAAGAAATTTTCAAAACATATTCATTTCTGTATTATCTACAACTAAAAACCAGAAAAAGGTAATATATTTTTTTTCTGTTTTTTTTTTTTACTTTGAAAATGATTTTTAAAGTGAAAATTTTTAATTTTCTGTTAATTTTTTAATTTAATCAATAGTTTTTTCAAATATTCTCGTTTTAATATAAAGATAACAATATTATGTATTTATTTTCACCAAAATGTCCTCTTTATATGCATATTTTCAGATTTCATCATGCGCGCAAGATTTTTTTCTCCTATTATCATATGTTTTTAAACTTATCATTTCAATATTTATTTATGAGTTTACAAGTATATATATATATATATATATATATTTAAATATCATTTTAAATATAAGCTTTATTTTTAAATTAAGTTTGATTTTTATTTTGGACTTATTTCACAAGTTTTGAAGCTTGGAACATAATGGTATTTTTTTTTTTTTTACTTTTGGGGCGCATTCAAAGATAACCTACCCCCTTAAATGCATGACTTATTCTTTTAGAATTGTGTTTTTTATTCTTATATTAAGGATTGGACACCAGAAATTTTAAGATTGATTTTTAACTTTATATAGTAACATATTTATGCGAATTTTACAGGATTAATATTTCTATATAAATGTAGTGATAGCGAGGATCTTGATTTATTTATTAAAAGTTAAATAACAAGTGTTGCAAAATTGCATCATTATGCATTTAAGAGTTAATCAATCATCTTCAGAAATTTTGAAGATAGAAAAGAATTTTTGTATTTTTATGGTTTTTTTAAATGAATTCTAATTAAAATAAGAGAAAATTTTCGTTAAAAATTGAATTAAAAAAAAAAAGGTTGGCAGTAATGTTTTTCCGCATGCCCGAATAATTCATTCGAATAGTAAAATCATTCATTCTTCCCATCACTTTTCATGCCTAGTATTAACCCTTAAATGCCTGATTTTTCAAAAATCATTATAATAATGTTTTTCGGCTTTCATTTTTTAAATAAATCATGGGAAAAATACTTTAAAAAAATCGTATTATGTTTTAAGTATAGTTTACGGCTAAAAACAGTTTGTTACTAATTGGCAATACTGGTGTTTAATTGAAAAAATAATTTCCCTTGATAAAATTCTATAATATTAAACACACACGAATTTTAGGAACTATAATAAGATTTAAATTTTACTTGCTCACTGCAGGTCAAAATAGAGTATTTCGGAAGCTTCCAAACAAAACAAAAAGAACAAGTAGCAACAATTGAAAAAATAAATCTATCTTTATTGTTAAACAGCACAAGTGTTGCTATCTATATGTTGAAAATCGATTTAATAATATTTTCAGAAGGTATTTTATTGGCAACATTAGGCATTATAGCTTCAATATTATTCTAATAGTATTTTAGAGCCTAAATTGAGTATGTTGCCGAAAAGCAACACCAGGCATTTAAGGGTTAAGGGTAGATTTGATACACATAACACGTTATTTCTAACATTTTCATCCTGTGATGTGCAAAATATTCTGAATATAAAATTAATGCAACTGTATTTAACAAGTCTTTTATTTTAATAGTTCCATTCCATCAGTTCTACATCCATTTAAAGCATTCCTAATGCAAATCTTATAACAACAACAACAAAAAATAATAACTACCTTTCTGGAAGCGTAATAAATATTTTACTATTCAAAACTTTTTCGTTCGAAAGATAGTCTTTAATCCTTTGAGGGGCAAGCAATAATGTCTCTGTGATATTGAATTCTCACCGGAATAATCGGAAAATTTTATTTTAAAATACGGAAAAGCAATTTTTCTACATTTCCCCGCCACAGTTAAAAATATAAAATTTGGTTAAAAGTTCCTGGTTCGAATCTTGCTTAAATTAGGTGGGATAAAGTATATCCCACCGCCCCTCAAGTGGTTAACAAAGACAAAAAAAGAAATCTAGGTTGTTAATTGTTATATTACGGATTAGACACCAGATATTTTAAGGTAGATTTCTAACTTTATTTAGTAATATATTTATGTGATTTTACAGCATTAATAAATATAGTGGTTGAGAAGATCTTGATTTATTTATTAAAAGTTAAATTAACCCCTTAATTCTCGCTCCCGTCAATATCTCGGACTGAGGTGTCGTTCGTTATTTCTCGTGCCCGTCATATTCTCGGGCTGGAGATTTAATTGCTGGAAAAAACTTCTGAAACCAGAAAAATTGAACTGGAATTTCCATTTGAAGTCTTTGAATATTAGCACTTTGGTTTGATTTGTACGATCTATAATTTGCCATAGATTTGTCATAGATTTGTAATATTTTTGTCATTTTGATATGGATTCTGACGAATCAAGCCTTTCTGATGATAACTGGAATATTAGCACCTTCACGGTCGCTTAATATTTGAAAAAACCATCAAAAGTGTACCTATTTTTTTTATTACAGAAATTGAATAATTATAAGGTTTCTAAATAAAATATGCAATTAGTTTATTTTTAAGGCGAAAAAACAATATTTTATAGCCATATTGATATTTGTATAAAAGCCATCATGCGATAATTATGTGTCTTAACCTCTTAAGCTTCGCCCCCGATAAATGTAGGCTACTATCTTTTAATTCAGATTTTTTGACTCCCACGAGTTTTTTTTTAAATAGTGTAAATGGCTTTATTTTCGCATCATTTTATCTGCCGTAAACTACGGTGGTGGGAATCAAACAATCTGAATAATAAAAAAAAGTAACCTACATTTATCGGAGGCGGAGCTTAAGAGGTTAAGACACATAATTCTCGCATGATGGCTTTTATACAAATATGAATATGGCTATAAAATATTGTTTTTTTCTGCTTAAAAATAAACTAATTGCATATTTTATTTAGAAACCTTATAATTATTCAATTTCTGTAATAAAAAAAATAGGTACACTTTTGATGGTTTTTTCAAATATTAAGCGACCGTAAAAGGGTTAAAAGTGTTGCAAAATTGAATTTCTATGCATTTAAGCGAGGTTAACGAAAAAGAAAGGCTGCCGCGGTGCTTTACGAATATCTTTATTTACAGACCGGTGGAATCACGTGATGCTCGAATGCACCAATTCCAGTGTACGAAAAGAGCATCACGTCACGCTAGCGGTCTGTGAAAAAAGATACATGGAATGCACCGCTGTAGCCTGTCTTTTTCGTTAGCCTCGGCTTTTAAGGTTAATCAATCATCTACAGAAATTTTGAATATAATAAAGAATTTTTGTATGTATATGGTTTTCTTAAATCAATTATAATTAAAATAAGAAAAAAAAATGCTAAAAATTGAATAATTGTTATAAAATAGATTGGCAGTTATGCTTTTGCGCATGTCTGAATGATATCATGATTCCCATCACTGCTCTAGCCTATTATTAAGGTTTGCTTTGATACACATAACACGTTACTTCTAACATTTTCATCCTATGACGTGCAAAATATTCTGCATATAAAATTAATACAATCGTATTTAACAAATCTTTTATTTTCAGAGTCTTTTATTTTCATTCCATCAGTTCTACATAAATTTAAAGCATTCCTAATGCAAATCTTATAACAAAAAACCCCCTACTTTTCTCGAAGCGTAATAAATATTTTACTCTTCAAAATGTTTACATTCGAAAGATGGTCTTTAATAAAGACAAACAAAGAAATCTAGATCTTTTCCCGTCTATAAGAGTTTCAGCTTATTGGGAATGTTTTTCATTTTTTTAAAAGTCAGAGATTGAATTTGAGAAGTTTCAGATATCTACAAAGACATCTGAACCTTCTCAAAGATAAAAATAAAACAGGTGAATTAATTCTGTCTAAATTCTGTGCATTTGTAGATTTAAAAAATAAAAGAAAAAAATCTTAGAAATTTCTGTGTTTAATAATAACGCATTGATGATAAACTTGTACGCGTAATTAAATACGAAACTTTGAAGTCTGTGAAGAAATGTGGTTATAAAGAATTCGGCAGAAAATTAATGATTGAGATTCTGAATAAGTTAAAAGTTGATTGAAATATTCTGAATATAGAATTTTTGGAGTTACATTAAACAAAGACTTGTTTAATTGATCCTTTTTATCAGTTCTTCTTATTACATTGCTACCGATAATGCAAATGGGATAAGAAAACACTACTTTTCCACAAGCATAATAAATATCTAGTCGTAGAAAATTTATACATTTGAAGATTTATATATAGAAATATATATGTGGCATTCTCACAATCTTTTGACTTTTGGGGGAAAAAAAATCTGGCGAAATTAAACTTGCTAAAATAACATTTTAATCTGATAGACGAATGCCTTAATGATTCAAAATAAAGAAAAAATGGTCAACAGCGAAAGTTTTTTATTTAACTGAGGTTTAGGTTAACCCTCCGTCTACCAGACGGGTCCATTGGACCCGACAGGTACATACAAAATATTCATTCAAACCAGAAATTTCTTTAAAATAAACTAAGTATATAAACCAGACAAAAATAAGGTAAATAAATAAGTTAAATAGTTTTAAATAAAAATTCTGGTGTAGAACGTTTTATTAAAACTTGAATAAAATTCCCGGTAGATCTAGGGTTAAACTTGCGAGTTTAATTTTCCTTACCATTTTACCCCTATAAATTTTTATTTTCTTCTAGATTTTTACTTATAATGAATTTGCATAGTACCCACAGGACATTCAAATAAGAAATAATACAAATGTAGTACATTTAATACAGAATTTTTGTATAACATTGTCTTAAAGGGGTGTTAAAAAAGGGACGGTAAGGTAAAAAAAGGGGATGGTATTGGAAAAAAGGGACGGTAAGGATGGAACGGTAAGGAAAATCACCACCTATTTTTAGGAAAATCATGTTAAGACTAAGTGATAGCCACAATGTTCATTGATTTTTAGAAACAGTTGTTAACATTGGATTAAATTATTATTTTTTTTTTATTTACCTGGAAAAGTGCAGGATTAAACCTTGAGGACTGTAAGACTCCCAATAAAGCCACGGTGCTTGAAATTGAAATTTAAAAGCAGATTTATATTCTGCAGTAAATTTCCTGTCAAAGAATTTTAGATATTCTTTTTCTAGCATACTTCTGCATGAGCAAAAACTTGAAAAAAATTCTGTCGCTGCATCTGAAGTGATTTTTTGTATAATTTTAGAAGAGAGATGGTAAAAAATCTAAAACCCAGGGACAGAGTTCAAAAAATAATATCAACCCTAAAAATGTGTGCAGGTTAATTTTTAGCTACATATTTATATAAAACAATAGTTTCAGTTTCAGATAAAAATTATGTCGAATTATTTTTATTGAAACAATTTTATCCAGAGAGCTCCAAACTTCAAAATCAGCATCAGGGACACGGGACGGTAGATGAGTTTTCCATGTGTTTGGACCTCCAACATCGTCCAAAACTTATTTATCTCGTTAATATTGTTATGAAATCATGCAATGGGATGTTCCCAAGTATATGAAATAAAAAAACAACACAGAAAAGGGTATTAAATAAAAAAATATTATTCAGGGACATGAAAGTTAAAAGATTGTGAGAATGCCCCATATATATATATATATATACTATATTTTTTTTTTCTAAGACAAATAAATAATAATAAAATTTGTCCAGTCTCTACAGTGTTGCCAGATAGGGACTTTTTTGTGCTCAGATTGTTGATTGTTAACGCTTTTTTGAAATAGAAATACTTGCTCTATTTAAAAATAGATTAAAAATTCTGAAAAATAAGACGAATTATACTATTTAAAAAAAAAGTAGTGACAGTCAAATAATGTGAATTAAAATAGTCCCCAATTTGGCAACACTGAGCCTCAGCGACTTTTAATAAACCTGATTTTTTTCTGGTGACATTTTTTCTTTGTTTTTAAAAATAAAAGTTGCTAAAAACTGATTTTTTTAACAATCGATAAACCTGTATATTCTTGACAAAAACTAAGGTATGCAAGCGTGATACTGTACACTAATAAAAGAATGTTTTGCTCTATCTGTCTGCAATAGCTAGTGAACTCTACTGAACGTACAATTCTGAAAATTTGGTTAAATGTAGTCCAAGGTGATGGGCAGAATGAATTATTTTACTACCGAATGAATCATTCGGCATGCGCAAAAACATAGTTTCTAACCTTTGTATAAGAAGCAGTCAAATGACTACGAGACAGATGGATGAAATGTAGGTAAACAGTTGCCAAATGAAAGCGATACAGATGGAATAAAAGTAAGTATACTGGTTGTTATTTTATTAATTTTTAACTTAGCTTATATCCTCCGTCTGGCTGTGGGGGAACCCACTGCGCATAGATTTTCAAGTTGGGGAGACCGGGTCTAGTTGGCTACAGGAGTAAGTAGGGGCAGCCCTCATAAATATCCTGTTTGTGGATAGATTGCGCAACCAGTCACAGAGTACCTCTCTTCTTGCTTTTTACGATCCTCATTGTAGTTTTGCAGCGTTACCTACGTGCAGTGGACATTTATTACGATTTTTCTGTTTTTTGCACTCATAAGTAATTTTTTGTTGCTTCATTCTTTTTCTAATTTCTAATACTTATCTTAATAATTGCGATTTAACTTGTGCAGTTTTTCTTAGTGTATGATTAACTGTACCTATCCCATATGTGATTTACTTGGATTATTTACGCTTAGATGATTACGTGTCCCTTTTGTGAAGAAATTTATTATGGGGCTAGTAGGCGCATTGAACACGGGGCAAGTTGGCTCGGTGTTTCGTGTGTGCTGGTAGCTTGAAAAACAGCAAACAACAAGAAATCGGTTGAGATGCAAGAATTTGGGCACACGAGGCTTGCCCAAACGAAGACACTCGATTTTTTATTTGTGAGCCCCGTAATTCTGATGATGATATAGAGTAGGATAGAAGTTACTCAATGTTAATGTTTTATTCTTCATTTTTATGTCTTTATAATTTATAATTTACATTGTACGGGTATAACGCCTTTGTTTAAACTTACTGGTAATAGTGAATTTGATTTCGCTTAACTGCGTGTCTTATTTAAATTTTTATAAAGCGTGTGCCAACTTACCCCATAGGTATAGGCAACTTGCCCCGTGACGAGGTAGGTTGACGCACAATTTTCCTTTTATTTTAGGAATCCGCTAGACATAAACTACAAAAGCTACAAAGTCAAATCTCCGGGTATTTATAGCCCAATGCCTGTTCTTTAAAAGTACAGTTAAAATTTCATATAAAACAAAAAAATAATAAAAAATCAATTACTAAAAACTGCGCCTACTAGCCCCGGTCTCCCCTACTTCAAATGCTCTGTTAAGATGGCGTGCGCGGTACCGTGAATAATGCACAACATGAATCAAATGTCTTCCACCGTCCGCCGTCAGTCATATCTGACGCCAGCGTCCACAGCAATAATGACAGAAGTGGTAATGATAGGATGATCCAGCCCTTGGCGACTTCTGTCTTTCGTTGACACCCGACCTTCTCAAAATTGTTTATTACACTCAAACCACGCACAAGTGACATGCTGTTATCGCCATACACAGCAGACATTCGGGCATGAATTTCACATCCTGATACACTTTCCGCAGTCGTAAAACGCATTATACGTCACTGTTCCTCATTCCCGAACTCCATAGTTATCTCAGACGCACACACGACTCCCTCACCTCAATTTGAGTGCGTCTAATAGACAAATGGCACAGCTGTGATCGCTCGCGCCGTTTCTTTCTGATTCATTTTAGAGGTCACTACTATGGACGCACTTACCTGCGTTACCAAGTTCTGCGTCGTAGTCGTTATTTAGTCTATCTCGTTTTCATTTGACTGCCCTTATATATGTTATTAACAATAGAAAGCCCGTGAGCAGTCATATTGACTGCTACCAAATGAATGTATCTCTGGTCGAATTAGAATTAAAAAAAAAAAAAAATACAAGTTTACAAAGATACAAAGGAATAAAATTACTTAAATGGATAAGTTAGTAATTTAAAATAAAAATTCTGGTGTGATATTTTTCTCGTAAAATTCTCGGTATTTCTAGTATTAACCCTCTCGCTGCGCAACCCGAAGGTTTCTCGGGTAACGTAAAAGTAGCAAAATTTGCGCAACCCGATATTTCATCGGGGATGCATTTTTTCCGTCTAATTAACCCTCCTTTATCATTCCCACCAGTTACTTTTTATTGTAAATTTTGCTTTATCTAGTCGGAGCATTTTCCCGATTAAATCAGACGAAAATTTTTGTTTTCAAAATCCTGTGAAAAAAGAATAAAAATTCTTAAAAGATGTTCGTCACGAAGGAATTAAATGCGCAATTTTTGAAGCTATTTTGATAAAACAACTAGGCAGGTAGAGGATTAATCATATTTCATCAGAAATTTATTAGAAACATAATCTTCAAAAATTTTGAAGATAAAAAGAATTTTTGAATTTTTGCGGTTTTTTTTCAATTAATTCTAATTAAAAAAAAAAAAATCGATACCAAATACCTGAAAAAAAATGAATTAAAAGAAAACAAAAGTTGGAAGCAACTATTTTGTGCATGCCTGAATGATTCATTCGAATAGTAAAATCAATCATTCTTCCCATCACCAGTACAAAGCAGGTCCTGATGCACCTGAGATTCAGAATTTAACTTTTTTCAATAATTAGCCGAGATATCAATTAAAAATTCATTAAACGGCTCAATTAAAAAAAGAATTATTTCCCAAAATCGCAAACTGTATTATTCGTTCGAAAGATGGTCTTTAAGAAAGACAAACAAAGAAATCTAGACCTTGTCCCGTCTATAAAACTTTCAGCTTATTGGAACAGTTTTCTAAGACAGTATCGTTTTTCATTTTTAAAAAAAATAGGAGATAGAATCTTGTAGCCTTTGCGGCGTCGCTAGATTTGAAGATTGAGAATATAGATAACACAAGTTTTAAATTGAAATCGCAGACGACTGATTTTTCAATTTTTCATTTATCATTGAATATTAACCTTTAAATGCATAGTTATGCATATCTACATCACTTAAAATTAAGTTCTTAGCAACCACTAATTTATGTAGTAATATTAATCATGCAAAATTTACTAAAATATGCTACAAAATAAAAGTTAAAAATCTTTCTTAAAATTTCTGGTGTTAAATCTTTAATATAAGAATACAAAACGCAAAAAAGATTGAAGGAGCAGAAAATGTTGATGAAATTATGCAGATGGGTTTACTAATAACTAGAGAAAAGCGAAACTGTGATAGTATAACCCGTTGAGGGGCAAGCAATTACTGTTGCGTAATCATGAATTCCCACCGGAAATTTAGAAAAATAATTTTTCAAAATAAGGAAACGCTACTTTTCGACTTTTTTCCACCGAAGTCAGAAAATTAAATTCTCATAAATTTTTTCCGGTGCAAATCTTCATTAATCGTAGGTGGGATAGAATATATTCCACTGTCCCTCAAGGGGTTTAAGTGCAGCAGAATGCAGAGAAAGAAAATTCCTTATGCAAATCCATGATCATGGTGTACAATGATAAGGACATGAGTGCTGCAATTGCGATTTCACAGGAGTTCCCTTTTTTCACTGTCTGGTTCGTAAAATGCAATTATTCAAAGTTTGCTTTAAAATGGTGATTTGGAAATATATAAAAAAAAGGGGATTTGTTAGAATTCATGGCCCAAGGTGAAATCCGGACAAACACAAAGTAGGGCAACGGAATTTGTTGGAGTGATAAGGAGTATCATTTAAAGTAGGGATGCACAACCTGTGGCCCGCCATGGGTTAACATGTGGCCCGCGATTACAATTTATATAATTTCTTCGTTTTTTTACACAATTTCGTCACTTTATAACTGGAAAAATTCCAATTTTTTGTCCAAATGTCGCAGGAAAAAATCGCGAATTTCGTCATTTTTCCCCGGGAAGAAATTGCAAATTTCATCAGAGCCAATTAAGTATCGGAAATTTCTTTGATCGAGTTCGGAAAAATCGCGAAATTTATCGATGAATCGCAGAAAAATCTCAAATTTTGTTGATCAACTGGTGAAAAATCTCGAGTTTTGTCAGTTTATCGCGAGAAAAAAAATCGCAAATTTCGACAATTCGCCGCTGAAAAAATTGCAAATTTCGTCAGAGTCAGTTAAAAATCGTGAATTTCGTTGATCGGACGCTTTAAAAATCGCGAATTTTGTCGATTATGTAATGCTTGATCGGTTGCTGAAAAATTGCGAGTTTTGTTAGTTGATCGTGAGAAAAAAATCGAAATTTTGTCAATTTGCCGCGGGAAAAATTAAAAATTTCGTCAGAGTCAGTTAAGAATCCCAAATTTCATTTATCGGGAGCGGAAAATTTTCGAATTTTGTCGACTCGGCGCGGAAAAGTCTCAAATTTCTTTAATCTGGCACAGAAAAATCGCAAATTTTGCCGATGAGGTACGGAAAAATTGCAAATTTTGTTGACCGGCTGCGTAAAAATCGTGAGTTTAGTCAGTTTATCGCGAGAAAAAATGTCGAATTTCATCAATTTGGCCCGTAAAAATTACAAATTTCTTCAGTCAGTTAAAAATCGCGAATTTTGTCGAGGAGCTGCAGAAAAATTGCAAACTTTCGTGATCGGCTACGAAAAAATCTCGAGTTTCGTCAGCTTATTGTGAGAAAAAGTCGCAAATTTCGTCAATTCGCCGCGGGAAAAATTACAAATTTCATCAGAGTCAGTTAACAATCACGAATTTTGTTAATCGGGCACAGTAAAATCGCGAATTTTGTCGATGAGGTACAAAAATTGCAAATTTCCTTGATCAACTGGGGAAAAATCGCGATTTTGTCAATCTGCCGCGGACAAAAATCACGAACTTTGACAATTGATAGAAAAAATTACGAATTTTGTGAATTGGTCGCAAAAATATTGCGAAATTTGTCAATCGCTCGTGAAAAAAAATCGTGACTTTTCCCAAAATATTCGCGAATTTCGTGAATAGCTCATGGAAAAAATTACAAAATTTGTGTGTCGGTCCCAAAAAATATCATGAAATAGAAATCCATTGGTCGCAGGAAAAAATCGCAAATTTCATCGATTGTGCACGTAAAAGAAATCGCGATTTTCTCCAATTTATTGAGCGAAAAAAACGCAAATTACATCAATGTATATCAGGAAAAAACTGCGTTTCGTCGATTGGTCATTGGAAAAAAATTGCAAATATTGTCAATCTGTCACGTAAAATATCACAAAATTCGCCAATCACTCATGAAAAAAAAAATCGAGAATTTTGTCAATCGTTCATGGAATAAACTTGCAAATTTCGAAGATCGATCGTAGAACAAAAAAGTCGCGAAATAATTCGATCGGGGGCAAAAAAAATCGCAATTTTCGTTGATCCATTGTCGTAAAAAAAATCGCGAAATTTGAAAATTTATGGCTGAAAAAAAATCACGAATTGCGCCAATTTATCGCAGGTATCGTAGATTGGTTGTTTGAAAAGATTACAAATTTTGCCAATCGGCAATGGAAAATTACCGCGAAATCTGTCAATCGGTCGTTGTTAAAAAATCGCGCATTTCGTCAATCAGTCGCACTTGATTGACAAAAGATAAAAAAAAAAAAAAAAAAAAAAAAAAACGAGTTTTGCTAATAGTCCGCAGAAAAATAACATAATTAGTCCATCATGCCTTGTTATTTCAAAAATAAGTTTCCTTTTATTTTAAATGAAGTTATTCTTCAATATATATATATATATATATATATTTATAATTTTCAATAACGTTCAATTATTTAGAAATTTTGTGTAATTTTTTTTCATTAAGTTACCATTTGTCAAGAAGGAACCGTTAGTCTTCATAAAGTGTTGAATGGTTATTCATACAGATGCGAAGAAGCCCTGCATTCCTTCATACAATTATTTATTTCCGTTTGTTTATTTTTATTAGAGACAAAAAATAATTATTCATCAAGAATAAAGGACTCATTAACCTCCCCCGCTACTTCCCCGATATAGAATTTTCTCTGTGATACTGATGTGGCCCTCGACAACCCAAACATTTCTGTAAGTGGCCCTTCTCTTAAAAAGTTTGTGCACCCCTAATTTAAAGGGTATGGAATCTATTCCGAGAAACAGGGAATATTAGATGTCGGTCAATACAAGGTCGCAAACGAGCTACCACAGTAAAAAACGACTTGCATCTGATTTTAATGGCTCATCAAAACAGAACAAATGCAAATCAACTGCAATGACAGTTTTGTGTCAAGAGGGTGTCAAGCTAAATACTCCAAAATAAGCTCATCAGGTTGACCTCTATGATAGCTGCCACCTTTTACGCTTTATTGTTAAAAATCAGTATAGATGGACATACGCAGGACCCGTTTACCAGAGGGGCAAAGTTCCACCTGTAAATTTATCTGCCGTAAACCAGTACATTCTCCTAACGTAGCTGCATATTATCCGGAATGACCCAAAAATACAGGGCTGCCAGAAGCGACTATTTTTTAATTCTCTCTTGCACCATTATTTAAAAAAAAATTTCGCACACACTTTGACAACATCTGCGAGAGCAATATAATACAAAATTTATTTTCTTAACATTGGAGCGCATAGAGCATAAAAATAGTCGCCTGTGGCAGCCCTGAAGGTATCAAACGAAATACTCTGATCTATTATCTAGCCTTACAGAGCCGTCAAACGCGATTAATTTCTTTTAATGCATAATAGTATGAGACTCATACAGTATGACTTATCGCTAACAGGGTTGATGCGCAAACAATGCACCGTATAGTGTGGCCAACACGTTCTCCGGGCTTATATCTAATCGAGCATGTCTGGGACATACACGCCCTGATTACCAACAGGACACACTTATACCAATAATTTTAACCCTTTGAACTCTGGGGGTGAATTTCTTTAAAATGCCCAAATGTCACATTGGCACCAGTATTTTGCAAACAAAAGATTCGCCTTATATTATGCACGAAAAAATGCATTGATCTATTTTCAAGTAAATTTGGTTGAATATTCCGGTGCCGATGCGATATATGAAGATTAAAATTAAGTAGGAAGAAATTCACCCATCGGAGCTCAAAGGGAAGAAACGTTCACCTTATCCAAACGACGTATTCGTGCAAAATTTCTGCCTTGAATGAGGCAAAATTTTCTGCTTCTTATTACTGGTGAGAATGTATCCCGTTAGTAATCAGGTGCTGGGGACATATTCCGGTGATGTATTGCAGCGATTCCAATGCCTACGTCAAACGTCTAGGACTGGCATTTATTAATGGAACAGAATGCCCCAATGTCTTATCAACAAACTCATCGCATCAATTTAAAATAGCTATGCAAAAGTCTCAGCTGTCACAATGTTTAAATTCCTTCATTTTACTCAAAGAACACTTTTTGTCACTCATAAATTGTCCAAATTGGCGCCGAATCGTTCGGAGTTTTCGTGGTTTTCTTCGAGACATGGATTTCCATGCGTAAATACGGATTTGGTTCCCTTAGAAAGACCCCCACGAAGGGCACTCCCCCCTCGGACCTATATCCCTAGTGTAGATAATCGGCCGTCAAAAATCAACAAACCAACTAACCAAATTGGCGCCTTGGGGCGTGTTTTCCTGTTCGTCACATCCTTTTAAAAAATTAAAATTTCCATTCATGATGTTTTGGCGCCTTATCTTCGATCTTATGTTTTATTATGCGCGTATTTCTCATTTTATCCACATACATGGCTGTCTCGCATTATTTTCTCCTCTTTTTTATCCTTGCTCCTATATTTTTCTAGAAAAGTATTATTTCATTGTTCAAAATTTACACTTTCGAAAGATCATTCTTAACGAAGACAGAGCGAAAAAACTAAAATTTGTTCCGACTTTACGAGTTTCAACGTATATAGGAATCTATCTAAAAAAAGATTGAATCTCTCATATTGAAATCTAAAACTTCTCGTACTTAAAAAAGAAAACTTTCTAAAACTATCGAATGAACGATAACACGGGAAATTAATTCTACTAAAGTTCATTGAATTTCTAGATAATAAATTTTCGTAGTTCTTTCGACGCTTAGTAAAAGTACCAATGATAAATCTGTTCAGGTAATTAATTATGAATCTTAGAATTGTCCGTGAAGATATATAGTGGTAAATCTACCAATAGTGCTGGTTTTTTAAATGACATTATTTTCTTATAGAAAAAGTTTGCTTCATTTAATCGGAGAATTCTGAGATTAAACAAAGCATCTGTCGGAAAATACGGATTTTCAAAACAATGGAAACTTAGTAGCTCTGTAGTTGCTGTAGGAGATTCGATAAAAAATTAATTATTCAGATCTGCGTAAATTGAAAATTCATTAAAATATTCTTAGCGTACAATTCTTGTAGCTGTATTTTATAAAAACGATTTAATGCTCCATCTGAAAAATTCAAAATGGTGACTGAATATCTCTAATTCCAATAGAGGCAGAAAAAATAACTTTTACAGAACCGTAATATGTATCTTATATTTCTGTGTCAACAATTTAAACATTAAAAAAGTTTCCTTTAACCCTTTCGAGGGCGGTGCCCTTAAAAAAGGCCACCTAATTTTAATTCCAAAACTGGCAAGCAGTACCAAGAATATTTAATTAAAATTTTCCTTTTATCATGTACGTGAAAATAAGAAAGTTCGTATTTTCTAATAAATTCGTTTATAAATTCTGGTGTCAGTCCATTATTTCATTAGTTTATAAACAGAATTACTCCGCGCCGGAAAGGGTTAAGGGGCAAGGATTTGTGTTTCTGTAATGTCGAATTCATACCGGAATCTGCGAATGATTTGTTGCAAAATAAGGAAAAGCAATTTTACAACTTTTTCCAACAAAGTTAGAAAAGTAAAATTTGATAATTTTTTTTCTGATGCGAATCTTCATTAATCGTAGGTGGGACAAAATATATCCCACCGCCCCTCAAGGGGTTAATAAGGACAAGTAAAGATTAATAAAGTCAGTCCTGTCTCAGCTAATTTCAGTTTATTGGAAAAGTTTTCTCGTTCATTCTTAAAAACAATAGATCAAGTCTTTCATATCAAAAAATGAAATTTATAGCAATAGATTAACGTATATTTAACATAACTTAGAATGCGTAAAGAAGGTAAAAGGAAATATACGGAGATCGCAATCAATCTACTTATTGAAAATCAGATTTTACTGTATATTTTGTAGCAACATGCCATGAAGGTTGTTTCTATCGAGTATCATATATATAACATAATCTAGAATGCGTAATGCCACTGCCATCGAAATACTCAACGCCAGAGGACACAAGTGTGACGTCATCACTACTCGACCGACTTCTCACTAGCGTTGCAATTCACACCGGAAAATTTTGAATAGCTATTTTATTTTACTTTATTCGTGGAATATCTATCATCTTTTAAAACAATAATAACTGTTGAAACTTATTGGTGAGAATTCGGAATCCCTAAACAAAAATTCAGCCAGATACAGAATGCCATAGTTTTGCCACAACAGCGTTTGTTAATTCCAACACTAGTGAGAAGTCGGTCGAGTAGTGATGACGTCCTCGTGTTCTTTGGCATTGGGTATTTCAATGGCAGCTGTAAAGGAGATTATATTCCGTATAAATTTCTTCCAGTCAGTCTGCTTTTTGCAAATCAGTTTTTACAAACAATTTCTTTCATTTTAACAGGGTTCGTACGGGTGCTTGAATTTCATGAATAAGAAATTCTTCGGTACCAGTATTTTCTTATGGAAAATCTCTCCTGAAATAAGGCGAAATTTCGTCTGTTTAAACTAGATTTTTTTTCTATAAAAAGATTCTGATATTGGGCATTGAAAATAACGGTATCCGTTCGAACCCTGTTTAACCCTTAAATGCCTGGTGTTGCTTTTCAGCAACATACCCAATTTAGGCTCTAAAATACTATTATAATAATATTGAAGCTATAATGCCTAATGCTACCGATAAAATACATTCTGAAAATATTATTAAATCGATTTTCAACTTGAAGTTGGCAACACTTGTGCTGTTTAAGAATAAAGATAGATTTATTTTTTCAATTGTTGCTACTTGTTTTTTTTTTTGTTGTTTTGTTTGGAAACTTGCGAAATACCCTATTTTGTTCTGCAGTGAGCAAGTAAAATTTATTTCTTTTTATAGTTCTTAAAATTCTTGTGTGTTTAATGTTATAGAATTTCATCAAGGAAAATTATTTTTTCAATTAAACACCAGTATTGCCGATTAGTAACAAACTGTTTTTTAGCCCTAAAGCATACTTAAAACTAAATATGATTTTTTAAAGTATTTTTCAGATGATTTATTTAAAAAATGAAAACCGAAAAACATTATTACAATGATTTTTGAAAAATCAGGCATTTAAGGGTTAAGTTTCTCTTGTAAATTTTGTAGAAATCTACCACGGAGGTTATTTCTATTGCAAATGCTGTACTTCTTGCTGTTCATTAAGCGGACCTTGTAATTAAGGGTTCAATAAATCTACTACGAAATTTTTTTCGGAAAATCTGGTATTCAAGAAATGGACGAGCGCGAGCTCAAAATAAATTTATTTTAATCGCAGAAAGATGTTTGTCTGCGTGCTTATATGTGTGTTGGAGATATCTAAGGAAAACTATTAGGCGTGGAGGTTTACAAATTTGGATCAGGATAGCCGAAAGTCCGAATGCACCCGTGGTTCCGATTTTTTATTTTTTCCAAATCACCCTAAACACAGAACATGGCATATAGGGCTCGTACATTTCAGGGAACTTTTCAGGATAAATATCAGTAATTATTTATAGAATAATAGATCTAAGTTAAACGCGCCAAATCTCATTTGAGGAGAGATTTTCTATTAGAAAATACTGGTATCGAGGAATTTCATGTTCTGGAAATTTCAGGACCGGTACCACCCCTGTGAATATTAATTAAATCTCTCTTTGAACGCAATAAAAGTCTGCGATGAAAAAATTGCCTGTATAGTAAGTGGTATTTTTTATATATTTTTTGGATTCTGATTACTAGAAAAATAATGAAAAAATTCCGTCACGTTCAGCTTCATCACAAATCGCAATCTATTTTTTATAAATTTAGTGTATTTCGGACCAAAAATTATTATTTATAAGAGTTTGATAAATAAATTTATGGGCTTAAAATAGTAAATTGGGGCATTAAACTAATGAAAAAAAAAGAAGAAACTATTTCACTACAGAATATTTCTCTTAATTGGTAAACTGCCTATTAAATACAACATTCAAAACAGAGGAAACCAGTCGAAATCGGATCTCTCCTGCTTGCAGGTGTCTGCTCGCCACCCCTTCTTCACACCCCTTTTCACTGACCTTATCTCTACTCCTGAATCAGTGTCTTTCTTTACTCTGTGCTATACACATGTGTTTTTATTCCGACCTGTGAGTTATGAGTTATAATAGTAATTCTTACTTCTAGTTTTTACTGCATTACAGAACATGGCTTTCAGAGGATGTGCTAATTTCACCGAATTGCTTTTGCTATATTTGTGGTAACTATACAGTGAAAAAACAACAAAGAAGCATTTCTGATTTTTAAAAAAGTGTATTTCGCTTATTTTGGCATGAAATTGGCCGATCAAGACAAGCCTTTGGTTCCACACAAAATTTGTCATATTTGTGTAGAGGAATGCAATGGTTTCAAGGTAAAAAGCAATCTTTACGGTTTGGTATACCAATCGTTTGGAGAGAACCTAAAAATCACAGTAATGATTGCTATTTTAGTATTTGTAATGTGAAAGGTTTCAATTTAAAGAACAAAAAGGAAATATTTTATCCTGACATTCCGCTTGGCATACGTCCTGTCCCTCATGGACCTGGTAAAGAAAAAAAATTGTTGATCCAATAAAAGTGCTACTTCCACAGCTTCATATAAAATAGGTCTTATGAAACAATTTGTCAAGGCTTTAGCAAAAGAAGGTGATGATTCAAATACCTTTGTGAGCAGTTCCCGGGTTTATCCAAAGCATAACTGAAGGAAGGTGTGTTTGTAAGACCAGACATCAGAAAAATGATGAAAGATGAAAATTTTGAGAATAAAATGATAACAAACGACAGAAAAGCCTGGAATTTTTTCTAAGCAGTTATTACTACCTTTCTTCGCAACAAAAAGGACCCAAAACTGCAAATCCATCGTAGAAGAGATGGTAAAAAATTTCAAGATTTTATGGTGTAATATGAGCTTAAAAGTTCATTTTCACGATTCACACATACACTATTTTCCTGAAAATTTTGGTGCAGTTAGTTAGGAACAAGGTAAAAATTTCATCAGGATATAAAGGAAATGGAGAGGCGATATCAAGGCAAATGGAATGTCAGCATGATAGCCGACTACAGCTGGTTGCTACAAAGGGACTATCCGGGCAAAGTTCACAATAAGAAAAGTGGCAAATAAACGTTTGATGTAGAGAAAAACATTACTCTAAGGACTTGTAACCCTCTACATATACTTAGCTATTACTTGAACGCAAATATAAGTATAATTTATATGGATTTATAAATAAATGAAATTTAAATGAAATGTTAAATTTCGTGATTTCAGCATTTTCTTTAAAAATATGCAATCATTTTGTGAAAAATCCTTACATGATAGCAAAATATGGATTTCATTTTCGGAATCAGCAATAATAATAATAATAATAATAATAATAATAATAATAATAATAATAATAATTAGTTATCAAAATTAATGCAATTTTCAAAAAGTATTTTTTTGCAGGTCTGTGAATTAATGTTTCATTTTTCCCATCGAAGTTGGTTCCAACCATAGTTGCCAAACATCGTATTTTTTTAATGAACTACTTCCAGGAATTTTGTAAAAAAAATATTGATATTTAATATTTTATTCTTCTATGTATGCATAGCTGCCAACATCTTACGCTTTTTCAGACCACAAAAATTTTATAATAAATTTTATCTTTTTAAATCGCCGTTATCTGCCTATTAAATAAGGCAAAATTTTCTATTAAATTTTTGTGGTCTGAAAAAGCGGAAGAGTTGGCAGCTATGTGTATGTATATTTGTGTTATGTATACACATAGTAGAACTTCCCTTTATCCACTGACGGTACTTATAAGTACAATTAAAATAACTTGTTATAAAATTCATTTAATATATCAGTTAGTTGTATTGCAGTTTAAAATGAGTTATAGATAAATTATTTTATCTTGTTTCGAAAGCATTATTGGTTACACAAAACAAAAATACTTTTAAAAAGATAATTTATTTTGTCTTTGCATCTTTCTTGGCGTTGGGAGGGGGGGGGGATTTTTCAATTCGGAAATTTTTCTATATTTCTATTGTAAGAACATTATATTTCTACATTTCCCAATTCTACAAAACAGTAAGAAAAATATTTAAAATAAAATATTTGAGTGGGGTTATAAATATTGTACAAAATCTCTATAAATTCAAATTTAATTATTCCTTCGAAATCCTTCAATCCTACTAAAATCCTTCTAAAATTTATTAAGTGATTATGTAAATCTTCTAATGTAGTTTAAACAATTCACGAAAAATGCTTTAGAAGATAAAATTTTCATGAATTCATAATTCAGAACATAACGGGTTAAAGAAGTCCCCATTAAACAAAATTTTCTGCTGAAGCTTGACTTTGAACACCATTAACATGTAAATTAATCTCTATATTACGAAAAATATATTCTATATAACGACGTTTATTCCACTTTCGTGCATGTACAACATTCAAACAGTGAGTTTGCGGTTGCGATGGATGGATGAATTTATTTAAGAGGATTGTGTGAAAATTATATTATTTATTTATTTATTCATTTGCATTCAAAAGAAGAAATGCTAAAAGCCTTCGATATAATAAGAAGGAGATTCCAGTGTCCCGAAAATATTTCAGATGAATTATTCAGATACTTGGAAAAGTTCAAATAATTTTATGAACAGTGTATTTTTCATAAGAAACCTCTACAATATAATATTACTGACTTTTTTTAAATTAAGGATTTGGAATACTAAAAAAAACAATAGAAAAGGCTTTTGATTACCTCTCTTTATTGTGTTTTTTTTTTTCGATATTATTCTAATTAAATTTTTCTCATAAATGGGTTTATTGATTCCTTAAAAAACTTACTTCCCGAGTTAAAAAAAACATTTTCCAAATATTTCCATTTTATGTGTATTTTTCATTTTGTGCATGTGTATTTTATATTAATTTCATGAATTTGAGTTGATTTCTATTTAACGACTTTTTTTCTTAACGAAATATGGAAGTTTCTCTGTATGTGTGTATGTACGCCCGACGTATAGAATTAAATCTTACCTATTCAGAGCTAGCTGAAGTTGAAACTATTCAGCAGAAAAGTATGAAATTCGGTAAGTATATAAATGGAGAGATACGAAAGGCATGTGTCAACCACATTTTTCGACACGGGGGGCAAGATTTTGAAAAAAAAAACTACTCAATAGATCATCTTGATTTTTTTAAATTAAAGCTTATTTAATTGTTTTTGATATAAATTAAAGCTCTTACTAAAATGATTAAGAAAAGGTTATAAGAAATACAAAGGAATTTTTTTTAACGAAAAAAAAAATTAACATTTTTTTTTTTTTTTTTTAAATCAGCCATTACATTACTTTTTTTTAAATAAATTTCTGGGCTCCTTTAATTTAACTAGAAGCTATACTCACGAAGTTTACGAAAAAAATATTTATTTTTGTGTTTCAGATAATTCTACAAGGCGCTATTTGCCCAACGTCCAGAGGAAATATTCCAAAGCAGTTGAACATATTTGTTTATAACTTAGAGTAGAAGTAACAAAATCTAATTAAAAAAAATTAGTGTATACCTTAAGATATGTACAATAAACTGTTAAAATTTCAAAAAAATCAATCATGCAGTTTTGTTACAAAAAAAAAAAAAAAAAATCATAAAAAAGTGTTGTTTTTTGGCCTTCTAATGTAGAAGGTCCCCTTAGCCCTTTCAGGGGCAAAGCACTTCCATTGCTAAGGTGTTGAAATAAACGAATGGCACCGTAATTTACGAACAGATTTATTTGGAAGTAAGAAAAAGGCTAAATTTCACATACGCAATAAATGAAAAATATTTTATCAAAATTCTGGTGTGACTGTGGCATTTGGGAATTAAAATTAAGTGGTTTCATAAAAGTACCACCGCCCTTAAAAGGGTTAACTTATCAATGTTACTACAAAACATACAATATTACATAATTAGATTTTATATGCTACATTATTACATTTTATACAGTAATTTATATAAATTTCTGAAAAAAAAATTTTTATCTTTCATTTAACGAAAGATTTATTTTTAAAGGTTCTTTTCCAGTTACTCATAAAAAATGTACTTTTATGATGTAGTTGAAATTATTTATCTTTCGTAATATTGCCAAGCATTTTTCATTCAAAAGGATTTAAAACCTTTTTTTTTTTTTTTTTTCGAGTTACACTTAGATATTTTAAGACAATATGGACTACTTTATGTTTTGGAATGTATCACTTATACTTCTACATATTTGAATCGCTATTAAAATTAAAAGAAAGCACTTGAAGTTCAAAAACTGGGATCAAATCTCCAAGGGCTTACTTAGATTCAAAAGGAACTCTTTTATGACTGCCAGATTGTCTATAATTTTTGCAGGATCCTATTAAATAGATACTTTAAAAAGTATATTCGACTTTTTTTTTTTTTTTTACGCTCCAGGCATGAATTTCTGAGATGAAATAAAATCTCTCTCTCTCTTTTTTTTTTTTTTTTTTTTTTTTTTAAATATATAAATGATTCTTTTTTTTTAAATAGTGTTTTGCATTTTAATATTAGAAAGAAACTGACATATTATGAACATATATATTTTGGGGGGTATTTTCAAACATCCTCAATTCAAAGGAGAAAAGTCTAAAATAGTTTCTTTGAAACTAAATTTAATTATTGTAAGGCAATACTGACTATTTCAAGTTTCCATTTAACGAACGGCTTACTTTTAAATATTGTTTCCCACTTCCTCATAATAAATGTAGTTTTTAGAAATGATTTTTTTTTGTTTATGATATTGCCAACCATTTTTCATTCAAAGGATTTAAAAGTTTTTTTTTTTTTTACTTGACTTTTTTGTCAGTTGATTTATGTATTTTAAGAAAATATTGGTTAATTTATGTTTCGCAATGTATTACTCATCTCTCTATGTACTTGAATCACTATTAAAAATAAAAGAAATATCTTGAAATTCAAAAACTGGGATTAAAAGTTGAAAGGATTACTTAGATTCAATGGAAAATCTTTTAATATTACCAGATTGTCTATTATTTTTTCAGGATTGAATAGATATTTAAAAAATACATATTCGACTTTATTTTCTTTACGCTCCAGATATTATAAATTTCTGAAAAGAAATAAAATCTATTTTTTAGGGTTCCGTACTTAAAAAGTAAAAACGGAATCATTATAAGATCACAAGTGTCTGTCTGTCCGTCTATTGGAACCGTTTTTTCTCGTAAACTATGGAACGTGGAAAGTTAAAATTTGTCAGAAGTAATGAAGGCTATTGACCCACATATTTTTTTTTTTTAATTTTATTATTAACCATTCACAAATGTATGTAGGAAAAGTATTGGTGGGATAATTGAGTTCTTTGAAAATAAAAATCTAGAATCAAATCTTCAAGGGATTACTTAGATTCAATCCGAAGTCTTTTATTACTGCCAGATTGTCTATTAATTTTGCAGGATCCTATTAACCCTTTCCTGCACAGTGTGCCCGGGTCGGGATACCTAATATTAATTCCAAACTTACGAACGACACCAAGAATATTTTAGTAGAATTTTGCTTTTAAAATGAATTGTTAAAGTAACTGGTTTCTAATTTATATAAAAAGTCGCTATAAAATTCCGGTGTCAGTCAATCATTTCATCATTTTGCAACAAAAATTGCCCGTGCCGGAAAGTGTTAAACAAACATTTAAAAAAATAAATTCGACTTTATTTTCTTCACGCTCCAGATATACATTTCTGAAACAACAACAAAAAAAATTTAGGGTTCCGTACTTAAAAAGTAAAAATGGATCCATTACAAGATCACAAGTGTGTTTGTCTGTCTATCACATCCGTTTTACTCGTAAACTATGGAACGCGGAAATTTCAAATTTGGCCGAAGTAATGAAAGCTATTAACCCACAATTTTTTATGTTATTAACAATTCGCAAATATATTTCGAAAAAAATGTAGGTCGGCTAATTCAGTTACTTGAAAATAAAAATCTATTTTCTGGTGTGATTGTGGCATTTGGGAATTAAAATTAAGTGGTTTAATAAACGTACCACCGCCCTTGAAATGGTTAACTTATCAATGTTATTACAAAACATACAATATTACATAATTACATTTAATATGTTACATTATTACATTTTATACAATATATTTTATAAATTTCTGAAAAAAAAATATTTCTTTCATTTAACGAACGATTTATTTTTTAAAGACAGTTTTTACATGGTTGTATTTAGCTTATACGAAATTTTGAAAATTTTGACAATATAATCACCTAAAATATATATTTTTTTGAACAATAAAAAATAAATTTTAGCTTCAGTTTATACAGACTAACATGAAACATATCCCAGCAAAGAGGAAATTGCTGGCCAGCAGCAAGATGGGTGCTGTCAATGATGGAGAAGTGCTAGCTAATGGTCTACCACTGCATGACCACTTCTGGACAGCTTCAGTGAACTTTGCTGTTGGAAATCATCTAAAATTCTGATCGGCCTCCGTTTTATCTCACGCGCTGACCCACCACACCATAGAAGTGCACGAAATTTTGCAGTGTTATTGCTGGGAAACCTTGCGTTTGGTGGCATTCGGAATCTAGAATACTTCAGTATTGCGGAATTCATCGAAATCCAGCAGCACATACACTGGATGATGGTCTATTGCTTTATAAACACTGCTGGGTGGATGTCTGCTCGTAGTGAAAAGGAGTTGTCTGATGGTTTACCACTGTATAAACACTACAGGATAAGTGATGGTGATGGATTAAACCCTTACGAAAATATTTAATAAAGCTGAATAGAACTCTATAGAATTCTTTACATGTTCTATAGTAGCCTTTTTTAGAATACTGTTTCTATAGAGCTTTGAAGAGTTCTATAGGATACTTTTTCTAAAGAAAATGTTTTATGGAATTCGCTAGAATTTTCTTTACGGTTTTCTTCGGATTCTGGTTTTTCTAATTTACACAGTTGAGAATCAATCAGCGTATATATATATATATAGGATTTCTATACAATACAGTAATTTCTATACAATACAATAATTTCTATACAAGTTTAATGATTGGGAACTCAAATCACAAAAGAAACAATCTTGAAATAGTGTAACGAGAGCTTGAAAACTACAAGCGGTCGTAGAATACGCTGAAAGTACTTGTTCACGTCCAATCACCGGAACCAATCAGCACGGAGCTTGGTTAATACTTGGGATGGTCACCACATGGAAACCGCTGCAAGTTCAAATATTTTTACAGATATTTCTATTATAAACACTTCTACAGATATTCCTATAGCTTTTGGTGAAACTAGCTTACAGAAAAACGGGCCATAATTCTATAATATTCTATAATGCTTTTCTATAATTTTTTTTTATAAAATTCTCTAAGAAATTTTTGTAAGGGAAAGGGCTGGCCCAGCAAAGGAATAGCAGTAGGATAGGTGCTAGCACTGCATGAAAAGCGTTGGATTGAAGTAATGTGATGGCATACCAATGCTGGCCTGCAGTTGGCCATCACTGATGGGCCAGCTGCATTCCGCACGGACAAATTTGTACTGTTTAATTAATGGTACCATTGCACATTACCGCTGATGGCAGTGCCGGCTGTTATCTTTTTTCCAGTTGATGGCCACTGTTTCTTTCTTTGCTGGGATGTTTTGAAAATTTCATGAAATCATATTGATAAGTTTTTGATATATCTGCGCGTTATGCCCAACAACGACATTTGGAGAAAAATGACTTCAAAGTTTCGGAAACGCCGCTTCAGCTATTGAGCGGATATAATTGTAAAAGTCATAACTTCTGCTCTAATGGGAGTTTCAAGGAAACAATTATATCGAAATGTTCAGAAAATATAGGAGTTTAACATCTAAAATAATTAAAATTTTGAAACTTTTGAAGCTTTAAGAGTCCTGAGACCCGTTAAGCATTCGGGCAAGCACTAGCAGAAGCTGAAATTAATCCTTTGTATCCCTGCGTTGCATATCTGCTAACCAGGGGCGTAGCTACAAATACTTTTTCGGGGGAAGAGGATTACAAAAATTTCCCAACTTATAACTCAAAAATTTCCCAACTTGAAACAAATTTCTTTATTTTCCAACTGAAATGATATGTGCAATGTGTGTTTATGATAATGATACTTATATGTAAAAAATCCTTTCCAAAGAAAAATACTGAAACTAAAAACATAAAAACACAGGTGTTGGTTTGTTTAATGAAAGCTTAAATACATCTGTTTCATTTAAATAATTAAAATAAAAACTAGATTAAAAACTATTTTCCCATCTTGGAAACATTGAGCATGAAAATAATAAGATACCCATTTGCTAAATGAATAGTTAAGGAAGCGATTTTAAACAATACAGTAAATGTAAGATTTAACCCCTTAACGCTGGAATTAAATTACAGTTTAAAAATTCAAATTGCTTATTGGCACCACTTTTATGAAAAAGAAATATTCACCTTATTTAATGACAGGAAAAACGATACTAAGATATAGCCAATTTCATTATTTTATAAATCTGGTGGGAATCAAACAATCTGAGTAAAAGACACAGCCCGAGAATATGACGGGAGCGAGAATTAAGGGTTTAAACCTAGAAAAATTGCATATATATAGAAAAAACCAGCATTAGTTTAAGATTTGCAAATTTTTTGTCTTTTGTTACATACGAGCCATAACCGCACTTCATATGAAAATACCGACACGTTCTCTAACCCCTTCGGGACGGGAGCCTTTTACGAAATGTTTATTACTTTGCTACCGGTTTTAAAAAACAGAAGTTTGTGCCTATTCAAGTCGGGAAAATGCTCGGATTAAATAAGGCAAATTTTACAGTAAAATTTTACTGGTGAGGATAAACGAGGATCCTTAGGCCTATTTCCGGCACGTATACGTGTCGCTCGTCCCCAAGGGGTTAAGAAAGGAAGAAAGACTTGGAAGAAATAAAGGGAATAGATTAGAGGCACTGTTGATGGAAAACCGTAGGGAAATTCAGGTCTGCTAGATGTATGTTATTTTCGTATCACAGAGAAACACAATGATAAATTGAATCTGGCTGCTTTTTGTACTTCTTTTGATAATTTAACTTGTTTACTGTTACAGAACTCAGAAAGGCAGTTGGTAAAACAATAAAAATTTCATACTTTTTTACTATTATTAAAAAAAAAAAGAAAAAGGTACTTCAAAAATCTAGAATTTCCCAACTCTAAGCTCAAATTTCCCAAGTTCACAAGGAGGGTGACCCCCCCCCCCCATAACCCCCCATCGCGACGCCTCTGCTGCTAACATACATAAAAGTCAATTTTACTTACACAGCGGGCTTTAAAAAACGATTTTATTTTTTGTTGCTATCTCTCAACACAGCAGTCAATCTAAATTATTCATAATGTTTTCCATAGATAGCGTTACTAAATTAATTTTTCATACAAAATTTTTAGTTATCATTTGAGAAGTTTTGCATCGTTATTTCTAAAATGATATTCTTGAAATTTGCAAAATTAAAAAAGTCAGAGACGTCCAAATATAGATTTTTACAAAGGAAAATTCGTATACTTTATACTTTTGTATAAGGAAATTGACAATATTTACCAGAAATGTGTAATTTTTTGTTCATTGCAGATATGAATGTAGTAACTTTACTCAATAATTTTTAATTTTTATATTCTAAAATTTTTTTATTATTTTTTACATGCTTAAAATAATGTATTCTAACATATGATTTTTGAAATCGGAGTTGTTGATCCACAAAGGGTTAAAATTGCGGATAAATCAACTTAATCAATCCCCCCATATCTTCTACGTCTTGAATCTTAAGGTTTTACACTTTTATGTCCGCTTTTGCAGATGCATGCGTAATTAACAGTATAATATATATATATATATATATATATATACCGGGTGTCCCAAAAATGACTAATGGATTTTAAAATTCATTAACTACGGTGACAGATATTAAAAAAATTCTTGCAGGAGTGTTATGTAAGATGTCAGGAGTTTTTATGCTGCGATTCTCAGTTTTAGTTACAAATAGAATCGATAGATGGCGTTGCAAGCAATAACCGCTAAATTCAGGCTTAATTTTTCGGTCACTCTCTTCTTCCATGCGAAAAAAGGAGATTAAATTGTATTGAATGGATCACGAAGTACCAAAAAACGGGTCTGGACTTAGCGCCTATTGCTCTCAGCGCCATCTATTGCTTGAAATTCAAACTAAAATCAAGAATCACAGTAAAAAACTCCTGACATCATAGATAACACACCTGCAAGAATTTTTTTAATGTCTTTCACCGTTTGCAAGTTATAGAATTTTAAAATTCATCAGTCATTTTTGCGACACCCAGTATATATATATATATATATATGTATACATATAAGCAATGGATAGGTAATATATATATATATATATATTGCCTATCCTGGGAAATAAAGTGTTTTTGATTTTTATCACTTTTCTTGCAGGTGAACTGTATCTCGTACTTCTTTCATGCAGTGTTTGTTGCCAGAAGGATACTTTTTTCAAATCATACTTCCTGACTGCCAGCACTTTTTTTAAATGGTAAAATTACCCTTGTTTTCGCCTTAATTAATATGTCATTAAATAAGGCAAATTTTACAATTTCAAAAAAGGGGTGCCTATCAACAAATCTTAATTTTAACCCCTTAGGGACGAGCGACACGTATACGTGCCGGAAATAGGCCTAAGGATCCTCGTTTATCCTCACCAGTAAAATTTTACTGTAAAATTTGCCTTGTTTAATCCGAGCATTTTCCCGATTTGAATAGGCAGAAACTTCTGTTTTTTAAAACCGGTAGCAAAGTAATAAACATTTCGTAAAAGGCTCCCGTCGCGAAGGGGTTAAAAAAGTAGCCCACCGGCAACACTGATTTCATGCATACCTCTTAGGATAAGCCGGTGGCTAGTGACACAATGGAGTTATGAATAAAGAGGAGGAGACATATAGTGTAGTGTCTAGCAGTTGAGAGTGATGTAACTGAGGAGGTTGTCACAATATGGCGGGTGAATTCTTTTGCATCAGATGAACCGTTTCTGAAAACCGACGATGCAAAATCCCACCAGAAAATTTTTAATAGAAAATTTTACATTATTTTTAGCGGTTTTTTCATGAAAATTTCTCTCACAGATATGATTGAGATTTCTGTTCTGTTTTTCTGGTGTCAGTTCGACCGTGTTTTATAACAATTTTCATTGACACTCACAGGAGGTTGTCTAGGTTGTCACAATATGTCGGAAAAGCAGGGCATGATAACCGTCGAAGTAAAGTTCTACCAGTAAAAATGAATAGATGTTTTTGGCATTTTTTTTTACCAAAATTTTCCTTTAGAAATGCCTTTAAATAAGGAAAATTTTTCTATTTAAATTTACTGGTGGATGTTTGACTCGACGGTAATCGACCCCTGTTAAAACGGTTACAGTTGAAGCTTCACTATTTTAAGGATGTGTCAGTTCCTCTTTATTAATAGTTCCATGAGTGACACCGCCTCCGAATCCACAGCCTACGCGCTGACACAAAAATGGCGACGTTGTAGGCGAGTTGTTTTCAACGTGGGTATGGTCCCTAGAATTTAGAGACTGATATTTTGTTAAAGTTTCTTTTAATCATTTGATAATTTTAAAAATAAAGCGAGAAAAACTTAAAAAGAAATACTGTTTTTAAAACTCAAGGGATAGTACAACCGCTAAAATCATCCGAATACGGCAGCCGTCAGTTTTATGTTAGCGCGTAGGCCTAGTTATTCAGAGGGCTGTGACTAATGATAATAATGCGATAAATTGCAATTTTCTAATCTAAAATAGTTTTTCCAGACTCTTTGGAAATTTCAAACATCGTACTTACCTTAATTATCACTAAATTGAGGATCGTAGTATACCAAATTTTCAAACATGTGGAAATACGCTTTGTAATGTAAATTAAGTTTGACTCTAAGAGATATCAAGAATTTTGAACATTTTTGAATAGCTTATACAATTAGTGTACTAAGCATATAAACAGTTTTACTAGAAAAAATAAAATTTATGTGGGAACATTCGTTTGTGATATAATAACGAGCCGAACAAAGATATTTTTTCGTTACATATTGCTTTATACTTTGGCTTATAAAAACAAAATGCAAATAATTCACGAATTAAACATCCAGTTATGTTCAAACTTTCGAAGGGGCGTGGTTCATTGTTGAACCACTTAATTTTATTCCCTAAATTCAACAGAATCAAGAAATGAAAATTTCCGTTTATTAACTACGTGAAGAGAGTTTTTTACATATTTTAAAATAAATTTGTTTGTGAATTTATGTACTATTCTGTCATTTGCGAATTTTACTAATAGAAGTGTTTTTCCCCTGAAAGGGTTAAATGATGTTCGTTTTAAATATCTTTTTTTATAACTGATATTTACATTGAAAATTAATACAATTTTTTTTTCTTACGTGGTATGATGAATCTAAATATTCAGTAAACAAAATTGTGTTTTACTAAATATTATTAAATTAAGTCAAATTTCCATATAGCTATTGCCTGTTTCGACAATAAAATTCTCAAATGGAACTGCAAACGAATGTTAATTTTTCTTTTTCTTATACCTTGCAGAAATTATATCTTAAATAATAGTATGCGTACTGATTTTTTATTGCTATTTTTATATCTATAATTATTTATTTATTTTTGTACATTTCCTTTTTAATATTCAATTGAAACGATTTGAAAAAAAAAGGCTTACTACTATATGATACCGGGAAAATTTAAGAGAGAATTTAATTAAATTTACCATAAAGTTTAATCCGTGTTCTCAATTATTTCTTTTTAAATCAAGCTATAAATGTCAAAATTTGACATTTAAAAATAAGGAAATATAAACTTATAATTTCCAGAAGGGGATTATAAGCATTACTTTTTTTTTTTTTTGCTGAAGTGAAACACAACCATTTCTTTTGAAGTCTGAAGAAAAAGATCCGTTACATGTAGCAACTTATTTTGGTATGGCTCTCACTGAAAAATAAACTAAAACACACAAGCGGTGTTGCCAGGTTGGGGACTTTTTTTGTCCTCAAATTGTTGATTGTCACCGCTTTTTTGAAATAGAAATATTCGGTCTATTTAAAATTAAATTAAAAATTCTTAAAAATAAGTCAAATTATAGTATTTTACAAAAATGGTGTCAGTCAAATAATCTGAATTTAAAAAGTCCCCAATCTGGCAACACTGCACACAAGTACAGCTGTTTCTTATTCGAAGATTTTAGAGGATGTTTTGTACATCTGTTTAAATTTAAATTTCTTTAAAAAAAAATCTTATTGAAGCCCTATCATAAAAACTTTGTCAAAAAAGCTGTTTTTTTTTTTTTTGCAAAAGAAACTAATAGTTCCATGAGATCAATAAGATGGTTCAAAATTAATGAAAACTCTTAAAAAAATGCTCGGATTAAATAAGGCAAATTTTACAGTAAAATTTTACTGGTGAGGATAAACGAGGATTCTTAGGCCTATTTCCGGCACGTATACGTGTCGCTCGTCCCCAAGGGGTTAAACGAGGTTCGCACACTCCTTGGAATTTCCAAGGACTCTGATACCACATTAATTATAAGAAAATTTATGTTTAATTTTTGAAACATGGAATTCGCAACCACCGCCTTTATTCATAGACTTTGCAATACTTTTCTGCGGTGAAATACTTTGAAAATACTGTTAAAATTTAGTGGTAAAAATGGGCGCTGTTATTCTTTTATCTCTTACCACACGTTTTTCAAAACAGGAAATTTTCTGTAATTGAATCTGGAAAATGCCCTGATTAAATAATGTAAACTTTAGAATAAAAAATAACTGTTGGGAATAATGAAGGATTCTGATCATCTTAACACATCAAGGACGAGTCATTTTTCGAAAACGAGCACGAAATTAACGTTTACAAACGTCGTTAGAAATTGAAACCTGCTAACAACAAACCAAAATTAAGCATGTCTGGATTACACTTTCTTTACTCATCCTTACAAAATTTCCGGTACAAGTAATATTTTCTTCCATGAATCTCCGAAAACGTCAACTCGCGTGATCCTTCCTTAATGTGCTAAGATTCTCAGAATCCTCCATTATTCCCAACAGTTATTTTTTATTCTAAAATTTACCTTATTTAATCAGAGCATTTCGAGATTCAATTACAGAAAATCTTCTGCTTTGAAAAACCGGTGGTAAAAGATAAATAATTAAGTAAAGATCTCGTCGCGAAGTGGTTAAGGGTGTTGGTCATTGAAAAGAAAAATCCCCTCGCTTATGTTAAAACTATGGAAGTGTAATTTATTTATTTTTACAAATCTCGTCAAGACTTTAATGGGTTCCAGGACTCTTAAAGCTTTAAAATTTTCGAAATTTTAATTTTTTTAGATATTAAACTCCTATTACTTCTGCACCTTTTGATATAATTGTTTCCTTGAAATTCCCATTACAACTAAAGTTATGGCTTTTAGAATTATACCCGCTCAATAGCTGAAGTGGCGTTTCCGGAACATTAAAGTCATTTGATGATAGTCTCAAATGATATTTTTGGCCATGATGCGCAGGATATATCAAAAACTGTTATGTATTTCTTCATACAATTTTCGAAACATATGTTTCATGTTAGTCTATATAAGGTAAACCTAAAATTTCCTTTTTATTGCTCAAAAAAATATTTTTTTTAGGTGATTATACTGTTGAAATTTTCAAAATACTGTATTAGCTAAATACAACTGTGTATTAAAAATATAAAAATGATTTCAATACAAATTTATTTAGGTTCAAAGTAATTATTACAATATTAAGTATAACTGGGCACAAAAATTGTCATTCTAGTTGCAATATTTATTTTGTAATCCTGCGCGTAAGCTGTTATGCCAATTTTCTAATCGACAAATGTTTGATAGTTTCGAGCACCCTATAAATACTAATGCTGGATCTTGTAATTTTTTAAATACATGAAATGAGAGAACATATTTATATCTTTCATCCCAATAAAGCTTGTGCTTTAAAATCATATACATTTTAAGATATTAAATGTTGAAAATGGTCTTTTTCCCCTTTTTCCAATTTTAAGAGTCCTGAGATCCCTTAATATTTATACTGTTTTTGTTCTGTGCATTTTCCTTAAAATTCCCATTAGAAAATAAGTTATGGCCATTAGAATTATACCTGCCCGATAGCTAAAGCGCCGTTTACGTAGTTCAGAGAATGTGATTTCACACCAGAAAGTTTCAATTGTTAATTTCGCTTTATTTAAATACGGTATGTCTGTTTTATAACTAAAGCAAATATTGCTATATTAATTTTCTGGTGTAAATTAGGCATATGCGAATAAAAAAAAATCTATCAAATTGAAAACAGTGTTGTTGGCATATATGCAAAGCTGCGCACTAAAGAGTTAAGAAGCGTACACAGCAGACACACTGCAAATAAAGGCGTCTTAAATTAAGATACATATGTGACTGAAAAAGAATTTCAGACACTTAAGTGTCTGAATCTGAAAATTCAGTCACAATAGATGTCTTAATTTAAAACACCTAAGTGTCTTACTATGATCATAGTGTACACGAACTGATAAAAGTGTCTAAAAAATCTGCAAGTGTCTAATTTTAAGACACTTTGTAACTCCGCTCCGCATTCACCAGGGGGCACTCTCAGTTGCGCATGCGTCTTCCTTTCGAACTCGATGTTCGTTTGTAATTCAAACTGAATGCTTGTTTTTATGTACGCGTACATTTTAACTAATAATTTATTTTGACTTGATTGTTTTTTGCGGAATGTGAAGTTCCGGGATTTAATTTCTATCGACATAGTGGTACTCCGTATTAATATTTATCTATAAAACTAATACAGTGTTCTTCATCTCGTCAAATTTGTAAAGAGAACTGTTGTCTGGCGGGCTATGTTTTCAGGATGGAAATTTTCCATCCTTTTAACAGAGCTAGCCGGATGTGCAAGGGGATTTTATTTTTTAAATATCCAAGTCTGCCTAATTAACGGATACTAACGTAGCCTCCAATCCGGACGTCCTCTGGGCGAATGTGCTTTTGGAATAATCAGACCTTTTCCCAGGTAAGTGGGGTCTTAACTATGTATTTAAAACTCTCTGTGATTGTTTTCTCTTTAAATGAAGACCTCACACGAGTCTATAGCTTTATTAGTTCCTGAGTTATGCCAAAATATGTTCAAAGCATTTTGCCTATGGTATTTCCATGTTAAAATTTTATTTTGCTAATATTTAAATTTCTACTCTTCAAATCATCTGCAATCATATTTCTGTATTATTTTCTATCCAATGTTATCTTTAAAATAAATTTTGGTGTCTCTGCATGGTGTATATTAGCGGTTACTGAATTTATTAATTTTACACCTTCCTAAGCCTTTTCTTATGTAGCCATTACTTTAAAAATCGCAGTGACATCGCCTGTTGATTGGCTCATAGTTCTTAATTACCATCAAGACTACCTTAATAGTATTTTTTGGTGTAATTATTACTCTGAAGTACCCTTTTTAATTATTTATTTACGTATACAATATTTTTATAAGCATTTAATGCGGCAGCCTTTGTAATGTTTACATCGATTTTTACATTTCTGATAGATTTATTATGTGTTATGTACTGGAATTCAAAAGCATTTATAGTAAACATTCCTGTTAATAGCTGCTTTTATTTATTATTTATGCTTTTCTTGTCTAATGAAGTTTTCTTCTGCCTCATAGTGTGTACATCATAAATTTAAAAAAAGAATATAGTTCGAACATCTTTCCATTCATTGATTCCCCCATATATTTAATACAGCGAATTACTTGTGTTCATTTATTTATTTTAAAATGTTTTGACTGATAAAACTCATTAAATCCGGTCATTCTAATTAAAAGATTTCCCTTTGCTATAATTTTAGTGTTTCCGAGTATTTTAGAAATATCCCATTTGCCATACTGAAAATAGACAACATATAATCTTTTTATGATTCAAAAGTCAAAACCACAGCTTCAGAACGGAAATTGACGTCACTAATGTAGACGTTGAATCAGAAAAAAATTTGTTGATGTCAACAAAGATTTAGAAAAAGGATCTCGCGTTATCTGTAGTCACTTTGTTAAATTTTAATGATTATTTTTAGATTCTTAAATTCATGTAATCATGTACCGTTAACGTAATTGTAAGAATGCGGTAAAAATATACAGATATATTTCATTTGAAATAATTATATAATATTGATTTTTTGATTATTTTTAGTTAAAAAGTAATTTGAAATTAAAAATGAATACAAAGTAAAGAGGTACATTTTTATAAAATATTTATTTGCATATAGCTAGATTTTGCACTTAAAACTGACACGTACATTTATCGAATCATAATACAGGGTTGGACTTTTTCCAGAAGGAGGGCCTGATTAAAGCATGGGCAGACCCTCCCTCCCCCCCCCCCTACGATTTTGCGTGCTCCAAATCGATATGGATTTTTTTTTTAAAGCTTATATTTTAAATGTGTTTCAACATTCTATTGATTATAATCAGCATTTTGAACTTTAAAAGTAGAATTAGATTAAAAACTAAATAAAAAAATAAATACAGTAAAAACTCTCAATCGCGGCCACCTCGCGAATTGAACGCGTTTTGGAACGTTGAATTTGCCTGCTATTCGATTGTGTTCGCTTTTATGAGGTAAAAAAAATGTATTTATCTTGAAAAAGGTCAGTGTTCGCTGAAGAAAATTGTCCTATGAAAGTTTTGTTGTAAAATCTCCATAACGGACACTCCTACATAGAGGACACAACTATTTAAGAAGCACATTTTTTATTAACAACATGCACATATTTTATATTTTTTACCTCAGAAAAACAGACACTTCCGAATGGCGAACAAATTCCACGGTTCTAAGGTGCCTACTATTGAGAGGTTTTACTGTATTGTGACAAATATTTTAATTTTTAATCTTATTCTACTCTATAAATTCAAAATATTGATTATAATCAGTACAAAGTCGAAAAAGATTTCAATTATCAGCTTTATGAAAATTGCATACCATATTTTGGAGCCCCTAAAATTAGGCTGTGTGTGTGGGGGGGGGGGAGAGTAGGGCAGAATAATGGCCATATACTTTTCCAGGATCAACGTGGTCAAACATGGCTACGTGTAATGCTTTTAAAAAATGGCTGCGATTCAGACGTTTGAAGTGTCTAAAATTCAGACGCAAAAAGTGTCTGAAAAAATTCAGACATTTTAAAATGTCTGAAAATTGAACACTCCGTTTCAGACACTTAAGTGTCTGAATTTAAGACATTTCGATTTAGAGTGCATATATATATATATATATTATTTTTCTGATGTGATTATTTTTAAAATAAGAATGGATTCCATGCCGATGGAATTTAACATTAGCGGGGAATTTGAAATTTCAGTGACCAGCACCCTCAACGGATTTTTGGACAAAATAAATTTAAGACAACTAAAGTAAATTAAAACAAGCTGTTTATTTGTACTTAAGTTGGGGATTTCGAAGTTAAAAAATAGGATAAAAATAGCATAAACTGCAAACACTGTGAAAAGTTCTATTCTGTTAAATCTCACATCACTGTTTTGAAACCAAAGATTTATATGTAAAATAAGCTTTAATGTTACTGCAAGTTTACTTTTCTATAACAATTTAACCCTTTCAGGGACAAGGCATTTCTGTTAAAAAAAATGTTCGAATAATTAATTCACACCGCAATTAACCCTTTAACGCTGGTTGGTACGAAAATCTGCCATCTAAGAAATACGATAATTTTAAATTTGAAAACCAGTATTTTAGTCAGGAAATTTTCATATTACTTAATCTCAAACTTTGAGAGATCAAATACCTTAAAATTGCAATATGAGAAAACTGGTGTCAACTGGCACCTAGGTATTAAAAATGTGTGAAAGAAACTCGGCATTAATGGGTTAACACTAGAACGCCCGGAAGGAGTCGATTCGACTCCGACCACATGATTAAATGTCAATTGGAGCCAGAATTTTTTTCATAAAATAAGTTAAATTTAAGCGACACGGAATTACGTTAAATAAATCAGATAAATAATTTCAAATAAAAATTCTGGGGTGAAATCTTTTTATGAAACTTGAGTAAAATTTCCGGGCGTTCTAGTGTTAACAAACAAAGGGCATAGCCGGGTAAGCATTGGAAACATGCCTTTCATTCAAATTTCCTGATTTTTTCCCCAGATGTGGCTACATATCTGACAATGTATTTCCCCTATTATCACACTATAAATGTTGATATTTAATGAGATAAAAATGTTTCTTTAAATTTTTAAAAAAGAGATTTTCTCAAAAACTGCTGCACGGCCAAAATAAGTTAAATTTAAGCGGCACGGAATTACGTTAAATAAATCAGATAAATAATTTCAAATAAAAATTCTGGGGTGAAATCTTTTTATGAAACTTGAGTAAAATTTCCGGGCGTTCTAGTGTTAACAAACAAAGGGCATAGCCGGGTAAGCATTGGAAACATGCCTTTCATTCAAATTTCCTGATTTTTTCCCCAGATGTGGCTACATATCTGACAATGTATTTCCCCTATTATCACACTATAAATGTTGATATTTAATGAGATAAAAATGTTTCTTTAAATTTTTAAAAAAGAGATTTTCTCAAAAACTGCTGCACGGAATTTCACGCCATTAACTAAGGACATATAGATACCTAAGATGCATAACTGGTAATTTTTGTATAATTTTCTGTTAATAAAAACTGTGTGAAATAGCGAAATAAAAATTCAAAAAAATAAAAATCATATCTTATGTTTATCCGAAAACTACCATTTTCTTGTAAAACATTCCCCATATGTGCCCGTATATTCTGTATAAATGCCGAAAGTTTGCGTTGGGTACTACATATAAATATTTACAAAAATGTATAATAAAATTATTGAAATTCATTTTAAGGCGTGTTTTGGGGCGGAGCTACGCAAATTTGACATCAGAAGAATTTTTGGAACAAAGTCAGCAGACAATATGTCAACTGATGTATTTTAGATTCCATTAAGCATATAAGCATTTTTTTTTCAACTTCATGTTCATTTTGATATCGACAGCGTTGAGAATGTTGCTCATGTGTTCATTAAAATATAAAATACAACAATTCTGTAACTGTTTATTCCAAAAATTCTTCGGGTGTCGAAGTGGAGTAGCTCCGCCCCAAATAACGCCTTAAAATGAATTTCAGTAATTTTAATATATATTTTTGTAAATATTTATATCTTGTACCCAGCGCAAACGTTCGGCATTTATGTGGAATATTCGGGCACATAAGAGGAATTTTTTACAAGAAAATGGTAATTTTCGGATAACCATAAGATATGATTTTTATTCTTTTAAATTTTTATTTCGCTGTTTCACACAGTTGTTATAAACAGAAAATTATACAAAAATTACCAGTTATGCATCTTTGGTATGTATATGTCCTCAATTAATGACATGAAATTCCGTGCAGTAGTTTTTGAGAAAATCCGTTTTTTTAAATCGAAAAAACATTTTTATGTCATTAAATATCAATACTTATAGGGTGATAATAGGGGAAATATACCGTCAGATATGTAGCTACGTCTGGGGAAAAAAATCAGGAAATTTGATTGAAAGGCATGTTTCCAATGCTTATCCAGCTGTGCCCTTTACTTGAAGATAACCAAAAGCATTTTTTTACGTATATTATCAGATCGAAATTGTACTTAAAATTTACTGGTGCCATTTTGCAATTTAGGCATTGACCCTCTCGCTGCGCAACCCGAGAGTTCCTGGGCAACGTAAAACTAGCAAAATTTGCGCAACCCGAGATTTCATCGGGGATGCATTTTTCCGTCTAATTAACTCTCCTTGATCATTCCCACCAGTTATCTTTTTATTCTAAATTTTGTCTTATCTAATCGGAGAAATTTCCCGATTGAATCAGGCGAAAATTTTTGTTTTGAAAAACCGGTGTCAAAAAAAATAAAAATTCTTTAAAGACGCTTGTCGCTAAGGAGTTAAATACGCAATTTTTGAAGCTAATTTGATAAAACAATTACGCAGAGAGAGGGTTAAAATTTACCGTTTGCAGACAGCAAACGGCGCCCCTCAAAGGGTTAACTGCATATAAAATCAACTACGCTCAAATTAAAGATACATAAACTAGTTAGTTGGTAGTACCTAAATGGATTACTTCATCTGTTCCATTTATAGACGGCTTGCATTGACGTCACTTTGCTATTAGCAACGACTGATGGCAATGCATCTGGAGCGCACACGGAACGTCAGAACACCCCGTTTGCAATTAAAAGTACGTGTTGTCTTTCTGTTTAATTTAGATTTTTCTTATTTTTATTATTATAGTGTTAAAAGTCTAATAAGTCAAATGGAGAGCACCACATTTTCCTTATATTTGGGCGCCATATGAAGCGATGACAGACATGTGACGTCATGTGCAAGCCGTCTGTAAATTACTCTTTAAATCACCGACCCCCGAATATTAGGCCTGAGTGCTGACACAAAAATGGCGACTGCCGACGGTGGATTTTTTTTAACGTAGGTACGGTCCCTTAAATGTAGACACCAGTATTTTATAAAACATTTTTCTGACTTGTTTAATGGCAGAAAATAAAGCGGAAAAAACTTTAAAAAAATATTGGTACGAATATTTAAGCGACCGTAAACATGCTGAAAAAAATCCGCCTTCGGCAGCTGCCATTTTCGTGTCAGTGCTCAGGCCTAGTATTCAGGGGGCGGTGGATAAGCAGTGAATGAAGCATAAAGGAATATAATTGTTTATGTTAGAAAGTTTCAACAGTTCTTAGGAATATTGAAAATTCATTTAAAAGTCAAAGTTGTATTTTTAAATATGAGTCGTTTTTGTTTGCTCTTTGACTAAGCTGTAACACAGTCCTGCAAAATTGAACTCTGTGAAGACTTTTTAAACAATTTATGTTGGTTTTACAAGATTTTGGGATGCTGATTCCAAAAATGAGCTCATTTTTATTCCATCGCGTACAGTTTTCCCACATTTTGTATCAACACATTTGCTACAATATGTATAACATGAGAAAAGCAAGTTTAATTGAAATTAATGTTTACAAAATACATAAAATATTCCCCACAAATGTAACAGAAGTTTTCCGGAGAATTAACACAATAACGTGTAGCCATAATCCTATCACAGTACACCATAATTAACCCTTTGCGAACCGTAGCTTTATATATGTGTACATGGATCTATTTTTATTAGGTTGAACAAAAGGTTCTGGGAAATTTTTAATCTGATAGTTAACAGAATTTGTATCGTATATATGAGTACTAGTGTTATATTTATAATAGGAGTTCAGGAATTCGATTATGGCCTCTTTCGATCAATGCAACACATTTTCAAGGGCCGTTGATTTGAATCCTTTAACCACTTCGGGACGGGAGCCTTTTACGAAATTTTTAATCTTTTGTCACCGCTTTTTAAAAGCAGAAATTTGTGTCTTCTTGAATCGAGAAAATGAGCTGATTAAATAAGGTAAATTTTACAGTAAAATTTTACTGGTGAGGAAAAACAAGGATTCTGAGCGCTTCATGCGGCACGTATACGTGTCGCTCGTCCCCAAGGGGTTAATTAATTTGAAGAAGCATATCAAGAGTTTTTAAATTCGAAGGAGCCGTCATGGTACTTCCAGCAAACCCGGAATCTGGCAGAACGATGGCAGGAAGTCGTGGACTATGATGGTCTCTACTTTGAGAATAGTCCTTGTTGCTTTTGTTGTTAATTTGCGCATAACAACGCAACTTTCACAAATTTCCAAAAACCTTTTGCTCACCCTAGTATATTCTATTCGCAGCACTGTATTTTACAAGTAAATATTTTAGTAAGTCTCTTTTGTACATGTTGGTAAAGTACAACTAAAAGTGTCTCTTAAAAGAAGTGGTGCAAAGCGAATAAATCATGTGCTTTTATCATCAAGTAAAGAAAAATCAAGTTAGTGAAAAATTGGTACGTGATACGAAATTTTTAGCATGATTTTCGTATTTTGCGTGAAAATTACATAAAAAACAGGTAACCTTATGAAAAAAGTTTTTTAAATGCAGGCCTGTGTAATCAATAAAAATGCATATCGAATCGAAATAATCCTAAAAGAGGGAATCTATTCTGACAAGATGCGGGATACAGAAGCGCAGCAAGCATTTTTTTAAATCAAAAAACTTACCGGAATGTTTCAAGTATTAATTTTTAATTTACTTAATTAGGCAGTGTCTTCTGTTAACTGTAGAAAGGCCGAAAAGTTTTCTCAAGTTTTAAGAAATATTTTGCACAAGAATTTGTATATAAAACTGTTTTATTTATTTTATTTTTATGTGGTGTATAGATAGAATATTTTACGCAAAAAATTCTGGTTCGAATAGAAATATAATTATTCCATACCGGTCATAATGGCCATTAACCCTTTCACGGACAGTAATTTCTCTGTGAAACCGTAAAATTTTAAATACGAAATGCAGCAATGACACCAAAATTTTAATATAAAACTTTTCCATTTATTATGTATGTGCAATATCCCTTTTTCTTATCTGAAAATAAATTTTTTCGCAATTTTCGGTGTCATACATTTTTTTTAACATTTTAGTAATGGGACTGTTTTGTCCTTGAAAGTGGTAAGGCAGTTCTAGTATAAAATACACAAAATTCTGCTACATATATTTTGAATTTCACGAGTTAAATTAGTTGCTAGCAGGGCTAAAAATTAAGTAACGCTTTTTTATTCAGGAGAACTACCAAAATTTCGGAATGGTATTTTTTGCTTTATTCAATCACAGACATTCCATGATTAAACAAAGTAAACATTACTATTTGAAAATTCTGATAGTTTCTTTGAATGAAAATATGGTCGCTGGATTGTGATCTGTACTAACGGTTGCCAGTTTGACCTCAATTTTTATTTCGAAATTTCAAAATCATATCGGAAATTTTCAAATAAGAATCTTTACTTTGTGTCATCACAAAATTTCTGTCATTAAATAAAGCAAATAATTCTATTTTTAATTTCTAGCACGAATTTTTACTTTCCAAACAAGGTTGCCAGTTTAGCCTCCGTTTTTATTCCGAAATTTCAAATTATAACCAAAATTTCACAAAGAAAAACTTTTTCCTCAGGCCAGATGTGTCCGACCGTAGCACGCTAGACACCACTAAAATTTTATAGTAATCATTGCCTTATCTTACCGTTGAATCTCTGCAATTCAAGAAGTGGGATATTTCTTTAAAAAATTAGAGGTATCCGGCGTGCCACAGTTAGCCGCCCCTGCCGTAGGTAGTTAAGAAATGACTGTCATTAAATAAAGCAAAGAACACCATTCTTAATTTCTGTTATGAATTCTGAATTTCTCTTTAAAAATATAGGCTAAAATGGCAACCCTGTTTCTGAATAAAAACTGAGGCTAACTGGCAACCCTAATCTGTACCCAAATTTTACATTTTTAGAGCTCTGCTCAAAGTACAGGGTAAGTCAAAATGAATATAGCGATTACAAACGGCTATAACTCTTTAATGGAAAAGAATTTATCGATAAGATTAACACAGAACGTAGACGGAACTTCAAAATTTCTTTACTTACGGCGCAGGTGCTGTGAAGAGGAAGCCTACGCATGCGCGAGTTGAAACTTCGCAACGACAAGAAACCTGTTCATTGCGGGCATCTCATTAGTAAAAATGGCGAGTCTCATGCAGAAAGCATTCTGCATGTTAGAATTTAACAAATATAACGTCTGCGATTTTTTTCTATGGGGGTATGTACCTCCCATGCCCAAACCAATTTAAGAACTCAAAGTACGCATTTGTAATGCGCTTACGCCGGTGACTGAACAAATGCTTCAGAATGTATGGCGTGAAATGGACTACCGCTTAGATGTTGTCCGTGTGACCAAGGGAAGTCACATAGAACATCTATGACGTATGTATTCAAAATTTTGAAGTTCCGTCTACATTCTGTGTTAATCTTATCGATAAATTCTTTTCCATTAAATAGTTATAGCCGTTTGAAATCGCTATATTCATTTTGACTTACCCTGTAGATTATTTATTATTTCCCACAGAAGATAAAGCAGCTTCCGCCACATATGAACGAAACCAAGAATTTGTGCAATTTGTGCATTGCCTGTATTTATTTTTTCTTTCATCTTTATTATTTTTCTGTGAAACTTTTCTGGTGATAAAAATATCCCACTTTGTTTCCATAGAGACCGACAGAAAAAAATATAAAATTCAATTACAATAATTTCGTATTGTTCAATGGCTTAACCCTTTAAGGGACAAGCAAAAATGTCTCTAAATATTGAATTCTCACCGGAATAATCGAAAAATTTTATTTTTAAATAAGGAAAAGAAAATTTTCAACGATTTTCTCCAAAAGTTAAAAATATAAAATTTAGTTAAAATTTTCTGGTGAGAATCTTGTTTAAATTAGGTGGGATATATTTTATCCCACCGCCCCTCAAGGGGTTAAGTGATGTCTTTCAAGCTATTTTTAAAATATTTTAAACCAATCCTGACTATTTCATGCGTCCTTTCACTTAATTTTCCGCGTATTCGAAGTACTCTCAAGTATTAAAAATAAAAGCTTTTGAATCTCGGAACATGAGATTAAAACTTCAACACATTACTTAAAGTCGATGTAAAAAAAAAAAAAAATATTACTTTTAGATTGTCTATTAAAAGTTTAAAAAAATATATTTTACTTTATTTTTCGTCCCGCTCTAGATGCTTTTGATAATTTTTTGGAAATAATACAAATTTAACTTATTTTTATTTAATAAACGACTTATTTTTTAAAAAAGTCATTTCTACGACAACATAAAAAAATACTGTATTTTTAGAAATGTATTCCTTTAGGGGAAATTTAGAAATATTTTTGATTCAAAAACTTGGATGTTTCCTTTCACGCTTGATTTAAACATTTTAACCCTTTCATCAGTGGTGGTTATACGGCGTGACCATTTAATTTTACTTACAAAACTGACAAGCGACACCAAGAATGTTTTAATAAAATTTTGCTTTAATAATGAAAGAGCAGCAAAGCAGGTTTTTATTTTCTGAAAAATTCGTTTGTAAATTCGGGTGTCAGTTAATTATTTCATCATTTTACAAGCAGAATTTTTCTGCCTCTGAAAGGGTCAAGCCAATACTGATCAGTGTACGTTTCTCCCCCGTGTAAACTAGGCACAAAAATTGCGGCTGTTGTAGGCGGTTTTTGTAAGTGTTTGTACAATGGAGTTACGTATAAAGAGGGGGAGACATATGGTGTATTGTCTACCAGTTGCGAGTGAAGTAACTGAGGAGGTTGTCACAATATGGCGGGAGATTTTTTTTTTTTTTTGTATCGGATATAACTGCTTCTGAGTGGCAAGAGCCCTTGAGTGGCAAGCAATAACGTTTGTGTAATGCTGAATTCCCACCGGATAATTAGAAAAATTTTATTTGAAAATAAGGAAAAGCAATTTTACGACTGAACAGGTACTGAACCGGTAATCAGCATTGAGGGGTTTCCTAGCTGATGACAGCTTAACACCCAGACTAGGAAATTGAAATGTCTTATGTTTTAATGAGCCATTGGGAAAAAGTTAAACTGTAACAAGACTACTAGAAAAGTAATAGAAGTTAACAAGAGAAAATATGAAATTTAAGAAAAAAAAAGGAATAAAATTGAATTTTAAAGTATAGACTTAAGATGAAAGAAAGTTAACGATAAATCTTAAAAAATACAAGAATCTTAAAATAAGTAAAGTCAAACTGTAGTTGTATAACTAATATAAGGAATTTAGAAAGTTACAGTTAGTACTGTTCAGAGAAAAACTCACCAAGCATGGGCAAGAAAAGCTAGGGTGGCAAAGACCACAACATCCAACCAAAAAATGGACTAATCAGGGCCATACATTTTATTTTTTAAGTTTTACAATTTTTATGGTCTCTATAGTATATAGAGAGGTTTATTTTTTATGATAAGAAAAATATATAAAAAGGTAAGAAAAATATAGAAGAGGCAAAATATAGCGTGGTGAACTCAGATGTTACTGAGTGTCCATAATTATGGAAAACCTGGGCCGTTTCCGATGGTGGGATTCAAAAGAGTCATAATCCGGTAGCTCCGCTACGATTTCATTAGGGAGGTCGAAAATTTTTTCATAAAATTTTTTGGCTAAGTCGTTTATGCGCTTACGTAAGGTAGTAGTTTTTAGGTCTCTTCGGACCGTGGAGTTGCGAAGATAACGAGATGCGTTACGGACAGTACGCAGGTTGCAATTGTGCAAGCGACTAAGGGTGTCCATAGTGGTCTTACATGTGAAGCCCCAGACCGGACTGGCATAGATTATGATGGGAAGGATGCATGATTTATAGAGAATTAATTTATTGTGGACAGACAAGGTTTTACTGTTAAGGAGAGGTTTTATAAAGTTAAAGGCTCCAGCGACTTTACCTCTGATGGAGAAAATGTGCTTTTTCCAAGTTAAGCAGCGGTCCAGAATGACCCCAAGATACTTAGCTTGGTCTGACCAAAGGATAACAGTGTTATTAATAATGATTCTGTTAGGGAAAATTATTTTGCGAGAGAAATATACTGCAGTAGTTTTAGTTCCATTTATGACAACGCGCCAAAGCATACACCAGTTCATGAAGTCATCAATATGAGTCTGTAGGTACCTGTATAGAGTATACGGGTGGTGTGCCGAAGCATAAATACAGGTGTCGTCCGCATAAAGAGCGAGGTGAGTGCAAGGAGCGTGGGATATCGTTAAAGAAAATGTTAAATAAAAATGGGCCCAACACGCTCCCCTGGAGGATGCCGCTAGGATAAGGAGAATAATAGAAAGAATGTTGTTTATGCGGACTTGAAAAGAGCGGTCGCAAAGGTACGAATATATTAAATGTATAAGTCTGGGATGAAAACCGAGCTGAATTAGTTTGTAAATGAGGCCCATATGACAGACCTTGTCAAATTTCTTTGCGACATCAAGAAAGATGGCAGCTGCGGGAATTTTTGCATTGAGTTTCTCGCTGAGAAACTCAACAACCCTAAGAAGCTGGTGTTGTGTCGAGTGTTTTGGGCGAAAGCCAAACTGCTCGGCCATGAGAATGTTGTGTTGTTGAATGAAATCCTGCAACTGGGTACGAATGACACGTTTCACAACTTTACTGATAGAAGGTAGCAAGGAGATAGGTCTGTAATTAGTGGGGTCTGACAGGTTAGTTCCAGGTTTTGGAATAGGAGAGATTATAGAAAGTTTCCAAGGTTTAGGGAAGTAGTTATGTTTTAAGATAGCATTAGTGAAGTCAGTGATATAGATTATGCAATTAGGAGGAAGGTTTCTAAGAGCACAGTTAGTAATTTTATCGTATCCTGGGGTTTTACGCTTTTTGAGTTTTTTGATAATATTGTGGATAACAATAGGTTGAATTTTAGGGGGGGATCTTGAGGGGGGATAGCCAAAAAGTTCCGAACTGTCTCGTTAACATGATCAAGGTGAGCTTGGTTTGCAAGGGTAGGATTAGGAGAAAATTGGGTGGCATAAGAATTAGCAAGCATGTTAGCTTTTTCTTGGTCAGTATAAGCAGTAACATTATTAGTTGTGAGGGGGGGGAATGGGAGTGTAATGTTTATTCAGTTTGCGTTTAAGAATCCAAAGAGAGTTGTCCTCGCACGATAATGTTTTGAGAAAGTTGTTCCAATTTTTCTGTTTTTCTTTGTAAAGACTGTTTTTAATTTTATTGTTTAACCTATTGAGAAGGGGTTTAATGGAGGGGTCTCTTGAATTTTGAAATTGTCGCCGGAGCGGATTACGCTGTTTGATAAGGTTGTAAATATAACGGGGTGGGACGAAGGCAAAATTATTTTTGAAGGTATTAAATGTAGAAAAATTTTGAGCATTAGTTATGTGAGAGTTGGGATGTTCAACAGCCGCATCAATGTCATCGGTATTGTTAATATCAGGGAAGGTGATGTCCTGAGAATTAAGGTAATTAGTAAATTTATTCCAGTCAATAGCCACGGAAGGGGGGGGGGAGAAAGAGGATTAATAATATCTATTTTAAAGCAGACAGGCAGGTGATCAGAGGAGAGATCATTAATAACTGTAGAGTAGATAGGGTAAGGAAAATTTTTGAAAAGAGCAAGATCAATGATAGAGTCCCGGCACCACCCACTTTGGTAATGTGTGTTGGTCTGGGTGGTGCATGAAGATTTAATTTTAAGTTTTGGACTAAGTTGTGAAGAGAGGTACCCCGCCGAGAATTGCCATGGCAATTCCAGCGTCTGCTTTTGGCATTGTAATCGCCTACGAAAAAGCAGTGGTGATGTTGAGAAAAAAGCTGTGTAAGACTATTAACAGGTAAGTTACCAGCGGGTGGAGCATAAATAGAAGCTAATTTAATATTGATATGAGGAAGTTGAAGATTAATACTGGTATACTCAAGGTCATTAAAGGTGTGGTTGTGCGATTGGTAGTGCGGAAGATGGTTTTTGATGTAAATAGCGGTACCTCCTCTGTGCGTACCATCCGCACGAGGTGTATGGAATAGCCTGTACCCAGGGATGTTAATGTTGAAAGTGAGGTTGAAAGTCTCTTGCAAGAAAATAACATCAATTTGGGGATGTTCGTGAATAAAGAGTTTAAGTTCGTTAAGTTTATTCTGCAAGGAGTTACAGTTCCAGAAAAGAAAAATTAGTGAGGAAAAGGTAGAAGAGGAATTACTCATCATTAAATGTGTTAAATTCCGTGGCTAAAGTTTCTATAGCACTCATAAGGATGAGTATTTTTTCTATTGGATCTTGTATATTTTTAGTTTGGTTAGCAATATTTTTGAAACATTGGATGAATTTGTTAAATTTCAGGAGCTCTTTCATCTCCTTGAAGGTCTTGAATATTTCTTTAAAGTCATTAGCATAATTAGAACTAGTGGGTTGTTCTGGTGTTGCATTTTGAGTGTCATTTGGCTTATTTGGTGTAGTGTTTTCGGAGTTTGTGTCTTAGGTGGGAGAAGGGAGCGGAGCCGGGGCTTCAGTACGTTTTTCTTCTGGTTTTTTGGCCTCTGGCTTACGGACATAATTATAAGTAGATAAAAGTTCCGCCATTGCATTCTGTATGATTTTAGGATTATCTTTACGGACGGTTTTGGGGTCCTGCTGTTTTTTATGAAACTGGGGGGTTTTGGGGCAACCGCGGTAAGTAGCCACGTGCTCACCATAACAATTTGAACATTTGGGGATGATCTTTCCAATTTTATTGCACTGGGGAGTTAGATGCTCTTCCGAACATTTGGCGCATTTTGGCGGCAGGCGGCAAATCTCGCTGGAATGTCCAAATTTCTGGCAACGGTAGCATTGCTTTACGATGTTAGTGCCTTTAAAACGCTCAATATCTACTTTAATGTAGCAAATTTCGTGAATTTGGTAGATTTCTTCGAATTTTTCACGTGGGAGAACATTGACGACGTAGAGGGGCATTGGTCGACCGGTCTTTCTACTTTTCATCATCGAGGCTCTATTGGCCACGAAATTATGTTCTTTTAGAGCTTCAATTATGACCTGGGGGTCGGTATATGGGGGAATTCCTCTAATGACGACTTTCCTGGGGCGCTGTTCCGCGGGGCTCAGGGTTGTATAAGGAATTGCTTTAGAATCCACATAGTCTTGTGTTTTACGGAAATCTGCGTCAGTTTTACAGTGGATTTTGAGTAATTCTCCGTCTAGTTTAATCAAGGGATTGCTGTCGTTAAGTTTTTTAATCTCACTTGCAAGCTCTGTCCACTTGCCTTTGAACTCAATATAGAAGGGGCGAATTTTTAGTTTTTTAGGGACTACTTCAGTAGTGGAGCTACCGGCTGACTCGCCTTGAGGGGGCTCAGAAGAATCCATGTTATTTTCATCTAGATATTTTTCTGATATATTGGCATATTTATTCTTTAAGGGAATAGCAGATGTAAGATCATTTCTCCTACGTTTTAGTGTATTAGCAGGGGTGAAGCCGTCATCTGAGTTCACCGCAATTGCCTTGAGTTTTGTTAAGATGTCAATTAGATCATAGATAAAAGTTTTAAACTCTCTTAGTTGACTTAATTTTAGGGGGTCAAATGGCTCATTGAACAAAAACATAAGATTATTGAGAAGATTACTCACGCTAGTCTTGTGTTGAGGATTCGTCAGGTAGTCATCTTTACTTAAAAGTCTCATGATGTAGTTATCACAATCTTGCAGGAATTGCTGTACAATCAATCTTTGTACTTCATCCGCTACTCCGGGATATTCCATCCACGCAGCAGCTAAATCTGATTTCTCCTCTCCATTCAGGATGCGAAGTGCATTGTCAGAAAATTTAAATGGGTCCTCAGTACCCATTATTGTCGTCGGTGAACCCTCTATACATTACTACTATGATGCATCAAGTTCAAGAAACAGACACCTATTCGTACGAACTAGTTACTATTAAGTGTCACTATCAGCACCACAACTCATTAGATAATACTTGCAAAAGATCCCGCACGTTCTTAAAACATTGAACTGCGTCTACGATGTCTTGAGAATAAAACGACCAGCACTGAGAAAACGCGTCTGTTCTCTTCAAGAGGTACCAACCAACTCCTACGAGTGTTGATATGTGATCCAATTTTACGACTTATTTCCATCAAAGTTAGAAAAGTAAAATTCCATAATTTTTTTTCTGGTGTAAATCTTCATTAATCGTAGGTGGGATAAAATATATCCCACCGCCCCTCAAGGGAATAACCGACGAATAAAATTTCCACCAGAAATTTTTGGATAGAAAATTTCGGATTATTTTCGCGGGCTTTTCATGGAAAAATTTCTTTTAAAAATATGATTGAAATTTCTATTTGTTTTTTTCTGGTGTCAGTTTGACTATGTATTATAATCATTTTCATTGACAATGACAAGAGGTGGACTATGTTGTCACAATATGGCGGTAAAGAAGGGTCTGATAACCGGCGAAGTACACTTCTACCAGTAAAAATGAATAGCTGTTTTTGCCATTATTTTTTACCTAAATTTTGCATTTAAAATGCCTTTAAATAAGGAAAAAATTTCCATTTAAATTTACTGGTGGAAGTTTGATTCAGTGGTAATCAATCTTGAGAAAACGGTTATAGTTGATGCTTCACTATTGGAGTGTCATTTCCTCTTTATTAACAGTTCCATGGTTTGTACGGTCCCATAAACGTAATCACCAATTACATCAATAGTTCTTCTTACTTATTTAATCTCTGAAAAATATAGCGGAAAAAACTTTTAAATATTATTGGCATAGAAATTCAGAGGATCGTATAAACGCAGAAAAAAAATCCACCTAAGACAGTAGCTATTTTTGCGTAAGCGCTCAGGGGGCGGTGGTTTTTCAATGCATCACGCAATTATTAGCTTATTTATCACACTATCAAAAATAATTAGAAACCATTTGTAAGTCAGCAAATGCGATTAAAACTTCAAGGGATTTATTAATCCTTAAATGCGCGATTTTTTATTTTGTTTCGAAAAAATTATATATGATACTCTGAAAGGTTTATAACACAGGAAAAATAATGAAAGAAAATTAGAGATACATTTTTCATATAATACGTCAATCTTTTCTTCTGTTGCACTTCTGCAATACAAGTAAAAACTACTGCCGTGTGGCTATTTTACGCTAAAATAATGCAAATTAGTAAATACTTTAATAAGTATGTCTCCAATTTTATACAATTATTTATTTTATAAAACTTAACCTTTAACCCTTTAATTCCCATAATAGAATACGTTGTGGAAATTACCTGATTCAGAGAATCTGACTTTATAGCAGAAAGTTTCAATGGTTAATTTTGCTCGATTTAAATACGGAATGTCTGTTTTTTTTAAATTAAAGCAAATGTTGCTATTTGAATTTTCTGGTGTTAATTAGGTATATGCGAATAAAAAAATCTATTAAATTTTAAAAAGTGTTGTTTGCATATATGCAAAGCTGCGCACCTAAAGGTTTAAAGCAGACAGAAGATCTTTTATTACTTTGAGATTTTTTGTAAATCCTTTGAGCTCGGGTGAATTCCTTCCCACTTACATTTAATCTCCAAATGTCACATTGGCACCAGAATATTTAACTAAATTTATTTGAAAATAGATTAATGCATTTTTTCGTATGTATTATAAGCCGAATCTTTTGTTTGCCAAATGCTAGCGCCACTGTGACATGTGGAGACAAACCGATATAAGTAAGCGTCCTATCTTAAATGGGAGAAATAACAGCAAGATTAAAAGCGAGGTCATATCAACAAGGTCATGCGCCACGTAGCGAATAGAGTGTAAAGTACAGGAACTACCTAACTGTTTTCTTAATCACACCACTAAAATTGTAAAGTTTTTGTCACCTTGATTAATAACTGAAGTGCCTTTTATAAGGAGAAGAAAACTTCGTGATGTTAAGTGCATCTGGATGCCCCTCTCGCTACGCCATTATTCTGCAATAAATGTAACAAACAAAATTCATTTCCATGAGTGACTAAATATTTAGAAAATACGCGCCACACTAAAAGCCAGCGTATGTGAATTATCACTCCGTCCACAAGGTGGCGCAACTGTGTTAATTTACGCCTGATTCCAGCATTAAGTTTGTTCGCTTACTTATAACGCTTTGTGTGGAGATTTTGAAGAAATTCACCCCCAGAGCTCAAAGGGTTATTGTTAAACGATTTCGTTAAATATCATTAAAAAAATTGTAATTATTTAATATTTTTAGATATTTTTAAAAAATTGCTTTAGATATTTTAGAGATTTTTTGAAATGAAATAACATCTACCTTTTTTTTTTTAATTTTAGAATACGTATTATTTTTAAATAGTGTTTTACTTTTAAACATTAACAAAATATTGTTGTTTTAAGTGTTGTAGTATTTTTTTAGATGTTTTCAAACATTTTTAATTCAAAAGTTTAAAAGCTAATTTTCAAATTCCACAACATTTTAAACCAATACCGACTTCCTTATATTTGCCAACTAAATATTGTCACTTAAATATCGACGTTTTTTAAGAACTATCTAGATAAATATTGACTTCACCCTTCTTTATTTAACCCTCCGCCTACCAAACGGGTTCAGTGCACTCGACATGTGTTTTCAAAATTATTATTCAAACCAGAAATCTCATTAACACAAACTGAATATGTACTGCAGTCAGTAATAAGTTAAATAAGTGGGTTAAATAGTTTTAATAAAATTAATACACTGTATTAAAACTAGTGCCGTGAAGGAATTTTCACCTTGTTATTAATATAAAAAACATGCATATAATTACTTAAAATGTGCTAAACACTTATAAAGATGTTTTGTCAGTATATCCCGAGATCTGTCGAACGCACACGTATTCATTTTCAAGGGGAAAAGGTTTTCGTGTTCGTATACAATAAATTAAAAAATAATCAAATGTGAATCAAATCCAAAGAAAGATCATTCCTGTAATTTAAATGTAAGAAGCAGGGATGCGAGTGCTCCGACCCAAATGACCGATTACTACCAATAAATTTTAATAGTACACTTTACTTTCTTAACCCTAGATCTACCGGGAATTTTATTCAAGTTTAAATAAAACGTTCTACACCAGAATTTTTATTTAAAACTATTTAACTTATTTATTTACCTTATTTTTGTCTGGTTTATATACTTAGTTTATTTTAAAGAAATTTCTGGTTTGAATGAATATTTTGTATGTACCTGTCGGGTCCAATGGACCCGTCTGGTAGACGGAGGGTTAAATCTCAAAAATTCGGTCATTAAATAATACAAGAAACAATATTAAAATTTAGTGGTAGTAATCGGTCATTTGGGTCGGAGCGCTCTTATCCCTGAAGAAGAAATATATTTTTTAACCGATTAACGTAACTTGTTACAAAACCTGTAGATAAAGTTAATAGAGAAAACCGCAAATAAAACAATATATATGCAAATGAGTTTCCTTTATTCGCAGTTTTCTATTCAATTTAGATTTATAAAATGGTATAGATAAACTATTTACGCGAAATAATTTCTACTAGAAAACATTAATTTATTTGATATTTTTTCTTTGTTACGTCCAAATTGAAATATTTGATTTGGAATTTAAATGAATTAAAATAAAATTCATTATTCATAGTTGCGAAATTTTAGGCTGTCTTCAAACTACTAAAATTTTATAATAAATTTTGGCTTAATAATTAAATAAAATAAAAATTTCTTTTAAGTTTTTGTGGCAATAGAAAATATTTTTGAAATTTTGCAGCTAAGCTTTATTTTAGGAAAATATTATGGAAATATTTTTAAATGCTGTTCTAACCTATTTAAAATTAAAGTGCTAAAATGTGCCACAACAATATCGATTCATGCCTGGCACCGTCTAGCAAGTGATTGGCGTACCCTCTCGAGAATTCCATGTGTTTCAGGAACAGTTGCAGCAGCGCAGTGTTGCCAGATTGGGGACTTTTTTTGTCCTCAGATTGCTAATTGCCACCGCTTTTTTAAAATAAGAATATTTCACCTATTTAAAAATACAGTCGAACCTCTTTTATCCGAAACTGTTTTAACCGAAATCCATTTTTAAGCCTTTTTTTATATTGCTTGTGTGAAGACGCTCCTTTATGAACTACGAGTACATATTAATATTTTCGAACCCCTTTCTTAGAGTTCCTTTGACTTTAACTTGACATCCGGTAAGCTGCGGAGTGAAACGAAGAAAACGAACAAATTAGCAATTCTGAAGATTTTGAAGGTTTTGCAAAAGGTTTGGCATGGCTGGAGCTGTGATACAGGTGAATTAATAATATTAAAAAACTCCGTGATAGAGCTACAAAGCAAAAGCAATCGAAACTGCGACAAAAAAAATCAAACACTTGTGATATGCGTAAAAATTACTTAATTTAAAAATTAAAATTCGGGTAATTTATTCTTGTTTCTATTTTGCTATTGCTTTATTTTTATTAAGCCCTTCTTACTATAATAAGAAATATTTCATATATTTCCCCTTAATTCAAAAATTGGAGCATTCTCGATTATCTGAAAATTTCGATTTTCCGAATGATTGTCGGTCCTAATTACTTCGGATAATCGAGGTTCTACTGTATATTAAAAATTCTGAAATATAAGACGAATTATATTATTTAAAATAAACGGTGAGAGTCAAATATTCTGAAATAAAAAGAGTCCCCAATCTGGCAACACTGCAGCAGCGATCGAATGTCTTGTAATGAAGTCCTCATCAGAGCCAATTGCTATCTCATAAAGGAGACACCTGTAATCTTTGAAAGTATACGCCAATCACTTGCTAGACGCTGCCAGCAATGTTGCCACATCTGGCAGATATTTTATTTAGAAATGTTGAATTGAAACCAGAAAATTTGGAATAGCAATTTTCTTTTATATTATTTATGGAATATGCATCGCATTAGCCTCCTTTATACAGCTTTTCCTGCCCAAGCTTGGGAAGAACATGGAACTGAATAAAGAGGAACTGAAATATCCTTAAAATAGTGAAGCTTCAACTGTAACCGCTATCGCAGGCGTTGCTTACCGCCGGTGGAAACTTCCACCAGTAGATTTATATAGAAATTTTCAACTTATTTAAACGCCTTATTATTGCAAAATTTCAGTTATAAATAATGGTAGAAACAGATTTTCATTTTTTTGGGAAGGATTTTACTTTGGCGGTAGTTAGGCCCTGCGTTTCCGCCATATTGTGACAACCAGGGAAACAAACTGACAGTTTTACAAGATACTTACATCAGTAAAAAAAAATTTGAAAGTTTCACGTCATTTCTGAGAAAAAATTCCATGAATTAGACGCTTAAATAAGCCGAAATTTTCTATTCAGTTTTCCTGGTGGGAAGTATGCCTTTGCTGTAATCAGAAACTGAAGATCCGGTTTAAAAAAATTAGCCACCATCTTGTGACAACCTCCTCAGTTACTTCATTCGCAACTGGTAGACAGTACACTATATGTCTCCTCCTCTTTATTCATAACTCCATTGGCGAGAATAACTCTGGAGAGTGCTAACATTTTTCTCTTCTTAATCCTTCTCTTTTTATATAGTAGTTTTTTAGCTACAGCTAGACCATTTTTCAAAAGTTTTTAAGATTTTAATAAATTTTTTACTCACCTTAAGTCTTAACTTAATTTTTAATTTTAATATTTTTCTATTCTTTAACTATTTATTTTTTCTTTAAATTTCTTAATTTTTTTTCTTAAGTAGTTCTAAACTAACGTTTAACTTATCCCAATGGTTCACAAAACATAAGATATTTCATTAACTAGACAGGGTGTTAAGCTGATATCAGCTAAGAAACCCCTCAATGCTGCTTACCTGTTCAGCACTTATTCAGCATGATGCTATGTTTTTTTTCAGTTCCTCAGTGTTGCCAGATTGGGAATTTTGTCCCCATTTTGGGGAATTTTGAACCTCCAGGGGAATGTTTTGGGGACAAGTATTTCGTGGTGAAATGTTTGGGAAATTTGAACATTTTGTGGGGAAAACTTTGGGAATTTTTTTCTCTATTTTACATATAGTCTACTTTCAGTCATCTAATAACACTGGATCTGTCTAAAAATATTTAAATTTGGAAAACGAAAATAAAATAAAGAAATAAGAGATATCAATCATTATTCTCGTGGCCGTGCTCATCGTTTACAACATTAGAGTTTACACGTATCGCAGGTGCATCACGACTTGGCCTTGGACTATACCCCAGTAGCAAGAGATATCGGCTAAATTTCGGCCTAATACCAGGATTGTCGGAAAATGATGAGTAGTCGAATGGAGAGCTTCACATAATATCGTCTGAACAAAATCTAGCGATTTATCTAGACAATGTCGTGGGAAAACGTCGGCAGGAAATTGTATTGTTACTACAAGTCAATTAATCGGGCTTTATTCTTATGCATGTAATCGGCCGGCAATCGAAAAGTAATGAAAAATGAATCTTTTTACTGAGGTGTTATTGTTTGTTTCCGCTGTATAGATACCCCCTGCAGTGACGATAGGGGATGTGTGTCACGTGAATAAACTGTCCAATGCCCTACAATTTCTTATCTCCCTGCCGCTCAAAATACGTTTTCACGTTTCAAGGACATCATTTCTAAATGGACAATCGAAGGAATATAAGGGAAAAAAATACTTTCCAAGAAATGTTCTTTGGTGAGAATACATTATTATTTACAAATCAGTAAACTTAAATCTCTTTAAAACTTACAGATAGCAGGGTAATTGGTGTAAGAGTAAACTAACAATTTAAAAGAGTGTGTTTGTTCTTTATTTCTTTTTTTCAATAATAACGTATAGACATTCATACTTAAAATTATACTTAATAAAATTATTAGAGATATTTGCTGTTTTGTTGATTTAAATAATTAAATTAAAAATTATAAGATCTGAAATTTAGATTATATCAGATAACATCTGAAATTTAGACTATTACAACAACAAACTATTTGCTCTAAATGTATTTTCTTAATTATGAATTAGAAATTTTTGATTTAAAATTTAATTTATTTAGAAATACTTCAGGTAAAGTTATTGTATAAATTATAATGAAGTTGATCATCTTTTTTTTTTTTCCCAAAAAGTAAAAAAATTAATTTTATACCTTTTAAATGTTTTAAAAAATGTCTGAACATCTTTTTTAATTAAAATTATTATTAGATAAATAAATTGAAAATTATAAGATCTAAAATTTAGGTTATATCAGAAATTTAGACTATTACAACAACAAACTATTTCTTCTGAATGTATTTTCTTAATTATGAATTAGAAATTTCTGATTTAAAAATTAATTTATTTAGAAATAGTTCAGATAATGTTATTGTGTAAATTATAAAGAAGTTGATCATCCTTTCCCCCCCTAGATAGTGAGAAATTTATTTTTATACAGTTAAAAAGTTAAAAAAAGATGACTGAACATTTTTTTAAATTAAAATAATTATTAGATGAATAAATTGAAAATTATAAGATCTGAAATTTAGATTATATAAGGATAATATCTGAAATTTAAACTATTACAACCACAAACTATTTGCTCTAACTGATTGTTTCTTAGTTGTGAATTAGAAATTTCCGATTTAAAAATTAATTTATTTAAAAATAATTCAGATAATGTATTGTATAAATTATAAATAAGTTTATTATCTTTTTTTTCCAAATAGTGATAAATTTAATTTTATACCATTTTAAAAGTAAAAAAAATGATTGAACAATTTTTTTAATTAATTATTGGATAAATAAATTGAAAATTATAAGCTCTGAAATTTAAATTATATCAGGATAATATCTGAAATTTAGACTATTACAACAACAAAATATTTGCTCTAAATGTATTTTCTTAGTTACGAATTAGAAATTTCTGTTTAAAAATTTAATTTATTTGGGGTGAAAATCAGATAATGTTATTGTATCTCTCTATTCTAAAAAAAAGTAACTACCGCTGTCACCGCCGCTGCCGCCGCCGGTTTTGAATTTTTTGTGACCAGAGGTCTTTCTTCGTTAATATTGAGAAAAATAATGCATACAAAAATATGAAAATCAGTGGTTTTATACAGAAATGTTTGATAAACACGCTGATGCAGACAGTTTTTAAATCGAAGAATTATTTTAAGAGATATTTAATGCTAAAGTTGGACAAAATCGTTCCACTAAAAAAGTTTTATAGCAGCAAAAACTATACAATGCAGTGTAATCATTTTTAGATCATTTTATGCGTTAGAATTTGCCGGAGTGCAGATTGCATTAATTTTTTTATTTTGACTCATTTTTTCAGGCTTTATTTCTATTTTAAATTCAAATTTTCAGCATTTCTAGAGATATTTTTTACAGATTTCAGGAAAATTGTACTAATTTAAACTGTTGCCAACTGTATAAAAAGCGCAAGCAATAATGTTTGCTTCAAATTAAAAATTTATTTACACGTGAATGTTATAAACAGGAAAATAACTTTCAAATTAGAATTAAATAATTATGTATAAAAAGCAGGAATTATTATAAATTACGTCATACAAAGTACACACGTGAATTTTAAAAGAGGAAGGATATTGTAAAATAATAAATTCATTAACATGCGTTAGAAGTCTTAGGAGAAATTACGTCATATTTACGTCACATTATAGTTATTACATAAAATGAACACAAAATAATATTGCATAAAAGTTTAAATTTAGAAATTGCGCTAGACATTTATTTAATATTTTGAGAGGATATTTTCAACTATTTTTGTTAGGAAACCGCAAATAATATTTCATTGCTAACAAAAGTACTTTCACGCGATTATTTAAAAGAGAAAGAATAGCTTGATAAAAATTACGTCAGATTAAAACCGATTAATTTAAAATGTCTCATTTAGAAGAACTTTCTTTTCGCTTTGTTAAAAAATACCAGGAGACAAAGACTCTGTTTACTTAATTCCTTTTATATTAGCTTATTTTGAAATGTTGTTACACGTGTCTACGTCATCAAGTTATTTTTATTTCGACGTTTTATTTGTATTTTTATTAATGTTGTACGAATTTATTTGTTCTTTCGTTATTTAAAATAAAAATTATGTCAATTTGTATAATTTGGCGAGTGGTTTGGCGATTTATATAATTTGGCGAAATGGGTCGACGGGATAATCAAGTAGTACCGCAGCGGATTTGGCGTTAAAATTCCCCAATCAAAGAGAAATGAAAAGAAATTCGTTTATAGGGAGATCGCCACTGTTTTTTAAATTATAATTCAATCTTTCGAAATCTTTTTAACCCCTTCGGGACGGGAGCCTTTTGCGAAAATTTTAATATTTTGTCACCGTTCTTTTTAAAACAGAAATTTGTGTCTTCGTGAATCGAGAAAATGCGCTGATTAAATAAGGCAGATTTTACAGTAAAATTTTACTGGTGAGAAAAAACAAGGATTCTGAGCGCTTCATGCGGCACGTATACGTGCCGCTCGTCCCCAAGGGGTTAAAGCCGATCAAATTAGCGTGCATTTAGAGCCTGCGGTGACTGGACGGGGGTTGGCGAGCGTAGCTCGTAGGGGGCCGAGCCCCCTAGTAAATTATAAAGAAGTTGATCTTCTTCTTCTTTTTTTTTTTTTTTTTTTTTTTTTTTTTTCTCCAAATAGTGATACATTTCATTTTATAGCATTTAAAAGTAAAAAAAAAAATGACTGAAATATTCTTTAAATTAAAATAATTATTTAGATATTGAAAAAAAGAAAAAAAGAAAATTTTTCCATACATAACCAAAATTTAATGAGACGCTTTAAATGATGGAATTTTCACAGCTAGGGCGCAATGTTAAATGAGAATATTTTACATTGTAAGATGCAAAAAATATCAAATTAAAATGTATCAAAGTTCGTTTTAATTCAAACAATAAATATTGTTAGACGGAAATATTTTCCGCTATAAAATACAAAAATGTTTTCATATCGAGGGCGCAATTAATTAAAATGTAAGACATTTTGTTTAATTTAAATTCTAAATATTGCTGATCTTGGGATGAATATTACAGTTAATTATTCTTTGTAAGATACAATAATATTTGTATATCAACAGTGTGAGTCACTTATAAATAAGAACATAATTTTTAAATTAAATGTAATTTTATTTGTATCTTACAATACAAAATTAATTGTAATTTTAATTGTAAAATTATTTAACAGCATTATTTTGACCTTAAACAAAACAAGATTTATTACATTTCAATTAGTTACATCCTCGATATGGAAATATTTTTGCATCTTATAGGGGAAAATGTTCCCAATTAACAATATTTATTTTTTGAATTAAAACGAATTGTTTTACGTTGTAAATACTATTTTTGCATCCTACAAATTCTTCCATTCGATATGATTAGCTAATCGGCAAAATATCATATGATATTGAAATATACTCGGTAAAAGATTACCAAGTGACCAAATTATCGAAAACTAATACACAAAGGCTTCAAAACTGACACAGTTGTAGTCGGCTCGAAGGGTGATTTACCTTGCGGACAAGAAGTCATATCTGCCGACCCCAGAAAATGAGATCGCCAGGACTTGAAATATAGTCGAGTTAGGACTTTCGGCGGAAGTTCGGCCAAGGATTATTTGCTGTTTGGGTACCCACTTGAATTTCGAGATCACTATGTGCAGCAGATATTCCTAATCACTGCGGACAGACACACAAACACATTTCTGTTATTAGTTATCTGTTAATTTATACAACGGAAATAAAAACAATTTTATAACTTTTTTTTTTTTTTTTTTTTTTTTTTTTTTTTTTTTTTTAAGGATTGTTAATTTGTGCTTCATGGAATGACAGTAGAGCTTTCTGTAAGACATGCAAATGCATTCTATAAACACATTGCTACGTTTGTAACTGAACATTGCTCAATGAATGCAGCAGATCCCATAGTCCTCCTTCTAAGAATCCTGAATGAAAACTCTACGTCTTCAGAACGCAATAAACCTTCACAATACTAAATCTTCTGGACTTATCCGAAACGCTTTTTGCCGTGCTTTTTAAAAGATTTAAGGTATCCGAACACCTTTAAAACGCAATTTTTGATAAAATATCAATTTTTCATTTTTGCAATAATATTAAAATTGAATCTTTTATCTATCTAAATCTGCTTAAATTTTGTCTGTATCTGAAATAGAACCCGAGTTACAGCCGTTTAAAATTACATCTATTACGTTATTTACATTACGTTATATCTATCCTAAAAGTTATTTTTAGCTTTTTCTCAAAATGAAGTTTTTCAGATTTTTACTATACGCAAAACACCCTAAAACAAAAAATTATGCATGAAATGCCACGAAATTTTTTGTACTTCTTTTACAAATGTCATTTGAGGGAATAGACTACACTCATGATAATATATTAAATAGTTTTTGAGTTACACTGGTATAAATGACAAACTTGACACAAATTTTGCGAATTTTTCATTACATTAGTACTTTAACTGCCATATCATCAGAGATAGAGATGCGATTATAATGTGTGTAGTCTAAGTCCTAGAGAAAGTTATTCTGTTTGTTATGCAATTTACAAAATGTCAATACATTGTTTTATTTTTGAGTTATCATGTTTTGCGGAAATGTCAATTTTTGGCATAATTTTGACTATTTTTCCCTTTAAAAAAATTATTTCTGGGTAGTTGCTAAGATTTTTATATTTTTTTCAAATTTTTAAAGTAAATGTCATTATAAAAAAAGCATAACAACAGAAAATTAAAAAAAAAAAAAAAAAAAAAACCACTTCCGAAGGTGTGCGGATACCTTAAGGAGGCCGAGTAAGCGAAATTCAACCAAAAAATCGATTTTTACTTTTTTATATCATTAAATAGTTTAAACTTTTATCTTTTAAACGATGTATTACACATGTTTATATACAAAAAAAGTGTTAGATTTTTTTCATTCTTTCTAAAACCACTTCACAGTAGTGGTTTACTTTTTTAAAATTCAGATTTCCTGATTAGCACCAGTTTTCTAAAGTGGTAAAATTCGCCTTGTTTTCGCCTTAATTAATATACCTTTAAAAAAGACGAATTTTACTATTTCAAAAAAGTGGGACCAATTAAGAAATTAGAATTTTTAAAAAGTAGCCCACTGGCAACATTGCTTCACAGTTTTAATTGACTTTTTCTCCAAACTTGGATTTTTCATGTTTGTGTTCCTTTTCTTCAGAATCTATTAAAGCTAAGAATTCAATTTTTTAATACTTTATTATGTTATATTGTATACTTTAACACAGGGATTTAATGATTTGTTCAGAATTATTTATTTTATGCAGTGAAATTGTCCCAAAAATGCTAATTAAAAAATGCCTTTCAATAAATAATTAATAATTAATTTTCAGTTTCACTTAGAAAGAAAATGGTCTGTTAAAATACGTAAAGCATGTTATTCAAACTACTCTAAAAAATCTAGACCTCTATCTTTCACCATTTCTGAGAAAAATGTGCATAAAGTTGGTGTATTATACCATGGGCTAGATAGAGCTTACCCGGTCCCCTAAATTAAAAATGTGGAAAACAGCTATTTTTCTATTATTATTGACGAAACATAGTGATTGCTACAACGATTGTGCTTTACATTATGATTATGAAATTCAGCAGGGATGACAAAAAAAAAAAAAAAAAAAAAAAAAAAACAATGGTAACAAAATTTTATAGGTTAACCCTTTATGAATTGAAATATAAATTCATGAAAATTTTACCTTCTAAAGCATTTTTCGTGAATATTTTAAACTACAATAGAAGATTTGTATAATTATTTAATAAATTTGAGAAGGATTATCGAAGAATTGAAGGATTAATTAAATTTGAATTTGTAATATTTATAACCCCATTCAAATATATCATTTTAAATATTTTCCATAGTATTTTGTAGAATTAGGAAATTTGCAAATAATGTTCTTATAATAGAAGTATTTCCGAATTGAAAAATTCCCTCTGGTTTAAATTAACTCAGATTTTACGTAAGAAGGCGGAAGTTGGAAAGTATGCGCATAGTTTATGATACATTTTACAATATTAAAAGATCCCTGTTACAAATTGTTAATCTTTTGATACAGTGAAAAAAAATTTTACATGAATGTTCAATCCTGTTTCAATTTATTTTTTAAATTATCGGCAACCACTGCGCACTAATTGCAATTTACCGTAATTTCGAGTGTATAGCCCGCAGATCAAACAATTCAGTTTAGACCCAGAAATTTTATTCAGTATTTGAAGACCAATATTTACCGTGATTTAAAAAGTTGCATTTTATTTTTTTATATTTCTGGGTCGAAACACGATTGTTTGATCCGCAGGCTATACACCGGAAATTACAGTATATCACAAAACCTGTTACGTATTGCCTTTTAACCGAATACCAGAACGCACGCAGGGCTTTTAGTGGTTACATATACATTCTTGTATTTTTAAGATCTTTTTTCATCGGCAAAATTGTCTGCTATTCGGCGACCTTGCTGTTTAGAAGTAAAAGCTTATAAATAAACAAATTTGACAGTCGTGATTACGGAAGTGGTCAATAAATAGTGGTGCCTGTGAGGGAGGTTTTAGTGCATACCGGAATTTGATTTCTGTGACCCAACATTCGTTAAACACGATATAGATTTTTTTTTTTTTTTTTGCTTATAACAGAAGAGAAATATTCTTCTATTTGACGTGAAGGGGACATTTTTTTATTTCACTCTCGTTAAATGAAAAACACTATTTTAATGAATTTACCTTTTTTTACTGAAACTTTTCTGGTGTAAAGTTTAAATTTATTGATTTTTAATCAAAAGATTACTACACATACAGTTTAATTGTAATGACTTTATAATAAAAACTCTGTCCCAAATTAGTTGCAACATATGATTAGTTTTGTACTGATTATTCTTAATAATGATTTTATGATTTTGTTTGAACATTTTTCAGAGATTTCAGGGTGTTATGCTATCAACCAACAACATACACTTACCAAGCATTCCCTCCGACTTCTCCTTAAATAAGTATCAAATTAGTTTAAAAAGTCCAGGGTTCGCACGCCCTTAACCCTTTCCGGCACAGGCAATTTTTGTTATAAATGATGAAATGATTGACTGGCACCGGAATTTTAAAACGACTTTTTTTAGAAATCAAAAACATGTTCCTTTAAATGTTTATTGTGAAAGCAAAATTTCACCAAAATATTCTTAGTGCCGCTCGTAAGTTTGAAATTAAAATTAACTATCCCGACCCGGGCACACTGTGCCGGAAAGGGTTAAGCTACGTCCCATTTTGTAAGAATGTTTTCACCAGTAATCGCATAAAACTACCTTCTAGTTAATGAATCGCTAATTGTTTAGGAAGAAAATTACTTTATGGTATACTGCTTGTAGAGTCCTTACAAAATGGTGTTGATCTACTAAACATCATCGGAAGTTATTTATAACTCCACCCACTTGAAATGTCGCAACTAATTTGGGACAAAATTCCTAAATGTCGCAACTAATTTGGGACGGAGGGAGTATTTTTTTAGTCATGTAATGAGGAATATATTATATTATTGGCCAATGTCGAGTAGAATTTCGCTGACTTAGAACGATGATGTAGATAAAAAAGAAAATTGCCCATGAATTTATGAATATCAGCATCCCATGTTGTAGAATATTTAGAAAAGATAACGTGTCAATATTTTATGTACTCAAAAACGTCATTTCTGATTAACTTTAATAAAATTTCATAACCTAGGTCACGCTGTTCGTAAAAATTTCTTTTTTTTTTTCCTCGAACTACTTCGAGGTCTTCTCAAACATTGCGTTTATTTATTTATTTATTTTTTATCCATTCACAATTTTTCTTGCTTCTTGCTTGAACATTTTGGGGTTTCTTATTCAGATTGCTTAGATTTTATAATCCGTATACTTGCCACATTTTGAATTATAATGTGCTAGTGTAAATATTTATCCTAATACGGAGGGTAGAAATCGTAGATTTCATTTGAATTTGAAATACCGTAATTTCCTGTGTATAGCCCGCGGATCAAACAATCGTGTTTCGACCCAGAAATTTTAAAAAATAAAATCTAATTTTTTAGATCACGGTAAATGTTTGTCTTCAAATACTGAATAAGATTTCTGGGTTCAAACTGAATTGTTTGATCTGCGGGCTATACACCGGAAATTACGGTAATTGCTAAAGATATTCATATAAGTTCATTGTGCCAAAATGAGATAAGATTCCTAAAAGTTTTGTCGCATTTAGACTATATTTGGAATTTTATTAAATAAATATACAGGGTGTTTCATAAAGGATAAGCAAAACTTTTAGAGATGATAGCATGCATCAAAACAAACAATTTTCATCAAAGAATGTATGGTCGGAATTAAAACACAAAGGTGCTACAGGGAGCCAAAGAAGATATTCAATGCTGCCGGTGGGCTACTTTTTTTTAAATTCAGATATATTTATTGGTACCATCTTTATGAAATGGTAAAATTCCCCTTCTTTTAGATTTAATTAATAAGTAGTTAAATAAGGCGAATTTTACAGTTTCAAAAAAGTGGTGCTAATCAAGAAATCTTAATTTAAAAATAGTAGCCTACTGGCAACACTAGATATGCTGCTATGCGAGGTAAAATAACCGAAGAACTAATAAGTGACAAAAGCAATTTGGAAAACGTCTCTCTCAGTGTTGCCAGATTGGGGACTCCTTTGTCCCCAGATTGTTGATTGTCACCACTTTTTTGAAATAGAAATATTCACCCTATTTAAAAATAGATTAAAAATTCTGAAAAAATAAGCGAATTATACTATTTTAAAAAAGTGGTGACAGTCAAACAATCTGAATTAAAAAAGTCCCCAATCTGACAACACTGCCCTCTCCGTACAATCCTTGAGTCTCTGAGCCATTTTCAGTTGCAGTACTGTAGATAAAATTCATATCAGCCCTTTGCCTATTAGTGAAGGGCAAAATCTAACTTTACGTTCCTACCGTGATTGACAGTTGCTCACTCGGATCAGCAGTTTTTATATATTAATCGAGGCGAAATTTCGCATAAGCGTTTTTCTTCTTCCCCATATCACATTTGCATGCTATTAGTGCCATTCTTCTCCCTATAACTCCCAATAGGAATGGAGCTTTAACGTTTGCATGGACGAAGTCAGTGTTGCGAGTGGACTACATTTTAAAAATTTAAATTTTTTTTGCCACAAGTTTTTTAAAATTAATAATCCGCTTGTTTTCACCTTGTTTAATCTCTTATTTATTTAATGAATTTCACGAATTTCGCTAATTCAAAAAAATGGTGGCAATCAATAAATCTGAATTTAAAAAGACTATCCAACTGGCAACACTGGACTAAGTTTCCGAATGCGCCAGCACATTTTCATTTTATTTCTGACTTTGCATTCTTTAATGAAAGTTGTTTGTTTGGATATGTACTATCGCCTCTCAAAGTTTTGACCACCATTTATAAAACACTCTGTATATTTCTAGGCACTGTAACGTGGGAATCCAATATACGTTCATTGCCTTTTCGGAAGTAAGAGGCTGCAAGTTTGGACTAAATTTCTATTAATAAATTCCGTTTCATACCATTTTTTTTTTCAAATAATGACGACATTTCGTGCTTACATAAAATTAAAATTTTTCTTTTGCAATTTCCCGCATGAATTCTGATTTTCTGAATAAAAACGAAGGCAGATGGAGCAACCCAGTTTCGGAAGTATCTAGACACATTCACGGCGATAGGTCAAACAGCAGATGCTTGTGTCAACCACCGTATAAGTCTTGCTATTATAATAATCTGAATGTGTTGGAAAGTGTTTCATAATCGATGCCGTACACATAATTTTTCGTTCTTGGTCAGTTGATGTATTTAATGAGGTATGTTTTTATAGGATTGTAGATAGCAGATATTATCTGAACAGGAAGCGACAAGACAATTGGTTGAACGCAATATTTCTCTGTTTTTTGAAAGTTTAAGCACTTTCACTGCGCTATGAATTTAATAATAGGATCGGTTATACAAATAATTCGCTATCTTGAATGATTAGTCAAATTAGTTTACATAATCCTAATAATTATCTGACACAAGTGTTTGCAAACCAACTGCTGTGCGGAAAGGAAGGGAATTTTCCGCTCTGATCGGCGGTTGTAAATAGAACTGGCTTACTTACACTTGTACTGGCTAAATCCACTTTTCATTTGCCAATTTTATCGTTATACAAAATTTCAGGTGTGAATTAATTTAATATTTTATAAAAATATACATACAGACACCGAAAAAATGCGCTCAGTTTTGCACAGTTGCATTTCCGAATTACAAATTGATAGCGAATAGCCTAAAAATCATTTTGAGGAAACAAGAAATAAATATATATATTCTAATTTTCAATTTTCTTTATGGGACGTTACATATGATTCAACACAGTAAAAGTCAAATTATCCCCCAATTTCAATTATACGGTTTTTCCAAGTATCTAGATTGAAAGCAAGAAGTAAATAAAAGTATCAATATTGCAAAGATGACCGATAGTCCGCATTCAAATACACAGGCAAGATTTGTGTCAAGCAATAGTAATACTAATAAAAGTAAAACACTAGAAAACAGGAATTCTGCTTTTTCAGAATTTAGTGTTACCCCCGATGAAAAAAAAAAAAAATATATGTATATAATATATAAATAGTACAAAACGTATGTCAGTTTTAAGACTTACAACACCCGCTTTTATTTCATGTAAAATGACGTCATTCGTGTCTGCTTCAGAATTCTAGTTTTGCGATCCATTCACATTCTACAGTAAAGTAGGCATAGGACGCCACTATCGCGAAATAATACACAAATGCAGCAAAAAGATGCCGTCATTAAAGAAACTTGACCAAAAAAAAAAAAAAAAAAACGGCTGTCTAATGATTCATAGGCCTTCATTTGTTTGTAACAATAATATAAATACTTAAAATTAAATATAGTTTGTAATAGCTCCATGTTTTAACAGAAATCATTCGTTTATATTTTTTTCAAAATTGCATTTATTTTATTTACATTTTCTCTCGGTTGTTATGAAAAAAGTGGCAACAAAAACATATAATTAATATTTTACAACTATTTTTTCCTTTACTGTCTACAGAAATGGAGTACTTCCTTTGACAACATTAAGCAAACGGCTTCAAAATCTACAAAAAAATTAATATCTCAAAAATAAATGGAGATGCAGTTTTCAAACAAAATGCATTTAGAAGTACTTTTTTTCCCAATACGATGGTATAAAAATTGAAAATGTGCGATGCATAGAAAATTAAAAAACTGCTATAGAGTATTTAATTATACCGCTTTGTTTTACGGCTGGCTTCTGTAAGGTAATGCTATTTTTTGGAGACAAAACAAAATAAGCTGGGAGAAAGAAATAGCATACCGTACGGGGGACTAAAAAATGAATTTAAAGTGGAAAAAAATGTTCAAATGCGCATTTGTGTCTTCGTTAGCTAAAGCAAAATTTCCTTAACCCCTTAATTCTCGCTCCCGTCATATTCTCGGGCTGTGTCTTTTACTCAGATTGTTTGATTCCCACCAGTTTTATAAAATAGTGAAACTGGATATATTTTAGTATCGTTTTTCCCGTCATTAAATAAGGTGAATATTTCTTTTTCATAAAAGTGGTGCCAATAGGCAATTTGAATTTTTCAACCGTAATTTAATTCGAGCGTTAAGGGGTTAAAGTTCGTATTAAAATAAATATAATTATGTTGCTAGAATGTTGAAATTATCGAGTATCATCAGAATTTTCATTTGTAACTTTGTAACCGTTTTTCGTCCTGCATACTATTACAAAAATAAACAAGTCGCAAATTGTACGTCAAACGGTGCAAATGAGGTGCGTTCGTACTGTAACTAGTTTTATAAATATTCAGATCTTGCTGCAATAGCTGTTGCACTCTTATGCAAAAATGCATGAATACAAAATTGATTACGATTATCTATATTAAATTCAGTAATACGAAAATAATAGGACGCAATCTTAAATATGACGTAATCGTCACGACAACCTGGAATAATTTCCTATCATAGGATATTATTGAACTAACCCATCAACCGGCGAAACTACAAAATAGTGATCGTCACACTTTTTGCTGAAAAAAGTTTTCCACCACAGATTATAAAAAATAATCTTAGCTTTATTTAAAGGTCGAAGTTTCTTTTATCTAATTAGGCAATTTTTTTAATTCAAAATTAGTGGTAGCATAATAGCAGTGATGGAACAGTGGCGCAGCAGTTGAGCGATTGTCACCACTAAATTTTTATAGTATTATTTGCCTTCAAAAATCACAGAACTTCCGTCCCGAAGTTAGATGACGAATACCAATAAAATTTTGCGGTGTCAATTGATTCTCTGCTGCTACACTGTTCCATCACACATAATAGTTAATTTAAGCAAGAGCATTTATTTTGACCTTTGCGTCACGCATCTAAAAAAATATTATAAATTATAATATTTATATAAAATGTATAAATATATAAATTCTATTTGGGGATTAAAATGAGCGAATTAGATATTTTCCACAGCTTTCGAACGTTTATTTAATTGGAATTTTCGATGACTATATTTGTGGAATTCGAAATCCATATTTAGTATCCGTGTATAGAGACAAGTTCTGTTTTCACAGGGTTTCATATATTATTATGCCCTGATTTAGGAGCCCCTGTCCCGCTTTATTTGTCTCCTTGTCAACCTTTTGTGACCCTCGACCTGACAACTCTAACTGTCAAATAGTGTCGCTTCTTTTCACTGTATTCATCCGAGTGAAATTTGTCTACATACCTTACTAAAGTTTTTCGATCAATGCTATGTTTTTTTGCAGCCGCATGATCACTTATCATTAACATCTTTTAAACCTTTCAGGGGCAAAGTACTTTCAGTACTCAAATGTTGAAATAAATGACTGGCATCAAAATTTACGAACAAATTTATGTGGAAATAAGAAAAAAGGCTGTAGTAATTTTTCACATCTTCCTTTAATCAGTTTTAAACATTTTCTTTTCAATAACCCCATTTTCCTGTAGCTTTACAGAATAAATTTACATTCTTTTTTTTATATATCGTCGCCTCAGAGACATAGTAGGATATGATTAAAAACTGAGTTTCGAGTAAATTTGATTTTAAAATTTGCCGTTTTTTCAATGCTAAATATTTTAGGTGGTAGCTCATGGATTAAAAAAAAATTGGTTACTGCCCTAACTTTCGGTTATAAGGTACCTTGTCCCAATATGGCCCGATTCCCAATATGGGCCCACGTCGTATATTTCATTTACTTTTTTTTTTAATTCAGTCGATGGTAGTATACGTTCGACCCTCAGGATGATTGAAAGCGGGAAAAAACAATAAAGGCAAAGTCGTAACTGGCAGAGAAAGTGAAATTTTCGGGAAAAAAAAAATCTTGCTATTATTTCTTAAAAGTAAGGAATATTTCGTATTAGTATTAATATTTGTCAGCATTTAATTCAAAGTAAAAATGAATATATATTAAAAGCGTTAATCTACATTAAGATATTATCAATAGTTTTATCTTTACTTATTAGTATATCCGTTTTCTTCTGGGGGGGGGGGGGGGGAGCAAATTAAAAAATGGCGGAGTTTCCCATTATGGCCAGGGTGGACGATATGTTTGTACTGAATTCAAGCGAATATGTATTTTTACGAATACAATTTTGTTTCACTTCTGTTCTTCAATTGATACATTTCTTAGTAAAAATAAATATATTTTATTTTATTATTATTTTTTTTATATTTAGTTTTTTGTGATTTTCCTGGCTTTCAAAAAATTGCGATTATTATACGTATAACATGTAGATTTTAATATATATATACATATATATATATGGGAAAAAATTTTTCAGCTTATAGCTTTTTTTCTCCCCAGAAAACGACTATTTTTGCTTATATATTTGAATTCTGTACCCTTGATAACGTAATTCAATATATAAGCTTTTCAATTATTTTATCAGTATCCATATTATTTTTTCTTCCATATTAATAATCGTAAGATAGTACTTTAGGTATCCATGTTACGTGTGTTGGGGGTAAAGTATTTGTTAATGTCATTTCATTCAGAATATCACAGTTTTTGTTGAATGTCGGTAATGGTTATTTAATGGTTATATATATATATATATATATATATATATATATATATTATATAACATATAATAATCTGCAATTATTTTGCAATTTTTTAATTTTATTTTGTAATTTTCCAAAAATTTACAAAGTGGGCCATATTGAGAACGAGGTGTTCCCAATATGGCCCATATGGCACTTTTTATATTTCAGCTTATATAATTTTTAATAGTATAATTACAAGTATAAAGTCTTTTCTTTTATTTACCACATTAATCCCTCTAAGCAACAGCAAAAATAGTTTCCGGGAAAAGCAATATTAACATGATAAAAAAAGCAATCAAACCTTAAATGGGCAATAATGTGGCGAAGTACGTTATTTCACTTGGCGTTTGTAAAAAAATAATTGACATCATAGAAGAAGAATTAACCCCTTAATTCTCGCTCCGGTGATATTCACGGACTGTGCTTTTTATTCAGATTATTTGATTCCCACCAGTTTTAAAAAATGAGTATAATTGGCTTTATTCTGGTATCATTTACCTGCCATTAAATTAGGGATGGGCATTATTTAACGTATTAGGATAAAAAACCCTGTTACTATGCTGGAACCTAATATTGAATTATTATGTTACCGAAAACTCCCCGTTAATTAAATAACATATGGTTTTAAATGGCAGCGTTGTTATTCATTTGTCTTAATCAAGAATTCAATTTCGTGCCTTTAAAATAAAACAATATTAACAAAAAACGTCCTCGATCGTTTCTTTTCTGACATGCGCCCCTAGTTTGGCCCATCTTCACCCTCTAGTTATGGCAACTCTGTTAGGTGTGTTGTGTTAAAAAATTATTTTGTATTTCACCAATCCCTAATGCATGAATAGTAATGACTTGCAGCACTAATTAAACGTTTTTTCGGCTGGGTGCCTGGTGCTGGGTCATCAGCATCATCACATACTTTCACCGATTCTGATGGCACAAATTAGAGCATAAACGAAACACTGGCACAAATAGCAAATCAGGAAAACATCTGAAATTTTCTAAGAAAAAAGCTCATGCTTGACATATTTTGTACTCATGAATCGTATATATTGTCTTCATTTAGCATTTCCATATCAAAAATATATTCCATATGGGGGTGGGGGTGGGGTTGCTTCTAATTTTCAACAAGTGATATTTATTGAATTTTGCAATATATTTCATTTATGTTATGTAAAGGAAAAAAGCATTGATTCCTCCCTCCCCCCCTTTAAAAAAATGCGGCGAATCAGGAGTTCAGAATCATTAAATTTATAAAAAGTACCTTTTTGCAATATTTAAGTAAAATACATTTATTTATAATTTTATCTCTTAAAAATTTTAATTCTCGATTTTGAATAGGAAATCTATTTCCAAAAATAACAGAACATTGTTTATCTACATTCAAATAAAATCCATGAATTTATATATTTTTAAATTATTAGCACATTTAAAACGGGTTCATTAAAACTTCAACTGATTTCAACTGACAGCAGCTGAAACTAACCACAAGTAATTCCTTAATTCATTCTGAATCACGTCATCAGTAAATGTAGTTCTTGACATATAAAATGTTCTATTATCGCTTAATAAGCTTTTGAATAAAGAGAGATAAAGGACACATTTGCAATTATTTATCTGTTAAAATTTTCTGCGGTCAATATAACATTTGCTTATTTCGAAACATTTCTTACAACAGCCTTTTAAATTAAAAAATACGCTGGAGGATAAATTTATCTAAATGGGTAATTTTTTCGGAGTGAAATGACATTTGACTGAGTTTTTATTTACTCTTCATGTGTTTAATAGAATGGACCGTTTTGCGTTGGCGGTTTATTTCAATATTTAAAGGGTTTTTACTACGTACTCAGTTTTTTTTAGGGGACAGGCTGGGGGCTAGGGAGATTCCAGCACTATGAATTTTGTTTTTTGGCAAAGTTTTTATTATTTTTGTTTTGTCATTTTTTTAAATTTGCTGAAAAAAAAAGAAAATAGCCTTCTATAATTTGTGAGAAAATTTAATTTTATTACAGTTGTAATTAATTTGAAAAACATACTTGTACAAACGAAATTTGTTTGGATGAATTGCATTTGATTAAAAGTACATAAATAATATTTTTGTGTTCTTGTGAAATTAGCTTTGAATATGCGTTGATAGATAAGACTGCTATGAAATCGGGGATCAAATTTCTATTTTTTAATACTTTCCAGCGTAGTTGAAAAGTGTTTATGAATTCAGATTGTCTGCCCGTCTGTCTGTCCTTTCTTTAACTCGTGTAAATATTATGCCGACTGCCATGAAATGATATATCTTATTTGGATTTAGTATGACATGTTCGTTATTGTAAAGAAGTATGTATAGCATATTTGGTTCATTTACAAGGTCACTCAAAAGAATTCCGTTACATTACGGTACATGGGGAAAAATCGTTTGCTGTGTATTTTAATGATATTACAGTGTGTAAAATATATTAAAATTTATATAAATCACTGAGGTGTACTACAAGGTTCTTACTATAGAATAGGGTGTGCATAGAACTTATCGTTTATTTACAGGAACACACAAAAGTATTTGGATATCGAAGAAAATGAACAATAATTCAACTTTTAAAGCCACGAACGAAAATTGCTAGGAAGAGTGTTTTCAATTGTGGTATGCGTTTTTAAATTTAACTATTTTTTAAATATTACTTGGTGTATATCAATTCCAGATCATATACAAGGTCGAACAACAATTCTCAACAACATTCGTTCATTGGTTGAAATTGCTGAGCGGAAATTTTAAAATGTATTATGCGTTTAACTGAACTAACTTTTTGCATACTATGTAGTATACATACATATCTGTAGATCCTATACAGGGCTGCAAAAAAACCGTATATTTTAATGACTCTTCATGGTAATGGCAGAAATCGTGTTTTCAAATGCATTATGTGTTTTCCAAATTTTTCATTAAAACGTCATCTTCCACCTTTGTCAATTGTGATGTTTTGTTATGGTATTTTGAATGTGTTGAAAATTGCTTCATAATCTATGCTGTCTGCATGATTCTTTTTTGGGGGGGGGTGGAGGGGGGAGTAGGATTAGAAATCGTGTTGTTAAAACTGAGTTAATTATTATACAGGGTATCTCCAATAACTAATTTCTAAACCGTTAGTTTTAAAAGTATATTTCCAATTGCAATTTGTTCTGCATCACATAAAAATCGATTTATATTACAATAATTACTTTTCAAATACATAAGAAATTACAAATTTTATACAATGCCTCTGCCCTATAAGTTTTATTTAGAATACTTTTTTAAATGTTCTAACAAGTAAAACAGCAAAAATGTATTCTTTTATGGTAAAAACTGACTGAGTTACGATACTTAGAATTTTATGAATTTTCAATGTTTTAATCACCATAAATGGAAAACACGTTTTTAGTGTTAGAAATCGCTAAAAATGCATGAAATTCAAAGTATCATGACTAGGTAAGTTTTCGTCTTGCAAAAATTACGTCTTTAATTACAAACTCATTTTTATTAATCTCAATAGAAAACAGCATTTATAATTATGTCAAAAAATTATTCCAAACATTTTGTTTAAAAGACCCTCTAATTAAAACATCCGTTGACCGGATACAAACGATTAGTTATATGTTATAAAAATAACAGGTTGTTGGAACCTGTTACCTGTACAAGTGTGCAACGATGTAACCTGTTAACCAAAAGCAACTAAATTTCCCATCTCTACATTAAATAAGGTGAATATTTTTTTTTTTTTTTTTTTTTTTTTTTTTTTTTTTTTTTTTTTTTTTTTTTTTAAAGGGTGTGTTGTAAAGTTATTTTTACAACATACCTGTTATTCTTATTTCTACTTATTGTTTTATTTTTTCAAAATTATAAAAATTATAATATAATATTTAGTATCATTTTAAAGCTTTTCAGTAATTACATTAGAATCGAAAATTTTAATTTAAATAAAATTAATAGATTATTAATTAAACGCAACTTTTTTTAAATGGAACCAGTTTTTTTTCCTTCAAGTTGGTCACCCTTGTTTTCAAAAAGAGACAGCTATTTGTCATGTTGGCTCCTCATTGTCCTAATATCTAACTGAGAAAATCAGCTATTTATAAAGGGCATCATAAAGAAGTGCAGTGTAGTTTTGTCCCGTTACGATCTCATCAACGATATTCAGCGAAAAAAAATAATAAAAAAAGTTTTAGAGTAATATTTCTGTATAGAGATTAAGAATAATTTTGTAAATATTTAGTGAAAGTACTACAAAATTCTCAATGAGTGTGTCGCTGTGGGCTTAAAAAAGTCTCGGTATCAAAATTCTCAAAAATATGCATTTTACATTTGTTTTTTGCTAATAAAATACTGCAAAGCTAATTCAATTAAATAAAGCGAACCGCGTATTTCTACGATAATTACATCAGCTGATATTGCATTTTTTCAGTTGTTTTAACAGTTCTACTCTGTCTTTAACTAAAACTCTAAGTCCATTTTTCTCATAATGGATTTTCTCATTATTTCTCAGGTTTAAAATGATATATTTAATCTTTGTTCCGTGATCTATGTATGAAATTTTGTAGAGAGTTTTTATGTTATGTTTTTAGAGAACCGTCTTTAGGATTTTTCAATTCATGTGAATTTTTTAAAAATATACTCACTCATGCTAAAATCACTCTTAAAATTGCTCTTTTTTCATTTTAAAATTTATTATAAATTGTGTAAATACGATTTTTTATAAATCCTGAAGGCAAAATAATACGAAACCTTTTTTGCACACAATAGCGAAAAAGTAATGAAATCGGACACGTAGTTCATGAGTAACGTCAAAAATTAAATACGTACGAAATTTTAAATTACAAAAAATTTTAAACAGTATTTTAAGATTTTAAAAATCTTTTATATCATAAGCAATTTTTATAGAAACATACATTGCAGAAAAAAAAATGCATTAAAATTTGGTTATAAATGAAGAAAATAAAATTTTGACAACGTGGACCCTTTAAGCGTGGCTGCAAAATGGCCTCGTATGTTTTGGATTGGTAGAGCTAGAGCAGGGGTGACCAACTGTAAAGAAATAATCGACTTCTTGAATCACAGAAATTAGATGATTAGATAAGGCAATGATTACTGTAAAATTTTAGTGGTGTGGAGCGTGTCACAATTGGCAACCCCTGAGCTAGAGTAACATAAAATCTCGCCAATTTTCTTTGTATTTTTTTTAACCGGACCCAGGATTTTTATTTTCCAAATGAAGTAAATATTCGCCTCTTGTCAATGGCTTCACACGATGCGCATTTGTTTCACTCATATCGCAGAGAAATAACGATAATCTATAAAGATTTAAAAAAAAAACTTAATAGAATATTTGCATCAACTTTTCAATCATACATAACACAGAGACTGAGTGGTCAAGCTCGGACTCCAGACAAGTGAAAGCGAGCAGGCAGTACAGCGTGATATGTTAGAGCAACAATAAGACACACAGTAAGATATCTGATTTAAGCTAGTGCTGCATTGAACGAAGATGACTTTCGGAACGTCTGAAACACTAAGTTATGCTTTATATAAAATATATGTGATGGCACAAAAAGTGGCCTAGCACTCCACTAGACGCAGAAAAAGATTATCATACCAATAAATCAAAAAACACATTTTCGATTTTTTTAGATGTCTTAGTAGCTCTGAGGCGACGATATAACCATTAATCTTTCATTATTCACAGTGCATAATAAAAATATTTCCAAAACCACTTAATTAAAGGAGCTTTGAGCATCTGGTCAACCCTCCCTCAAATTGGCCGTGTCAAGTCTTCTCACATAGCACTTTTCTACAGTATAGCGCGTTATTATGTTAAGCCTAACTTACTGTGCAATCTTTATACCTGGAATGAAAGTTCGATATTTATGCATTAACCCTCTTGCTACGCAACCCGAGATTTACAGGGGCAACGTAAAAGTAGCAAAATTTGGGCAACCCGAGATTTCCTCGGGGATGCATTTTTTCCGTATAACTAGTCCTCCTTGATTATTCCCACCAGTTATATTTTTATTGTACATTTTGCCTTATATTGGAGCATTTTCCTGATTGAATTAGACAAATTTTTGTTTAAAAAAACCGGTGACAAAAAAATAATAATTCTTAAAAGACGCTCGTTGCGAAGGGGTTAAAAACGCAATTTTTGACGCTATTTTGATAAAACATTTACGCAGCGGGGGGGGGGGGGGTAAATTAGAACCCAATTACTTAAATTTGTATGATATATTTTATCTGAAAAAAGCATACAAAATATTTCTAAAAAACACAACTTATCAAAAAAAAAAAAAACAAACAAACAAACAAACAAAAAAAAAAACACGTCGAAAACGCTTCACAATTGATTTTCCCCCACTTATTTCGATTATCTTGTATGAAACAAAGACTGTTGTTTGAGCATTCCATAGCTTTGGTTGACACTTATTGATACAACTTTGAAATTCATTTAAATATGAAAACTGATGGGTGGATCAAGCCTCCTCTATCGTCAAGCCTCCCTATTCTCCCCTATACTATTAAAAAACAAATCTACTGCTGTATAATGTAAAATACGTCAGTTCTCGTCTTTTTATGGAAAAAAAAGCTTACTTTTTATACTTATTTTAAAAAAAATTGCAGCAGTTTTGGTAGAAATCACGTTTTTTCTTACAAAAAATATGCTATACATTCATTGTTCATACATTGTTCATACATAGTATATACATTGGTTAATTCATTGTTCAATCGTAAGCTATAATCAACATAACGTATTCCTTGTATATGTATTTAATTAATAATATGCCACCTTCTATAAATTTACTTTTTTCCAAAAACAAACACTTGATGTTATCTTTCAAAACAACAAGAGAGTGACAAAAAATATCAATTTTGTAACTTCAGTCACTTAATAAAATGAAAACATGTTTTTAACCCTTAAATGGCCATAATATCATTTATGATACCATCAGTGTTCCCGATTCAGTGGATTTTTTTATTCACATATTCCGTTTTCACACCAGAAATTTAAAAAGGAAATTTTTTAACTTATTTAATAACAGACATTTTGTTATTAAAATAACTAGCTTAGATGTCTTATGTTCCCCCAGCCGTTGTTTTGAATTGTTTGGCTATTTTTTGCTGGCGTGTTGGCGGTGTTTGTGGATGTGGCAACCTCGATATGTGGAACCTCGTGTGACGTGTGTGTTCTGGCGTGTTGTGTTCTGGCAACCCGTGAGAAGTGGTGGATTTTGTGAATGTATTTTGATATCGTGTTGTAGCGTTGTGTCTTTTTATCTTTATGTTAAATTTATTGGATGTATTTGAGAACTAAAGCATGAAATACAAACAAACTTTCAACAGCAGGAATTAAAAATCCAACAGATATTAACGTTGATAGGAAATCAGAAAAGTTATGAAATCTCAAATCAACAAACACCATCAATAATCTCCCAGGCTGATGCTGACGCTGCCAACTCAACCTCCTACTCAAAAATAGCACAAAAATCAATTACCCAACATAGTCAAGCCCATCAACAAATTTCAAGGAAAATGCCACAAATGTCTAAATCGGCAATATTATTCACGAGGATGAAAGAAACGAAAATGTCAATGAGCATATTGAGGGGGATTGCGGATAGAGAACTAAAAGGAGAAGCAAAACTACCGAATCTCTCTTCTGTACAATCTCAAGAGATAAAAACTCCTTTATAATAAAAGCAACAACCTCAAAAGAGGTAGATGACACACTAAATATCTTGCAGAAAAACGAAAAATTACAGAGCTTATTGGAAATGAAATTCTTAGGGGGGAAAAGGAAAAAGATAATCATACTTGGTATTCCACAATATGTACAACATGAAGAAGTACAAGATATACTGAAATCGGAATTAAACCACGACATGAAAGATAATACTCAAAAGGTAATTTCACGACCAAAAAACAAATTATATCAATTAATGATAGAACTAGAAGAACAACAAGCATTTCAGTTACTAACACAAGGTAGAATCTTTATCGGCTTAGCATTTTGTGGAATACATACTCCATACTACACTCCACTACACTACACTCCACTCATAAGATGTAGTAACTGCCAGCTTTTCGGACACTTAATAGAAAGATGCCGAAGAAAACAGATATGCGAATATTGCATGCATAACCACAAATCAGATTACTGTCCTAAAAAGCGTACCCCAGAACAGCACCAGTGCGTAAATTGTTTCAACACAGTGGACAATTTTGGTAACCTCTTTGAGTACAGGCATAGTGCGTCGTCGAGCCAATGTCATATATTTCAAAACCTTTATTATAATAGAAACCAACGCCTAAACCTTTCACAGGCACAATATTCAACATAGAGAACATTTCTGATATCTCCAAACCCTCTTCTTCAGCATCATCATTCAAATATCAACAATAACACCTAACAGCCAATTTCCATAAATACTTTAACAATAGCCCAGATTAATCTGCAAAACAGCAAAACGGCGACAGCAGATTACATACGCTATGCAATAAAGGAAAAAATAGATATATCCTGCCTCCAAGACTACTATATCTCAGATAATCGCCCATTAGGACTACCACTTTCAACACCGTATTACTTTTCAGTAACAAAAAATTGCTGCATTATAATACTAAACCCTTCAATTAGCCATCTTCAAATTAAGAAAAACAACCATTCAGTCTTCATCAACATTCAATTAATAAATAATTTACTAACAATAGGATCACAATATTCACCCCCGTCAACAGATTTACAAAATGATCTTAATGATTGGCTGGAAGTAAAAGGCTCCAGCAGTTTATTCTTATTGGCTGGAGACCTAAACGCACACAGTGCCTTGTGGGGTTACAAAAAAGATGATGACAAAGGGCAAAAATTAATATCGCATATGGCAACGAAAAGTATCTTATTACTAAACGATCCCCATAGTTTACCAACGTATGAATTAATTAATAAAAAGGACAATACAAGTTTAAGAAAAGGCTGGCCCGATGTTACACTATCATCAATGTCACTGTTCTCTTTACTGGACAACTGGATGGTACATCCAGATATGGACTTTGGAGATCATAGACTGATCACATCGAGCTTTAATATTGAAATCCCGCAGTTACCAAACAGAAGATATCGAACAAAACAAACATCATTTAAAAAATTCAACGATAAAATTAAAAAAGAATTAAACCAGCAAAATTTCAACTTCAAAAATATAAAAACCACTGACGAATTTGAAGAAAAATATGAAGAATTTTTCCAACTACTTAAAAGAACATGTGATCAGACACTCAAGAAAAGAAAAAGTACTCACCAACCGAAGATAACATGGTGGAACGATGAGCTACCCTCAAAACGTAATTTAGTTAGGGCACTAAGAAGAAAAACAAAGCTCCCGACAGCTACAGTACAAGATATAATTAAATTTAAATCACAAAGAGCCATGTATAAAAAAGCAATTTTGAACGCGAAAAAACAGGCATAGACAAAATTTTGTACGCAATCCAAAAACCCTTATGGAAAAATAAAAAAAGTAGCTTTTAAAAATTATCATAATCGAGAACTGTATTCATTAGAAGAACAAGAGGTAAAAACGGAAACAGCAGAAAGATTCTACGAAACTCTAACCACAGAAATATTTGGCCAATCAGAAATGCCAGCAGACTCAATATTTAACCAGCAGAAGGCAGAGGCAATTGAAAATTTTACTTTAAAAGAACTTAAAAATGTCATCTACTCATTCAACAGGAACAAAGCCCCGGGGCCCGATGAAATTGATCATAACATAGTACGACAATTATTCAAGCATCATAAGTTTCTCTTACTAGAAATGTACAATGTTCTGCTATATTTAAATTACTTCCCCAAAACATGGAAGATTGGAGAATTGGTTTATTTCATAAAGCCCTCTAAAAAACCAGACATCGCATCTTCATATCGGCCAATCTACTTACTGCCAATCTTCTGTAAAATATATGAAAAACTATTATTTAAAAGGATAAACTTTAACTTATACAGCCAAAAAGAACTACAAAAATCACAACATGGCTTCCAAGAAGGTCGTTCGACGGAGTCAGCGATAGCCGAACTTTTCTCATTTATAAATCTGCTCAAAGAGAATAATAATTATATTTCCCTAATATCCCTAGATTTCAAGAATGCGTTTGACCGACTACCCTGGCCAGAGACCTTAAAAGAATTAAAATTCCTAAAACTAAAACAAGCGTTAATAAACATAGCAGCATCATTTCTTTCAACAAGAGGAGCAATGCCGAATTGGCTGTCAGAAAAGATCCACTGGCTTAGAAGAGGTTGCCCACAGGGGTCCTGTTTTGGACCTTTTCTTTGGAGAATATTCCTAAATAAATTACTGAGAATATTAAAGAAACATGGCTTTAAGATAATAGCATATGCCGATGATCTTCTTCTAATTATTTTTGGTCAAACAAGAAGACAGTTGGAGCAGATGGGAAGAGAGATACTACAAATAATAAGTGATTAGGCGAAACAAACAGGTATGAAGTTCTCGTATGACAAATGTGTAGTGTTAAATCTTCGAAGACCACGTTTCCTGAAGAGAGGACCAATATAGAAATTGGATGGGCACGCCCTTAAATCTGAAAATACAATAGACTACTTGGGCTTAACATTGGATAAACTACTGTCTTTTCTTCCGCACCTGAATAAAAAACGTATAGAAATTAATCAAATATCACAAAATCTTCTAAAATTCGCCGCTGCATATGAAGGCCTTTCGAAGCAAATTTTAAAAATCTGGTACTTACAAATATTAGAAAAAAAATATCCTATGCCGCTTCATGTTGGTTTCCACACCTACCAATCTCACACGGCTACAGGCTACTTTCGGCAATTCAGACACAATGCCTTTTGATTCTGTCGAGAACTTATAGAAAATCATCAACGGCAGCTTTGAATGTATTGTGCGGCATTCAACCATTGGCGATCCAATTAAATACATTAGCAATTTCAGGACAGGTCCTACGTTTGGGAATTCCAATAGAGGACAACTTTCCAGTCTTCTATCAACCGAAAATATCCTCATCCGTACTTTCCCCATATCAAGATTATCTTTTACTACAAGAAAGAGTTCCACCCACTTCAACAATAAATATATACACTGACGGCTCAAAATCTGATGCTGGCACAGCGTATGCTTTCTGTGTTTATAAAGAAGGAAAATGCATCCATACTCATCAAATAAAGTTACAAATATCAAATTCAATTTTTCAAGCTGAACAACTCGCCATATTAGATGCAATATTATGGACAGACTCCTCAGGGGACGGGAACTTCGTGATTTACACAGATAACAAGTGAAGTCTTGCCTTATTGGAGAACGTTTTTAGTACAGATTTTATCACATCAAAAATTATAATAGCCTTGCAGAAAATATCTAAATCAATTAAATTTCAATGGGTACGGGGACACACAGTTGTTAAAGGAAATGAACATGCAGATCAACTAGCCAAAGATGCTATAACAAATATTAAGGTACGAGAAATATTTCATCCATACCCTGCTTCACACCTTAAAAAGAAATTGAAAAAAGAAGCCATAGACAAATGGCAGCAACAGTGGGATTACGGTACCACTGGCAGATTTACTTACAAATTATGTCCAAAAGTATCAACAGACTTCATGTTAGTACATAGAAACCTGTATATCTTCTCAACTAATCATGGACCCTTCCCGTCCTACCTATTCAAAATAAATAAAGCTCCGTCGCCACTGTGTACCTGTGGTGAAATTGGTAACTCCCTTCATTATGTCGTCAGCTGTCCATTAACATCAACCCTCCATATCCGTAAATCAGCCACAATAGAACATCACCATTGGTTCAAATTTGTGCTGAAATCACCAATGCTATATACTAAAATAATAGAATGTGTGCGGTTACTAGAAAACAATCAACTAATTTTTCAAAACCCACAAATGCCAATAGATGAACAAGATTAGCACTAATGAACAGAAACATGAACTTCAGGCCAAACAGTGCCTAACTAAATCGAGAATATAAAATTTAGAAAACTCTTGTACATAGAACAGCCATACACTCAGGTTATCCATAACCTAAAAGTTATCTCACAACAAAACACTTGAACTCATGATAATAACTATTAAACTAATGCACCTGGGAATATGTAGAGTTTAAGAACATCTTATTCATCTGCTGCTATTCATAATTAATCAATCATATTCGTGTTGAAAATAATACACATTTTCGTCTGTAAAGCGCTCAGCTCATCTGTTCTATTATTACTTTTATTATTATATTTATAATTACTATTATTATTATTTGTACTATTACCTTTAATTCTTATTGTTAAAACTATTGTTAAATAATATTGTAATTTTTTTTAATACTAGGGTGCTCTGCCCCCTACGAGCAACGCTCGCCAACCCCCATTCAGGCACACCAAAATCCAAAAAGCACACTAATTTGATCGGCTTTAAAAATATTGAATTAAAATTTAAAAAAAAAACAAAAACAGTAGCGATCTCTCTGTAAACGGGTTTCCATTCGGCTTCCATGGATTGGGAATTTTTAAGGGCAAATCTGCTGCCCTTGGCTGTTTATACATATAATATACATATTATATGTATATTATTATTATATGTATAATATTTATACATATAATTTATAGATACAATGGCTGTTTCCTATTTAATTAAAAAAATTAGTTAAACATTTGAAAATAAGCTAATGTAAAATGAATTAAGTAAACAGTGTCATTGTCTCCCCGTATTTTTTAACAGCGCTATAAGATAGTTCTTTTAAATAATTCATTTTAAATGTATCGTTTCAAATCTGACGTAATTTACACCAAAGTTTTATTTCTCTTATTAATATTCACGTGAAAATACTTTTGTTGTTAGAAGGAAATATTATTTGCGCTGTCTTCGAATTCACGATAATAGTTGAAAAGATTATCTCAAAATATCTCGCGCAAATATATTTTTCAATTTAAATTGTTTTGCTATATTTTTTGCCATTTTAAATATGACGTAATTTCCTCAAATTACAAGTTTTAACGCATAATAATGATTTTTTTTTATTTTAAGATTTTGTTTCTCTTTTAAAATTCAAGTGTAAAGATGGTTCGGCACAGAAGTCATATAAATGTATATATTGGCGCAATTTTTTTCTGACGCCAATTTCATATACGCAACGGGTACTTAACTGGTGCTAAAGTGTCGTTATTTTGCTTGATATGGTAACCCGGATGTTGTTGTTTATGCTATTGATGTTTTCGCCAAATTGGCGTCGGAAAAAAATTGCGCCAATATCGTATATGACATCTGTGCCTATGGTTCTTATGACGTAATTTTCCTGCTTTTAACATGTAATCATTTAATTCTAATTTTAAAGTTTTTTTTTTTCCATTTGTAATAGTCATGTGTAAATAAATTTTTAATTTGAAGTAAACATTATTGTTTGCGCTGTTTATGCAACTGGCAACAGCTTAAATTAATAACATTTTCTAAAACTTGTAAAAAATATCTCTCGAAATGCTGAAAATTTGAATTTAAAAAGGAAATAAAACCACAAAAAATGAGTCAAATAAGAAAAATAAATGCAATCTGCACATTGGGACCTTATAACGTATAAAATGATCTGAAAATGATTAAATTTTCATGTATAGTTTTTGTTTCAATAAAACTTTTTTAATGGAACGATTTTGTCCAACTTTAGCATTAAATATCTCTTAAAATATTTCTTTGATTTGAAAACTGTCTGCATCAGCGTATTTATCAAACATTTCTCTATAATACCACCGATTTTCATATTTTTGTATGCAACAGTTTTTTTTTATATTAACGATGAAAGGCCATGCTTAAGCATTCAAATTGGATGCCGATCTACCCGAAATATCTACGCAGATTTTCATTGGTCCATTTCCAAATCAAAACTTTTTTTTTATATATAGAAGGAAACTTGCAACGCGGGATCTGGAAGCCTATGGCAATGGTGGGTTATCCCGCGTTGTAGAAAATGTAAAATGGATGTATTTGACTGACAATGGTTTCTGTAATCCGTTTAAACGCTTTTGGTGAAGTAATTAAGTAATATGAGGAAATTTTGACATGAAAAGTAGGTTTGTTTATAGTATGCCAATGCGTATTCATAAGCCTGTTTTGGAAAATGAAGGTGATGCTATGAGAGAGATTTCATGCTGGAGCTTTCAAGAAAGTAGATGTCTGTTAAGGTATGTTGATAATTTTATGTATATTTTGCTGCTTTAAGAGTTTTTTACATTTTGAGATTGCTAGAAAGCGAGAACTGCTGAATTTTGAGAATGCTACACCGCGAGAAGTAATGAATGCAGTGATGGTTTTTTTTTCGACTAATGTGCGCGAAGCGCTCATGCAAGATTACTGATTGCCACTTTAGCGAGTTTCGTTTTTTATGTATATTTTGCTGCTTTAAGAGTTTTTTACATTTTGGGATTGCTAGAAAGCGAGAACTGCTGAATTTTGAGATTTCTAGAAAGCGAGAAATGCTGAATGCAGTGATGTTTTTCTTTTTTTTTTTTTTTTTTCGGTTAGTGTGCACGAAACTTACAAGATTACTGATTGCCACTTTAGTGAATTTTATTATTTACATATTATTTTAGTTAAGCGAAACATGCGTATAAACCGGTGCTTGGTGACATTTACTACTTGGCGGAAAAGGGGTTTTCACGCCAAGAAAAAATCCAAGATGGCGGCCGTGGGAACTTATGACATTTGTTCCAAATAACTGAAATTTCGTAATTAGATTTTACTGGTATGAATTCCGATTCTCTGAATTATGCAATTTCTGGAACGCATTCTACCCTAAGCATTTAAGGCTTAAGATTGTATTAAATAACGTCCTTATCTCTATTCTCTTAACAAAGAATGGCTTCTACTTGAGAATATAACACATTAATAAAAACCAGTAGATTTTAGTAAGTAAGTAAGTAAGCACCCACCCTGGGAACCCGCTTTTGGCTTATGGTTAGGTGTAACCCCCAAGCCCAGGGCAGGGAAAAGTTTTACTACCTGCGAAACTCCTTGATTTTTTTTTTTTTTTTTTTTTTTTTTTTTTTTTTTTTTTACAGTTTAGGAGAAATAACAATGTTAGATATATGACAATTATTGACAGTGTTTGCAATAAATATTTACAGATGACCCCTATAATTACATTTGAGAGAAATATTCATTATTATAACATATAAATATGCATAGTTTTAGAATTTGATATTAAACTTTTTTTTTTTTTTTTAACACAATTACCTACATATTTGCAACACTTTTATATTTTCAGGATTCACACATAATTTAAATCATAACATCAATTTAAACCATGTACAGATGTGATATTTGCAACACTTAAAGCTATTTTCAAGATATATGATGCAAAATTATTTTTAACTCTATACTAAAAATAAGTATTAAGGTACAAGATGCGAACAATAATTAATATTATGCACTATTATGAAAGTATAAGTAATTGTAGATAATAATTACCTACAAATTTACAGTACAATGATACTGTGTTTGAGATATTATGTAAGATACATGATGCAAAAATTATTTTTAAATCTACACTGAAAATTTAGTATTAAGGTACAATATGCGAACAATAATTAATATTATGCACTATTACAAATTCTTTTGAGTTATTTAATATTTAACAATATGGCCATATGGTCCTACTGAACACGTCTTCTATTTGCCAAGTGTGATTGATAAACCGGACATGCAGTGGAATCCGCTGAATGTTTCCTAACACTTATTGATTACACAATTAAAATTCATTTATTAACCCTCTCGCTGCGGTACCCGAGACTTTCTCGGGGATGCATTTTTCCGCCCAATTAATCCTCCTTAATTATTCCCACCAGTTATTTTTTTTATTGTAAATTTTGCTTTATTTAATCGGATCATTGTGGCGATAATTAAATGTTGTGTTCGTAAAAGGGTTAAGTACACATTGCGAAGTTCTTTTGATAAAACTATTGATCGTTAAAGAAATAATAAAACTGTAGAGTTCTTACTCTACAGGAGACAGTGAAGAGGCAAACTGATGAAACAAGCAATATTCTTTATTTCGGACGTTAGTTGAATAGAAGGTTAGGAAATTACTTGCTTCTGGTCACCATTTTAAAATAAAAGAACTAATCTTTTAAGAAGAAAAAATAGCAGCCAACATAGAATAATTCCATGGGATTCCTTTCAATCAGAGCAGCACATCTTTTAGTTAAATTAAACTTTGGCATGACAAAAGATATCCACAAAAATACGACCTATTATAAGGACGTTTTTCATCGGCAAACTTCGCGGTATTCGACGGCAGGTAAAACCCGCGCCGCGGAAAACACTCATCGAAAAAAACTACATCTCTTTTGCACAACATCAAACCAAATTCTGATTTTAAAATTAACGAGTTTTAGTATTTAAATGATGAATACGGGGTTGACAAAGTAATTAAAAGGCAGAATTTAAATTGATTAGCTAAATTAACATTTACGGGAAATTAATGAAAATCGAATTACAAGCTGCCGAATTCAAAATGTTTTCACTGATTGGAAAACGAAACCAAACGATATTCTCCTGTCAGCGATCGGCTTCAAAAGAGAGCGGCGCATCATTTCAATGACTTCATCATAATGCAAATCGATTCCGACGAAACGAGAGCTCCAAGACATGCTCCTAAAATAGCTGAGTGCGCATGCGCAAGCTGCCGATCCACTCCCAAAGCAGATATGAATATCGGCGGTGAAAAATGAACTTGGTTTACGGTGAGAGATAAAAACTTCAACATCGGGGCGCAATGATTGAATTTAAATAGACATTGATGCAAAAAAATAGCTGAAAGGAAATAAAAATAAACCAAATTTAAATACTGTGCGAAGTATTCTCACAATCATTTTCCCGATTAAATTAAACAAAAATTTTTGTTTCGAAAAACCGGTGATAAAAGAATAAAAATTCTTAAATACACAATTTTTGAAGCTATTTTGATAAAACAATTACGCAGCGAGAGGGTTATAGCAAGTAGGTTGTTCTGATTTAATTATCTTTATTTAACCTCTTTGGAAGTTATTATTTTTTTTTTACGCAACAATCTAAAAACAAGGACTGTACGCCACTTTTACTTTACTAAAGTATTTGACTTTTACAATCAAAATATGTCTGCCATTAAATAAAGCATACATTGAGTTTAAAATTAGTGGTGTGGATAAGCTTTTAGTAACGAAATCAGCAAGCTGCTCTTGCACGTACGGGAGTATGGGCAAACCTGTTAACCCTTAAATGCATAGTGAATAAAGGGCTAATTTGCATCCCTTTTTATTTAACTTTTATTAAATAAATTAAGTTCTTAGCACCCACTATATTCCTATAAAAATATTAATCCCATAAAAATTACATAAATATATTACTAAACAAAGTCTATCTTAAAACTTCTGGTGTCTAACCCTTAATAAAAAGCCCCATTAGTGGCTGAGAGGTTCTGCTCTCGAAGATGCTAGACGGGAGGTGCTGGGTTCGAACCCAATCGCGCTCCTCAGCCTAACCGTTCGGAGTTTTCGTGGTTTTCTTCGAACCTTGGGAAAACTTCCGTAAATACGGGTTAGGTTCCATTAGAAAGACCCCACGGAGGGCACTCGTCCTAGGGCCTATATCCCTCAAGTAGATAATCGGCCGTCAAAAATCAATCCAACCCAACCCTTAAACTAAGAATACAAAACAAAATTCTAAAAGAATTATTCATGCATTTAATGGCTAAAGGTTGTGATAGACAGAATGAATGAGGTTACTATGCAAAAGCAAAGCTGCCAACACTTATTTATTTGTTAAACGTCTACAAGAAATTTTGTATAGAAAAATATGTTTCTTATTTTAATTAAAGTTAATTTAAGAAACACTATAAAAATATAAAATTCTTTTTATCTTCGAAATTTCTAAAGATATTGCGAATGCTGGCAACTATGCTTTTGCTTCTTTTCCTTTTTACAAACTTTCTTTTGGTAATTGATTAAAAATATATACAAAGGTTCGAAACTAGGTTTCTGGGCATGCCCGAATGATTCATGTGGTAGTAAGATCAACCCCCTCCCCCCTGAATTGTAGGCCTGAGCGTTGACATAAAAATGGCGGCTGTCAAAAAGTTTTTTGTTGTTGTTGTTTTAGTACTAGCATGGTTCCTATAGTTTTTACACCAGTTAATTTCTAAAAAAAATTTTCACGTCATTATTTTGAAAAAGAAAATAAAGGCAAAGAAATCTTTAAGAAAATACTGGTGTCAAAATTTAAGGGAACATACTAAAAAAAAAATCCGTCTTCGTCATCCGACATTTTTGTCTGCGCTCAGGCACGCTGACACAAAAATGGCGACTGCCGAAGGCGGATTTTTTTAAACGTAGGTATGGTCCCTTAAATGAAGACACCAGTATTTTATGAAAGATTTCTCTGGCTTGTTTAATCTGAGAAAAATAAAGTGGAAAAAACTTAAAAAAATTATTGGTACGCATATTTATGGGACCGTAGACACGCTGAAAAAAATCCGCCTTCGACAGCCAACATTTTTATGTCAGCGCTTAGGCCTACTATTCTGCTTGCGGTGAGTAAAATCATTCATTCTACACATCAAAGGTTAAGGGGTTAACCCTTTCGCAGCGTATTTTTTTTTATCCAAATAGTTTAACAAATAGCACAAATGTTAAAATATGTAACTTTTTTTGAAAAAGAGTTTTTTTTTTTTAAATATAGAATTAGATCATAAAGAAAGGATTGTTAGAAAACTGAATTTGAAGAAAAATTATATAAAAGTGTATTCTGAAAATTAATTTCGGATAAATGCAACCCCGCGGAAATCGCGGGCAGCGTAAATTTTGTTACTTTTAAGTTGCCCGTGGAAATCGCTGGATGCGCAGCGAGAAGGTTAAGAATATATTACGCATTTAGTTATCTTTTTATTTTAAAAAAGACTTAAACGCACTACCCTGAATCTCTAAAATATCATAATATGAACATTGAAAATAAAATTAAGTAACATGTGTAGTATTTATAACTTGAATTATCATTTTATGCCTCTTTTTCTTGTGTAATTGCTTGTTCACTTGCTTTTAACAAGAGTAAAACCATTAATATGATTCATTGTACTTTATCTACAGACACTTAATTTGGCCCAAATTTTTCTCTTAATTTTGGAAAGTTTCGAAAAGCATTAGAGTCTCGAAAAAATTGCAATTTCTTCTCATAAAATGGACTCATTATCCGTGTGTAATTAATATTACTGCACTATTCTAAAATCCCTCTTGTTAATGAAATAATGACTTAAATATCTCTTACAGCGAAATAAGAAACAATGAACACGTCTCTTTGTTAATACAAGAGAAGCTGTAATTCCTAAAATGAAATACGATTCTAAGATGCTAACTAGAAAAGTATTTATCTCATGTATTGCTAACAAATTGTAATATCTATTAAGATAAGAAATGCGAAAATAAAACAGACATTTAAAGCGTTTTATAGTTTCCTCATTAAAATTAATTGCTTAATGCAAGCTGATTCTTAGATATCATTTTGTTTTGGTATACGCTTCACATTTTGATGTATGTTTGTTAGAAAAGAAAATAATTATAAACACAACACTGATTTCTTTAAATGAGATATTATGAACGCTTAATTGTTTGCTGAAATGCTTAATTCCCCCTTTCCGATAACGAAAATGACTATCGCACAGTTTTAAAACTAATTTAAATCCACTGTTTAACAATTTGTTTTGCTTACTCAAATATATGATAAAATACGGAACATTGTTTTTATTTTATTATAAATCATGTTTGCCTTTTCAAATCTATTACCTAGTGATATTTTTAAAACTTCACTGCACCACGTGCCACATCTGGCACATATCTAAAAACACTGTAATTCCTATTATGTGCCATGAATTTGGCCAATATGATCTCTATCCCTGATCAAGAACAGTCCAAAGAATGGAATATCACTTATTTTGTCCATGTCAGATGGCTGCATTTGACAAAAAATTGGAATTTGTTTTTCGGAAACAAAAAATATTTCGATCAAGCTATTAAGATAAAATTTACTTTCATTATTTTTACTGAATACTTAAAAAAATTAATATAAAAAAGTTGCAGAGTTTTAAGAAGACAAAGGTAATTAATTTAAGTTCATTTAGTTGTAAAATATAGTAATACAATATATTAAAACCCTAATTGTGTACACCATAAAATATCAAATTTTAGCTGAAAATTTGAAATTCAATTTTTTTTACAAGGTATAGATATATAGATTTAAAAAAAAAATTAATAAAAATAGAAAAAATCGTGCTGTGAAGGATTAAAAATACTTTTTAAATCTCGAAAATTATTTCAAAAATGTATCCTGACAATATTTTCTAAATCATGTTTCACTAAAACTAATATGAAAAAAATATTCAACTCTTTGAAGATTTGATAAGAATATCTGACAAGTTTAAACAGGGTCCATGCTAGGGCTCCCACTTGCGCCAATTTTTAAATTTTATTGGCACCACTTTCTAAAATAAAACCTATTTATATGCAACTCAACAACATGGGCAGGAGAAAGTTACTACAAAATTATTTTTTTTAGATTAGTGATGCCAATAAATTATAAAATTTGGTGCAAATGGAAGCCCTGGTTCGTACGCATCAGGGGATTAAGGGAATTTTAGGTGTTTTAGTACCAGAAATTTCGTAAAGTACTGGCCGCTATATCTCGAGATAGAATTTTTAGAGGCAAATATTACTTTATGAACGGACCTTGAAAGTCCATGAAGCGTACGAGCCCTGTTAAACATTTTTTTATCGGTAATTATTTTTCCTAATTATGTCCAAAAGCAACTAATTTCTAATAGAAAAATAAATTGCAAATGTATAAACAAATATTTTACTGTTTCTAATAATGAAATTTCTGTAATTGTTGCTTTATTTTTTTTATGTATAATCCTGTTTTTACATTAGTTTATTTAATTTTCATGAAAAGAACTGTGTATGTATGAGATATAGTGTACTGCCAATAAAAATATTTAATTTTACTGTTGTGAATTATTCTTTTAATTTTAGAGAGATTAAAAATGCAAGGCCAAGAAATATGTATATATATATATACACAGCTGCCAACTCTTCCTCTTTTTTGTACCAGAATAACTGAATAGAAAGATTTTTCTTATTTAATCGGCTAATTTCGGCGATTTAAAAAGGTAAAATTTACTATACTATTTTTGTGGTACAAAAAAGCGTAAGGTGTTGACAGCTATGTATATATTTAGAAAAGTGTATTCATTATAGGAAATACTATACTAATACACTATAGTAAATGTTCGTTTATTGGTGAAAAAAGGCTGAAAATGTGTTTTATACTTATAGTAACATAAGGGATAAAGAAAATATCCATGATGCATACTGTTTTTCCACCTTTTTTAAATAGAATCTTTTTGTCCAACGTCTTATCTATCTTTTCAATTTTGTTTGTAATTTCATTCTGAAGGCACTTTTAATTTCTGGAGCAAATTGGTTGGTTGGTATACAAATTGAAAATGTTCCCAGAAGAGAGTTAAAAGTTTGGGTTTTATAACAATGTACGAGGATATATCGATTCCTCGAAATTCAATCTTCTGATTTGGTTTTTTACATTCATAACCATGGAGTTATAAATAAACAGGAGGAAAAATATATTGTATTGTTTACCAGTTGCGAGTGAAGTAACTGAGGAGGTTGTCACAAAATGGCGGCTAATTTTTTTACATCGAGTCAATCGTTTCTGATTACTGCCGGAGCAAACTTCCACCAGTAAATTTTGAATAGAAATGTTTACCTTAATTTAGCAGCTTTTAAAGAAGTTTGTTCATCAAAAATATCGTTAATTTTAAGATTTGTTTTTACTAGTGTCCGTTAGTCAAAGTGTTATAATCTTTTCACTTACACTGAGAGAAGATTGTCAAGGTTGTCATAATATGGGGAAAACGCGAGGTCTGTCTATTGTGGAAGCAAACTTCCACCAATAAAAATTAATATATGTTTTTGTCATTATTTACTACTGAAATTTGTTTTCAATTAAGGTGTTTAAATAGGGAGAAAATTTCTATTAAAATTTACTGATGGAAGTTTGCCTAGTCGGTAATCAATCCCTGCGAAAGCTGTTACAGTTGAAGCTTCACTATTTCAAGCGTATGTCAGTTCCTCATTATTCATAGATCCATGGTCATAACACTTTTCCGTCACCTAATCATAATAACTTTTTCTCGCTTTTTATTCTTCCTGTAGCGTTTCTTTAATTCTCTAGTAGTGTTTTTATTTCGCAGGTGAGATTTATTCTGATTTTCACTTTGTATAAGAAGTTTTTTTTTTCGTTACCAGCTGACCCGCCCGGCGTTGCCCGGCCAAAACCTGTGCCTGGACTGTCATTGAAAAATATAACGCTGGAGTAAACTTCATAAAAAGAACACTGAATAATATTTTTTAGCACAGACGTCATATACACACTCCGTCAATATAACTATATATCCACAGTTATGCTCCGGAACGTTTAAATCAGTAATTTGGATTTCAGAAGCAACGAGTTCGCCAATGCGACGGTTATTAGGCGTACTTTGGCGATGGCTTACAGTGTTGCCACATGGGCTACTTTTTTTAAATTTAGATTCTTGATTGGCACCACTTTTTTGAAATGGTAAAATGCCACTTATTTAAGGACATATTAATTAAGGTGAAAACAAAGGGAATTTTAACGTTTCAAAAATGTGGTGCCAATCAAGAATTCTGAATTTTTAAAAAATAGCCCACTGGCAACACTGATCGCTTATGCTCTGTGTTTAACGCCATAAATGCTTCATATTGACTTCTTAATGCGGCTTCTTGTTCACTTTCAAGCATTCGCCGATATCTTTTACGGGCATTTCTAACGATATTGCGAAGTTCCATGATTGCAGCGAAAGAGAGAAAGTAAATAAATGCGAAACGTAAATAAACCGGATTTACCTCCGCTTCAATCCTGCCCATAGATTTCCGAAGATCCTGCCAAATGACTCTCACAATAACCATTGAGATGCGATTTTCGGGCGTTCCCATTAAACAATAACAAATAATCGCGATTTCTGTGCCACGTACATTAGCGGAATATATATATAGATCACTGGTTCCTTTAAAATGAAATAAAAATCTTAGCAATAAAATGTTTATTATATATCCTTCATAACTTAAATCCTATAGCAAAATTCCCTCTAAATTATACTAAAAGAAGGAAAATCACCGTATCAAGGTATAATTTCGAAGATAATAAACTGTTATTACATATATGAAGTACTTTATTGCTTTTTTATGAGTGCTTATAACACGTAAATGCAGACTATTATATATTTCTATAAAATCCAAGCTGTTACATTAATGGAGAAACATTAAGATAATTTTTCCCTCAGATCCTACAAATCCCAGGAAAATATAAATTGCTCCATAAAATATATTACCTTGAGGAACCGAAGAAACTGTTATAGTACATTAAAAATAGAAGGGTTATTCCTATTTACTAAAACTTTTTGAACTTGAATTTCACAAAAAAATTAGAGTCTGTTTAACCCTTTCCGGCACGGGCAATTTTTGTTGTAAAATGAGGAAATGCTGATTGACTGACACCGGAATTTTAAAACGACTTTTTTAAATATTAAAAACATGTTACTTTTAACGTTCATTGTAAAAGCAAAATTTTATTAAAATATTCTTGGTGCCGTTCGTAAGTTTGGAATTAAAATTAGGTATCCCGACCCGGGCACAGTGTGCCGGAAAGGGTTAGAAACCTGATACACCAGCCATCCTTCCGCAGATAGAGTAGAATAAAATTTAAGAAAAATGTGTCATCACTCAAAATAATATCTTCTCTAGGAATATGAATGCAAAATTTGAAATAAAGGTCGACTACATGTTAAAAATTATACAACATTTATTTATTTAAATGGAAACACTCACCTTTGGCAAACATTTTGGGTTTTTAGAATCAAATGATTCTGGAAAACAATATAGTTTACGCAATTTGTTTAAATCTTCAAAGAGTTAGAAGACATCAGACAGTGTTGCCAGATTGGGGACTTTCCCCACCCCCCAGATATGGGACTGTTACCACTTTTTTTAAATAGTATAATTCGCCTTTTTTTCAGAAATTTTAATCTATTTTTAAATTGGTCGAAAATTTCTATTTCAAAAAAGTGGTGACAATCAAACAATCTGAATTTAAAAAGTCCCCAAACTGGCAACACTGACGTCAGAAGCTGGGCGTTAAATCCAGGTCACAAACTTAAATTTACATCTTCTCTAAAAATCATCCAACTGATTATCTTTCTTATAGATTCAAACATATTTTAGACAATTTATCGATTCAAAAACGTATTTTTAATTATGGAAATTAGCAATAAATTCATTCAAAAAATTATGAATCATGAATTTCAATACTTTTTACAGAAATAGAATCAGCACCGCACAAAAAATGGCTATTTTCTTTTACAACTCATTCCTATCATTAATTTTTCAGATGCAGAGTAATCTTACTTTCCATTGCCCAATGAGACCTTTTCCTGTTTTAGTTTGCCAACTTCAGATTTAATTTCTGTAAAATGTGAGTTAATTTAAACCAGGTTAACTTTCTCGCTGCGCAACCCGAGATTTCCTCGGGCAACGTAAAAGTAGCAAAATTTGCGCAACTTGAGATTTCCTCGGAGATTCATTTTTTTCACTGGCGGCTATTTTTTAATTCAACTCGGACCACTTTTTTAAGTACAAAAAATTACGTATAGACTTTAACAACATCCACAAGAGATATATACTGCAAAATTGATTTTCTTAAAATAGTGGTGCGAAAATATAAAAATAATCTTCTATGACAGCCCTGATTTAGCCTGATTTAAATGTAATGTGCGCAAGTTTTGAACCTATTTTGATAAAAAAATCGAGACGGTTAAACATGTTTCTAACCAGAATTTTTTTTTAAAGAAACGATATCAAACCATTTCCAAGTGGAACCGTGAAATTAAATTGCTAACGATACATCTAAAATATTTTCCGGTTAGAAACCTGTTTAACATGGTTTAAATTAACTCACATTTTATTGAAATTAAGTCGGAAGTTGGCAAGCATGTCATAGTCACAAAAATGAAAATCTTAACTAATGCTGCTGTTATTTGCATTTGTTTTGTATTTAAAATTTCTCTATAGTTTTTCTGGTTACTAAATGAATGTTCCTTTTTTCTTTTTGGAAAATTTTAATTTAATATTCTAAATTTATGGATAAACCTCTAGCAAATTTTCTTTTATTATTCTGTCACAACTTCCAGCTTGTAAGTTTTTTTTGTCACCCGTAAAATTTAATTGAAATTTTACCCCATTTAATCGTTAAAAATCGTCAGAATCAGGTGATTAAAGTAGGCAAAATTTACTATTAAATTTTCGTGGTAATAAAAAACTTGCATGTAGGAAGATATGCTCTGTGAAGATTTAACACTAGAACGCCCGGAAATTTTACTCTAATTTCATAAAAATATTTGACACGAGAATTTTTATTTAAAATTATTTAACTTATTTATTTAACGTAAAGCTGCGTGGTTTAAATTTAACTTATTTTATGAAAGAATTTCTGGTTACAGTTGACATTTAATCACATAGTCGGAGTCAGATCGACTCATTCCGGGCGTTCTAGTGTTAAGAAAAAGTACAGAATGTGTACCCTTTTCGTGGCTGCTTTGAGCTATGAAACTCGAATATGATTTTAGAAGCAAAGTTGATAAAGTTTTTAATATGTAGTTGGTCCCTATTTTAAAAATAGCATACACAATCTAAACGAAGATATGTATAGTTAATGACGCCGTTGATTTAATCTTATTGAAAATTAAAAAAAAAAACTGCAAATAAAGTCGAGAATATATTTTTCTTTCTTTTTAATGTTATTCTTAGATTTTAACATTCTTTCCACACTAAATGAATTTGCTAATTACGCTCTTTTGTAAAATAATACGCTTACATAAGGCGGTTCTCAAATCCCTGCTCAACAACGCCTAACATTCTGTCATATTTTCTAACTCATTTTTGAATGTAAAGGCATAAAATTCGCAAGCTTGACTAATGAAGCGATTTGGAATTGAAATGAATTTCTCATTTTTTAGTAAATAAATTACCTCTCGAGTTATAAGCAATTGTGTTCACGTGACGACTTGTTTTTCGGCTTACTCGAGCTGCCACATTGAAAATTCTGTTCAAAACTCCAAATTTGATAGTAATTTCTGGAAAACCCTTATCGTTTGCCAAAACATGAAAAACTTCTTTCGATTACATAATTATTGAATAACAACAATTGCCGATTTCATGCGTTTCCCAACCAAAATGAATTAAAAATGTGTCAGAAGTTAGCCTCTTTAGATTTGAGAACAGCCTTAACCATCTAGTCCATGTTCTTCTTATTTATGTTTACATCATTAGGAAGCTCTGCCCCCTACGAGCTAAGCTCACCAACCCCCGTTCAACACCTTAAACTCTAAAAACCCGATAATTTGATCGGCTTTAAAAAAATTGCGGAAGAATGAATTATAATTTTTAAAAAAACAGTCGCTATCTCACTGTTAACGGGTTGTTTTCGTCTTTCATTAAATAAGATCTGTGAAAAAAGGCTAATATAAAATGATTTAAATAAACAAAGTCTTTGTCTCCCGGTATTTTTTAACAACGCTATAAGAAAGTTTTTTAAATAAGACATTTTAAAATTATCGTTTTAAATCTTACATAATTTTCACCAAAGTTTTCTTTCTCTTTTTAATATTCATGTGAAAATACTTTTGTTGTTAGAAAGGAAATATTATTTGCGCTGCCTTAGAATTCGCAACACTCTTGTAGGCACTTCAATAACATCTGCATTGATTCATTGGTTCAAAATATCTCAATTTGTTGATTTTCTGTAAGCATGTAAATCCTATTGGTTTACAATGGGAATATGTGGGAATGCTGGGAATTTGGCGAAATATTAGAGATATCGCCAAGTTAGCGTCACTTTTGGCGACTAATTATGGTCAACAGATTCGGCGATATATTGCCAAGTTGACGAAAAATTGGCTGCATTTGACGAAAAAACAGGGTACCTCCTATGGTAAACCCCTTATAGATATGGAGATGCATTAAATGCTGTTCAATATATAAAGAGTTTAGTTTTAAAGATTATCTAAAAATATGAAATAAATGTCTCGCGCAAGTATATTTTTAAATTTAAACTTTTTATTAATATTAAATATGACGTAATTTCGTCCATTTACATCTTTTGACGTATATTAATGAATTTATTATTTTACAGTTTTCTTTCTCTTTTAAAATTCATATGTAAATATAGTTTTCATGTTGTAATTATCAATATTTTCCTGCTTTTAATACGTAATCATTTAATACTCGTTTGAAAGTTTTTGAAAGTGTAAATAAATTTTTAATTTGAGGGAAATATTATTCTTTGCGCTGTTTTTAAATTTGGCAACAATTTAAAATAATACCGTTTTCTAAAAGTTGTAAAAAATATCGATCAAATTGCTGAAAATTGGAATTTAAAATAGAAATAAAAACATCAAAAATAAGTAAAAAAAAAAAAAATGCAGTCTGCACACCCGGAACTTCTAATGCATAAAATGATCTAAAAATGATTAAATTCCTATGTATAGTTTTTGCTCCTATAAAACTTTTTTAATGGACGCTTTTGACCCAATACATTAAATATCTCTTAAAATATTTCTTCCATTTGAAAACTGTCTGCAGGAGCGTGTTTATCAGACATTTCTCAATAATACCACCGATTTTCATATTTTTGTATGTAATTTTTTTCTTAATATTAACGAAGAAAGACCTCCGGTCACAAAAAATTCAAAACCGGCGGCGGCGGTGACAGCGATAGTTACTTTTTTTTAGAATAGAGAGATAATTTATTTTAGCTAAACTCCAGTTATCAAAAATCCTCTCATACAGACCAGTACATTTATACAGACCAGTACAGAAATAAAGGATACTTTCGAAAAAATAAATGAACTAATAAATAAAACTAAATGAAATAACTATATAAGCCAACGTTAAAAAATTACATTTAATTAGAAATTTTGAAATCGATACTTGGATAAATCAATACGGTTTTTTGCCAATTTTAATGTCATTGTAGTTTCGGTATTCTCATATTCAGTAAAAATTCAAAGAATTCACTTTCCAGGATGAATATAAATTCTTTAATTTATTTCAGAAACTTGTTTCGCAAAAACTGTACTAAATCCCTGCCAAAGTAAATCTAATAATTTACCGTACAACTGACTTTAATCGTCCGCGTGAGAGTTGGCAGCTATGAATATCTACTGTTATTTAATTGATACTAAATATATAGGACTATAAAAATTAGTTGAACAGTAAATGATTAATTTTACTCTGGTAGGGATTTATTACATACAACAGGGTTCGTACGGGTCCTTGAATTTCTAGACTAAGAAATTCTTCGGTACCAGTATGTTCTTATTATGGAAAATCTCTCGTTAAATAAGGCGAAATTTCGCCCGTTTAAACTAAATTTATCTTTCTATTAATATATATATATATATATATATATATATATATATATATATTTGGAAAAATTACGCCGGTAGGGGGGGCTGTAATAGCGATTTTTGTGCATTTTGAATATTCTACCATCGAAAAGTGTATGAAGTTATGAATATAATTGAACCAAATTTTTTATGTATGTTTTTGGTCATGGAAAGAAGGTCCTCCTTGAATTTGGAAACATTTTGCCGGAAGGGGGCGCTGTAATAGTGATTTTTGTGCCATTTTCAATATTGTACCTTCGAAAAGTGTATGAAGTTATGTATAGTTTTGAGCCAAATTTTTTGTGTATGTTTTTGGCCATGGCAAGAAGGTCCTGCCTGAATTTGGAACAATTCCGCCGGAAGGGGGCCCTGTAATAACGATTTTTGTGCCATTTTCAATATTGTACCTTCGAAAAGTGTATGAAGTTATGTATAGAATTCAACTAAAATTGCCCATGGTAAGAAGGTCCTCCCTAAAATGTCTTAGTACTTAACGCTTTAGATGTACAATTAGTCAAAATTAATTTAATCGTTCGGACGGTAGAACTATGTTAAAGAAAATTGCAAGCAATTAGGATAATTTTTAAATAAGCTGCACCAAAGGCCCCATGTAGGCAATTAATATTCAAACTTGGTGGTAGCGGAAGTCTGAGATTTTTTTTTTTTTGTCGTTCATGTAGTAGCTGGAGGACCAAAGAAGATATTAGCAAAAAAAAAGCTAGTAAATCGGACCATTTTTAAGGAAGCTATAATAGGGGCCCCAAAAGGGGCCGACTGATAATTAAAAACAGGACCCTAACATACAAATAAAATAAAATGTCTTAGTGCTTAGCGCGTTAGATCTTCAATTAGACAAAATCAGGCATATAATATGAATTATTGGTTCGAATAACATTTTAAAGAGATGCAAAAGAAATTAGGAAAATGTTTAAAAAAGGGCCCTAATGCCCCATTAAAAATATGAGGGTGCTGGTCCGGGAAAAAGAGTCCAAGACTCAACTTTAAAATTATGTACTGAGAAGGTGAGAAAATTAAAGGATGAAAAATGCTTGGCGCACAAAAAGTTCAAGGGGTCCTGGACCGGGCCGTACGGACTTTGGGATTCCCCAAGATCTAAACTGGAATATAGGAACGTGAGAATAACTAAATGCATATTTGCCAACTTTTACCCTTTTTTACTACCACTCAAATTTCATAGCGATTCTCGTCTTGTCTAATTGTGAGATTTCGAAGATTAAATAGACAACATTTACTATAAAATTTTAGTGGTATGAAGAAAGCGTAACAGTTGGCAGCTGTGACTAAATGGGAAAAGAATCCCAAAAATGAAAATCGGATTAAAAGGAAGCCATTTATTAACAATTCATTTGCACAAAAACTTCAAGGGGGCCCTGTATCTTCCATACCCCCAGGCACTTAACTGGAGAGTAGAATTGCGAAAATAACTAGAGAAAAGTCCCCAAAAACGAAGAAAATTGGATAAAAAGGGAGCAAGTTATTAACAGTTTAGTGCAAAAAACTTAAAGGAGCCCAGGGGCACCACCATTAAAAAATTTAAAAACCGTGCCTCAGGTGCATGAGGACCTGTCTTGGACTATCCTCATAAAAATTTTCAGACTTCTACGTGCGGCAGATTTTGCTAGCCATCGCACACAGACTGACAGACAGACAGACACACACACACACACACACAGAGCTATGCACTTTGTTTTATGAGTATAAAAACTCGATGTGAGCTCCGCGAGTCTCTCCAGATGTCGATGGTCGCCCAGTCCTTCGACACTTTTCAACTGCACCTGTCAATAAAATTTTTTGCATCTAAGAATTTATCAGCTTCCCTTTGAGCTCTGATGTGTGAATTTCTTTCCACTTAATTTTAATCTGCAAATGTCACATTGGCACCGGAATATTCAATCAAATTTATTTGGAAATAGATTAATGCATTTTTGTGTGTGTGTGTGTGTATATCGTAAGCCGAATCTTTTGTGTACAAATTACTGGTGCCAATGTGACATTTGGGCATTTTGAAGAAATTCACCCCCCGAGCTCAAAAGGTTAACATCTGGTGGTCATTTTCCATAGCAAGTTTGAAACTTCCATTTCATTATGTTTGGTGATTTAGACTCAGACAGCCACACAACACATTGTGCATCTTGCGTACATGTCATGTTTATAATAAACCATTGAGTACGATGAGTTCCTCGTACCATGCGTACGTGGTTGAAAGTACGTGCGTAACGATGGCAACGTATGTTTCCAGTGTTGCCACATCTGGCTGATTTTTTATTTAGACATTCCGAATTCACACCAGTAAGTTTTAATAGTCACTTTTGCTTTGAAATATGATAGATATTCCATAAATAAAGTAAAAGAGAATTACTATTCAACATTTTATAGTGTGAAATCAATATTTCTAAATAAAAAATCCGCCATATGCGGCAACACTGGTGGTAGCTGGAAGCCGTTCGCTGCTTTCGACGAAGACGTAATCAAGAGGTTAAAAAGCAGCAGTGGCCCTGCTGACGCACCTGCATATTAATATCGCTCAGCCAGAAAAACTTGACGATAGGTGCAGTGCATCTGCAAAAGAAAATCGAAATCAGTACAATCACTAAAGAGTAAGTACATCATGAAATCAGGGTAAACATTTTGGAACACACTGTATGTTTTACTGAAACAGTGTAACGTTATTAAAATACACTGCAAATGATTTCCCTCCATAGACATATCTGCCAACATCTTACGCTCTTTTGTACAACAAAAAATTTGCAGTAAATTTTACCTTCTTAAATCGCCATAATCCGCCGATTAAACAAGGCAAAAATATCTATAAAGTTTTTGTGGTTCCAAAAAAACAGAAGAGTTGGTAGCTATGCCCATAGTTCAGCATGCAATAGAATACTTATGTGCATCCCTGTCATCGAACTATGATTGCTACTGATTCTATACTCGATAAAATAAAAGTTGTCGTTCACCACGGTGATGCATATCAATTTCATTATGTCTGAAATAGTAAAATATCATCAAAATGCATAGAAAACGATTTTTTCTCATTGACCATAACGTAACGAAATTATTTTGAGTGACCCTGTGAACCAACCATACATGGTACAAACTACAAATTCAATCGCAAGATGTCATGGTAAACCTCAAAAATATATTCAGTTACATGCCAATCCGAATATGATTGCGAGTTAGAGCACCGTCTGACGGGCAGAAAAACCGAAGTCATAAACACATTTGAACTATGTTGAAAGTGTTAAAAATAATATGCATTTAAAAAAACTCGCAAATAGAAAACCTCCACCATCACTCTATATCGCACATAACTAAAGTGTTCTGTTTTAGTATCACGGCCTCTAATCATCCTAAAATGAGGATGATTAGGCAGCTCGATTGCACAACTTCCTGTATAAAAAGGGTAAAAATTTAACCATTTTATTTTCTATTTAATATTTTCTGTTATATTTTTTCCGGTGACTTGTTGATGTTTTTTTTCAGTGTAAAATGCCGATTTAAAAAAAAGTTTTAACCCTTTATATCCCAAGTTACGAATACATGAAAATTTCATCTACTAAAGCATTTTTCGTGAATTTTTTGAAACTGTGTTAGAAGATTTAGACAATCTTTTAATAAATTTTAGAAGGATTTTGCCAATTAAAATTAATTAATTAAATTTGAACTTATAGGGATTTTGTGCATTATTTATATCTCCACTCAAATCTTTTATTTAAAAGATATTTTTTTCGTATTTTATCGAACTAAGAAATGTGCAAATTTAATGCTCTAACAATAGAAATAAAGAAATATTTCCGAACTGAAACTTTCCCCCACAATCTCTCAACGTCAAGCTGGAAAGGTGGAAATGAAAAAGAAACAATCCTTTAAAATTATTTTTGTTTTGTACAACCAACAATGCTTTTGGAACAAGATAAAGTGAATTATGTATAACTCATTCTAAACTGCATTACTATTAACCGATGTATTAAATTAATTTTATAACGTTTCTTTAATGGTACTTTAAAGTACCGTCGGGGTATAAAGGGTTAATGTAATTCAATTTTCAATTTCTTCTGTAAACTTCTAATTCCAGAGATAAAACTATACTCAGGACGCGCACGTCTCCTAACTTTTAGTACCACTGTTTCCGAATAATAATCTTTACCTTTTTTAATTACGAAACTTTTGCCTTTCAATTTGCTACACGGTTATTATTCATCACTACAGCACAATTTTTTATAAAAAATTATCATTTTCAAGCACAGTGTTTGTTACAGTTAATTGCAAAAGCTGAAGAATGAACAACAACCGCAAAGCTATTTCTCTGTTGTTGTTTTTTTTATCGTAAAAAAAATAAAAATAAAATAAAGATATCCATGTCCTAGCTAAAAATATTTTTAATTTATTTTATGCATGTCAATGAAACTGGTCGACACCACACAACGAGCAAAAGATTGTAGACAGAAAGGTATGGGAAAATTATACAGTAAAAACACAAAGATAAATAATATTAATAAAGGAATAATAAAATTCTAGTGGTAAATACACCTTGAGTAAATAATTAAAATTAGAATAGAACACAAATAAAACTCACTATAATTCCTCTTAGGAGCATATATATAATATAAAAATATTTAAAATACGTTAAAAATCATATTAAAATCACAAAACTTTTCGGCCAAATTCACACGCCCATCTTCAGTGGTTATTTAAATGTTGTTATTTCTATTTGTTCTTATTACTTAAATTCCTCCTACAAATGTAGATTTTAACCCCTTAACGCTCGAATTAAACTACGGTTGAAAAATTCAAATTGCTTATTAGCACCACTTTTATGAAAAAGAAATATTCACCTTATTTAATGACAGGAAAAACGATACTAAAATATAGCCAATTTCACTATTTTATAAAAACTGGTGGAAATCAAACAACTTGAGTAAAAGACACAGCCCGTGAATATGACGGGAGCGAGAATTAAGGGGTTAATAAATTCAAAATTATCTTCCGTACAAGTAATTACCGAGAAACAATTGCAAGAGAATCACTTGGACCATTTCCAATAAAAACGTAGTTTGTAACGATGTATTATCATATGACATCCATGGAGTCTGGAAAGAATTGCTACATAGTAGATGAAAGCTTGTTTTGTTAAAAAAATTTGAATACCTTTTCCTCTCAACTTATCTTCCATACCATCCTTAAATTACAATGGTCACTCCTTGACGAATAAGGCCAAAGAGAAATAATAACACTTAAATAACCATGCCATGTGAATCTGGCTGAAAACATTTTGGGATATTAACTTGATTGTTAATACTAAAAGCTCCATTAGGGGTCATTTTGACCCCTTTCAAATTGATAATGATCGATTCGAACCAGAATTTTTTTTATAAGATAATTTAAATGTAAAGCAGAACAGCGAACATCAAACAGCAGATAGTTCCAGGGGCTTCCCGCGCCAAATCCACGCCCTGTCGATGAGTATTTGTGTTGCACATCATAAGAAAAAACAGGAAATGTTAGTCTAAGTGTAGTGAAAACGCTACTATAATAGAGAGTGTCGATAACTCCAAGCATCACTGCCGAGAATCAAAGACAGAATGAAAGTAAAAGAGAGAGGAAAGTCTATTTAACCCCTTAACGCTCGAATTAAATTGCGGTTTAGAAATACAAATTGCTTATTGGCACCACTTTTTTGAAAAAGAAATGTTCATCTTATTTAATGACAGGTAAAACGACACTAAAATGAAGCCAATTACACTATTTTATAAAACTGGTGGGAATCGAACAATCCGAGTAAAAGACACAGCCCGTGAATATGACGGGAGCGAGAATTAAGGGGTTATGTAAGTGGCCGAACTGGCAGCCAGTACGAAAATAGGAGGGCGGGGCTTCACTGTTACATGAAGTCCGCAGTGGAGAATCGAAGGATATTATAAGAAAAAGATGTCTGAAGTTCAGAAAGTCGAAGAGAACGCAAGAAAAGCCTAATTCCTTAAACAAAAAAGACATTTAACAGTGATCATACATTAAAATTATAGAAATAAGAGATATAAAAAAGTTAAATGAGGGTAGGAGCCATAAGCGAACTTATGACTCGCTATTAGTGAGTTTAAAATTTTCAACTAGCATCTCGCTAAAGGCGAGAAGTTCAGATATAGGATCTTTTTTGATTGTATTTGAAGTAAGACACTGTTGAGTTTGTGGGTATTTCATTAAATGAACTTACATTGAGTTCTTCTTTAATTTTAGTTATGATTTGATCTATCGCAGGGATAGAATCTGAAAATTCCTGCAACTCATAAAGCTGCTGAGTGGGGGACGGAGACTCGGAAACAGATGGAATTTTATTGGTGTGGTAGGATGACGTTGTCCTCAGATTGTTTCTGGGATTTTTTTTTTGAAGAATTTACCTTTTTAGAAGCAACAGCGGCTTTAGCATAAGATTTTTTGAATTGGGGTTTTAGAGGAAATTGCGAACAAACCCTATATGATGAAGGGTGTTCTAGGGAGCAGTTTGCAGATTTAGGAGGGGGTTTAGGGACCTCAGTAGAGGTATTTTTTTGCAATGTCGGCATCTTTATTAACTTAACAATCTGAGGACTGGTGGGGACCACCACATCCCACACATTTGGGGTTTAAATGACAGTTAGCACTTACGTGGAGAAACTTTTGACAGCGATAACATTGTGCAGCTTTCTTTGAAGGGAGAAATTTTTTAACTGCCACCCCAAAGCTATAAATAGCATTTACTTTGAAGATCTCATAAGAAGTCACATTTTTAGGAAGTTCCAATAGATAAAGAGGGAGGGGTTTCCCATCTCTTCAACTTTTTAATTAACTCATTTTAAGAATAGTGAAACCTCTACACGAGAGAGTTTCTTTAATTCTTTCAATATCGAGAGTCCTAGGGAGGCCTCTAATTACCACTTTTAATGGTATGTCCTAATCCGGGATAATGTAGTGCTGAACAGCAGTTTGCTTAAAATGTCCATGAAGCGACATTTTTTCGATGAAGGTTGCTGGGGAGATTCGAATGAATTCTTCTGCTAACTTTGATACATAGTTGAATTTGTTGCATGATGACAGTTCATTTAGAAATTCTATGATGCTTAGAATACCATGATTGGTTTAGGTCTTTTCTTAGTTTTTTTCAGTAATATCATCATCATTAGCTACATCGCTAGTCCCTGATTCAGAAATGCTATCGTTATCGTCGTCATTAAGGGTTTCATAGGAGCTTTTTTAGCAGCAGCTTTATGTTGCACTTTACTTTTACGTTTTTTACTCTTACTTTTAACAGGAGTAAAGCCTTCATCAGTGTCCATAAGTTTTACGCTGCCGTCTTGCATTTTAGAATTTACTACAAGTTGGATTGCATCCAACATGTTATTGTCTTTGCGAGTAGTTAAGTTAGAAACAATTACTAATTTATCATAAGTTGTTAATTTGAAAGGTGTATCATTAACACGTTCACGCCTGCGCAGTGGGTCACACTCGGCTGTCTCAGAGTTGTCAAGTCTGCGGCTTTTTGCACACCACTGTTATTTTAGAGAAAATGTTGTTCCTTTAAATCGCCCAATTGTTCTAATTAAATAAAACAAAATTTTCTGTATTTAAATACTGGTATCCAAATAGCCGGAGACTTGGCAGCTCTGGGACAGTCGAGTGTGACCCACCGCACCGGCGTGAACTTGTTAAGCATAATTTCAGAATGAACGTTAAATTCGTTAGAATACTTATTTATCAAATCGGCAAAATTACCCCTATTACTTTTAGAGTTGTTAGTAGAAAGAGAAGACATAGAAGACGTGCAACTCATCTCACCATTACCGTCAGAAGCAGTAGAGCCAGACCCGCGAGCCCAAGACATCATCGGAAGCAAAAGCACGGAAAGGTTTAAACAACAATTCTGGTGTGAAATACTTTTTATAAAACTTGAGTAAAATTGCCTGTGGTTCTAGTGTTAATGTGTTTTAAGGTATTTTAACCCCTTAATTCTCGCTCCCGAGATATTCTCGGGCTGTGTCTTTTACTCAAATTGTTTGATTCCCACCAGTTTTATAAAATAGTGAAATTGGGTATATTTTGGTAGCGTTTTTACTGTCATTAAATAAGGTGAATATTTCTTTTTCATAAAAGTGGTGCCAATCAGCAATTTGAATTATTCAACCGTAATTTAATTCGGGCGTTAAGGGGGTTAATGCGTTTTAAATTAAATATATACACTTAAGGGGGTCCGGGACACAAAAATCTTAAAATTTTCTTAATTTTTTTTATTACATTACCAATTTTTCTGTTTTTTTTCTGCTTAAAATAAAGTTTAAATCATGTTTCTATCTTAATTAGAACAGAAAATATTCATTTTTAAGTTTTGATTGGTTTTCAAAATTTAGCTTTCAAGCAATGGTTGTCATGAAAACGACTTTTTGCGAAAAGCGTTTTTCTTCATGATTGGTTTTTTCATCATTTCTAGCTTTTAAATTGTTATAAGTAAAGAACCGTTAAAGATAAATGGTTCAAATTTTGAACATGTCTTTTCCAATTGTTTTACTTTAATTCTGATTCAGCAAATTTGAAAAAAATATTTAATTTTGAAAATATGACCTTTTAAAAAAAGTTACGTCATTTTTTTTCCAATTTTTACTTTAAATATTTTTAATTTTTATTTAAATTAATATTTTTTAAAATGCTGAATCTAAATTAAAACTTATATATTTCTGTTTATATAAATGCAAAAAAATTGAAAATCTACTAATAATATTTCGAGTTATAACGATTTTAAACTACTTTTTAATAAAATTTAAATTTGAAATTTTTGTAAAACAAATTGAGAAGATTTATCATCCGACTTTATTTACAAATGATATGGTTAACCATCACAAAAAATTTCAAAATTTTAACTCAATAAATAAAAATTATTTGAAAATGTGTCCCGGACCCCCTTTAACGCAATTTTAGTACGTTTTATTTGTACATTATACTAAATAATTTTAGTCAAGTTAGTCAATTTCCAATCCCAAAAATATTGGGCTCAAACATTTTCTATTATCCTTATTTATACAAAAGTAAAATGCAACATAATACATTATTAGTGATATTTATATTTGATACCGAATCCCAATCAGGGTCAATCCAAGAGAATTTTGGCATCCGCGCGAACATTTCTCCATCCTCTCTTATAGGGTAATCGGATTTTGGAATCTTCTCACTATATTTTTTTATTTACTTTTTAGTTCAAAAATTTTTTACAGCACTACTTTTCCGGTTTATTTTTCTTATAAGTTCTCAAGAAAAATGTATTGAATTCGGGAAAAATCAACTTCTGTTTGTTGATCGATTTACACACTTTGGGAATTTTTTGAATACAATTTGTGTTTAGTTTTTAAATTGCTTGTATAATTCTTAATTTCATATATTTCAGTTGTGCTAAAGTAAAAGCTGGATATTCCAGCCCTTTTGCCTCTGCGTAGGGATAAATAAAACACGCACTCTGCTTTTTCCTCTGCGCAGATATATTGTTGTTGATTTTCTCTTTTTTTACCAGCTGAGCTTGGGATATTCGACGAGTGTGTATTGTGATCCCTAAGCCGATACTTTGTTTGCGAATTTGTGAAAATTTCAATTAAATAGTGAGAAAACAAAAATATTACAGTATGCTGCTTCATACAAAAAACCTTTACGGTACAATTTGTTTAACTATTTTTAGCTTAGAATACTTAACAAGATACTCTACTTTGTTAAGTATTTTGAGATGAGGCTTATAGTTGTATCTTACATTTGATTGTATAGAAATCCACAAAAAATTATGTTTGAAATTATAATGAAAGTTTTAAATTATTTTATATAAATTTTAAGAAATGCATTATATTTTTTTATTAATTGTTGGTGTTTAACAGCGCCATAAAAAAAGTACAATGAAATTAAAGAAATATTTGTGATGGCGATAACTTACTAGTTTTACGATTGGGATCACTTTAATGCCTATCTCCCTTTTATGAAGAAAGAAAATTGTCTTTATAGTCCATTCAATAGGGGATTTTACCTGGCAAAATTAATGGTAGTTCTGGAAATCGGCTTACATTATGTTTTTTGAGTCGCTGAATCCGAATTTGTAACTTCCCACCAAAATTTTCCCCGGCAACCCTCCCCCCCTCCCAAATTTTTTAAAATGCCCCCCAAAAAAGGTTTTTATTTAAAAAAAAAAAATTATTGTTTTAGGGGAAAAGTATCTGGAAATTCAGAAAGTAGATAAAATTTTCAACAAATAGGATATATGACATTATCACGTAGGATAGCTGAGGAGAGTGGGGGCTGCCTCGGAACATTCCCCGCGCGCTGTTCTAAAAAACCAATTTTTTTCAAAAAATCAATTTTTGGGGGGGTTGCCTTACCGGGTGAAATTTTGGTGGTAAGTTACAAATTCGGATTCAGCGACCCAAAAAACATAAAGTGAGTCGAAATCCAGAACTAGTATTAATTTTTCCAGGTAAAATCCCCTATTGCCTGGACTCGCATAACTTAGTGCACGTAGCGCTGCAGTGCATGTTCAGAGGCAGCACTCCCCCTCCCCGTTCATCCTACGTCATAATGTCATATATCCTATTTGTTGCAAATTTTGTCTACTTTGTGAATTTCTACATACTTTCCCCCTAAAACAATAAAAAAATTAATTAAAAAACAACTATTTTGGGGGAGGGTCGGGGGGGGGAGGATTTTGGGAGCTTAGTTAAAAATTCGGATTCAGAAACCCAAAAAACTTAAAGTAAACCTTATAGGGAAATTTCGGAGGGGAGGCGGGAGGACGAATGCAAACGATGTGAGTGGTTAAGTGAAATTGCGCAACTTTGTCCACGCAGCATCGCGGCGCATGTTCCGAGGCAGATCCCCCCTCCCCATTCATCCTACGTCATAATGTCATACGTATATTATTTGTTGCAAATTTTATCTACTTTGTGAATTTCTAGATATTTTTTCCCTAAAACAATAAAAACTTGATTTGTTTAATAAAAAAATTTTGGGGGGGGGGGGGGCATTTTACCAAAATTTGCGGGGGGGGGGGGGTTGCCGGGGGAAATTTTGGTAGGAAATTAAAAATTCGGATTCAGCTACCCAAAAAACATTTAGTAATCCTTTTTTCAGAACTACCATGAATTTTGCTAGAAAGTGTTCCTATACGGTCTCTATTGCCTGGACTATTACCAGGGATGAGATTTTTGACTTTTTGCACACCAGTATAATCTTAGAGAAAATGTTGTTCACTTAAATAGCAAAAATTTTCTGATTAAATAAAATAACATTTCCTTTAAGATTATACTGGTATGCAAAAAGTAGGAAATCTTATCCCTGCTTTATGTTTTATGGGCGGGGAGGTGTATCATGGGCTAAAGTATAGTAATTGCTGTTAAAACACAAATATGAGGTTGTCATATGCCAACCCAACAAGAATTAGTAACGATCTTTATTAACAGATGGCAGCACTACACAGTCTGATATTGTAAGGTTTCGCTTGCAACCAGTAAATTCCACTTAGTTGTAAGAAATGATTTGTTGAGAAGAGCTGGGTTTAGCGGCTGTTGTATACATGTAAATAAAACTATAAGTAATCTTATAGCTATGCCTCCTTCCTTAGTAAATATTAATAATAAGAGTGCGGCGATATAAAAGAGGTTACACCCTTTTTCTAATGAATATTGACATTGACTCATTGATCATCAATATTGACTGCCCGAATAACAATACCGGTATCTTCGCGTGTAAGAAAAAATAGAAAGTTTGATGAATTGGAAATTGTGAAAATTAGATGAGGAGGTAACAGGATTCGTACGGGTCCTTGAATTTTCAGACCAGAAAAATCTTCGATACCAGTATTGTTATGTTATAGATAATCTCTCCTGAAATAAGGCGAAATTTCGCGTGATTAAACTAGACTTATTTTTTTAAAAGAAAATATTGATATATTACCTGGAAAATAACGGTAAAGCGTACGAGCCATGGGTAATGTTTTAGATGGAATCCATGGCTCCGGCTCTCAGATTTTAGTGATACGAGTAGATTTAGTTAAGGATATTCCTGGTGAAGGTTCAGGAGGGATTGAGATAACCTCAGTATTTGGAAAGAGTGAAGTTGAAACTAATACCAATGAGAATAGATGATAAAATTCACAGAGAGGTTCCCGTAACTTGTGCTACTTCCAAAAAACTGGTGAATGATATGTTAATATGCCTAAGTGCTTATAAAACGTTAAACCGTAATGTTATACTGGATTAATCATACTGGTAATGTTTTCTGGAGTTCCATTACCTGAGATTTTTTATGTTGAGCTGAACCAGGTTTCAGACCAGTTGCTGTAATCTTCAAGGTTAGCTGGGTGAAAAAGTTCGACCAGAATCGTCCGGGATTGCTCAGATGGCAGAGCACTGGCGGCTTCAGCCAGAAGGCCCCGGGTTCGAACCCTGGTCTGGACATTTTTCGCCCAGTTGGAAATTTACATCTAACATAATGTTATATTATATACTAGGGCAGAGACTATCACCAGTCTTGTTTGTCATGTTGGTACAGCGAATGAAAATGATCCACAGATGGATGATGAGGTTGACGGAAAGCAGAACTTTAATTCTGTGGAAGATAACGGTGAAGAACATGAAATAAATGATTTTAGTGAAAGAGAACAAGCTGAAAATCAGTCATTGGTTAAGAGATTAAGTAAATTTTTTGATATGGAAATTAGTGATACTGTAAACGTAGTTGAAGTTCTTGAATTTTCTGAACTTCAAGATGTGAAAAGAGAAAAGGGAAAAGTGGTGGAAGAGGAAAGTAAAATTCAGAATAAGGCGGACTTAACACTGATTGGTGGAAATGATGGTACTAAAAATAATATGACTAAGGTGATGAGGGAAATCGCGTAAAGCAAGCAAAACCCTCTTACGGTTGATTTAGTTAGGAGGTTAATTAGAGTGGAAGATGAACTTTATCTTCAACTTGATTGGTTATTTGAAAGATATGAAGAAGGAGCGACATTTAAGGACAGTACTAGAGGAAATTTATCCAGGAAAGAGAATGTGAAGAGGAAGATAATGGGAACTGTATACAATCGATGTGAAAAAGATGACAACCTACTCGAAAGAGAAAAAAGAGTTGCTGATGTTCTGGTCAAGAAGGGAACTGATAGAAATGGGAATCATGCTTCTGATGATAAAGAGTGTGTCAAAATGGTTGATAAGAAGATGAGAGAAGGGGTGAAGGGAAACCAGGGAGGAAAAGAATGATGAAGAATAACAAAATAGGAAATGAAATGATTATAGTTTATGTTTTATCTTATTTAATCATTCCTGTTATTGATTAAGACTGTTCATTAATAAACACGCTAAGCCTTCAGGGTCAGTGTACTTCAGTTACTAAAATGTTGAAATGATTGATTGACACCCGGTTTTACGAACGAATTTGTATCAAAATATGTAAAAGTATATTTTTCCAAGTAGGTTATAAATACAAATTCTATTTAAAAATTATGGTGCCACTGTGGAATTTGAAAATTAAAATTAAACGGAAAATATATAGCCCACCGCCCTTAACCCTCTCGCTGTGCAACCCGAGATTTTCTCGGGCTACGTAAAAGTAGCAAAATTTGCTCAGCCCAAGATTTCCTCGGGAATGCATTTTTTTCATCTAATTAACCCTTCTTGATTATTCCCACCAGTTATTTTTTTATTGTAAATTTTGCCTTATTTAATTGGAGCATTTTTCCATTAAATTAGGCAAAAATATTTTTTTTTAAAAACCGGTGACAGAAGAATAAAAATTCTTAAAAGACGCTCGTCGCGAAAGAGTTAAATACGCAATTTTTGAAGCTATTTTATGCTAAACAATTACGCAGAGAGAGGGTTAAAGTGTTAACGAGAGATTTTATTATTTGAATTGATATGTTTGTGCTTAAGTATTTTAACATTAGTTTTAGCTAAGTATTTTTTAATATTATAATCAAAATTATTGAACATTTTATAACCAATCTTAAATATTTTTTGTCAAATGAGTTTAATTTATAATATTGCTGAGGAAAAAAATCGATTTGCGAGTTTAAAAAATTCTGGCGATCACTGGTGCCTTGCCAACATAAAAGTAAGAAATAATATACTGGGTTTAAATGACTGATGGTTTTTAAAATTCAATAACATCCAAACGGTGACAGATATTTAAAAAATTCTTGCAGGAGGGTTATGTATGATGTCAGGAGTTTTTGTACTATGATTCTTGATTTTAGTTCGAATTTAAACAATAGATGGCGCTGAGAGCAATAGGCGATTAGCCAGAACCGATTTTTGGTACTGCGGGATCCATTCAATACATTTTAATCTCCTTTTTTCGCATGGAAGAAGTGAGAGGCCGAAAAATCGAGCCGGGATTTAGCGGTTGTTGATTGAAGCGCCATCTATCAATGCTATTTGTAACTAAAACTGAGAACCGTAGCATAAAATCTCCTGACATCTTACATAACTCTCCTGCAAGAATTTTTGAAATATCTGTCATCGTTTGGAAAAATTGATTGGTTGGAACTTGTTTGGAAAAACTGAGAAATTGTGATCATGTGTTTGAAATTGATCTATTGCAGAAAAAAATTATTTTTTATGAAATGTATTTTTATGAAACACCTTTTAATATTTACACATATAAATACGAGTTAAGAATTTTAAAAGAAATTAGAGTTTTTGAATGGAATAATTTCATTATAAAATTGGGGTCCCCTGTTTTCTCAATTCGGGAACTTTTAAAATTTTCTAATTAACACTAGAACGCCCGGAAATTTTACTCGAGTTTCATAAAAACATTTGACACCAGAATTTTTATTTAAAATTGTTTGACTGATTTATTTAATGCACATCTGCGTTGTCTAAATTTAACTTATTTTGTGAAAGAATTTCTGGTTCCATTTAATCATATGGTCGGAGTCGGATCGACTCCTTCCGGGTGTTCTAGTGTGATCCCTCTCGCTACGCAACCCGAGTTATACTCGGGCATGCATTTTTCCGTCTAATTAATGCCATTTGGTTATTCCCACCAGTTATATTTCAGAGAAAACTTTGTGTGATTTAATCAGGACATCTTCCCTGATTATGATAGTAAAAAATTTCTGCTTTAAAGAACCGGTGATAAAAGATTAAAAATTCTGTAAAAGACGCTCATCGCGAAGAATTGCTTACGCAGCGAGAGGGTTAAAGCACATGCTTCTTTTGCTTATTCAGTAATCAGGCCCTGATCTTGGTATTAACACTAAATATACGAACAACCGGTCTTTTGACGGAAGACCTGATTACTGCCGGGGCGCATATAAATTACCTTTGCTCGAGTAGGACCCATTGGAAAGTTTCCGGCCTTGTGATTGGCTAGTTTCTTCAATGTGATTTGTTTGGCTTGCGATTATTGAAAGCAGGAGGTTTGAAACAACTGCTCAGTAATAGATTCTTTTGAAACACCTGTCCTTTTCTAATCTAAACTACCGACTTCATTTACAATAATGTCGAATCAGTTTCTTCAAACTTAATTGTAGTATTTGCAATGTAAAAAATTAAAAAAACTACAAGTGGGTAAGATAATTTGGGAAACTGAATTCGAGGACATGAAAGCCTTGAGAAATGCGGGCAAATATTTGCTTGCGCGTAAATATAATACATAGCTACCAACTTGTACGGATTTTTCTTACCACTAAAATTTAATAGAAAATTTTGACTTATTTAAACGCTAAATATGCTTGAATTTCGGTGATTCAATTAGCTAAAAGACACTATAAAATTTTAGTGGTATAAAAAAATCCGTACAAGTTGGCAACTATGATAATATTAGGTTATAGATAATTTAAGGCAAAATCTGTAATTCAATTTTTGTTGTAAATGTCTTTTACAATTAGTATAATACTTAGAAATGATTGTTATTTAAACTGCTGCACAGTATATTAATATAATGAGGAACATAAATTTATGTATATAAAGAATGCTTCATTTGAAAGTCCTTCATACTTTTACGCAAAGAACATTTATAAAATTTTAATTTTTAAAATTTCCTTATTCGTAATATCTTTAGCAAAACATTTCCAAGTAGTTCTCTTGAATCTGAAATTTGTATAGTATTTTTTGTGTGTGCGTGTTTCAAAATTTTAATTTTGACTTAATGTCTTTAATCTAATTTTAATTTAAAGTTATTAATTTTAAATATTATCTCATTAATACTAATTAATGAATTATAAAAATATTATATCTAATAAAAATATTTCCTTATTAAATAAATTAATCAATAAGTGATAATTTTGATTTCATAGCAACTCAATACACACACACACACACACACACATATATATATATGTGTGTGGAATTTAAGTATTTGTTTACCTTCTATATACTCCCATATGTTTTTTATTTCCTGTTCATTTTATAATTATCTTATATATAATAGTTTTTATTAAAGATTTTTATATTTTTAATAATTATTTATATTAATTATTAATGAATTTATTTTGTTTTATAGCATATAGCTATATGCTATATATTATTGATGTTCTAGAATTATTTAAATTCTTAGTGTAGTTTAAATAAGTTAGCTAATAGAATATTTTGTATGCTTTTTAAATTTTGTTAACAATAGTTCTTTAAAAATACATTGTGTGATTTATATTTGGTTTATAATTATCTATATATAAGGATATGTTTGGTTTTGCTGTTAATAAAACAATTGTTACATTCAAATGCTTACAACTGTTTATCTTGTGACAATTGAATAATAAAAGTAATACTAGATTGCAGCACCAAAATTTGTATTTTGACGATAAGTTCTAAATTTTACTTTTTCCAGCTACATTTCAGTTATAATTTACTACACCAGGGGGAATTTTTAGCTAAATTTTGACGATATTGTTAAACAGTTTTTAATTAATTTAATAGTGCATTTTAAATATGTAATTACTTTCTATTTATTTTATTTTATATTATATTAAAGTTATTTAACATTTATTTCAAAATGTATTAACTGCATCCTATGGTATCAATTACTGTGATTTCTTAACTGTTTTATTCACCTTAATCTTTACGATATTTTGGGTGCCATGTGCGCGTGGATTTATTCTAAAATACTGAAATATTAATCGGTATGGTGTTTATTATTTCTATTTTATATCCTACAAATATTTAAATAGGTTTTATTGATTTTTCCATTTCACATTATTTGTTTCTATTCTGTTTTCATTTTTAATCAATTCACTTGATTTTAATGACTGTTTGGGCACATGGGAAAATAATTTTTAGCTTTAGCTTATTTTTCTCACAGAAAACGACCATTTTGCTTATATCATTGAATTCTGTGCCCTTGACAACGTAATTCAATATATAAGCTTTTCCATTATTTGTCGGTGTCCATTTTCTTATTTTTCTTCCATAATAATTCTTATAATAAATTAATAATTTTTTTTTAATACTTACACCTTTAATTCATAATATTACGGTTTTTGATGTGGTAGGTTATGTTTAATTAATGGTTATATATATATATATATATCAGCTTTGCTGTAATCATTATTTTACCGATGATTTTATTTATATCAACAAAGACTTTACAATAAAACAATATCTAGGAATTAGTTTAATGTTTATGAATTAGTAATTAATAATATTTTTGAGTTATCAAAGCAATATGAAATATAATAAATTAACTTATATTTTATTTATTCCTACAACAGAATCTGTATTCCCTCTCTTAGTTGACGCTGTGTCCTATTTCACTTATATATTTTTCAAAGCAAGACAGCATGGACTTTTCGAAAAACTTCTTTTACTTACCACTTTCATAAAAACCACTTTGACGACAATCAATATATATTTTAAAAAATGAAATTATAAATACAATTAATAATATTATATATATATTATTATATTAATAATATCATATATATAATATTATATTTTATATAATAATGTTATATTAATAATATTATTATATAAAATATAAATTACGTTATAGTAATAGTTAAGTACAATGAATAGGTAACAAATAATATAAACCGAAAAAAAAAATAAAAAAAAACGAAAAAGGAAAATCTTTATAATAGGTATTTATTCAGTTCCTAAGAAATCAAAATGATCAATCTTTATTGAAATTATTTAAAATTAAATCAAATATTTTTTATTAGATATACTTTTATTAATAATTAATGCATTATTTATCGAATTATTAAAAAAAAATTGAAATTTTATTCTGAACACAATAAACAAATATATGTAGAAAAATGCGCATGCAAATTTCAGATTCAGAAAGAACAATTTGATAAATGCTTTGGTTTTTCACAGATAAAGAAAGTTTGAAACTAAAGTATTATCTGTTTTCTTTGCACGAAACTATGAAGAAATGAATCATTATTCATTAAGAAAAAAGTATGTGCACCATTATACGGATATATTGAGCCACTATTCATTGAACAATCATTTCATAAATTACAACCATTTACAACAAATATCTGCTATAAATTATTGCTTTAAATTAGTTTTGAATTAGTATTATATTTATTCGGAAACAAATCTTTGTCCACAAGTCTATTTCTGTATTCCAATTTTTATTGGTCAAATTTCCAAATTCTTTCACCCACTTTATTTTGCATTTTTAACAGAGCTATGTAGTGCAATTAATTTGGATTGCTTGATTATAAATTGATTCGGTTTCAGTAAAAAATGAAGAAGTTCAGCTTTAGTAGGTAGGCATTTTAGACAAGAAGAAGAAAAATAACTGAGCAGCTGTTTCAAAACTTTTGTTTTCAATAATCGCGGCGAGAAAAATCACATGAAGAAATCAGCCAATCACAAAGACGGAAACTTCCCCATGGTTCCTACTCGAGTAAAGGTAGATTATATACCCGGAAACTTCGAATAGTCAAAATTAATCGAAAATGTTGCCTTTCTTTCTTTCTTTCTAACCGATGACCAGGCCCCTACCTGCCGGGATGCCCCAGCTTAACGGGTTTAGTACCTGGCATCGGGACGAAAGACCGCCTAACCGCCGCGAAGCGGCAATAAACCTGACATCATTGCTTCGATCGTCATCCTATTTGCAGTGCCTACTGCTCGTTTGTGTATACTATGTTTTGCCGGTTACTTAACGTTATAACCTGTTGTACGGCACCTGCACATTGCTACTCATGTTGGTCTCGTAATTTAGAACCTTGATCAGATGACGAGACCTTCACCTGGCCAGGCACCTGCAGAGGTATAATTCACAGGTAACTTGGAGGACTTTGCACCCACGACGGATTTTACATGCACCAGGCGCCATTAGCGTACATGGCGGATTATAGCCAGCAGTATGCCTCGATCCCGCAGCCTTAGCTGCGGATTCGATGCTCTTCCAACTGGGCCACCGCTGCCCGAACTACTTCTGAATGACCTGGGGTTTAGAAGCCGAATTGTTGGTGCAGACTTGTCATAAGAAAAAGGATTGAAGTGGGTGAGGAAGCAAAAAAAAAAAAAAAAAAAAGAATTAAAAAAAAAAGAAATTTAAAAAAAATGGAGCGCCGCAGATAGACAAGTTGCACCAAAAGTTAATTTTGGGCCGAAATGCTAGACAAACATAACGATGCAGTGGGATGGGACTCCGTCTATCTACCGTACCCCACCGCGTAGAAACTGACTCCGTAGACTTCCCACTGGAGAGGGTCCGGTAGCTTGTGCAGGCTAGAGCCTATGTGCAACTAAGAATAATAAAGTGGCGGTAGTCAAAAAGAAAAAGAAAAAAAAAACCTGAAAGGGAAAGGGGTTAGCTTGTACATGTTATTACACTTAAAACTTACTTATAGCTATTTACTTAACTATCATTTATTACATATATTGTTTTAATATTATCCTATAGCACTAGGTGATACTAAACGAACTAGAGTAATTTACTTTAGATTACTTAAATATTGCCTGGCTATTTAAAATGAATTTATATTTTAATCATTTCTAATATTAGAATCGGGATTTTATTTATTAATTATTATTATTATTTTTATATTATCTTATGACAAGTTAACTATGAATTGGCATACTATTACTTAGCTAGGAGGGAATTGATAAGAGACTAACTAGCTGACCTTGTGAGATTAATATACTAATTTCTAATTGAACTAGCTGCTTGAGGTTGTAACTTAGACATAAGCTATGGGGGTTAGGTTTGACCTAAATTAACATTTAATTTAATAATTCATTATATTTGTCTAGTATAATATACTTATCTCATCCAGTGGACTTGTTCTTCTGAGGAGGTTTCCTTGTCTTGGTATTTGGTCACTGTCTTGGTGGTTGTCTTTTTAATATTTTGACATATTCTTGTGGGTCTTTTCTTTATCCTTGATTAGATATATGCTTCTCACATACCGTGAGATGCTCTAACTTCTGACAGAAACTCTCTACGAATACAGAGCTTTAAAAATACGAAAATGAACTGGTGTAAAATCGCCCACTTGGAAATCAGGACTTATTTGACAGCTACCAAAGGGAAATATTTCTGTTCGAATAAGACATTTCTCCAGGAAATAAGTAATAATAATAAGCATTTAAAAAAATTACTTGACAGCTGCAGAATTCGCTGAGAACGGCATTTCGCGCGTCCGTCCTACGTCTCTTTTGCCCAGACGCTGGCAGAAGCGAGAAATAAAAGAAGAAGGAAAAATAAAAATTGAAAACCTCCCTCGAAACGAGAAGAAGGGATCACGGTAGGAAGATTTCCTGGTTCGGCGTAAGATATCGTCATGAGTGACGTAGTCCCACTGAGTGAAAGATAAGACACTGTGAATTGTGTACCGTTTATCTTGCTTTCTTACACTCTGAGTAGTAAGCAACTTACAGCGAAAGAACGTGGGGAAATTGTAAAGATTTATTACCTAAACGGACAAAATGCCACAGAACCATTGTGTGTATACCGCCGAAATTATTGGCTACATCGTGGCTCATATACTGTAAAAGATGTACGGGACTTGATACGAAAATTTGAAGAAGCTGGTTGCACATTCCATCGATCTTGCTTTCAACGACCTGCCATTCCTTTCGAACCTGTTGCAGAAGTTCATGAGGCGATAAGCAAAGTTCCTTATGCAAGTGCACGTGCTGTTCCACATCTTCTGCAGTTGTCGAATTCTACGGCCCGTAAGATTCTGCACTCTGTTCTCCACATTCTTCCGTATCGGTTGAAGCGTGACCAGATGTTCCAAACGTGTGATAAGCAACAACGGTTAGATTTTGTGAATGAATCCCCCATCCGGTATGGCGATGATGACAGCTTGCTGTTACGAATTCTGTGGAGGGACGAGACCCGTATCTCGTAGACTCGTAACGTTAATTCGAAGAATTTGGTAAACCGGGCAGACAATAATCCCCATAATGTGGTTGCATCTTCGCTACACGAAGAAAAAGTGACGGTTTGATGCGGTGTAACGAGCACCTTCATCATCGGCGCTTACTGTTTCGTGGAGGTTACTGTCGCAGGTTTACAAACGCTTGCGGTACGAGTGCTCGCTATTTAAAAATATTGGCTAATTACGCAATTCTCAATTTGCAACAGCGAAAAACTCTATCTGACGCTATGTGGATGCAAGATGGCGCTCCCACACGCGTGAAGTCTTCTGTCAAACGTTTCTGAGCATAACAGTTTGATGACAGAGTTATCTCCCACCATTTCAAATTTTTGTAGCTTTCATGGTCTGCAATCTCTCTCCAATGGATTTCTGGATGTAGGGATACTTAAAATCAAAAGTGTACACATTTAATCCGCAAACGGCATCTAATTTGAAAAACGCCATCAGATGCCTGGTTCCGCAGATGCATCTGGCCACGGTGTGTGCTTCAATACTATCCACCATCTGCAGAATGCAAAGTGTGATCGTGTGTGAAGGATGTCACCTGGGAAATTTGCGAAACACAACAAAATGTTTTGCTTTCTGTTGTTTATCTCCCCTTATTAGGTTTTTTTTCACTTTTCTTCTTAGTCTGTCTTACGGCGGCGATTTTCGTGCTACAAGCACCGTTCCACTGCCGTTTATTACTTTCACTATGGGTATCTCATTCAAAAAAAAAAAAGTAGGTGTTGCCATTTGAAATTTTCGAAACTTTGTCACTGTAACCCATATTTGTTACTTTTAGAGTTTAAATGTTGTTTTTAATATGATTCTTGATCGTATGCTTTAGAATATTTTAAACCAAAATTTCATTCAGTTTCTGTGAACGGTCGGTATGATAATTGGGGCTCATATATCAGGATAGTTATTTATAACACGCTGTACTTAAAGCAATAAATACCCATCCATAATAATACATGGGATTCGGTTTTGGTTGTGGTGGGGGATGTTTAATGATGCTAGCTAATACGTAACCTTTGTTGCAGTCTACATCATTTTGACGCTGCTGGAAAATTTATAATGTAATGTGAAAAATAAAATACCTAAAGACAACATAAATTTAACTCAGTATTACTATTAAGTCCTGCATAAATTTTACATACCTCAGTAACCTGCCATATATATTAATGATTTGAAATTGTATAATGTCATGAAAATACAGGATTAGCGCAAATGCGTGACAGGATTTTAGAAATTTATATTTTCAAAACTCTTTACACATATTAAAATAAGTGATACATAGCTCCCAACATTTACGCTTTCTTCCTACCACTAAAATTTTCTTGTAAATATTGCGTTATTTAATGGTCGAAATCTCATGATTAAACAAGGCGAAAATCGCTTCTAAATTTTAGTGGTAGAAAAAAAGCGTAAAAGTTGGCAGCTCTGGTGATATATAAAAATAAAGAAGAGCATTTTCAGTTTTTTTTTTTTTTTTTTTAGTTAAAAATTTTCGATGTACGAAACTTTCATAACACGGCAATCAAGTTCGCCCCACATATTAGATGGTTTTGCAAAATCAACAATTATTAATGCAGCACTGATGCATTAAACATTAAAAAATGCAGCACTAAGGAACCCAGTCATTTTGCGGCTCACCAGAGCTGCATTATGTAGTGCATGTTCAATACTTTCCCCCGCCAACCATTTTTTTGTTATTTTTAAAGAGTTTATCAATCTTGGTTCATTAAAAAAAAAATTGTAAAAATTACTACAGATATTTAACTTTAAAGCAACCCGATGAGTTCTATTTTAAGGTCTCAAAAAAAAAAAAAAAAAAAAAAAAAAAGCCCACAAAAACACAAAAATGTGATACTGAAAATGCTAAACATTTTTTTTTTTCATTTTACAACAGAAATTCAACTTTTATAATATCCTTTTATTGCGTCAACTTCTAGAAGCATAATTTTATCATTCTTTATTATTTTTTCTGCAGATAAAAAATTAATTTTTCAATTCAAAACTTATCATTCTGACAAACGATTTACAAAATTTATGAATTTTTTTTTTATATAAATGATTCCAAACTTAAATGAAATAAATGTATTTTAATGATTTACAATTACATACAATAATATAAATCCACTATAAAAATACAGCCCGTATAACAGCAAAATTATTTATTTTATTTTTTATGTCATAGCATCATAAGAATGTTTTCTAAAGTAATTTATAGCAATATATTATAACGTACATCACAGTATGAAAAATTTGTGAGATTGCTGCAATAAATCTGTAACATTTTATTACTTGTGAGATTATTAAACTAAGAATGGTTTGCTTATGTATCTATAGCCGACTAATGATAATAATAATGGCCGGATAATATTTCTACTTGTATGAAGGCATTTAAAAAATAAAAATGCAATAATAATAACAAATTGCTTCTAGAAAGATACTCCATTATATAAGAAATTATATTTTCGGAAATGGAGATAGTTTCCTTTATTCTTCAGATTTTCGGAGTATATAACGTTGCAAAGAAAAGTTTATACCATGTGAAAATAAAATCTGATACAATGGATAAAGCGCCATTCATGATAAATTGTTCGCTATTTTTATCGTTCTATTTTCAAGCATTTTTATTTATTCATCTATTTTGTGGATAAACTTTGTATCAAAGTAACTGTATTAAATAAATAAATTTGTGTACTTTGTATGTTTAGATTTATTCTGAAAATGAGATTATGAAATACTTGTTGGGCAGAAAAATGTATTTAAAAAGCTACATAAATTATCTCCCATAACACCCACACACATAAATAAGTGTGGGTGTACAAAATTTACAAAATAGTTTCATGTGGTATAATTACACAAAAATACATAAAAACCTTCAGACTTTGCTGTCTCACATCATTTGGAACTCAGTCAGTCTAAGATAAAAACAAGAAAGACAAAAAATCATGCTTCAAGCACAGATTAAGAAACACTTTCCAACACATTTAGAATAATGTAGAAAAATTGCACAGTTAGCAAAATTAAAATATTACCCTAATTCAACCATATGGAAACGCATAACCCATTTCAAAACCCAATTTCAGCTATTCCCCTCTACAATGAAAATTATACGATTTTTTTCTGCAGACCTGTATAGGATATATAGATTTGTATCTACTAACTGCATGGATACCAACGTTTAGTTCACATAAGAAATACATGTACTTCAGTTGAAAATTCCCCTTCAGAAATTTCCTCTAATAAGGAGAATGGTACGTGAATACTTTTGTGCAGCCCTGTATATGAGGTATAGAATTTATATATAGTGAGTAACATGCAAAAAAATTAATTAAATTTAAAAGCGCATAACAGATTTTAAACCTTGCGCTCCAGAATTTATTACTCAAAGGTCGTATTTTAAAGGATTTCTTTTGTGTGTCCCTGTAAATGAATAAAAAATACTATGAATGCCCTGTTCTAACGTGATCGTAGTGAAATTCAGTGATTTATACCAGTTTCAATACATTTGAAATAGCGTAATGCCATTAAAATACTCTGCAAACGATATTTTCCCATATAACATAATGTAATGGAATACCTTTGAGTGCCCCTGTAAATGAACTATTAATCCTACATACATCATAAACAATATCAAACATGCTTTGGTGAACCTAAATAACTTTTATCAATTGCATGAAAATCCGAGTATATTTAGAGCGTGGGACAGACGGACAGACAAACCGAATGCATAAACACTTTTCAACTTTGTTGGAAAGCGTTAAAGATATTACGTTTGACTGTCAGAAATGTGTTTTTTAACATTTGCCAACGCAATTGGAAAGTGTTTTATAGTAAGTCAGCCGTCTGCCGTCTGTTCGGACTTTAACTCACCTAAATATACTCAGATGGCCATGTATTTAATAAATGTCTTTTGTATTTCTACACCGTGTGTTCTATTGAAAATTAAATTTGTACATTTATACGTGTGCATATATTTATAGATCATTCTCAAGTGCAACCAGAAGAATTAGGTTATATTTTGAACTGTAGAGAAAAAATCCTATATGGTGTATTTCAATGATATTATACTGTTACAAATATAATGAAATTAATATGAATTTTTGACAGCCCTTATAACAGCAAAATTATTTGTTTTATTTTTTTTTATTTCGTTGCAACATAACAACTTTTTTAAAATAAGTTAATGCAAAGTATCATAACATACATCATAGTATAAAAAATTATGAGATAGCTACAATAAATCTATAAAATTTTATTTTTTGTGAGATTATTAAACTATCAATGGATAGCTCATGTACTTAAAACGAACTGATGATAACAATAATGACGGGGTAATATTTCTACTTTTATCTAAGCATTTTACAAAAAAATACAATAATAGTAACAAATTGCTTCTATAAAGATACTCCATTACATAAGAAAGTATATTTTCTGAAATGGAAAAAGTTTTCTTCTGTTCTGTAGATTTTCGGAGTATATAATGTTGCAAAGAAATGTTTATACCGTGTGAAAATAAAATCTGATACAATGGATGAAGCGCCATCCAGGATATATTGTTCGCTATTTTTATCGTTCTATTTTCAAGCATTTTTATTTATTCATCTATTTGGTGAAGAAACTTCATGTTAAAATAACTGTATTAAATAAATACGTGTACTTTTCTATGTTTAGATTTATACTGAAAATGAAATTTTGAAGTACTTTTGGGCAGAGAAGTTTGTTTAAATAGCTATAGAGATTATCTTCACTAACACCCACACACATATATAGGAGTGTTTATGTACAAAATTTACAAAACAGTTTCTTATGGTAGAACTATATAAACATAAATACTAAAAGAATACTTCTAATTTTGCTGCCTGAAATTATCTGGAACTCTTTCAAGCTAAGATTTTAAAAAAGGTATAAAGTTTTGCCATCAGAAATGTCTTTTTCATCACTTTCCAAAAACTTTGAAAAGTGTTTTATAGGGTTGCCAGTGTTGGCCTCCAGTTTAATTTCGAAATTTCAAATTCACACCAGAAATTTTAAAAGAAGAATCTTTAACTAATTACAAAATATATCAAATTAAATAAAGCAAAAAATACTACTCCCTCAGTCTCAAATTAGTTACGACATTTAGATCGAAAATTTTGTTCCAAATCAGTTGCTATATTTCAAGTGGGTGGAGTCATAAATAACTTTTGATACAGTTTAGTAGATCGACACAATTTTGTAAGGACTCTGTCACCAGTATACCACAAAGATAATTTTCTCGCAAAAGAATTAACGATTCATTAGCTAGAAGGTAGATTTATGCAATTACTGGTGAAAGAATCCTTACAAAATGGGGCGTGGCTTAAGAGCGTGCGAACCCTGGATTTTTTTAAACTAATTTGGTAATTATTTAAGGAGAGACCGAGGGAATTCTTGGTAAGTAAATGTTATTTATTGATAGTATAGCACCGAGAAATCTCTGAAAAATGTTCAAACAAAAACCTAAAATCATCAGTACCAATAATCAGTACAAAAGTAATCAAATGTTGCAACTAATTTGGGACAGAGGGAGTATTTTTCAATTTCTGGCACTAATTCGTATTTTCTGAATAAAAATGGAGGTCAAAGTGGCTACCCTGGTGTTTTATGATTTTTATTTGTCTATCGGCGTTTGCTGTCTGTCCGGGATCTAATTGTCGTAAATATACTCAGTTTGCCTTGTATTTAATAAATGTTATTTGTGTTTCTACACCCAAAAGCTGATTACCAACGGGACACATTCCAACCAGTAAAAAGAAATAGAAAATTTTGCCTCATTCATAGCATAACTTTTACATGAATACGGCGCTTAGATAAGACAAACATTTCTTTTAAAATTTATTGGTGTAAGTGTGCCCCGTTGGTAATCAGGCTCTGTCTACAGTATGTTTTACATTGAAAATGAAACGGGTACAGATACACATGCGAATGAATTTGTTCCTTCTCAAGGAAGTCCAGAAGAATTCAGTTATATTTTGGACCATGGAGAAAATTATTTGAGTTGTATTTTAATGCTTTAAACTAGGGGTGCACACCCTAGAGATCTGTACGGGCCGGAATTTCCGGGCCCGGGCCGGCCCGAACGAAAGCTGTCTTGGCCCGGCCCGGTGTAAGAACTGAAAGTTCGGCTAGAGCCCGGCCCGGCCCGTACAAAAATTAGTGAAAACAGGCCAGGCCCGGCCCGATTCAATTTCTACAAAAAAAAATCCGTTTTTTCTCGACATACAATTAAGATTCTTTTAATGAGTACTACGTACATATTGAAAAACATAGAACTCAAATGAGCTCAGAGTGGAATGACAAATATACCTTGCGTTAAAATAACTAAAAATAAACTGTTTACTAAAAAGGTGCATAAAAATTTATTAAAATATACCGTTACAAAATGAACTGGTCTTTAAAAAACTTAAAAACCATTGATGTTAAAATCATAATGAAACAGAAAAAGATGATTCCTGAGATCTTTCGATCGCTAACGCGATCATTTTCAAAGGATAATTTCACTGGAATGTCGCATTCACTGGGCTATTTATACACCAGTCTGGGAAAAAAGGGTCAGTCTATTATCTGTTGGGGGTGTCTATGAAGTTGTTTCGTTCCAATGCTGAAGTGTTAGATATTTTCAAAATGTTAAACCAGATTTGAGGTATATCATAAGATAAAACATCGTTACATACATTATTTTCTTTACTTAAAATTTCCAATGATTCCCTAATTCTCAAAGTATAATGATCAGATGTAGGTAAAATAACTCTTGCGTTTTCGAAATCTATTTTTAAATTTTGGCGTTGATTCAATCTGGAAAGTGCTGTAGACGGTCGGTTAAACTTGATATCTCTCATGTGCTCCCCCAATCTTTCTTTAAATTTTCGAGTGATCATACCTATGTAGCTTAACTCCTTCTGATTTTCCGTTTGAAATGGTATAGAATAAACACCTACAATTTCCTTATTAGGTATGGGATCAATTTTCCTTTCAATTAGAGCGTTTAGTTTTGTAGGAGGTTTGGCTATTAAATTGATATCAAATTTCCTTAAAGCGTATTTTAATCTTTCATATAATCTTGGTACGTAATCGAAGGTACAGATTCTAAGTTCTCTCTTGTTTATACTTTCTTTTTGATTTTTCTGCTTTATTTTATAAATTAATTTATTTATGTGCTGAGGGGAAAATCCGTTTTCTACTGCAATGTGTTTAATTGTATTTAATTCATTTTGTAGGTAATTTTCACTGCACGAGCCTTTGATATTTGCAGTGAAAAGTACCTACAAAATGAATTAAATACAATTAAACACATTGCAGTAGAAAACGGATTTTCCCCTCAGCACATAAATAAATTAATTTATGAAATAAACGAGCCTTTGATATTTGCAGTGAAAAGTACCTACAAAATGAATTAGAACTAGTCACTGCAAGAATCTATATCAGGGGTGGCCAACTGTTGCACGCCGGATACCACTAATTTGTTAAAGAAACTAGGGGTTCGTACCCGGGCTTCCCGGTTAAAGAATATAGGTGAAAGCATTTTTTTTTTAAATTGAAAACTAATATTTTTTTTAGATTGACCACTTACATTAAAAAAGCATTTTTCATATGGAAAATACGAATCATACAATCAAGTAAATTTTTTAAATTTATCAAAAGCGACATTTTCTTATTAGCCACATGCGAAGAGTTATTTGCCAAGATTTTGCTATTTATGGCATCCTTTTATATTCTGATAATTTCAAAGCTTATACATGTCTCGTACATTTGTGTTTTATTTATATTATTTTATTTATTTATTCATAGGGAAGTTTTTTTAATGAATATTAGCCGTAAAAAAAATAATGAGCTCTTTTGTTTTAAGGGCAAATGGATTAATCTTTCGTAATCGAGTTACGCGCGATACAAATAAAAAAAATATTTCATGCTTTAGAATTGTTTTTAAAACCATAGACAATCAGTAAAGTGAGATGAACTTTGCAAACAAATTCCATTTAAAAAAAAATCCTATTTAGTGATCTAAAAATTTAAATTGTGCGATTAAAAATATGTTAGATTTGTGTTTTTCAATATTATTCTTTTATTTGTTTATAAAAGAAGTATTAATTTCGTTAATTCGTCTTTCACAAACATGTTAGATTGGTGTTTTTTTAATGTTATTCTTTTATTTGTTTATAAAGGAAGTATTAATTTCGTTATGCAAAAATAGTCAGAAACAAATGCTGAAAAATGTTTGTTGCTTTATGTGCAAAATGTTCATTATTATTATGTATTGAAACCGGCACGTGATAAGATAAACTTGAAAAAAAATCATGCTTAAAAATTATTTTAGAAAATATAATAATCAGTGAATACAGTTTTTAAACAAATTACATTTGAAAGTAAATTTTTTCCCTATGTGACAAAAATGGAAAATGTACGATGGTCAGAAGATTAAAAAACTGCAGTAGCGAAAATTTCAAGTCCAAAATTTGATCGTGAAGTGTTGCCATTCGCAAAATGACGTCATCGTCAGATACGTTTGTTGTTTATAATATAGATACTTAATCAGTAAAATATAATAAAGATCAGTTATTAGGAGGTTCTTATGCTTGGATTTCTGGAATGAAAACAGCAATTTTCACCTTCTCAAAATTTGCATACGCACTTCTCAGATCCATATTCATCATTTTTTAAAAATTAAAATTTTGTTTGATCATTTAAAAATCATTTTAACTCAAAATTTGAAGCCACGATTGTCAGCAAAATTTTTTATGTGAATAGACGCACTCTTTACTTGAGATTCTAATCTCAATTCCGGAGAGTAAAAATTTCCGTAATTTATGTTTTTTAGACGCATTTGTGTTAAAATGTTTAGTTTTACCTAATAAAATGATTGTTTTCTTTTAAATATGACTTCATTTTCACTTAAATAAGCATTTCATCTAGTGTCTGAAACTTAGAATCAGCACACAATCAGAAGGAAAAACAATGTAGAAATTTAGGGGGAAAATGCGTGTTTTCAAAAGCAGTATGTCATTTTCCGTTATTATGCCGCTAATATAATATTCTGCTCCTAATGGGATTTTGCGCCACTAAACCCTATACAACAATTTTTAGAATTTTTATCAGAAAATAGCATGAATGAAGTTAAAAATGCCTCATTATTTCTCTCTTGTCTGCAATAATGAAAGCTATCTAATTTTCGTCATTTTGAAGAAATTTCATAAAATGCTTTTAAAATTAAAATATAAAAATAAGGATATTAAAGAAAAAAAAAAAAAAAAAAAAAAAAAAAAAAAACAGATAGTGCAATCACATCTACAAAGGGAGAAATTTCTGTTTAAAAAAAAAATATTAATAAAATTGGTTCAGCAGAAAGATCAGGGCAGATGACTAAAAAACACACTTGTGTTTTAAATATATAGATTATATAAAATTAGGAAAAATTAATTTAAGCAAATTATGTTAATTTGATAAAATTATAGTGGAATGTCCTAAAGAATAGCATTAAAATTTTGCTATTCGAGAGAATTTTCGACAAAAACTTCAGAAACACGATATTATTTTAAACCACGAATTATCTGTTTGCTTGTCTAACTCGGTGAAGCAAATCCATCCAGGCGAGAATCATCAATTTCTGTAGCATAAATCGCTATTATTTTCATGTCACGTCTCTTTTAGAAAGACACTCTAAATTTAAGTGTGTGATTTCGATTACATTATTTTCAAAAGTAAAGCATTTTCACCTGTGAAGATATTCAAAGCAGCTGGGCTGTGAAAATGACGCACTTCTACAAAACATAACTCAGGGTTTAAGAATTAAAATACACGATTTTTTATAAAATGACGTCATTTGCATCCGCTAAAGCAATCCACTTTTTACAATCCAGTCTTAAACTTCGTCTATAGAAAAGTGTGCATATGACGTCATTATCACGGAATAACAGACAATATTCTTGATATAGCCCATATTTTAATTTCAACTTTTTTTTCAGGTTGTATGAGAAAATGGCAACAAGACGATACAGTATCTCCTATTTTCGACTATTTCCTTTTACTTTCAATGACTTTCAATAGAAATGAGGTACTTTTGTTGCCACAATAAAAAAAAAATGGTATTAAAAACTACAAAAAAAATTTATATCTCAAAAATAAATTGAGATACAGCTTTCAAACCAATTGCATTTAAAAGAGCATTTTTTTCCTTATACGACGGTGTAAAAATTTAAAATGTGCGCTGTTTAGAAATTTAAAAATTTGCAGTAGAGAAAATTCCAAAACAAAAATTTTATTTCAAATTTCAAATTGTTGCCATTTGTAGAATGACGTATGCGTTACGCACAGATATGTTTGTCCTTTATAATATAGATAGCTGACTTCTTGAATCGCAGGGATTCGATGATTAGATAAGGCAATGATTACTATAAAGTTTTAGTGCTGTCGAGCGTGCCACAGTTGGCCATCCCTGATCCATACTAAAATGCAACATGGCACAAGCGAATATCAAATTTATGCATCAACTCGTGTATTTTTCGTTACAACAGAAATCGGGATTCGCTAATCTGATTATAGTCCAAGCGCTGTCAAACATTTTAGGGAAGGTATTTGAGGCACCCTGAAAATTTGTGCAACACTTCTTTTGTAATGGCTGAATACAAAATCGAATGTCTGGCTGAAGGATCGTGGCCCAAAAACTGTGCCAGACACGTGTCAAGTGCCATTTTTTGACTACCCAAAAAATGTATTTGAGGCACGCTGAGATTGAGACAGAATAATATTTATACTTAGAAAAAAATATTTTGAAAATGACAGACACTTTGCCAAAAATGGCACTTGACACGTGTCTGGCACAGTTTTTGTGCCGACTAAAGTGTCTGAGACATAAGACACCCTGCATACTATTTGCTGAGCACAAATTCTACAGACCATATACAGGGATACACAGAAAAATTCGAATCATTACTGAGTATGAGTGTGAAATGTTTATTCATTTGTAATTAAATTAGGAATTTACAAAAGGAATAATATTTAGTATAGTACTAAGATTTGTTTGCAGAACAAAAATAAATTCATATACCGGGCTAAGCAAAGAACTAGATACAGAACCGTCTGTAGGCAGTATTTTCTGAAAATATGATTTAAAGTGTGCTTTTTCTTGAAATAAATTTTATAGATTAATATGTGTCGTGTATAAAAACCTATAAATAATATACAGGGCTGTACAAAAGCACTCAAGTACATTTTCGTACATTGGTAGAAATTTCTGAGGGAAATTTTTAAAGGATCTCGGGACACTTAAAGCTTTAAAATTTTCGAAATTTTAATTTTTTTAGATGTACTACTTTACAAACCAATTTATTAATTTTATCACATTCAGCTGGATTTTATTGTATTTGGTGTAATTCTGTTTTTCCTGTCATGCCATACTGCACCTGCCTGGCAGACGGAGTGTTAAAATTGATAAAGGTCAGAATCTCCACATGCTTCTTGTTACTTTCTTCTTTCTATCTTTACAAGAAGAAAGTATTGGTTTCATGAAAATTTTCGAATTCCAGTTTTCGACGGATTTACACGTTTTATGAGTCAGAGATTCCAAAAAACATGTTTTTACAAAATGTCTGTCTGTGAGTCTGTGTGTCTGTCTGTCTGTGTGTGACACAAATTTTGTGGGCGCTCTATCTCAAGAACTAATGCACGGAATTTTATAAAAATTTATATACAGGTAGTCCCTTATATATATTGGTGCTGATTAGTTTTTGGTGTAAATCGCCCTGCAGGTGGCGCTGCTATGTAGCATTTTGCAGGATTTCCGCAATAGCTCTATCTCAAGAACTAATGCACGGAATTTTATAAAACTTCAGATTCCGTTAGTCCTTGACATGAATGGATGCTGTTTACGTTTTGGTGTAAATCGCCCAACAGTTGGCGTTGTTATGTTGCATTTTGTAAGATTTACACATATTTTCGCAGTAGCTCTATCTCAAGAACTAATGCACACATTTTCATCAAACTTCGGATTTAGTTAGTCCTTCATATGAAGTGATGCTGACTACGTGTTGGTGTAAATCGTCTCAAGGTGGCGCTGCTGTGCTGCATTTTGAACTATTTCCTCAATAGCTCTATCTCAAGAACTAATGCACGGATTTTCATCAAACTTCAGATTTAAGTATAACATGATTAATATTGCTGCTGATTATGTGTTGTTTCCAATCACTCAAGAGGTGGCGCTTCTATGCTGCATTTGTCATGATTTGCGTAATATCTCTATCTCAAGAACTATTGCACGAATTTTCCTCAAACTTCATATCCAGTTAGACGTTCACATAGGTTGGTGATAATTAGGTTCTGGTGTAAATAACCCAATAGGTGGCTCTGCTATGCTGCATTTTTCTGGATTTTCACGATTTCAGCGATAGTCATACCTCGAGAACTAATGCACGGAATTTCATATTTTTAGAATTCTCATGATGAACACAGATTGCCATTTAATTTGGCACTGAGATAGTGAATTTTGAAGTATTGACATGTATGAGATAGCGGAAAGTTTTGTGATGGCCACAACATACTAGTGTATTTTGTTATTCATAGAAAGAAAAAGAAATACATTCGGAGATCGTTATCCCGATACCCGGTTTTCACATCACTCCGCTTATCACGTCAGTTTTTCAAAGTCCCAATTATCTGTATATGATTTTAATGTAAATGAACTCCGGATTTTACGTCGTTGAATAATTTTCAACTCCGGATATACCGACGGTTTAGGAAAATTGCCCATTTTTCATAATCCATCTCATAAGCACGGAAATTAAGCGGTAAGAAATGTCTTAGCCAAAATTTTCACAAAAGTGTCTAAAATACCCATTGAGGTAAATGAGAAATTTTACTTCAGTCTTTTATCTGAATAAATAAACCCACACACTATAAATGGCCCACTCCAGGTAGACGTATCAGTGTACTCGAGGTATTTTGGTTCTGGTCAGTTGGCGCTTTCTTGTGGTTACATGGGGTTTTTCATCCGACTAAATCATATGCATTGCATTGCATTGAAACGATCAAAAATTATCTAACATCCATTTCTGAAACAACGAATATTTATTATAATTCATTGTATAATATAAATAAATAGTAGGAAGCACATCTGGGAATAAGCAAACCTAAATTCATCAATATTTCATGTAACATTAAAAAAACATTTCAAATGAAAATCAAATTTTCAAATTATTTTTGCTTAACACTAGAACGCCCGGAAGGAGTCGATTCGACTCCGACCGTATGATTAAATGTCAATTGGAACCATAAATTCTTTCACAAAATAAGTTAAATTTTAAAATCGCAGATTTACGTTAAATAAATCAGTCAAATAATTGTAAATAAAAATTCTGGTGTAAAATATTTTTATGAAATTTCAGCAAAATTTCCGGGCGTTCTAGTGTTCAAAGGCGCAAAGGCCAACCTAGTGAAAAAGATTCCATGCCGGGACTCGAACCCGGGCCATCAGTATAGCGCACTGACGTTCTACCGACTAAACCACATGGAACGATACCCAGCTTGGAACTTCTCACTATTTCAGGTTGGCAAGGCTACAAACGCAGCACAAGATGGAATATTTTTCCATGAGCCACCAACATGGGGCAAACACAGACACTTAATTAAATCCAGCATCGATTGAATCTATATTAATATTTGGAAATTTTTCCAGAGATAAACATTCGCCTTGCATACAATATTTCAATATTTCACAATATTTCCATGTGGTTTAGTCGGTAGAACGTCAGTGCGCTATACTGATGGCCCGGGTTCGAGTCCCGGCATGGAATCTTTTTTCACTACGTTGGCCTTTGCGCCTTTTAAACAAAAATAATTTGAAAATTTGATTTTCATTTGAAATATTGTATGCAAGGCGAATGTTTATCTCTGAAAAAATTTCCAAATATTAATATAGATTCAATCGATGCTGGATTTAATTAAGTGTCTGTGTTTGCCCCATGTTGGTGGCTCACGGAAAAATATTCCATCTTGTGCTGCGTTTGTAGCCTTGCCAACCTGAAATAGTGAGAAGTTCCAAGCTGGGTATCGTTCCATGTGGTTTAGTCGGTAGAACATCAGTGCGCTATACTGATGGCCCGGGTTCGAGTCCCGGCATGGAATCTTTTTCACTAGGTTGGCCTTTGCGCCTTTTAAGCAAAAATAATTTGAAAATTTGATTTTCATTTGAAATATTGTATGCAAGGCGAATGTTTATCTCTGAAAAAATTTCCAAATATTAATATAGATTCAATCGATGCTGGATTTAATTAAGTGTCTGTGTTTGCCCCATGTTGGTGGCTCACGGAAAAATATTCCATCTTGTGCTGCGTTTGTAGCCTTGCCAACCTGAAATAGTGAGAAGTTCCAAGCTGGGTATCGTTCCATGTGGTTTAGTCGGTAGAACATCAGTGCGCTATACTGATGGCCCGGGTTCGAGTCCCGGCATGGAATCTTTTTCACTAGGTTGGCCTTTGCGCCTTTTAAGCAAAAATAATTTGAAAATTTGATTTTCATTTGAAATATTGTATGCAAGGCGAATGTTTATCTCTGGAAAAAAAATTCCAAATATTAATATAGATTCAATCGATGCTGGATTTAATTAAGTGTCAGTGTTTGCCCCATGTTGGTGGCTCACGGAAAAATATTCCATCTTGTGCTGCGTTTGTAGCCTTGCCAACCTGAAATAGTGAGAAGTTCCAAGCTGGGTATCGTTCCATGTGGTTTAGTCGGTAGAACGTCAGTGCGCTATACTGATGGCCCGGGTTCGAGTCCCGGCATGGAATCTTTTTCACTAGGTTGGCCTTTGCGCCTTTTAAGCAAAAATAATTTGAAAATTTGATTTTCATTTGAAATATTGTATGCAAGGCGAATATTTATCTCTGGAAAATTTTCCAAATATTAATATTATAAAAACAAGTCATCATAAATCTTATTTTTATTTTTTCAATTTTGATTTTGTGGTTATTTTGTTTAATAATAATGTTTTATTGCTTAAAACTGCAAGAACACTTCTGAATTTAAAATTGTCTTAAATTAATTAAAAATACAGCTTTCTATAAACATATTTTTCTCCAACTCTGGTTACCGCGGCACTCCGCTTATGACGACACTTTTTTCTGGTCATTAGAATGTCGGGATAACGAGGTTCGACTGTACCAACTTTTAGTAATAATTACTAAGAATTATAAAATCTGTCAAAGTTATAAATTTTATTGCTAAATCTGCGAAGATAAAAATATGAACCATATAATATTTTTCTTAAATATTCAGGTAAGTTGGAAAGGCACATAAAAACTCTTCTTGACATAGAAGTGAAGATGTATATCCTCATTTATAGATATATGTTAAAAACACATGTGTGAGAGATAATCCATCTCTTTGATAAGTTAAAGAAATCTAAAATGAATAGTTATTGTTAAGACTCGTGCCGGGTTCTTTCAGGATAATAGAGTTTACTTTTCAAATAATAAGAGATATATATATGAAAGTGTGTGCGAGAACAGGGATGGGGGGGGGGGACAATCGCGATTTTACAGATGCTTCGGTGGGGCGCGACTAATAAAAAGTTAGGAAACACTGTTCTAAACAAAATTTAAGTGCGCCATCAATTAGTAAAATATGTTAATGATCGATTTGCATAAATTAAACTTTTGCCCAATAACAAGAATGACCGTTTTTATGCCTTCCTACCAACGTTGATGGTCTAAAATGAATTTTGTAAACAATAAAGTTTAAAAATAGACTGTTTGACGTAATAAAGGGAACGAGATTAAAATGAAACCATATAAAATATATGAGGAGGGTATACAGGATGAACGAAAAGCAGGTAGACAATAAGTTTACTTATAGTATTAGGTGGAATACCATAAAAATGGTGTTAGTTACAACTGGGGTGTTTGTGGTGCATATCCAATTATTTCGGATAAAATTGTGTGAAGCGATGAAGTTCTTTTAAAGTTGTATCTGTAATAAATAAATTTATGTAATAAATGCATGTCAGAATATTATTATCGTTTACTATCCACATAATTTTGATTATCCCTGTATCTTTGATATCAACTTAATAAAAGTAGAATTCTTTAACTAGAAACTAAGAAAAAATATTAGCAACATTTGTGCTAGAATACGATTACAATTTTCATTAATTTTTATACTTGATATTGTTAAAATTATTATCACATAACTATTTATAATATAAATAAACAGATATATTATTTTTCTTTGAGAAAAAATTCTCGTCAAGGAAGCAAGTTAAAAAATTATGTATTCGCACCAGTGTTGCCAGTGGGCTACTTTTTTTAAATTCTTTCTTGACTGGCACCTCCTTTTTGAAATGATAAAATTCGCCTTATTAGGATGAGCGAAGCGAATCCTCTACTAGTCTACTCAAATTACATTTTGTCGTACACTTTACAAAAAAACTATTCAGTATTTTGACTTGAAATTAAACTTAAAAATACATTATGACCTGTAGATTTGCACAATGTTATTTTTTTTTTTTACAGAATAACCTTAAAAAAATTATTATTTTAATTAATTTATTTTACATGTTTTTTTTCCATTACGGATGCATTTTTGAAAAAAAAAAAAAAAATGAAACGCGTATATTTTCAGAAGAAAAATTAATAAATCATGGAGACTTACTTATAATCACTATAATCACTTATAGATAGAATCATGGTTAATTAAATAAATAAAATAGATTTTCATTATTCCGCCAAAATATCTGAAAAACTGTTTTTTAAATTTAACTAGCTTTTTAACCCTTTCTATGCACGGGAGTTCATGAATTGAATTCTAAAACCAAAATTAAAAATAACTATTCGATTTAGTAAAATATTTTTCTACTACTGCTCATTTTTTTAATAAAATTTAATTTTTCATGTTACTATGGCAGCAGACGATAAAGCTGTATCTTTGGAATAAGGAATAAATAGAATAAAAAGTTTTGTTGGAGTTTGTGATAAAATGTTTACGTTTATCTAAAAAAAATTGTAATAATTAAGCGGAATTAAATAATCTCTAATTACTTGCATGTGAGGTAAAAGAATTATCGTAATACCCGCTGGAGCTTTTTAATATTGCAGCGTGGCATACATAATATGTATATCTCTAATTATTTGCATGTGAGGCAAAAAAAATATCGTTATGCCGGCTACAGGTTTTTAATATCTAAGTTAAAAGAATTACCGTAATACCGGCTACAGCTTAAAACTTTACTTACATTAAACTTTATTATATTAAAAATGTATGTTATTTGAGTGAAAAATATACATTTTAATAGAATACTTTATTAAGATTGGTTGGAGATGGCGCATATTTTTGCTCTCATTCCTTTTAATCATATAATAGTTTCACGATTTCTGTTGTGAAATTTTTAAAATACTTTTTTTAGGAAAATTATAGCATATTTTTAATGAATTAAAATTTGTGAAAATTCAATTATTTAATTAAATTAAGTATTTTTTAGTGTTAAGAATTCAAATACACAACTTATTCTTATTATGTGAAATAATTTACGCAGACGAAACATACGCATTTTAAAAGAATTTTAATATCATTTTTTTTTTTTGTAAAGTGGCAACAAAAAAATTGTAAACAAATAAAATTAAAAAATTAAATGTTAAATTCGTTATATAAAGTGTTATTCGAATTCGAAGGTTGAAAATTTAACCAAATGAAATACATTTACTATTAAGGAGTAATTACTCTTAGTATTATTTTTAATATGTTGGCCGTTTAAAAACAATTTATGGAATGTGTTAGTTTTATTATAAAGAATGCCGAGAAAACGTACACTTACTGGTCGAAAAGAACGCGAACATGATTTAGCTTTAAGGCAAGAGACTAGATACCAGCGCAAAAAACGACGACATGACGAATCTCTTCTGACAGATAATGCATGTGCTCGGAAATATGCTTTAAATTTCGAAGATGCACAAAAAAAAATTAAATTATATTTTTGTAAAATTTGTCATCGACGTTGGTTTAGCATGCATATTCAATCTGAAGTATCTTGTAAGACTTTCCATAAATGTATAGTAAATAACGAACTAAATATTTTTTTCTGTAGCTAATAATATGGATCCAGGTCCACAACCGGAAATATTGAAGAACTTAACTTTCGTTGAGGAGCAATTAATTGCCCAAGTTCATCCAGTTATTACTGTTTATCGCATTAAAGGTGTTCAGCTTGGATACAGTGGGCAATTTATTAATTTTCATCAAGATATTACAGAATTTTGTACTTTATTACTTAACTCCATAGATACTATATCATAGTACATCTTTCTTAGAAGACAGGATGGTGAAGAATTCAAAGATTTTATAGTAAATCGTGAAAACGTTAAGTCAGCTTTAGAATATCTAAAGGAAAATAATCCTTGGTATCGTTATATTACTATTGATGAAAATAATTTGCAAAGTTTACCCAAAAATGAAAATATTTTTCAGCGAATAATACTCAGTCAAGAGCAACAGCAGATTTATTTACCATCAGTTGAAAAAACTTTGAATTCTGTAGATGATCAATGTCCATGGACAAATGATATATATGAATCCGGAGCCCCAAATGTGACTTTCAGATGTAATCGAGAGGCAATGAATAGTATGTTAGGTATTAAAGAAGGAAATGATGAATGCAGTGTCATTCCTTGCCCTCAGATAGATACTAAGCCTATAAATGAATTTTCATGTGATGGATATATTTGTAGAGCTTTTCCTATGTTATTTCCAACAGGAAGAGGTGATCTTAGAGATGCTACAGTTCGTAAAATTACACCAAAATAACACTTTAAATTTCTCAAGATATATGACGATGGAAGATTTGCACGGCATCCAATATTTCGATTTTTTGATTTCAACAGCATAATGCGTTGGTCAGCATTACAAAATGGAATTATTTGTATTAAAAAAATTCTCGCCTACATGATGTTGAAACAATTGAAAAACTCCAGGAACGGTTGCAGAAAGATCCTACATTGTACAAGTCGATTTTATTTTTCAGTGCTAATTTAAGATCATCGAGCTCTTATTGGTTTATCAGATCACGAGAGTTGTTAGACATGGTTGAAGAATTGGTAACTCCTACAGTTTTCATTACACTTAGTGCAGCTGATTTATACTGTCCTGAAATTTATCGCATATTGGATGCAGACTATGTTTACACTAATTGTAACCAAAATTCTGAATTCATCAGAATGTCAAAATTGTTGAATTGTAATCCTTTAATCGTTGCTTACTTTTTTCATAAGCGGTTGGATTTTTTTATGGAACATTTTTTCAAGAATTATTTCAAAGTCAAGGACTTTTGGTTTCGTATTCAGTTTCAACATAGAGGTGGTCCTCACATGCATGGTCTTTTCTGGTTTGAAGATGCTCCTAATGTAAACAATCTTAGTTCAAATGATGATGAAAACATACATTAAAATTGTAAAATACTTTGACGAATTCATATTGACTTGGCAACCAGATCCTAATAAAGTTTATGATAGACATCCATCTAAATTTCATTTTACGAATGTGCCTGATGAAGCTGCTGACAATAATAACTTAATAAGTGCAGTACAAATGCATAAATGTTCTAAAGCTTATTGTAAGAGAAAGAAAAAAGATTCTTCTGAAGTCACATGCCGTTTCAAATTTCCCAAAGAATGTTTTCACGAAAGTAAAATTCACTTCCTTACAAATGAACCCGAATACATTTCAAAAAGAAATAGTCCTTATTTAAACAGTCATAGCCCACAAATTTTACAAATTTGGCGAGCAAACATGGATTCCCAAGCAGTCATTTCCATTCATGCAGTTCTAAAATACATTGCTAAAATGCTAGCAAAGGTGAACCCAGATCAGAAGGGATGAAAGATTTCATCAGACAAACAGTTCTAGAATCACGCGATAATATCAATATTCAGCAGACAATTCAGAAGATTTTAATAAAAATGTGTGCTGAACGTGATTATTCTGCCAAGGAAATATTTTGGGTGTTAATGGGATGGCCTTTGTATAAGTCATCTCGTCAGTTTGTCACCATTAATTTAGCAAGGAACGCATGGGCACAATTAGATATGAATAAGGAGGATGGAAGCATATCAGTTTCAAATATTTTAGAAAAGTACGAGCAACGCCCAGTGACATTTGAAAATATGTCATTGCAGAATTATTTCACGAACGTTAATAAACGCGGTGAAAATTTCAGTATCAGAAAAAAAAAACATTTATCCCCAGAATTATACCGAAATTGAAATATGATCCCAATAATGTAAATAATGAAGATTTCTATAAGCAACAAGTTATGTTGCATATTCCTTGGCGTGATTTTCAAGTTATGAATCCAAATAACACTTCATGGAAAGTTATATATGAACAGCATTTTGAGGATAATGAAATTCAGAGATTGGATTTAGAATATTTGTTGCAAAATTTAGAAGATGAGGAAGAATTTGAAGAAATTGAATCTACTGAAATGGATCAAACGTTTGACTGGATGAATGTCGCTTCAAGACAATATAATGCACAGGATGAATTAGATTTGGGCAGAAGGGACATTGATATAAGGTATAACTGGCATACCATTCAAGGTCAAGATTTGCTTAATAAATTACAGAATTTTATTGAAAATGAAAAGGTGACAGAGAGTGAAAAAAGTGGTTGTGTCACTGTTCCTTCTAATTTGCCAAATTTCGTATTTTCCGATGGACAGAAAAAAATAATAAATATTTTTGAAGAACAGCTCAATTTCTTGGAAGGTCATAGGCGAGAAATGCCAATAAAAAGAACTGTTGTCCAAGGAAAAGCAGGTTCTGTAAAAAGTACTTTAATGCATTACTTCACGTCTCGATTAAATGAAACATTTGGTCCATCTTCTTTTCAATTGCTTGCACCAACTGGTGTTGCCGCAGTCAATATAAATGGATCTATAATTCATTCAAAACTTTTATTGGGACTAAATCAAAGGCTAAGAGATCTTAGTCCATATTTGATTGGTCTACTTTAGGAGGAGTTTCGAAATTGTAAATTCATAACTATAGATGAAATGAGTATAATTGGATGTAGTCTTTTGCGAAAAATAGATTTATGATTACGTAGAGTTGTGCCATCGAAACAAGATGAACCTTTTGGTGGAATGTTCTTATATCTATTTGGAGATATCAAACAGCTACCTCCAGTAAACGACAGGCCTCTTTACAGTGCAAAAATCAAGGAAGTGAGTTTCTTTTGGAAGGATAATTGTTATTTTCTTCGACTATTCAAAAATACTTTTTTTTATCATCATCCTTCCGGCAAGATGAAACTCAACAAATATTTTGTAGCATACTTGATCATATTTGTAATGGAGAACACACTACTGAATACTATGAAATATTAATGAATAGAAGCTTACAGTCTCTTTCAAAAAGCGAACAGCACTTATTTAAAGATGCAATTAGGCTGTTTTCAACGAATAAAGACGTAAAAGAATATAATAATGAAAAATTAAAAGAATTGCGTAAACCTGTTGCCTTGATTCAAGCTCTTCATAATTGTACTAAAGCAAACTTGGCCGATTCTGAAATGACAAACGGACTTGAACCATTTCTTACTTTATCAACTGGGTCTAAAATAATGTTACGTTTTAATTTGAGGACCGAAAAAGGTTTAGTAAACGGGGATTTAGGCTATGTTGCAGATATTATTTATGAAGAAAATCACGGGCCACCAGACCAGATGCCGCGAATAATCATGGTTAAATTTGAAAACTACAGTCATTCAACTTATGAGAATGGCTGTGTTCAATTCCACCAATAACTAAAATCTGGAAAAATGGAAATATAAATTGCTCAAGAAAACAATTTCCTCTGCAGTTAACTTTTGCAGTTACAATTCATAAATCCCAAGGTTTAACATTAGATAAAGCAGTCGTAGATATTGGGGATAAAGAGATATCAGATGGCTTAACGTACGTAGCGTTGTCGAGAGTGAAAACCCTTCAAGGTTTAGCATTCATTAGAGAATTTCCTTACGAGAGATTCTACAATATCAAAAATTCTCGTATTCTAACATGCAGAAAAAAAGAAGAAATTAGAGGGAAAAGTTTTACAGTTAATAATTCTTAGTATCAACCAGGGCAGATTTCAAATATTTTTCCAGATAATAGGATTTTGAAGAAGTAACTTTCTTCAAGCTCTCTTGGAATATATTATTCTAAGATTGTTATCAAAGGTTATTTGATGTGAATTACAAAGATTGGAAACATACCTATTTCAAACCATTTGAGAAACCACCAGAGGCTATTGTAAAATGTAAAAACATCTTTAAAAGAGATTTTAGATAAAAATTTAAAAATATTTTGTAAAATTTTGCTTCGAAAATATTTTTATTTATACAAGTCTTATATCATAAATAAAAAAATCCGAGGAAAGTCTTAGTTATTTGGCTGAATTTACATTTCTAAAATTAAAATGCGCCAAAACATAAAAAAAACGTTCTTGCTTAATAAAGATGCAAAAATAATATAAAAAAAATATTGTTACTTTCAAATATTTATCTTATTAAATAATGCTTCGCGAATCCAAACAAAGATTATGGCTTTTGCTACATTAATTATATATTAAAAAAGGGAGAAAGCAACAAGAACTTTTCCATTTAAAAAATGTGGTACCAGTCAAGAAATCTGAATTTTTAACACTGATTCGCACTTACGAAAAGCGCATTTGAAAAACTGTAAGAGATTCGCAATCTCTCTCTGGAGCCCATAATAATAATAGGCGTGTTCGGTTTTGGTATTTAGGCTTCTAATCAGCTTAAAAATTAGATTAGGTAGCTTGATTGAAATTTCATCTTATTCAATATGTAATACTGTAGCAAACATTCTATTCTTTATTTAATATGATTTTTATATTTTTTCCGGTGTAAAGATTATGTTTCTTTTTTAACACAGAATACAAATTATTATAAAATAAATTTTTCGTGTTAACGTCATCTATTTCTCAATTTTCTGGTTTAAGACTCTAATTTCATTCCAGATGTGAAAAATATACAAAGGACTCGCACGTTTCCGAATTTTGAAAGCAACGCTACGCTTTCTGAATAATAATGCCGTTTACTGCACTACACATATATCATTCATCACTACAGCATATCAAAATTTATCAATTTCTAAGAAAGTGCATTTTACAGATACGTACAAAAATCGAAAGAATGGGCCAAAATAGAAAAACATTTATCTTGTTTAATAATAATAATAATAAAATGTCTCGATAAACGTCTCTATCTCCAAGCTAAAAATATTTTTAATTTATTTTATACATGTCAGTGAAACTGTTGGACACTCCACGACAAGTGAAAGAGTGTAGATAATATGTGAAAACTGTACAGTGAAAGCACCAAGAGAAATTATTTTAGTCATGTTATATATTCCTATTTAGGATAACTTTCAATCCTAAAAATAAAAATGGGACTCGACATTCTTCTAAGTTCATTATTTATACAAACATCGCTACCTGAATAATTATTAACCCTCTCGCTGCGTAATTGTTTAATCAAAATATCTTCAAAAATTGTATATTTAAGAACTTTTATTCTTTTGTCATCGGTTTTTCAAAACAAAAAATTTTGTCTAATTTAATCGGGAAAATCTTCCGATTAAATAAGGCAAAATTTACAATAAAAAAATAACTGTTGGGTATAATCAAGGAGATTACCGTAATTTCCGCTGTATAGCCCGCATATCAAACAACCCTGTTTGGACCCAGAAATTTTATTCAGTATTTGAAGACAAATATGTATCGTGATCTAAGAAGTTACATTTTATTTTTTAAAATTTCTGGGTCGAAACACGATTGTTTGATCCGCGGGCTATACACCGGAAATTACGGTAATTAGACAGAAAATTGCATCCCCGAGGAAATCTCGCGTTCCGCAGTGAGAGGGTTAACCCTGAGTGTTGACACAAAAAGGGCGGCGGATTTTTTCAGCGATTGTACGGTCTGTTGAATTTGAACACCAATAATTTTTTTAAGTAATTTCAGCTTTATGTTTTTGAGAATAAATAAGTCAATGAAAACTTTTCCAAAATACTGGTGTCTTAATGCAGAGGACCGTACAAATACTTAACCTTTTCAGAGTCAAAGCAATTTCAGTGCTAAAGGGTTGAAATAAATGAGTGGCACCGGTATTTACAAACAAATTTATTTGAAAAAATGAAAAAGGGTATATTTCACATACATGTTAAATGTAAAAGGTTTTACCAAATTCTGTTGCCAATGTGGCGTTGGGAATTAAAATTCAGTCGTTTCGTAAACATACCACCGAAACAAATCCAAAAAAAAATCCATCTACGATAGCCGCCATTTGTGACAGCTCTCAGGATTAGTTTTCAGGGGGCGGTGGTACAAAAGAAAAATACAAAATAATATAATATTAGTGGCATTTAATACTTAATACTCAATTCGACTCACGGGCAGCACAAAGGCATTTTTGGCTCCCTTGCCAGTATCCACTCACCCACCTCTTTCTTATAGATCAGGGGTGTCAAACTGTGGCCCGCCGGATACCACGAAAATTTTATAGTAATCTTTGCCTTATCTAATCATCGAATCTCTAAGATTCAAAAAGTCAACTTCTTCTTTAAAATTTTAGTGGTATCCGGTGGGCCACAGTTTGACACCCCTGTTACAGAGCAATCCGATATTGGAAGATTTCTAAAATCATTTTTTTTTTTTTAAACCATTTGGAAAAATGGTTATTGTTCTCGTCAGGATGGGAAATCAAAAGCATATCTGAAGGTTTTTATTGGTTTAATCCGCATTTTATTCGTTTCCTGATTGGTCTATACAGCAATATGTATTTCCCTTTGCTTTCATCAAAGATGGATACCTTCTTTTGCCACTATGACAAAAAAAGTAATAAAAACCACAAAAAAAATTAATAACTCAGAAACAAATTGAGATACAGCTTTCAAACAAATTGCATTTAAAAGTATTTTTTTTTCCCTATACGACAGTGTAAAAAGTAATATTGTGGGATGTTTAGAAGTTTAAGAATGAAATTTCCTTTAAAATGAGTCGTCAGATTTCTTGGAAATCTGACGATGGAAAAGTCTTTTCCTGAACAGCCAATGAAATGCTTGGTTAATACATAAGGTGGATAATACGTTTCAGGTGGATAATACGTAGGAGTCGCAGGCGATTTTTGTCGCTTGGAATATTTACGTGTAATAACACTATTAATGTTTAATTCATGGCGTACGTAATGTATAATCAACTCCCTGCGATTTTTTATGTCTTAAATTTTAGTCTTCGAAAAAATCATTTTCCAAATGGTCGTTGTAATTTGATAAATTGCTTTTATTTTATTTATTTTTTTTATTTTTATTATTTTTTTTTTTTTGTCAATTAGAATTATTTTACACTTTTTCTTTACTTATGTTAACAGAAGAATAACAAACTGGATTTGTAAAATTTTCGATTTCCGTTGTTTAATCAATTTACATGCATTGAGATTTTCTGAATACAAATTGCTTAAAGATTTTTGGCTTAAACTTCTCAACAGGGTGATCAGCTTTGTTATGAATTTAGACACGAACTTTATAGCTATTTATAAGTTTTCATCGCGTACTTATGCACAATAATTTTTTTTTTATAAAACTGAAGTGAAATTTCCGGCTCTTCTAATGTTAAAACTTTTAAACTATTAACATACAAATTTTAAAAAATGCATTGAACATGCATACATTCATAATTATTCGTCTGAAGCTGTAGTACAGGTGTGTCAAACTGTGGCCCGCCGGATACCACTAAAATTTTATAGTAATCTTTGCCTTATCTAATCATCGAATCTCTTAGATTCAAAAAGTCAACTTCTTCTTTAAAATTTTAGTGGTATCCGGCGGGCCACAGTTTGACACCCCTGCTGTAGTATAACACTTAATATTTTACAACGGTATGGAAAAAATATTTGTAATGACTACAGAATATTAGTTTTGAGATTGCGGTCATTCCACTTCAATGGTTTAAAAAAATTGGGGCAACCTCACTTAAGAAAAGAAAGAGATTGCCGTCACTGTAAATGATGCCAGACACTTTTTTCGTTTTAAGAAAAAGTATGCCTCAAGATGAGGAATTTTATAATAAGATTTTAATATAAGAATATTTGATACAAAGCAGTGTTGCCAGCGGGATACTTTTTTTAAATGAAGATTTCTGGATTTGGACCACTTTTTTAAATGGTAAAATTCCACATGTAAAGGTCTTACTTAATATGTAATTAAATAAGACAAATTTTACCATTTCAAAAAAATGGTGCCAATCAATAAATCTAAATTTTCAAAAAAGTAGCCTTCTGGCAACACTGATACTGAGAAATCTTTATGTAATATTTAATTTACAGCGTATGTTACTCGTGCATTTTGTTGTTTGAATCACTAAACTCACATGTCTGTAATTTAAGCTCAGATATTTTACGTCACGTGTATAAAGTAAATAGAAAACCACTAGCTTTATCAAAACCACTTTGTTGCGCACAAGCCTCCTACTCGGTTCGGTTTTGAATATCAACATTTTGTTAGAAAAATCTTCGGTTTAGATTTTTCTCACAAATTTTGTAGACCCAGTACGTAGTTTTCGTTGAAACACCTAGAACGAAAATTTTCTCCATAAACATTCAAAAACAGACCCTGAGTGTAAACATAAATGCAAGAGTTTTTTTTTTTTTTTTTTCCTGGTGAAAGATACAGCGCTGAAGGAGAGCTGAGGTTCTTTGCTTTACATCGTTTGCCACACAAAGGCGCCACTATAAACAACAAAAATACATTAAAGGGAACCGATAAACTTAATTTTCCGAAAAAAAAAATTAATCTTTTAATTAATCTTTCCCCTTGAGGGGCGGCGATATTTTTATGAAACCACTTAATTTTAATACCAAATGCCATAATGGCACCAGAATTTTAGTATGAAAAATTTCGGTTTATTATATATGTGAAATATAGTTTTTTTCTTATTTATCATTAAATTTGTTTTCAAATTCCGGTGTCATTCATTAATTTCAACAATTTAGCAATGGAATTGCTTTGCCCCTGAAAGGGTTAATATGGATTTCTACATACCTAAGAAAATTTTGAGGAATAAACTTAAAAATACGATTTTTATAAATTTGCTACAAAAGCATTTTACTGTATTTTCCTTTAAATGAGTCCAAATTGCAATCTTTAAATTTATTTTTCTCATATTGTGTTTTTTCAACATAACAATATGATCGAAATACTAAACCTCGGCATGTATTTTTTCAATCAATCTTTAAATTTATTTTTCTCATATTGTGTTCTTTCAACATAACAATATGATCGAAATGCTCAAATCAACAAGTATTTTTCAATCACTCGATTTTATTTATGGACGATGTGTGGCTTTTCATGAAATTAAGAATCGGATTTTTAGTAATTTAAGTTATGTATTTTTAACACTACACTTACCGGGAATTTTAACTCAAATTTTCTAAAAAATATTTCACACAAGGATCTTCATTTAAGAATAATTTAAAATAGTTATGCATTTGGTTGTCAAAAAAGTTCGTGCCAATTCGTACGTCCTGCTAATTATTTTTATATTTTATTCGTACCACTATTATTAAATTATTACATATTGTAACATATATTAAATTGCTACGCACAAGTTATTTAAAATTAATGGATTTCACTTCTTTCTTTTTTTTTTAACGAAACGAAAAAAAAAATATTAGGCTCAGATGTCATATACGCACCGGGGTACTTAATTGGCGCCAAAATGGCGTTATTTTGCCTGACATGGTAACCCTGCTATTGTTGCTTATTCATTAATAACTGTTTAATTACATTTATTTTCCTTTTATTAAAAAAAAAAATGTTATAATGTAATGTTAATACGTAACTGGTATACGAAAACAATGTTTTCGCCATATTGTCAAAAAAATAAAAATAAAAATAAATAAAAATCACGCCAAACCCGGTGCTTATATGACATCTGCGTTAAATATTAAATAATGCAACAAATCATGACATTTACCGTAATTTCCGATGTATATCCCGCAGATCAAACAACCCAGTTTGGACCCAGAAATTTTATTCAGTATTTGAATACAAATATTTATCGTGATCTAAAAAGTTACATTTTATTTTTAACTTTTTCTGGGTCGAAACACGATTGTTTGATCCGCGGGCTATACACCGGAAATTACGGTAATTTCAAATTCAAGGCAAATGACCAATATCGCTAATTATATAAATGGCGAAATGATACAAGTTCACGTAATTTTTATTTTAAATAACGAAAGAACGAATAAATTAGTATAAAAATACAAATACAAATAAAGCGTCGAAATAAAAATTACTTGATGGCGTAAACACGTGTAACTTCCTTACAGTCAAGTGAATGTGACATTTACGATCAACCATTATTAGCATTTAATCTTATAGTTTGGCGATAGATTTTTGGTCAATGGGATAACCAAGTAGTGCTGTTTTAATTGACCTCTCGAAAAATTAAAAAATGCTAACTTACGGGTTAAAAAAAAACCTATTGGGGAGATTTGAACCCGTCTAACATAAAAGTACCAAGAATTCTTCGCGATCATGGCAACTTTTATGCAGTTTTAATCGAAAAAATAACTTTAATTTTTTAATCAAAATGGAAACCTTTCGAAAAGTGAAGGAACTGTTGATGATAGTCGCATGACTTAGGCTATTATTATAGATATTGTTTTCAATTTTAAACAGCGCAAAGAATAATACTTCCTAACGATTACAAATTTATTTACATATGGCTATTAAAAACTGAAAGAAAAAAAACTTTAAAATTACTATTAAATGAGTACGTGTTAAAAGCAGAAAAATATTGAAAATTATGTCTTGAAAATTGTATTTACACGAGAAAATTAAAAGAGAAAGGAAACTTTAAAATAATAAATACATTAATATGCGTTTAACACTTTCAGGGGCAAGGTACTTCTATTCGTAAAATGTTGAAATCAGTGAATGGCACCGGAATTTACAAACAAATTTCGAAATACGAAAATGCTTTTGTTCACTTACTTGATCACCCGACCGGAGCACCAACCAAAGAATGGCATAGGATGTAACGTTCCGGTGGAAAATCCCCACAACAAACACCGATGCCGGACATCGGAAAGCACCCAAAATAACAAGGAAAAAGGCACATATTTTGACGAACTTACATAGTAAATCGTAAATTTACAAAACAACTGATGTTGCTTTCATCATAATGATAAAAATAAAAACAAAAGTGAAGTGACTTAAATGTATAACAAAAGTTAAGATAATAAATCCTTGTTCAAGATTATGAAGTGTAAATGTTCATAAAAGTTCACTGTTCACTAATGTTCAAATGAGTTCAGTGTTCGAAAGAAAAATGTTCATAAAAGTTTTATATAACAAAAACTAACTTGAAGAAAGATCACCATAATGTTCACTTACTTAGTAAAAGGAAAATTTTCATTCCAATATTCTGGTGCCAATGTGGCATTTAATAATTAAAATTAAGTGGTCCAAAAATCAACCACCGACCTTGAAGGGGTTATAGCAGTAAATTGTAGTAATTGTAGTAAATTATATTATGTCAATCGTTTTATAACGCTGTTAAAAAATACCGGTCGGCACAGACTCTGTTTTCTTAATTCATTTTATTTTAGCTTCTTTTCAAATGTTTAACTGATCTTCTTTAATCAAACACGAAAACAACCATTGGATGTATTAACAGCAACTGATTCGGCCTTAAATTTTCGCAATCAAAGGGAATTGAATGGAAACCCGTTTACAGGGAGATCGCTATATGTTTTTTCATTATAATTCATTCTTCTCTAATCTTTTAAAAACCGATCAATTTAGCGTGATTTTAGATTCTGCGGTGTCTGAATGGGGGTTGAAGAGCGTAACTTGCAGGCGGCAGAGCACCCCAGTAAGATATAAAAGATCTCTAAAAACATGTCTTCAAAACTTTTAAATTCAAAAGGGGTGAAAATGGGCAGAAAGTGTTCTAAAAAAACGTTCTAAATGGCGATTTCTATGCAATCTTCGGAAAGTATCGAACCGATTAAAAAAATTTTAGTGTCAAACTGATGCTGACTACCCTTACTCCAACATAGGCTATATTTTAAGTCGGTTCCATTACCCCAAAAGCGGTGCAGGAGCAACAAACTTTCGAAAAATGCGATTTTTGTGTTACTAAAGGTCCTAGAAACATGAAATTTGTCATGGTGGTTACTTAATAGGTATACAGTGCTCCCAAATTGTCCGCCAACTGCATATCAATATTATTTTAGAAAAAAATTCTTTTTAAATTTTTCTTACAAACCGCCCCGGTATCACCTTTGAAAGTTAATTCTAGCGCAAACCTACCATAAAATTTTCTGTTAAAATTTATTGGTATTCAGTTGGCGGACCATTTGGGAGCCCTGTATAAATGACCTCTAAAAACATTTCTTTAACAGCTTAGGGGCAAGCAATTGTGTTTGTGAAATGTTGAATTTACATCGGAATTTAAAAAAAAAAAAAAAAAAAAAAAAAAAAAAAGAAATTACTTCAAAAAGAGGAAATTCAATTTTTTTACGCCTTTTTTTTCCCAACAAAGTTTAAAAGGTAAAACTTAATTAAAAGTTTCTGCTGCAAATCTGCCTTCAAATTGGGTGGGATATAATATATCCCTCCACCCCTCAAGGGGTTAAAAAATCGAAAATTTTAAAGTGGGTGATAATGTGCAGAAGGCTATCTAAAAACGTTCTAAATGGCGATTTCTGAGCAAATTCCGGAAGTATCAGACCGATTTCAAAAGTAATGATATCAAAACGATGGTTTTAGTCCCTGCTCAAATATAGACTATATCTTATGACCATGCTATGACCCCAAAGAGGGTGCAGGAGAAAAAAAAGTTCTAAAAAATGCGATTTTTGTGTTACTGAAGAGCCTAGAAACATGAAATTTGGCATTATAGTTACTTATAAGATATAAATGATCTCTAAGAACATTTCCTAAAAAAATCGAAATTCAAAAGGGGGTGAAAATACGCAAAGAACGTTCTAAAAAAACGTTCTAAATGGTGATTTCTACGAATCTCAGGAAGTCTGGAAGAAGAGATCAAACCGATTTCAAATGTACTGATTGTAAATAGATGGTGGCAGGAGCAAAAAACGTTCTAAATTGCGATTTTTGTGATATTGTATGGGCTAGAAACAAGAAATTACAAATGGTACTTTTAAAGATATAAATGATCTCTAAGAACATTTCTTAAAATAATCAAAATTTAAGAGGGGTGAAAACAGGCGAAAAGCTTTCTAAAAACGTTCTAAATTGCAATTTCAACGTAACCTCATGAAGTGCCAAACCAGATTAGAAAGTGATGGTTGGAAATTGATGGTGATAGCCCTTGCTCCAACATAGGTTCCATTTCATCTCGGTGTCACTACCACCTGAGAGTTGCAGGAGCAAAAAACATTCTAAAATGTTATTTTTGTGATACTGCAACTTCAAATTTGGCATGGTAATTATTTATAAGATGTAAATGCTCTCTAAGAACTGTTTCTAAAAAATTCGAAATTTAAAAAGGGTAAAATGCACGAAAAGTATTCTAAAAACATTCTAAATTTCATTTTCTACGCGATCTCAGGAAATATCAAAGAGATCTCAAACGTAATGGTTGCAAATTGATGGTGATAGTCCATGCTCCAACATAAGCTATATTTTATGTTGTTGTCACTACCACCTGGGTGTTTAGGAGCAAAAAATCCTCTAACATTGCGTTTTTTGTAATATTAATGGGTATATAAGATTTTGAAATTTGGCATGGAAATTACTTAAAAGATGTAAATGCTTTCTAAGAAACATCGAAGGAAAATTCCAAATTTAAAAGGGTGAAGTGAGCGAAAAGCATTCTAAATTAAGATTTTTATGCAATCTTATTAAATACTAAGCCGATTTCAAAAATAATAGTTGCAAATTGGTGTGATAGAACCTGCTCAAATATACGCTACATTTTTATGTCGGTGCCACTACCACCAGAGGGTTTCAGAAGAAAAAAAAACTTTCTAAATTGCGATTTCTGGAATACTGAAGAGGCTAGAAACATTAAATAACGCATGGTAGTTAGTAATAAAATTTAAATACCCTCTAAGAACTGTCGAAAATAAATTTTAAATTTAAAAGGGGTGAAGCGAAGTGTAGGAGCGAAAAGCATTGTATACAAGTCCTAAATTACAATTGTATGCAATCTCGGGTAATAATAAACTGATTACAAAAGTAATGGTTGCGAATCAATTTTGACAGTCCGTGATCTTACACAGGCTATATTTTATGCCGGTGTCACTACCACCTGGAGTTTGTAGGAACAACAATCGTTCTAAACAAGCCTTATAAAACTTTCGAAATTACGTTTTCTATGAAATATTAGGAAATACCAAACCGATTTCTAAATTAATGTTGGCAAATTAATGGTGATAGTCTCTTTTCAACATAGGTAATTTATGTTAGTAGCACTACCACCAGAGACGTGGTAGGCCATTAGACAAAAAGCTTGGAATTTGACATGATATTTTATGATATAAATGCGTACAAAGAACGGTTTAGAAAACATTGAAAACTTCTTATGAATACTGATGTGAGTGTATGAAATAAGCATAAAAGATTCAAAATACTTTTTAAATTATCTTTTATTTAGAATTAGTTTTAGTTCTTCTTATTAAATTAAGCCCCATTTCGGTCTAATGCAGTGTAATAATGAAGTTTATTCAAACTGTGGCTTAACTGAAGATCCTTGTGTGAAATAAGTTTTGGAAAATTTGAGTATAAAATTCACGATAAGTGCAGTGTTAAAAATACATAATTTAAATTGCTGAAAATACGATCCTAATTTTATCAAAAGCCCATATGCATCGCCCATAAAAAAATTGAGCAGTTGAAAAATATATGAAGCTTTAGCATTTCTATCTCATTGTTATATTCAAAGAAAACAATATGAGAAAGATGAATTTAAAGATTGAAACATTGACTCATTTTAAGGAGAGTACAGAAAAATGCCCTTGTAGCATATCATGAAATAAATAATCATCGAATTTTTACGTTTCTACCTCAGAATTTTCTGAGGTATGTATTCTGTTGTCCAGAAAGTTCGTGCAGACTGTAAAGAAAAAATAAAATGCAGAAGATTTAAAATTTCATATACAATTATTAAATTACTAGCAAAACGCGCGTATTTGCTCGCGTAATAGTTGAAATATGCCAAGTGACATTTGTATGCCTAAGTTTTATTAGAAGAAATTATACTTTTAGGAATAATTCAAATGTTACTAATTAACACTAGAACTGCGGCGAGGGGTCATTTTGACCCTTGCCAAATGATTACATGTCGATTCGAACCAGAAAACTTTTTATAATGTAAGAGGAATATATGCTGGACAAAAATAACTTAAATAAATAAGTTAAATAGTTTAAAGTAAAAATTCTGATGTCAAATATTTTTATAAGACTTGAGTAAAATTTCCTGTTGTTCTAGTGTTAAAAATAATTCAAGATTGTTTCTGTATTGTTTATGTTTTATTTATTTTATTTAAAAATTTCTGGTTTGAAGGGATAAATTTTCATTTGGAATGTGTAAACTGATGGATTGTAGTATAATTTAGTGTTAACATTTAAGAATACCATTATTTGCCGAAACTATAAAGTAAGGAACTTCAACGTTTTTACGTTTGCCAGATCAAATATTGAAAGTTGATCTTAATGTACATATTTTCTGTAATCAAGCAAGGGAATTTTTTTAATTCAAAAATAGTGCTTCGTGATAGTTAATTTAAACTTATTTTTAACGTTGCGAAAACGCAAGACTAGTACGTAATGCATTAAATATTTGTACATTTCTACTGTCTTTTTACATATGTCAGACCATTATATTTGTTTTTTCTTAAATTATTTAATCTTTCAGTGACCTAGTCCTTAGAATGACAGAGCATACTTTTAAGAAATGTATTAAAAAGATTGTTGTACAAAATGTATATTTTTATTTATGGAATTTACTAATAAATATGTATTAAAAAATCGTTTTTTATGAGCTATATCAGTATTTAATTTTTTTTATGAACTATATCAGTATTTACATAAAGAGATTATTCGTAGTCCAAAATATTGTTAAATTAATTTAAAGGTCAATGCATTTATCAAAATTAAATTATATATTACACAAATGATTACATAAATTGTGCAACATAATATCTTTGAAGTCGATTAATAAAAATGCCATTTTTAACCTTAAATCCTAAATCAAATGTGTCAGTAAGATAGTTTTTTTCATTATATAGGACGTCCATAAAAAATGGTCCCAGTTATAAATTTTAAAAGTATCAATTGTGAGCGTTATCGAGTGTTGGTTCAAGATCACAAGTAATGAGTAACACAGACAGTTTTAGATAAGCGCATGCGCGAGGATTGCTTTGTTATTGACTCTCTCGCAGTACCACATACGCAAAATGGCAACTCCTGACGTAAAGTGCTATTGCTGTGCTGAAGATTTAAAAGCGTACAGACAGGTCGCATTATATAAGGAAAATTGTATTGTTCTTACCACCATTTTGAAACTAATATCTTCATCGTACCTAGCATGTTAAAAAAAATGATCATGAAGGTTACTGGTTATGGGTTCTGGACGGAGCAATAAAAGTATCACTATATAATGCGATGCCTGTGTACATTACCGGCGTACGCCATGCGATATTTTCCTTTGGGGCGTGTCTGCGTTCCGCCGCTACCTAATGATTAGCCAGACCTGAGACACAGAATTGAAGAGGCTATTGCTACCACTCCTCCGTACTTCTTAACCCCTTGGGGACGAGCGACACGTATACGTGCCGGAAATAGGCCTAAGAAACCTCGTTTATCCTCACCAGTAAACTTTTACTATAAAATTTGCCTTATTTAATCCGAGCATTTTCCCGATTTGAATAGGCACAAACCGGTTTTTTAAAACCGGTAGCAAAGTAATAAGCATTTCGTAAAAGGCTCCCGTAGCGAAGGGATTAACAGAAGTGTATGAAGAATTCTACTTTAAGATATGTGCCGTATAAATAAAGGTGCACATATGAACATTTGTAAGAAAAAATAGGTTGTTTTATTGGGTCAATCGGAAAGCCGTGTCGTGTTGGGAAAATCAATTCGTACCGTAAAATTCTGACAGGTAATTATTAGACATTAGATATCTGAATCAATGTCTAATAATTAAATAATAGAATTTTCCGGTACAAATTCATTTTTCCAACACGACACGACTTTCCGATCGACACAATATCTTCAATTTCATGCATGAGATCTTGCAAATAGTACAGTGCTCAGCAAAAGTTTAGACAATGATCTATTATGCTTCTGTGCCGAGAAGTATGTAACGAATTGTTGTAATTCAACTGTCATATATTACTGGGGACTTATCCTTCATACACAAAAAATAAATTTTAATTTATACACTTTACATAATATATAATGACAAAAAAATGAATTTAACATTGTTGCAAAAGTATAGACAATCTGTCTGTTAACAGAAAAATATCCATAAATTAAAATCAAACTGCACCTACATTGTCTGCTATTAATGCAAAAATGTGACCTCCCATCGAAGAAACTAAATCCTGCATCACTTGGGGGTCTATTTCGTGCCAAACACGTTCAACATCTGATCGAAGTTCATTTACAGAGGAGTATTGTTAAAAAATTGCATAAACCGTATGAGATATGATGCCACAAAAGTTTTCGATTGGGTTCAGATCAGGGCTACACGCGGGCCAGTCGAAAACAGTAATATTTTGAGAGTTAAACCAACTTTTTGATTTTTATGCAATATGAATAGACGCATTATCTTGCTCAAATACATACTTTGGAAGAGATAAAAGTTCACCAAATGGCTGTAAATTGTTTTCCAATGTATGTATGTAGTCTTACGTCGCTTGGCGACCATTGAGAAACTCCAGAGATACTTGAGTATTAAAACAAAGTGAGGCCCAAGTCATCAACCCTTTCGAGAGCAAAGGACACCTAATTTTAATTCCAGAATATTTAAATAAAATTTTCCTTTTATAATATACGTGAAAATAAGCAATTTCATATTTTCTAATAACTTCGTTTACAAATTCTGGTATCAGTCCATTATTTCATCCGTTTATAAAAAGAATTACTCCGCGAAAGGAAAGGGGTCAATTTGTTGTGAGATTTCAAGGCTGGTGGTTTTATCATTTTCATGTAAACTAATAATAAACTAATGTACATCTTTCTTTAATGCATCTACGAAATTATCCGTCGACACAGAAAGCTCTAACTCACTTTTAATGCGATTAGCAGTCATCATTTGTCTAGATGCCAGTTTATGGATCCTTCTATAATCTCGTTTTCTGGCCGCACGAGTCCTTCCAGATCTATGTTTTGCTTTGAAAGAGTCACCCTTAGACAGTACTTAATAGACAGACTTCTTTGGCCGATTGAAAGTAGCTGAAATTTCCGCAACAGTCTTCCCTCTCGATTTCAGCTTCCATGCTTTAATTATTTCATCTGACTGAAAATTTCTTGCTCGCGCATCTTTACTAACCGATGCTATCGCGAGGTGCACTTAAATACTTCATGCATGTGACATCATAAGTTTGAAATATGCGGTTTTCGGTGAACAATATCCAAAAAATCACAAAAGTGTCTAAACTTTTGCAATATGCAAATTTCACTTTTTTCAGTTAAATGAAATAATATCCTACATTAAAACCGTTATTTCTGTCCTAAAACGTTTAAAATATGTTTAAAAATAAGTACAGTCATTTTTATAACCCAAGTGTTCGTATTTTTTATTTAAAGGTTAAAAATCACCAGTGTCTAAACTTTTGCTGAGGAGTGTATACATTAACACTAGAACGGCGGGGAATTTGGCTCAAGTTTTATAAAAATATTTCACATCAGAATTTTTATTTAGAACTATTTAACTTATTTATTTAAGTTATTGTGCAGCATATATTAATCTTATAATATAAAAAAAATTCTGGTTCGAATCGAAATGTTTTCATTCAGCAAGGGTCAAAATGACCCCTCGCCGCCGTTCTAGTGTTAACCCCTTGAAGGGCGGTGATGCCGTCACGGCATCACATAATTTTAATTCCAAATTGCCACATTGGCACCGGAATTTTATGATGAAAATGTCCTCTTTATTAAGTACGTGAAATTTACTTTTACTTGTTTACAAATAAAATCTCTTGTTAATACTGGTGTCATTAAATTATTTGAACATTTTACGAATACATGTACCTCACCCCTGAAAGGGTTAAACTGTTATAATATACCATTGAAACTGGGACTTTTTTATGAACACCCTGTATTCTGTAATTCTGTAAATATGATAATGTATTACACAATCTAAATTCCATGCAGGGTTTTTCCGTATTCAATAATTCAATATTTAAAGTAACGTGCCAGATAAGGCCTCCCATTTCTAAATTTTGATAGTCAGAACATCGATTCTGCGATATGTCTTTATTGTTCTCAGAATACAATGAAATATTCTACGAATAAGATCGATAATCCATCTTCCAGATTCATTCTATTCTAAGACTCAAACGACTCACTCCGTTAAGCAAGAATATTTTTCTCATTTCTTTTGGGAGTATCTGAACTTCCGATTCCCATATTTCTATTCAAAATACTGGCAGCGATTTCAAACGCTTGAAATATTTTGCGTATAATCTTCACGTGCTGAATGTTTAAAAGGTTTGTGTGATATCCTATCTGCTGTTTTCAAAAGCATATATATATATATATATATATTGTAGAAAGGAAACGATTTATCTTTATAAATTGCTCATTATTATGTTTTTTGAAAAATAATTTATGTTTATTAATGAATAGAAGGATTAATTTATTTTCTAAACTTTATCTCACTCTGATAAACTTTGTCTTTATATATACGTTGTTATTTCCTTATTACATAAGAAGAGGTTTTACTTTTTAATTTCTTTAAAGATTATTTGAATATTAATTCGAATCAATACTATTGTGTTCGGGAAAATCCTCCACTTCAAGAATTCTTTTTTTCAATTATGTGTCTGTTTCTTTTTTTGATAATTTTTTATTTCATAACTAAGCAAGATTAGTAAAAACGATATAATATGCGTGTTCTTAAATATCAAACTGTATAAGTTGCAAAATGATGTCTAGAATATTTAGCTAACAAAATGTCGTAATTTACAATACAAACTGCGCGAATTTAGTAATGAGACGTTTTTTCCTCTCTATGTATGATAATTCAAGTTCGAAATCGGTTTATTATGTTTGAGTGACGTGAAACAGTAACTTTTCACAGCTCCAGGCCCCGATTACCGAATAGGTTACGAGAAGCACGTGTTTTCCTTAGAAAATTTTGAAGGAGCCTGAAATTAAGAAAAGAGCTCCCCACACCCCCCTCTAATTTCATATTGAATTAATTACATTCCAAAATTTTACCGAATTTCTTTTCAAATTAATAACTGTTATATATATAATATATATTAACCCACCGCCAAAACTGTACGGTTGAAATTTTCAACTTTTTAGCGGAACGCAATTTGCCATCACAAACTCCGAAAGATAATTTTTGCTTTATATGTTCTTAAAATTGTATGTTTTTAAATAAGGACAATTTTTAAATTGAAAAATAGTGGTGTGTATGTAAATTACTTAAATATGCGCATTTATTTTGACCGTTGCGCGAACGCAACACCAGCGGATATTGGGTTAAGTATTTCATAAAAACACCTCTAATATTTAATAACAAATTAATTTTTCATGTTATAGATCCGTTTGAAGTTCCAACCTCATGAACACAATTCTTCAGTTTGTCCATTATGTCAGACGTATGTTTATTTTACATAATGAATATAAACATTATTGAATTTGTCTTTTATGCACAATATAAAATGTTAATAGTGTAAACTATTGCAAAAATTGTATTTCAGACTATTAGTTTTTTATATTGTGCAAATACGCGTAATTCAACCTTTTGGTGCAACTTACATTATTATGCTAATACCATTCAAAATCATTTTTGCAAATTTTTCTTGACTGCGTGTAATTTTTGTGTAAATATATGGCGGAACATTAACACGTTCACGCCGGCACGGTGGGTCACACCCGACTGTCTCAGAGCTGCCAAGTCTCCGGCTTTTTCGATACCAGTATTTAAAATACAGCAAATGTTGTTGTTTTTAATTACAACAATTGGGCGATTTAAAAAACAACATTTTCTCTAAAATAACAGTGGTGTGCAAAAAGCCGGAGGCTTGACATCGCTGAGACAGTCGAGTGTGACCCACCGCGCCGGGGTGAATGTGTTAAAAAGTTGTTTAATGAAATATATGTTAACTCTGAGCCTCTCTTTGGAATAACATTTGTAGCATTGTTTCCGAGCATTTTGAATTCAGGAAACTCTTCTCGAATTAAAGGAGGCCCGAAATGACACTGCGCTTCCGAAAGCTTTAGAGGGTAATCAGGCTCTACACAGCTCTCTGAATACTAGGCCTACTCGACAATAAGTTAATAAGAAAAATAGCATATGTCCTAAGAGGAAACTTTTAGTGTTTTTACAGGGTCTTGCATTTGAATGACACTATTATTTTTATTAATATTTGCTTTATTTTTTATATATATAAACTCAGTTTATGCCATCCGAAGTATCTACAAGAGTCTTTTTCCATTTTTTACGGTCAAGGGTCCATTCCTCTTCCAGACCTCTATTCCTCATTGTCTTTAAAATGTCATCCATCCAGTTCTTTCGTGGTCTTACCCGTTTCCTTTTTTTGTTTGTTTCATAATTGAATGTGATTTTGGGTAGTCTTTCATCATTCATTCTTTTGACATGACTATACTAGATTAATTGCATTTTTTTAATATCATCTACTATGGTTCCCTTTATTTTCATCATTTCCTTGATTCTGTCATTTCTTATTCTTTCTATCTTGATATCCTGCAAGATCTTCTTAGGGCTTCCATTTCTACTGCCGCTATTTTCTTTGTTTCGGACTCCATAATTCTCCGCCCTTCTGCTCCATATAACAATATGCTCTTTATAATAGAGTTGTATATATTATACTTTATTTTCCTAGATATCTCCTTACTCCACCAAATAGAATTTAATAGTTTTATAGCCTTTCTCCTCTGACAAATTCTGTATTTAATTTCCTGTGAGTCTCTTCCTTCTAATATTAATGTCATGTATATAGTAATATAATAGTAATGTAATATATATTAATTAATGTCTACACCTAAATATCTATAATGCTTACAGCTTTCTATTTTTATGTTATGCTTTATTTTATCTCAGAAAAAATAAAGAAGACAATACCTTTATAAGCTACTGGTATTAAAATGAAAGATAGTCTACAAACACATAAAAAGCCCACCTACTACAACCGCCATATTTCTGTCAGTGCTTAGATGTAGTATTCAGAGACCTGTGGTTTTGGTGTAGCAGCGGCAAAGGGGAAACCATGCCAGCGAAGTGCGCCAAAGCCTGCTTCATGAAACAAGGGATAGTCATTAAATTTTACTGAAACTAAGACAAAAGTGCCACAAAACAATACGTGAAGAAAGTTTACAATAATGATTTTATTACACAGGCCTGCAAAATTTAACTTTGTGAAAACTTTTTAACAATTTATGGGTGGTTTTACAAGATATTGGGAGGCTAATTCCTGTGCTCATTTTGGTTCCATCACGTACAGTTTTCCAACATTTTGTATTACCACATTTTCTACAATATGTATAATATGAGAAAAGGAAGTTTAATTCAAATTAATGTTTACAAAATGAATAGAGTATTAACCACAAATATAACAGACGTTATCCGGAGAATTATCAGAATCACGTGTTGCCATAATCTTATCAGAGTTCTCCATAATTAACTCTTAACCCCTTCGGGACGGGAGCCTTTTACGAAATTTTTAATCTTTTGTCACCGTTTTTTAAAAACAGAAATTTGTGTCTTCTTGAATCGAGAAAATGCGCTGATTAAATAATGCAAATTTTACACTAAAATTTTACTGGTGAGAAAAATATTGGATTCTGAGCGATTCATGCGGCACGTATACGTGTCGCTCGTCCCCAAGGGGTTAACGGACTGTAGCTTTAAATAAAGGATTTATTTTAATATTTTATTCGCACCACTATATTTTAAAAGTAAATGTTTTAGTAATTTTCTCTTGCATATCTCTCAAAGTGCAAGTAAAAGTGTTCTTAAAAAAAGTTTTCCAAGCAAATAAATCTTATGCTTCCATCAAGTAGAAGAAAAATCAATTTTCCGAAAAATTGGTATATGATACGCAATTTTTAGCATGAGCAACGCCCCCTGAACGCCTGAGCGCTGACACAAAAATGGCGGCTGCCGAAGGCGGATTTTTTTTTCAGAGTGTGTACCGTCCCTTGAATTTTGGCACCAATAATTAGTTTGAGTTTTTCTCGCTTTATTTTTCTGAGATTAATGAAGTCAAAGAAATCTGTTGTATAAACCCACATAGCATTTTTAGTTTGCAGAAAATTTGCGGAAGTCTTTCTTTGAAAACCTGCAAAGTTACATAAAACTCAGCATGACAAGACTGAAAGTTTATAACAAGACTGCAACAAGATAACGCAAACGCCGAAGTCACCATACTTTGAACTTGCAGCTAACTTCTTGTGCAAGGTTAAATTCATGCTGTATCAAATTTATTGCAAATTATCGGCAAACAAGTAATTAAAAATACTGCAAACTTACTGCAAAGTAGTCACCTTTCCATGCCACATTAACTGTTTACAACTTTTACACTATAAGTTTAACCTCATCGAAGGGGTCCATAGATCTGTTCAGGCCTATTGATGCATACGCAAAGTTAAGATGCGTGCATTGTTTTTCCCGCCATAAACAAGCTATGGTAATATCAGTACTTTCCTATCCGAGCCTTTTTTTTGTATTTGATAAGTATAGCGTTTAAAAAAAGCAGTGCCAAACGAAAAACCTTTCTGCAATTTCTGCTTATCTGCTGATTGTCTATTCTCCCAACAGAGGGATTTTTTGATTTCGTCACTTTCGTGAATTAAAGACAGTCTTGCCATCAGTTTCAGAACAAACTACTCATGAAAGTGGGTGATGGTATACCTTGCGGGAAATTTGCTGCGAATTTCTCAATTCAAATTTGTCACGGCAAGATAATATCAGAAAAAATCAAACTTGCTGCTAATGTTCATGCTATCTGGGAAACTGGTGTCAATATTTAAGGGGCCATACATACGTAAACATAAATCCGCCTTTGGCCGCCGCCATTGTTGTGTCAGCGCTCAGGCCTAGTATTCAGGGGGCGGTGGCATAAATGTCGTGTTCTGCGTCCAAAATTACACAAGAATCAGTTAACCTTTTCAAAAAAGTTTTTTCAATGCAGTCCTGTGTTATCAGTTCTCAGATTATGCGTTGTTTTTCACAACTTAAGGAAGAAACACATGGATCCTACGCATCAAGAGATTTAATGGGTTCGAATTTTTGTAATGATCCCTATATCGAAGCATAGAATATTTTTCATTAAATATGACAAACGTTATTTTATGAAAATTCTGATATTCCTCCCCTGAGACACAAAAACCCGGAAGAAAATCGCTGACGGATGAACAACGCGTAAGAGTCCTAGGAGTGTTCGGACTAAAGTATGCGAAATTGTTCCAATGACAGACGACTAACTACTAGGATTCATGTTAGAGAAACTTTTATTTGTTAAAAAACATCTAACAAGTAATTCTGTTAAAATATTATTACAAGAGAGAATGTTAGTCCCGGTTCACTGTGTAATTTTTGGTGCTCTCATCCGGCGTGCGATGAAAGAATATTTTCACCAGAACGATCAAAAAGCTTATGTCTCAACATTATGACAATGTTGTATGGCAATGCTTACAAGAATTTTGAACCCTATTTTCTCACACATAAATATTAAGTGTGCCTTAATAGGGGAGCTATTTGATGACAGCCAAGGTATTCAACACGCTCTGACTAACCCATGGAACTATTATTAAAGAGGAACTGACCTATCCGCAAAATAGTGGAGACACAACTGTAACCGCTATCGCAGGGGTTGTTTTCCGCTGTTGGAAACTTCCACCAGTAAATTTATACAGAAATTTTCTGCTTATTTAAACGCCTTATTATTGCAAAATTTCAGTTATAAGTAATCGTAGAAGCAAATTTTCATTTTTATTGGTAGCAGGTTACTTTGGCGGTAGTCACGCCCTGCGGTTCCGCCATATTGTGACAACTAGGGAACCAAACTGACAGTTTTACAAGGGAGATTGACACCAGTAAGAACAAATAGAAAATTTGGCCACATTTGTGAGAAAAAATTTCATGAATAAGACGCTTAAATAAGACGAAATTTTCTATTCAATTTTACTGGTGGCAAATTTGCCATGGTGGTAATCAGAAAATGAAGAAAAAAAGCAGCCGCCATCTTGTGACAACCTCCTCAGTTACTTCACTTGCAACTGGTATACAGTGCACTATATGTTTCCTCCTCTTTAGTCATAACTCCATTGACTGGTCAACTGAAATAGACACCAGTTCAGAACTTCTACCTTGCATTTAAATATCTATATGATCAATGGAAAATTTGTATAGAGATAAGTGGGGTGATCACCTTCAGACAAATCGATATTGCTTGACTTAACACAATATTAACCCCTTAACCTACAATGACGGGCATAGCCCGCGTACGATGATCGAGCCAAATGTAAATTCTTCTTACCACTAAAATTTCACAGCAAATATAGTTTAATTTAATTGTCGAAATTTTATGATTAAACAAGGCGAAAATCTCGATTAAATTTTAGTGGTAGCTATGGATTTGCCAAACCGTGGAGCTGTTAAAAGTAAATCGTAGGTTAAGGGGTTAAAAAACAATTTGGAGGTTTAAATATTCCTTCAAATGAAACAATTTTTTTTAGAGTAAATTGTACAAATTTTTATTTATGTATTCCTTTAAATACTTTTAATGAAACATGATTAGATTTTAGTTTAATTAAGACATACTAATTAAGGATTTTCAAAAAAGTGATTTGGCATGCATGTGTTGCAGGATTATAAAAAATGTATTCAATGTATCAACTGAATATTACATACCTATATTCTTAAAATATTGTACTTTAACTTCAACCTAAAATGATAATCAAGTTTACAGATGAAAATATTTTTTTTCAGACAATTAAACCATAAAACGTAAAATCTATGATTGAATTTTAATAAAAACTAGTAAATAAAAAGCAGGTACTTGCTTAAAAATAGGTAGAGGTTGTAAAGATGAATAAAATAATTCAATATAATACAAAATTTTTAGTTTCTATGCTATTTAATTTTGAAATATGATGGCTGCAATGTGAAAAAATATCTGTTTCGAGAAAAATTACTTTAAAGTTAAAATTTATCTTGATTTGTATAATTATCGATCCGCATATTTTATCATAAAAACGATTCTAATTGGAGTATCGTCATACTTTTTTTTAAGCTCGGTAAAATGTTATGGAAAGTGCCCTAATGTCGTCCCCTTTCCAAATTTTGCTCCCTTTACTTATCCGCTTCTGCGAATGTGCCGCTACTTATCACGCAAGTCACAGAATTTCCTATTTTTAGAAGACCTGAGTTCTTATTACGTCGTTTGTAGAACGTTATTTACTGTACTGTAAGGGTTTATTTCCTATTCATTGCATGTATTTTACGTAGGTAAGATGCTTACAGCAATATACAGTGAGTTTTAGGACGCTCAATTCATATTACGGGAGCTGAAGCTCCGCCATATTGGGAAGCAGCGTGGTCTCAGTTTCGTCCACCTTGCAGTTTTTATTTTCGTCCCGGGGGCGAAATTAAGAATGCTGTTTTATGACAATTATTTCAAAATGAAACTAAAGTTTAATATAAAATAACATAATAAGTATAATAAATCAAAATATAATAAAAAGAAAATAGTTTAAAAGAAAATTCAAAACGAAAATAATCATTTTACTTAAAAAAAAAACTTTTTAAAATACTTTTTAGAATAAATTTATTTTTACTAAAAGAAAAAAATATTGTCTCTCTTGATCGTTGCATTTGGTGACACGGAAGAAATAGGATACAGCTTTGCACGGGAGAATGGTGTTATAATCGTGTGTTTGCCTCCTCATTCAACAGCAAAACTGCAACTTCTCGATATCGGGTGTATGTTTCCTTTAAAACGTTTTATGCTTAAGTAATAGAAAATTCGCTGACAAACTATCCTGGTAGAAAAGTTGAGAACTTACAAATCTCACAACTTTTCAATGAAGCCTTCGAGCGTGCCTGATCAACCATCATCAAACGGTCACGTTGTTATTGCCACTGAAGTATTAACCCTAAAGAGATCAGGACACATCAGCAACTTCTACCCTAAAAGCTTCAGTGACATTGAACACGGGATCTTCACATAAAAACAAAGTGAAATATTCCCATGCTAAGAAGAAACACCCAGCCGAAAAAAAAACCAAACTTCTGGCAACCACTATTATCAGGGGAAAGTTGAATAATCATCCGTGTAATATGTCTAAACATGATATAACCAGTGATTCTGATGAGGAAAGTACTCTTCTGCAGTGTAGCCAGTGGGCTACTTTTTTTTTAAATTCAGATTTCTTGATTGGCATCAGTTTTCTGAAACGATAAATTTCCCCTTCTTTTAACCTTAATTAATATATCGTTGAATAAGGCGAATTTTACTATTTCAAAAAACTGGTGCCAATCAAGAAATCTGAATTTAAAAGAAGTAGCCCAGTAGCAACACTGCTCTCCTGTTGACATTCCTTATGGTGATAATACAAGCAATAATGATGGCGGCAATGATGTAGAGTGCCCTATCTGCTCGAACCGTTTTTCTGGTGATAAACATGGAGAACAATGGGTTCAGTGCCTTCAATGCTACAACTGGTCACACTAAATATGCTCAGGATCCATAAACAATACAAAATTTATATATTCCTTATGTTTGGATGGCTAATGTTTCGCTATGTTATTCTTCTACTGATAATTAGTACATTTCTTTGGCCCTTAATTTAATGTAAATTAAATTACTTACTCATTTAGAAATAAATTTTGATTTAGTTATAAGTTAAACCTCGGAGTATTGGCTTTTTTGAGGGGGACGAAATTGGGACCATTTTTAGGGGCGTTCGTAGTTATATAAATACGTAACACTTATAGTCGTCGTTCAGTCCGTCCGACCGCATATAACAGAGCAAAAACTACCAAACCGAATGGTCTGAAATTTTAAATATATAATTGTTGCTATATTTTGTGGATCCATTTCAAATTTTACGAAAATCGGATATAGTTTTATTACGAAGACAGTCAAAAGTTTTCCGTTACATTATGGCCAATGGGAGAAAAAATATCTCAAGTGCATTTTAATGATGTTACAGTCTTTCGAACAGAACAAAACTGATATACACCTATTGAAATGCACTAAAATATACATTCAGCACAATATGCAGTGCAAAAAAATATTTATAAAACTATCTATAGTACGAAAAAACCACATTTGCCACGTTTGACGTGCAATTTCCAACTTGTTTTTTTCTTTTGCCATATATAGATACATTTGAAAAAATAATTTTTTGTATTGTTAAATTTTTTTGTACGATATTTGCCTATGCTTCTATGCGCGTGGGTAGTTAGTTTATGCAAAATCCAAATTTGGTAGGTGTTCACTAAAAATTAAAACTTCCAAGGGCCTAAGAGTGACTGGGGGACGAATATAGGGCACCTTACCCTATTCTGTCATAATAGACAAAATTTTTTGGACTTTTTAAAAAGCTTTAAGGTTATCCCCATCCTTAACCCCTCGAGGGGCGGTGGGATAAAATATATCCCACCTAATTTAAACAAGATTCTCACCAGAAATTTTTAACTAAATTTTATATTTTGAACTTTTGGGGGAAATGTGTTGATAAATTGCTTTTCCTTATTTAAAAATAAAATTTTTCGATTTTTCCGGTGAGAATTCAATATTTAGAGAAATTTTTGCTTGCCCCTCAAGGGGTTAACAGGAGGTTATTCCAACTCTGCGAAATAATAAAATTGTAAATATACATCCTGATTTTTTTTATTATATCTGTAGATTTTTTAAATTTTTTGTCGCACTGTGTGTATATTCTTACACAAAGTTTGAATCAGAAATAAGTTAAGATGCCATCATAGTCATTATTCGCTAACCATATAGCTGAAATCTTCTGTGGAATAAATTACTAAAAAACAAAAGGAAAAAATATGTTTGACATAATTAATTACTATTTGTTAACCCTTTCATGCCGGACATCCTTTACAGAATTTTTAATCTTTTACTACCAGGATTTCAAGAAAGTAAATTTCACCCAATTAAATCGCTGAAATCCTCTGAAAATTGCGTCAAAGTTTACAGTTAGAATTGCTAATAGGTAAAATTAAGGGTTCTTTTCGGGTTTTTTTCTCCTCGAGGCTAACGAAAAAGACAGGCTGCTGCGGTGGGTCCGATTTTCTCTTTTTACAGTGACTGCTGGAGTCGCGTGATGCTCTTTTTACACACCTTCATAGGTGCATTCGAATATCACGTGATTCCAGGGGTAGCCTTTCTTCCACGTTTCTCCTACTCGTGACGTCATCGCGAAGAGGTTAACACTAGAACAGCCAGCAATTTTACTCAAGTTTTATCAAACAGTTTTTCGCACCAGAATTTTTATTTTAAACTATTTAATTTTTTTAATCAGCCTATTTTTGTGCTACATATATTTAACATATTTTATGAAAAAAACTTGGTTCGAATCGACTATTATCAATTTGGCAGGTGTCAAAATGACCCCTAACGGCGGTTCTAGTGTTAATGTCACCATGGTCAGCAGAATCTAGTGATTTAGCTTTAGTATTGATGATGAACCGTAACATCCAGAAATCAACCTGTTACTTCAATGACAATAAAAACCAAATTAAGTGTTGTCAAATGGTAAAACATAGCTTTCCACAAAAGTGCGATTATATGGCACGTATTGATCCTTTCAGGGGCAAGGCATTTCTGCTCCAACAATTTCTAAATCATCCACAAGGTTTTCATCACTTACATTATGAGAACAAAATTGTACTAAAAAGGTTTTGGTGGCATTCGGAGATTGGGAATTAAATTTAAGCGTTTGCCCCATACAAACGGCGAACCTGAGAGGGTTAACCAATGACAAAATAAATCGTAACAATTATAAAACATTAAATATATCTCATTGCTTGTTTTTAAATTATTTCTTACATAAAAATATTTAGTTTATTTATGTTTAAAAAGTATGCTATAACTTTTCTCATTTCACTATTTTGATAACGAAAAGTTCGTTTCCAAACTATATCTTTATAGTTCTCAGTTAGCAATGAAATTTCCTACACATAAAATCCATAATCCATCTTCCAGATGCATTCTATTCTGAGACTTAAACGTCTCACTCCGTTAAGCAATAATATTTTTCTCATTTCTTTAGGGAGTATCTGCACTTGTGATTCCTATATTTCTATTCAAAATATTGACAGCGATTTTAAACGCTTGAAATATTTTGTATGAAATCCTAACGTGATTATCTGCTGTTTTCAAAAGTATAAATTTTTGGAAGAAGAGAAACGATTTATATTTTCATTACCTATTGACTTTTTACAATGATTCAGAACATTAACTACTTTTTTTCACTTATAATTTTGTCTGAATATGAAATTTAACCATTAAATGCGCGATTTTTTATTTTGTTTCGAAAAAATTATATATGATTCCCTGAAAGGTTTAATACACGGGTATTATACTGAAAAAAATCTGAGATGCATTTTTTATATAGTACGTCAATCTTTTCTTCTGTTGCACATCTGCAATACAGGTAAAAACTACTGTCGTGTGCCTGTTTTAACTAAAATAATGCAAATTAGTAAATACTTTAATAAGTATGTCTCCAAATACCTTATTTTACTTTCTTTTCTTTTTCTTTTTTTTTTTTATAAAACTTAACCTTTAACCTTTTAATTCCCAATATAGAATACGTTCTAGAAATTACGTAATTCAGAGAATCTGACTTTACACCAGAAAGTTTCAATGGTTAATTCCGCTTTATTTAAATGTGGAATATCTGTTTTTTAATTAAAGCAAATACAGTAGAACTTCGATTTTACGAATTAATTGGGAGCGACCCTCTTTCGGAAAATCGAAATTTTCGGATAATGGAGACTGCTTCCATTTTAAGATTAAGGAGAAATATATGCAATATTTCTTATTATCGTAACAAGGCTTAATAAAAAGAAAACAATAGCAAAATAGAAATAAGAATAAATTACGTGAATTTCAATTTTGAAATTAACACTAGAACGCCCGGACATTTTACTCAAATTTTACAAAACTATTCGACACCAGAATTTTTATTTTAAATTATTTGACTGATTTATTTAATGAAAATCTGCGTTGTTTAAATTTAACTTATTTTATGAAAGAATTTCTGGTCCCAGTTGACATTTAATCATATGGTTGGAGTCGGATCGACTCCTTTCGGGCGTTCTAGTGTTAAGTAGCTTTTACATATATCACAAGGCGTTGAAAAAATATTTTGTTTGTCGCAGTTTCGATTGGCTTTACTTTGAAGCTCTATCACGGAGTTTTTTAACACCTTCGGGACGGGAGCCTTTTACGAAATTTTTAATCTTTTGTCATCGTTTTTTAAAAACAGAAATTTGTGTCTTCTTGAATCGAGAAAATGCGTTGATTAAATAAGGCAAATTTTACAGTAAAATTTTACTGGTGAAGAAAAACAAGGATTCTGAGCGCTTCATGCGGCACGTATACGTGTCGCTCGTCCCCAAGGGGTCAATATTATTTGTTCACCAGTATCACAGTCTTTCTACTGCTCCAGACATGCCAAACCTTTTTCAAAACATTCAAAAGCTTCAGAATTGCTAATTTGTTCGTTTCCTTTGTTCCACTCCGCAGCTTACTGGAGCTCAAGTTAAATTCAAAGGAACTCTAAGAAAAGGGATCGAAAATATTTATATGTACCCGTAGTTCGAAAAGGATCGCTTGCACACAAGAAATATGATAGGTAACCCCTTAACGGTCGAATTAAATTACGGTTGAATAATTCAAATTGCTTATTGGCACACAAGGAATATGATAGTTAAATTAAAAAAAAATTCGAAATGGATTTTGCACACAAGAAATGTAATAGTAGAAAAAAAAATTCAAAATTGATTTCGGTTAACCGAGAGTTTCGGTTAAAAAATTTTCGGATAAAAGAGATTCTACTGTATTGCTATTTTAATTTTCTGGTGTGAATTAGGTATATGCGAATTAAAAAAATCTGTTAAATTTAATACAGTGTTGTTTGCATATATGCAAAGCTGAGCACTAAAGGGTTAATGATATCGTAAAGAACCTGAAATACGTAAATCATAGAAGGGTTCGTACGCTTCAAGGACTTTCAAGGACCTTTTGCCAGAATTTTTTTAACCCGGGAGGACGCGCGCGGGGCCTGATAAACCCGGAGTGCGTACGGTATTTACAATTGTCACCACAATCTTTTTAAAAGTAATATTCAACTTGTTTTATCGCAAAATTCTCTAAGATTAAATAAGAAGACGATTATTATTTGTTTTTATTGGTGCCAAAGTAAAAACCATTCATACACTGGGTATGCGCGCGTTCTCCCGGGTTAACCCCTTGAGGGGCAAGCAATTATGTTTGTGAAATGCTGAATTCCCACCGGAATCTTTGAAAAATTCTATTTCAAAATAAGTAAAAGCAATTTTATGCCCACCTTCGCAGATAATAACGCATTGCATGCGTGGTACTGTTGACAACAATGCCCAACGTAACATCGAGGAAGGAATCTATAAAATTACACGCTTTATAGCATCTTTCAATTCTGGCAAATTTCTTGGATTTGATGTGCACACATTTTATTTCGGATAACCCCAGAACCAGAAATCCATTGGAGTGAGGTCGGAGGATCGTGGTGCCCACGAAACTGCAAAGTTACGAGAGATGATACAATATCATTAGCGACATTTTGCAGCTGCAATTCTGGAATTACATAATTCAGCAACATTGTTGTATACAAAGCACTTGTGATGAAACACGTTTTCATACCTGTGGAAGTAACCTCCTCGAAAAAGTACGGATCGTGTGTCTGCGATGCCTCACTACACATGAGGATTTTCCTAGCCCAGTGAACGCAGTTCTTGGAGTTTACGTTCCCAGTTAACCCTCCGAGCGTCTTGCAAAAGGGTAAAATTGTGATGTTGTTTTCTTTGCATTTTGTTTTAAATGCTAATAAAATATGATTCTTTCAACATTATAAAAAAAACTCAATTAAAAATATGAATGTAATTCTTAAGAGTATTAATAATTCTTCAATGTATTTAAAATTCCACAAATCTATAGAATTGTGTTATCTTAAATATTGCTTGTATTGCTGTGAAACCTGGAGCTTAGTGAACGGAATAATACGCCCCAAACACTTAGAGGGTTAAAGAGATGCGTGCCTCATACGTCCATAATATTCGCAATGGCGAGCTTTTACCTTCATCATATCTGATGAAAAATAATTTGCTAAGTCCAAACACTGTTGTTCGTCTCCATGTTGCAACATCTGGACGCGCTGGAATCGATTGAGAAACATCGGCAGAACAATACACAGAATATTGAGGACTGTTGTTTTCGTTACATCCAAACTGCGTGAAACACTTTTTGCAGTATGCAATGGATCTGCAGTAGTCCTGTTATGTATTTCTGCAACAATTTCAATAGGAACAGATGGTCGTCCGGATCGTGGACGACCACATGTTCATTCAGTTTCTTCAATTTTTTTCACCAAATCACTTACAGTTTTTACGGAACATGGGCCTCGTCGTAACTTATGATTTCGGCGATAAACTCGCACTGCTTCAGCTACATTTTCCCCATTCAGATATCACAGTGTTTCCAGATTAGGGACTTTTTTAACCCCTTGAGCAGCAAGCAATTACGTTTGTGAAATGCTGAATTCCCACCGGAATCTTTGAAAAATTCTATTTCAAAATAAGTAAAGGCAATTTTACGTCTTTTTTCCACCAAAGTTAGAAAAGTAAAATTTGATAAAATTTTTCTGGTGTAAAACTTCATTAATCGTAGGTGGTATATAATATATACCGGTGCCCCTCAAGGGGTTAAAGTAATATTTGCTTTATTTAACATGGTTCGTACGGATACCGTTATTTCTCCAGGAGAGCTACTAATATCTTTTTAAGGAAAGAAATCTAGGTTAACCCTTAGGGGCAAAGAAATTCCATTGTTAAAATGTTAAAATTAATAAATGACACCTGAATTTGAAAACAAATTTATTTTTAAATGTGAAAAAGCTATATTTCACACACATAATAAACCGAAAATTTTTGTACCAAAATTGCCAAGGTGGCATTTAGGAATTAAAATTAAATGGTTTCATAAACATACCACCGCCCCTCAAGGGGTTAAAAGCGCAAAATTTTGCCTTCTTAAAAGAAGAGATTTTCTAAAAGAAATTACTGGGCCGAAATATTTCGTGGTCTGCAACAGTGTTGACAGTGGGCTACTTTTTTTAAATTCAGATTTCTTGATTGGCACCAGTTTTTTGGAATATTAAAATTCGCCTTATTCAACGACATATTAATTAAGGCGAAAACAAGGGAAAATTTACCATTTCTGAAAACTGATGTCAATCAAGAAATCTCAATTAAAAAAAAAAGTAGCCCACTGGCAACACTGGTCCGCAAAACGCAAGGAGGCATACGAACCATGTTTAATGTAAAGATATGGCTTCAGATTTAGCGACCAGTACTTTACGAAATTTCTGGTAGTGAATTACATAAATTTCCCCGAATCCCTTGATGCGTATGAACCCTGCATAGGTGCAATCTTTCCGATTATCTCACAATGTCCGAATTTTAATCTTCGTATTATTTGACGGCAGAATTCCTTTTATTCAATAAAACAAATGCTTTTATAAGGAAATAGTGTTATTTAGAAAACGGGCGAATTAAGAGTTATGGTATGTTTGCCATTGTATACACATAGATCTCGACTAAACATTTTTTAGAAACAGAGCAAACATTCACCCGGGTTTCTGAATAGTAATTTTTGGAATATTTATGACAAAAAGGCTGCGTTTAAATAAGGCGACGATTATTACCACCAGTTTTTTAAAAAAAGAAATTTCACTTAATTAAATCACGAAAATGCTCTGATGAATTAAGCTAAAGTTTACAGATAAACATTACTGAAATGCCAAATTGAGCGTTGCTAAATGGCAAAACAAAACGTTCCACACAAGTGGGATTATATTGTGCCTTTTATCCAATGAGAAATCAAGTCGTAACAAGTATAAAGAGTTAAAAATATATCTTACTGCTACTTTTAATTTTTTTTCTTGCATAAGAATATTTAAATTATTTATTTTTCAAATGTACGCTATAACTTTTAACGTTTTAATATTTTGATAACGAAAACTTCATTTATAAAAGATATCTTTGAAGTTCTCAGTTTGCAATGAAATTCCCTACACATAAAATCCATAATCTATCTTCCAGACGCATTCTATTCTGAGACTGAAACGTCTCACTGCGTTAAGCAATAACATTTTTCTCATTTCTTTAGGGAGTATCTGTACTTTTCATTTCATTATTTCTATTCAAAATACTGACAGCGATTTAAACGCTTGAAATATTTTGTATGAAATTCTCACGTGATCATTTGCTGTTTTGAAAAGTACCAATTTTTGGAAGAAGGGAAACGATTTATCTTTTCATTACTTATTGATATTTTACAATGATTCTGAAAATTAACAACTTTTTAACTTTCTTCTATCTTTACAAGAAGAAAGTATTGGAATCGTGAAAATTTTCGACTGCCTGTTTTTGACAGATTTACACGTTTTAGGAGTCGGAGCTTCCGGAAAACATGCTTTTACAAAATGCCTGTCTGTGAGCCTGTGATTCTCTTTGTTGGTCTGTACGTGACACAAATTGTGTGGGCGCTTTATTACAAGAACTAATGCATGGAATTTAATAAAATTTTATATTCAGTTAGTCTTTGATATAAGTTGCTGCGTATTAGGTTTCAGTATAAATCGCCCAACAGTTGGCGCTGCTATGCAGCAGTTTTCACTATTTCCGCAATAGATCTATCTCAAGAACTATTGCACGGATTTTCATTAAACTTCAGATTCAGTTATTTCTTGATATGTATTGGTGCTGTTTCCGTTTTGTTATAAATGTGCTTCTATGCTGTATTTTTCACGATTTCCGCAGTAGCTTGATCTCAAGAACTAAACCATCAATTTTCCTCAAACTTCATATTCATGTACATTTTGATAAATACGGGTGCTGATTATGTTTTGCATATAAATCTCCCAAAGGGGGCGCTGCTACGCAGCATTTTTTACGATTTCCGCAGTAGCTCTGTCTCAAAAACTAATGCAGGGATTTTCCTCAAACTTCATATTCATACTTTGACATAAGTTGTTGTTGTTTAGGCATCATGTAAATTACCCAACAGGTGGGGTAGCTATGCTGCTTGTTGCAGGATTTACAAGATTTTAATGATAGTCACATCCCAAGAACTAATTCATGGAATTTCTTATCTTCATAATACTCAGGATGGATATAGATTACCATTTATTTTCGGCACTGTGATAGCGAATTTTGAAGCATTAACAAGCACATCCGACTAGTTTCACTTATATCTTTGTCTGAAAATAACATTTAATGATATTATGTTAGAGAACATGAAATGCGTATAAATAGCTGCCAATCTTTCCGATTTTAATATCACTATATCCGAATATTAATCTTCGTCTTATTTAATAACAGAATTTCTTTTATTAAGTAAAGCGAATGCTTTTATTTGGAAATAGTGGTATTTAGAATTTTTATAGGGAGGTATAGTATATTCTACATTATATACAGATAGAGCTCGGCTAAACATGTTTGAGAACCGGGGCGGGCAAAACTTCTGCGTTTAAGTAAGATAATGCTTATTACTTGCAAATAGTGGTACCACTTGGGCGAGGCATCTAAAACACCTGCCACTCCAGAAACCAGTTACTGCGTAAACACATGTACTTGTTTATATATATTACAAAATTTAAATTTTTTCGCAAAGTTTAAAGTATTTTATGTAAATTTTCCTTTTTCAGTAATATTCCGTATATTATACCGGCTTATTAAATTAAAACCCTAGTCTATTAACCTCTATACGATCCCAATCCATATAACAATATTTATTCCAAATTGCGTAATTCTAAAAAGGGCTCTAACAATTTATATTTCTTTAATAAAATCTTGTATTATTTAAATTCCTATTAAAATCCGCTATTAAATCCCGGTATATCATATTCCCTAAAATCTTTATTTAACTGCTAAAATATTATTATCCCGTATAAAACCTGCCTATTTCAAGTCATTCTTTTATTTAAAATACCAAGGTGCCAACTAGAATATTTCAATGCTTAAAACTTACGCAGAAACAAATTCATTTTTCTTTTTGTTAAAAATCGTCTTATGAGAGAAAAGCTATTTTTAGCGCAGTCTCGACAACAGATTTTAAATTTTGTTTACATCTGTCGATCGCGTCTGTGGGCTAGGCTATGAAATGTTCTCGAACAATCTTTTGGCGGTAGTATAAATACTGATTGCGGCAGTTAGATAGAGAGAGAGAAATGTGGAAAAAGAGAGTGTTTTAGAGAGATTCCGCTAGGATTTTTCTGAGTTGTTGTTTTCTGAGAGTTTTCTTATATCGTTGGTACCATGTAAATCTATCCAATGAGAAAACAGTAGGTTACTTTTTTAAAATTAAGATTTCTTGATTGGCACCACTTTTTTCAAATAGTAAAATTCGCCTTATTTAATGACATATTAATTAAGGCAACAAGGGATTATTAAAAAGGGAATTTTACCATTTCAGAAAAGTGGTGCAACCAAGAAATCTGAATTTTAAAAAAGTAGCCCACTGTTTACACATTGGATAGTTTGACATGGTATCGACGATATGTTGGAGAGCTTTTTAGATAGACTTTCGAGATTATCACAGAGAGATACCGAGATAGATTACGGATATGTTGATGAAAGTAACAAGGTTAAGAGGTGATATGACAGATTAGATGTACGATGTGGCTGCCCGATGAAGGTAAAAATACGATGGATGAATGCTAGTTTATGGATGTGTAGAATGAGGTGAAAAAGGTATCGAACTGTGTACGGAGATGTTTACGGAATTATGTATAGAACACAGCCAAGAGATGGAACATTTTTAAAGCTAATTGTGTGAAGAGAGCGGACTTTATTCTTTTTTACCATCGATGGAATGGAGCATTTTCCCTAGATCTAATTGTTAGTGTGTAAATAAAACTGAATAGTGTTTCAACCGACTGCCTTGTGTGTATTCTTCATTTCTCTTACTCTGTCTACAACCATATAGGCCTGAAACGTCCGTTCTGTTTACGAATGGAAACCCCCATAATTTCAATAATGCCTACTGCATGCCGTCAAATTGTCACATATATAAGTACAAAAATATAATGTTTTTCATTCACATGAACATAGATGGTTTATCAATTAAACTTTCATTTTTGTTTATATAAATTGTAATATGATATAAAATGTGCAATATTTCGAGAAATATCGTATATTACGGCATATAATGCGCATCCAGTGCCTATTTTTATCAACGTGGAAAGCATCCGCCAGTAAAATTTGATCGTACGTTTAGTTTTATTTAACCCTTTGAGCTCTGATGGGTGAATTTCCTCCCACTTAATTTTAATCTCCAAATGTCACATTGACACCGGAATACTCAAACAAATTTATTTGAAACTAATTAATGCGTGTATATTGCAAGACGAATTTTTTGTTTACAAAATACTGGTGCCAATGTTATATTTGGGCCTTTTGTAGAAATTCACCCTCAGAGCTCAAATTGTTAAAGGCGGTATTCATGCAAAATTACTGTCATGAATAAGGCAAAAAATTCTATTAATTTTTTCTGTGTGAAGTTTGCCCAATTGGTGAGCAGGCCTTCTGCGAACCCAAACTGTTATACTTCATTTTTTGATTATTAGGTATATTCGCCGAATAACGTGCTCCTTCTTCTTTACAATGAAATCTTTATCAGATATATGGAAAAAAATAAAATAAAAATTATTCCGAAGTGTAATAACAGGGTTCGCACAGTTTTACCACAAAATTTTTACAGTACTTTCAAAGTATTTTACTGCAGAAAAATATTGAATAATCTGCGAATCAAGGCCGTGATTGCAAATTCTGTGTTTTAAAATTTAAATGTAAATTTTCTTATCATTAATAGTGGTGCCAGAGTCCTTGGAAATTCCAAGGAGTGTGCGAACCTTGAATAAGTATCACTTTTTGTCAAATCTGATACCTAATTTTATCTTTTTTAAATAAATATGATATCTTTCTTCTTATGATTATTTGTTTTATAACTATTTTAATCTTACATTATTATAACTTGCACCTATAAAAATCGTTCAATATTTTTGTATCAAAAGTGTGGGTTCTACGTGCAAGTATACGGTTATTATGCCGTTTTTAAATGTCGACTTTTGCTTGTTAATTTGAATGTATGTATGAGGGGCTCAAAACCATAGTAGATCAAGCCGATTTTGAAAAAAAAAGAGATACTCAGTGGTGGAAAATTGGCGCAGAGGAGGAGCCTATTGACACCACTAAAATTTTATAGTATTCTTCACCTTAATAAAAACGCAGAAATTCTGTCATTAGATAAGGCGAAAAATACTACTAAAATTTAGTGATGTCAATAGGCTCCTCCTCTGCGCCAATTTTCCACCACTGAGATACTCCATTTAAAAGGTGCATAAAATCTGTTTTATCCACTCCCACAATACACCACGTCTACAAGCAGATGACACATATGAGAAAGAATGTGAAAACAGATTTAGTTCACTTTGGGAGTAGATAAACAGATCTTATGCATCTTCAAAAGTGTTAGTATGCTTCAAGGACCTTGTACCAGAATTTTTGTAATGTAATACTGGTGTAATTTAATTTTTAAAAAATCTGACTTCAGATATAGCGACCAGTACTTTATGAAATTTGTGGCACTAAAACACTTTAAATCCCCTGAATCTTCTGATGCGTACGAACTCTGTAAATGGACTCTCTATTTTTTTTTTCAAAATGGTTGGTTGGTTGATTTTTGACGGCCGATTATCTACTCTAGGGATATAGGCCCGAGGGGAAGAGTGCCCTCCGTGGGGATCTTTCTAAGCGAACCTAACCCGTATTTACGCATGGAAATCCATGGTTTGAAGAAAACCACGAAAACACCGAACGATTAGGCCGACAGGCGCGATTGGGTTCGAACAAAGCACCTCCCGTCTACCAGCTTCGAGAACACAACCTCTCAGCCACTGGTGGGGCCTTTTTCAAAATGGACTTGGTGTCCTATGGTTGGGAACTTCTCATATATAGGTCGGTAATATGAAAAAAAAAAAAAAAAAACATAAGCCCAATTCTTTTACAATATGTTGGGGAGCTGGGGGATGAGTGGGACAAGGGATGGACGGGACACTCTAAATATTTCAGATAATACACATTTTTTTAAAGCTGCTTCCTATTCTGATATATGTCACTACCATAGCGTACTTTAGAACCAAAAGGAAAACCACATGGCTGTTTTCATTTTTCTTCAAAGTTGCATTTCCTGATACTCTGCTTAAAAGTAATTTTTTTTTTTTACATTTGAAGCTGTCAAATATCTTATACAATATAAACAATTAAGATATGCAGTAGTTATTTATTTGAAGGTTCAATATCGGTAATTAAAATTAATGAATATTAACTATTGTGACAAAATAATTTCTGAGGCAAAATGGCTGACAATTGAATATATACATCATGGGGATGATTGGGACATTTGTAAATGGGGGATGAATGGGGCAGTCTCATTCACCTCTAGAGATGTTAAAAAATTTATTTGTTAACTAAATAATATTATATAGGTGGATAAATTAATAATTTATGTTAATTAATAGTATTAAACAGTATTCGTATAATATAGGGATGTTTATTATTAAAAATTATGTTGGTTATTAAAAATTATCTTAATTATTGTATTGTAATAAAACTTAAGTATTTTATCAAAAAAATTATATTTAAACTTTATCAAAATAGATAAAATTGTTAAAAGCAGTACATTTTATTGATCAAATGTGAGGAAATTATATTGAATTTTGAACTTTTGCTGAAATAAACCCCAGTAACCCTAACATAATTTCAGGTGTGCATAATATCTATGATAAATCTAATTAATATTAATTAATAAGTTGTGAATGAAAATTGTTACTTAAGCCGTATTTCAAAGAAAAGTTTCACTTTCATTTCATATCGAAAATATCTCGCAAGTGTGAAAAAGAACACATATACAGCAAAGTTTGCTTTACAAGTTCAAACTGCTGTAAAAGAAATGATTACCAACGCTGAGATATAACAGCCGCATTATAAGATCATAAGTAACATAATTACATATAAGTTTATAATTTTAAATTTTTACTAAGCAATGGCAGTGCTCCCAAATGGTCCGCCAACTGAATACCAATATTATTTTAGAAAATTTTTCTTTCTGGATTTTTCTTACAAACCGCCCCGGAAACACCTTTGAAAGTTAATTCTAGCGCAAACCTACCATAAAATTTTCTGTTAAAATTTATTGGTATTCAGTTGGCGGACCATTTGGGAGCCCTGCAATGGGTAGTACAGGGAAGAAAATATTTGTGTCCCATCCATCCCTGATATGGGATGATTGGGACAAAGAGGAGATCTTTTTCTATTTTATAATATTTTATTGTACAATAATAATATAGAATAAATATTGTGCATAGATGTAGTCAAATACCTTATGTATGAAATGTGATATATAATATTGATAATAAATTTAAAAAAATATTTAAAATAAATATTTTTGTGAAAATGTCCCATTCATCCCCCACCTCCCCTACCTACATTTTTGTTTCAAATTTGCCCTTCACTGTAGGCTTACATGTGTAGAAAAAAATACATTATTCTGTTTAGAAGTTGCCTTTCTGAGGAAGACCGCTCACCGAGGCGGCAAGCGATACAATGCACGACTTAGGAATCATACTTAAAATTCAAACCTGCTTCTTCCTTGTTTGCTATCTGTTAAGAAAACAAGAAAGAAACATGTTTCGATTTCAGAATTCTACTGCTAAGTCACGCGTTGTGTCACGGTCAGTGTTGCCAAATCTGGCATGTTTTAAATTCAGATATTCCAAATTCGCACCGGAAAATTTTGAATAGTACCTTTTAATTGTTTAATTCGCATATCATTTATATCAACGTAAAATAAATAACTTTTTACATTTTCTGGTGTCGGAATGTCTGAATTAAAAATAATGTCAGATTTGCGACACTGGTCGATTCGTTGTGCAATCTGCGAAAAAAGGAACGGAAAATTGTCGTTTATTGCGAAAAATTAGTTAATGACAGAATTAAAATAGATTCCAATGGCCTAAAACAGGATAAGAAACAATATGGCAGTACGCGCCTTAATGAATAGCTGCCAAGAGATCGCTATTTTAAGTACTATTTTCAAAATTCACGTAATTTAATTTCAGGTTTTCGCTATTTAATAATGCAATTATTACTAACAGGAAATCGTGATGTTAAAATACTCAATAATACTTGGTAACTATGCTTAACACATTAACAGCTAGAACTATAAAAGCTAATTCCATGAAAACATGTCATGTCTGTCACCTGAAGACATGACTGTCAGCTGAAAACATGAAGACATGAAAACCTGAAGACATGACTGTCAGCTGCTTGTTGGCTACCAGTATTTTAGAACGTAAAATGTGACTTATTTTATCGGAGATATCGCATCAATTGAATAAGCCGAAGCAAAATTTTCGAAAATAACGGTGGCCAACAAGCATAGCGGTTTTCAGCTGTGTGACAGACATGACAATTTTTCATGGAATTAGCCTAAAGTATAAAGTTGTTTCCCACCACAAATTTAGAAATGTAATTTATGCTTTACTAAAATGGCAACATTTCTGCCAATAAATAAGACATTTTTTTAAAATGCTAAAGTAGGGGTGCCAAAGTAATTAATTTAAGACTGAGCAATTATTTTGACTGTTGTGTCATCGCAACGTCAGCAGTTTATCCATTACCCGCTGGTGTTGCGTTCACGCAATTGTCAAAATAAATACACACATTTAAATTATTTTCATATAAAATTTTAAGATTATGTAAAGCGAAAATTATCTTACCGAGTTTGTGGTGTAAAACGACATTCAGCTAAAAAGTTGAAAAACTCAACCTTATAGTTTTCGCGGTTATTGGGTTAATGGGTTAATATCAACCCTTATGATCCAGACGTTAATGATTTATCAATATATTTTTAAATACCTTATAAAAATATGATTAATCTTTTATTGTACCTTTTGTATCTCAATAAATCCTAGCAAACAGAACATGAGCTGAAAATTATTTTTTTAAACTTAGACTGTGCTGCGAGTGTATGAATCAATTAAAATTTAACTTTTAATCCTTTCCGGCACAAAGTACTTCTGTTGTTGCAATGTTGAAATAATTGAAAGACTCCGGGATTTACGAACAAATTTATTTGAAAAAAAGCAAAACCTTTTCCTTACATACAATCTAAACTGCCAAAATTCATTTCAAAATACTAGTGCCGTTGTGGCATTTAGGGATTAAAATTAAGTGGAATAGAATTTGACTCTTTCGGGACGGTTGATGCATATATGCATCGTCAAAAGGGGCATGTGGAATTTGTTTTGGGCATCATTAATAAATAACTGTAATATTTGACTTTTTAAATTAGAACATTTTTTGGCATTTCACCAGAAAAGAGAACTGTTTAAAAAAAGTGGTGCAAACCAAGTAAGATTTCTGTAAGGGACGCCGGCTCGAAAGGGTTAATAAATAAATTGAGTTTCTAGCAATCATTGCATTTAAGTAAAAATATTCGTCGCATAACAGGAGAAGTGTCCCATTAAATACAGAGAAGAATTTCTCTTTAAAATTTCTGCTGTCTACGCTTAAATATGAGCATAGCTGTCAACTCTTACGATTTTTTTCGTACCACAAAACTTTAGTAGTAAATTTTACCTTTTTAAATCGGCATAACCTGCCGATTAAAAAAAAAGACGATAATTTCTATTAAATTTTGGTGGTACAAAAAAACGTAAGAGTCGGCAGCTATGTATCAAAAACATACCACCAAAAAAAAATCTTTCAGTGTAAAGTTTTTTTTTTTTTTTTTTTTTTTTTTTTTTTCTCATAAAATAAATATATGATACTAATTTACAAATTTAAAGATTTAAAAAGTACAATCAATGGAAAAAGTTCAGTATTTGTGTGAAGCACAATTTTTTTTATTACTGATTTTTTTTTGTGTGTGTGTGACTTTTGTAGCTTTTGAAATTACGAATTCAATAAATGAATCTCAACTCTCTGGGGTTTTTTTTTTAACGAAATTTGTCATTCTCCATTTTTTTATGTAACTCGTTTTTCATTTTTAGGTGCGTTCTTAATCATATAAATACGTAGCACCTATAGTCGTCATCTGGTCCGTCCGTCTGTCCGCATATAACAGCGCAAATCTACCCAATCGAATGGTTTTAAATGTAATATATATAATAGTTGCAGAATTTTGTTCAGTCATTTCAAATTTTATGAAAATCGGAACAAAACTTTAAAATATATTAATAAAAGTTTTCCTTTTTCTATTATATCCTATCATACTAATTAATTAAATGATATCCCATGATAGGTAATGATTCTAGGTTGTCATGGTCATCACGTCATATTTAAGATGAAGTCATATTATTTCCGTTTTACTGAATTTAATGTGTATAATCGTGATAAATTTTGTATTAGCGACTTTTTGCATAAGTGTGCAATAGCTATTGCACCAAGATCTGAATATTTATAAAACTAGTGATAGTAAGATGGCACATCACTTGCACGTTTGACGTACGTACAATGTTTGACTTGTTTATATTTATTTCATTGTATGACATAAATAGCTGACTAAAACTCTTGATTCCAAACATTGTAAAAACTTTGCACCAAAGATTGTTCACTCCTATTATTCAATGACTACGCTGAAATACTCTACACATAACTATAGATAACCCCGTTTAATATTTTAACAGGCAGCTTCGCAATTTTGCAACCAATTTTAGCGTCGATGATTTTGGTTTATGTGATAGATGAAATGGTGCGGTTAACAAAACGGTCAATCAGGTTGCGCACTGGTGGGGGCGTTGCCATTGCAACTTCGCACAATTTGACGTAATGTGAAATGAAAGGCTGCTCAACTACTGATGTTACTGGGACTCAGGGGCATCATCAGTAATAGCGATGACATTAATTTCACATTGTATACGGGATGCGCTATCTTTCTACAGCAACCTGCCCTTATGTACTGGTTCACTAGCTGAGCGAAAATTTTGTTATCTGCACCATCCAATGTATCGTATTTACTAAAATCATCGACGCTACAATTTGTTTGAAAAAACATAACACTGATACCCCCATAGTTGCCAACCTCTCGATATTTTTTAATAACAGTAAATTCTTACAAATATGTTCGCTTTGTTTCATTTCCGATATTGTGTTATTATATAAAACAAATATTTGTACATAAAAATATTAGCATTAAAAAATCGGGAGGATAGCGACTATGTACTCAGACTACAAGTGGGTCTCAGAGTAAAATCAAAATCTGTTTAACCCTTTCAAGCACAGTGGTCCCACGACGTGACCACGGAATTTTTATTCCAAAGTTACAAACGGCACCAAGAATATTTTAACAAAATTTTGCATTTATAATGAAAGTTTAGAAATGTGATTTTTTATTTTCTAAAAAGTTCGTTTGTAAATTCTGGTGTCAGTCAGTCATTTCGTTATTTTACGAACAGAACTTTTCTGAGCTGGAAAGGGTTAACACATAAAGATTCTAAATCCCCGAAAAGCGATTTTCAATGCAATAAACTTTGTCAAATCGAATTTACTGTATACGATGGGGAAATTTCTGAGATCTGATTAAACTCGGCTTTGATAGGCTTTGCTTTACTGCTATCCATTTTCCTGATGAATTTTGTTTAAGATTTAATCTCGTTAATCAATAATAATTACATTATCATGTCATTTGTACATCATAAAAAATAATTTTATAATTTTACATTTCTAAAAGATTAATTATTTTGCAAATAAGTAATAATATCGGTCGCAGCGTTCCCAATTTGGCGGACATTTTCATTCAAAATATATAACAAAAAAAAATTGAATATTAATATTTGATTTATTTAATGACAGATTAGACGTAATTTTACCACCAACTTTCCACAAAATGGTAAAACCAGAGTTCTCTGTACCAGAACCGAATGGCTCCATGCGGTCCTTTAACCCCTTAACGCTCGAATTAAATTACGGTTGAATAATTCAAATTGCTTGTTGGCACCACTTTTATGAAAAAGAAATATTAATGACAGTAAAAACAATACTAAAATATAGCCAATTTCACTATTTTATAAAACTGGTGGGAATCAAACAATTTGAGTAAAAGACACAGCCCGAGAATATGACGGGAGCGAGAATTAAGGGGTTAAAGGAGATAGCGCAGCGATCCCCCGTCTTAAAGGGCACTACGTGATGTACAGCCGGCACGACAACAATACCGTCAGACGAAACAACTGAGCACGGAAGACAAAAGGCACACCGCAACAAAGAATTACGCAAAGCCCGTTTTGAGGCACGATAATTTACCACCCGTGGTAAATTATGACGAATCCGTGATTCACGGAGACTTCTGCACCAGGGTGGCTATGTCGCAGCAAATACGACGCATCCAACTAAGCCGAAGCTACCAGGATTTCATCGTGAAACAACAGAAACAGTCTGTAGACAAGAATGGTGTGCTTTCTCATATCACTTGTCACTAGCGTTACACCGGGATGGCCACCCAGGGAAACCCAGCAAATGCTTTAGTGTTTTAGTGCAGTTCCTGGGGGAAGAACTAGCGTTACACCTCGAGAGGGCGTGGCTAACCATTCGGGTACCAAAAGTAGTAAAGAATGAAGAATACCCCACCTAAAGAACTGCACAACAAACAGGGCGAAAAGATCGTTCCTCCACACGCATCACAATTGTCATTGAGCAATACGCCTCCAGAGTACGTGACAAATCCCCCTTGGAGTATTATACAAGGTACCTTACTTAGAGGTCTACATGAGCGGAGCGGTCTGTTCAGACGCTCCTCAAGACCAGAAACTTGAATCAAGATAGTGAGACATCGCCCATAATATGGTAAAATAAGTTACCTGATCCGGATACGAGTGGATCCACGCGGTCCTGTATAGAGCATCGCGAAACGATCCCCTGTCCCTTAAGGCACCATGTGACGCCCAGTCGCCACGACAACAAACCGCCAGTCGAAGCCGCTGAGCAAGAGAAGCACAAGGACAAACCACAACAAAGAACTTGGCATAGTCTATGCTGAGGCCTGATTATGTCTGCCCCGCGGATTGTTGTGGCGAGTTTGATACTCTAGAAAACGCCAGCACCAGGGGGCTGCACACATACGGCAAAGCCAAAAACTTACCCACAACTTGGCCAGTCAAAGCGAAACCAGAGCAGGGTGTCTCACGCTGAATAACAACTGATACTGTCAGGCCGACAAATCGACAAGTATTTCATTTTATGGACCCTGCGTCGAGCCGCAAGCCAAACCTCTAGGTGAGGCGGCCACCCCCTCAGGTACCCAAGGTCACTCGCACCGAAGGTACCCTGCTTAGAGGACCAATTAGACATCCGTATTTCTGTCTACTACCATCGTTAAAGGCATTACGCCTCAAGGGGATCACTATGTGCCTCTTAGGTACCGAAACGAGTGTGGCACCCTTCCTTGAGGCCTATAAAGAAGAATACGGTGGTTCGCTTCTCACTTATCTAATTGCCAGGTTCAGATCCACAACACAGCTCACGACCCGGCCACAGGTGCTCATATCAAGCTTGTCTCCCAACTAACAATTTCAAACAATCAAGACGGCATTATCCCCGAGAAGATCACAGTGTTCCCCTTCAGGTACCGAACAAGTTCGGTAACAAGCCCCGTGCCGCATAGCGGTGCCAAACCTTGCACTTGAAGTTAGTTTCCACAATATGGCACTCGCCACCATGTCATCAAGAAAGAAAGAAGGCTTCTCAAGCGACCGGCGGACGCAGTAAGTCCCGCCTAAGCATAGTCATGCCGGATTGGCTTTCACCTCGGAGATGTAGTTCCGACAGCCCGTCTCCCAAGCAACACAGCACACACATAAAATATCAGAACTTAAAGTGGGGAGCTACCCAAGAGAGTGCTTGGTAATCAAGTTCACACAGACCTCCTGCCAGTTGGTTAGGTTTCGTGGCGATGCTACCCTCGCCAGCTGATGTCGACATCGGTCATCTTTACCTAACCACACCCCACCGGTCCACCCCAGACAGGGCGTCCTCCACTAGATCGCGGTTGTTAACACTCACCTTCTACAAGTCCACCTGCCTACGAATCAAGCTCCCACGCTATTTGAATTCGACACCGGCCAGACCTGCCCCCCATTGACTCATGAAGGTCCGCACCTAAACAAAACATCAACACGTCACATCACTCTTTTTATGGGTTTTACCACATTTTCTATTTTTTGTTTTCCAATAAAAATGCATAGAATTATTGATAGTTTTCTTTTAAATCTGGTAAAAATTGAAATGAAGTTGATAGATAAGAATGTTTAAAATTCCTTGTTGAATGTATTTCAAACTATATATAAAAATCACTTCAAAACATCAAAGAACGCATTAATTGCTATGAGTGATACACATAAATTTTAAAACGGCAAAATACCTTTATTTATTTACATTTCGACATGTTTCATTGCATCAGGCGGCAACATTCTCAAGAAAATAAAATGATAAAAATATTTTCGTAAAAATTCAAATTGAAAAACTAGTAAGCAAAAACAAAATTACGCAAACACAAGCATTATGAAATTAACTGTAATATTAAATATGGAAATTTGTTAATGTGAATTATTTTATATTATTGTTTCATAGCATTTATTTCAAATTTTAGGGAGCTCCTTGGATGCGAATCATTCCGCATAGTGTGATTCCGCATCCGAGGAACTCCATAAAATTACATATAAATATATATAGCAATTAATGAGTACTTTAATGTGTTTTATTTATAATAAATGTATGCAATACAAACGTGCCACTGGCGGCAATTTTGCACCGCTATTTTAATAGAATAATTTTCACGGTCGTATTTTCAATTCTTCTTCCAAAAGTTTTAGAAACCTACCATAAATACCATTGCTTAAAAATATTGCAATCCAAAATAGTCACCAGTTGTACCCTTGGTAATATAGCAATTTATTTGTTATGTTTTTTCTTAATATTAATTCTACTCGTAGGAGATTTCGTTACAATTCTCTAGCTGCAATGAAATAGTCCTTACATGAAATCCAAAATCCATCTCGGGGAATATTGTATTTATAGATTGAAACTTCCCAATCCGATAACAGATAGTGTTTTCCCCATTTCTTTAGCGAGAATCTGCTTTTCAGATTTTTATATTTCGATTCCAAGTATTGACTAGGATTTTAAACGCTTGAAGTACTTTTAAAGAAATTCTTTAGTGGTTTTCTGTTATTCTCAAATGAGTCAAGTTTTTCAGAAAGTAAGTGATTTATAATTTAGTAGCAAACAAAATTTTACTTTGATTTCGGAAGTCTAAACCTTCTTATAGTCCTCCATATACTAAATAATATTTTTGGGTGTTTTAATCGTAGAATATTCTACTGATAAATAATGCCAAGATTAGTAAACTGAAATAGTGGCGGCAAAGTCTTTCAAAAGTATAGACTAGGGGAACGTTTCTAAAAAAGAAAAACTTGCTTTAACCCCAAAAGGCATTCGAGAGCCGCTACTGTTTTTATTAACCCTTTGAAGGCCGGAGGTATATTATATAATACACCACTTGATTTTAATGCCAAAATGACATAAGATTTTTTCAATTCCTACTATTAGTTCACACTCTCCCTATATTTATTTATTTATATATCTTGTTCAAATTTTCAATCGTTAATAAAATACTTATTATTCATCCTATCAAGTTGAAATACATTTTGTTTAACTTGTACTGGATGACAATTGATTTTAATACATACTTTTCAAGTATTAATTCATTAATTAAATTATAATTAAGTAATTTTAGTTTTATATGGGAGACAAAAAGGCGGTCATTGGTTATTGAACAGCATTTAATGCATCTTCATATCAATAAGGGGGGTTAACATAGGGAGGACTCTGTTCTAACGCCAAATACCGCCAAATTTGTCCCCAACTTGGCGATATATCGCCAAATTTGGCGACCGAAATGAGTCGCCAAAAGCGAAGCTAACTCGGCGATATCTCTAATATTTCGCGAAATTTTCATAGTAAACCTACTTGCTTATAGAAAATCAACAAACTGAGGTATTTTAATGCAACAAAAACTAATATTATCTTAAGGGATTATATTAATTTTTTCTTTGATGACCTAAGTAGGAATTGACTTTAAAAACAAAATTTTTATATTACTTGTTTAAATTAAATTTCATAACTTTGTAATTATAATGTACAAGAAGAAAAGGTTTTATTTATTTTTATATAAATTTGTTCGTAAATCCTGGTGACATACGTTTATTTCGATATTTTAGTTGACAGATCATGTCCTTTGATCATGTACTTTGACCAAATACTTTGAACACGTACTTTGACTTTGAAAGCGTTAAAACATTACCTTCGGTGAGAAATCTCGTTTTTATTTAAAAAACGAAAAGGATAAAGATCGTGGATTCTATCTTAAAGAATATGCATTTAATATAATATTGCACCTATATTTTTTTAGTTTGTAATATATTTTATATTAAATCCGTACATTGAAAGATATTTACTGAAGCATAAATTGGAAGAACATATCCAGGAAATCAATTTACAAAAACTTTCTGAGAAGGGAGGAGTTTGTAATCTTTTAACACTAGAAAGAACACGAGGGGTCATTTTGAGCCCTACCATAAGAACATATTTTTGTTCGAACCAGAATTTTTTTTTATAAAATAAGTTTAAAGGACACAAAAGAAGTTAAATAAGGTTAAGTAAATAATATAAATAGTTTGAAATAAAATTTCTGGCCTGAAATATTTTTATAAAACTTGAGTAAAATTTCTGGTCTTTCTAGTGTTAAAAGCCACATTTCACAAATTATACCAATGGTAACGTGTTAAAAGTTCTACCAAAATTTCATAGATACTCCACATACGACCAACGGCGAATGCAGCTACCCAATCTAGGCTTGTTCATTCTCACCAGTTTTTGCAAATTTTTTCATCGCCTTTAAAATCGTAAAGTCTTTCGAGAAAACTTATTACAAAAAATGGTACTTTTCGGTTAGCCGTGCGCCAGTGTTATATATACATACTAGCAGAACTACCCGGCTTCGACCGTGTCAATTATAAGAAGCCTTCCAGGTAAAATAAATTAAAACGAAATAATACGGCAATTACAATAACTGAAATTTGTGCATTCCCATCCAAATATCGTTATAAAGATAATCAAAAAGCATGGCGCTATTGTCTCGCAACCATAGTAAAATCCCTGAGCTTTAATAACAGAATGCACGTTTTCTTTGGCAGGTGTAAGAGAAAAATATGTGATTTTCCTGACAATACGAAAAAAAATTTTTTTTTCCTCCAAATCGCGCAGCACTTAGTGAAATTTTCGTTTGTATGGTATTATCTACATTATAAAGTAAAAACACTATGTCAGCGCCCATAAATTGCGCCCCATAAATTGTAACCCATAAAATGTGACTTTACTGCAATTTTTCTAACTTTTAAACATCACACAATTTCCTTTTTTACAATGTCGAATAGAATAAAGTTCTCTCAAATGAAATTTGTTTGAAAATTTTACCTCAGTTTTCTGATTTTAAGGGATTTTAAAGTAATTTTTAAGCATGGATATTTTTAAAGTTGAGTGCAACCCGGTTACGAAAGATGAACTTGTTTACACTTAATGCAATAGTATAAAGGAAAGACATGTCTATGAGTAACGCAGGTATCGTATTTTCGGTGGCAACAACCTAACACAACAAATTTCCCTTTTACTGCAGTTTAACGTCTAAACATTGTACATTCGATTGTTCCAACGTATTATAGAAAACAAAAGTACTTTCAGTAATATTTGTTTGCAATGTTTATCTCAATTTACGAATTTTTTATGTGTTTTAAAATAATATTTAAGCATGCATATTTTTAAAATATGCTTGCAACCCAAATACAAAAGATTAACCCAATTGTTCAAAAACATTGTAAATAATTCAGAATTTGTTTGCTTTCGCGTAATATTCAATATTTAAATTGGCAAACGAAATTAAAACGCCAAAAATAAAATAAAATAAAACACGAATTTAACAATTATCAAATCAAACTACTCAAAATAACCTGATAAATATATAAATTTCAATGGGAATTTCGTTCCGGGTGCATATAACTTGAATTCTTCTGAACGGATTTCCATGCGACTTGCACTATTAGTTTTTTAGAGAAGATTTTAGTGCGTAACATATTGTTTTCCGTTGCTTAGTCACAGAATTATAGGGGAAAGTTATATAATCATGTGAACCCAATTATGAAGGATTAGTCTTATTAGCTGAATGAAAAATGCAGAACTATTTTTATCTCTAAGTATATTGACGGGTTTATCTTCAGTAATGGGACTGTGCGCTAGGTTATTCTTATTTTAATGAGTGTGCCTGACACCTATTATGGCATGCACCTTTGTTTAGAACAATATAAAATGACTTATGTTTTAAGCGACTATCTGGCATGCAACTTGATTACAAAATACTAACCTGCAATAATGCTTAAGGTGCCCTTCCAGCTCCCTGCTCAACAAAGCGAAACTTTCTGACACATTTTCTGACTCATTAAACGTAAAGGCTTAAAATTTGTAGGTCTGACTATTAAAGCGATTTGGAATTGAAATGAGTTTTTCTTTTTTTTTCATAAATAAATTACTTATCGAGTTATGAGCAACTGTGGTTGCGTGACGGCCGGTTTTTATCCTTTATTGCACTGTTGCGTCCGAAATTCAGTGCAAAACACCAACTGAAAGATCTTATACTTTTACCAACATATGGGAACTATCTTTCGATTACATAGTTTCCAAATAAGAACTCCTGTCAATTTCATGCGTTTCCGAATAAAAATTTATTAAAAAATATGTCAGAAAATAGCTCCTTTGGATTTGAGAACAGCCTTAATTTCATGAACAGCCTTAACTTGAGGTTTATGAAAAACTCACATTTTTAGTTTTAATTTTGGAACTCGGGAAATTTAAATTCAGGAAAAGGATGTTCTTTTGACACATTGTGGTAATTGTTTTAACTTTTAAAATTTAAATACATGTTTTCTTTGGCGCGCGTAACAGAAGTGTACAACATCTTCCACAATACGGGGGAAAATGCAAAAAAATACATCCAAATGAGGTAGTAGTTACTAAAATTTTATTTGGAAAATTTGAAATTTTATTGAAATTAAATCTACAATGATTAGATGAAATGATGTCATTTTCCATAAATTTTAAATCAAGACATCTGTCAAGAATTTTTTTGAAAATGTAAATAACCGCTCTCTTTTTACTATAAATCACAGAAAATGTTAGCACTGAATCTAAACCAATACAACACATAGCGATAACGTATAGCTATAAGATATGGCTGTAGTATACAATCGAAGTAGTAAGCAAAATATAGGAGCCATATGTTTACAATGACTTTGATTACGCGTTAAAAAGATTTGATAGAATGTGACGTCATATCTAGCCTTTTTTTTCTTTTTCTTAAATTGTTTTCATGAAATTTGACTGTTTGTATTAAAATAGATGTTTTAATTAAAAAAAAAAACCCATTCAAATCGAGGTGTTACGTTATTTTCCCGCTCTTATAGTTAAAGTTTTTATTTTATATGAAAAAAATGTGAATTTTCTGTTTAGAATGACGTCAATATCAAACACGCAAAAATATAGCAAGAAAACCTGAATTTTTATTGGCAAATAGAAACAAAATACACGCGTTATCCTTACTTTTTTCACATTATTGTGTCATTTTTTAGGGTGTGGCAACAGGAAAGAAACGTTTGAATTAAAAAGGATTTAAAAAGAGATATTTCTATAATGTTAAATTATGGAAGTGTCACAAAAAGGGATAAATAGCGGTCTGATAATTTTTCTAAGTAGACAGTGATCTTTTTCACGTTCTAAAACGTATGTGCATGAAGTTTCGTGCAAATCGGTCAAAAATTGAAGCTTTGTATAAAGGACATACACACAGAAAACAGCTTTTATATATATAGATATATGTATGTATATATACATATATATTTACATATATATACAGGGTGTTCCGTTAAAGGGGTCCAATATTAATAGGGGTAATAGAGGAGATCACATGGAGCATAAATCAGTAGATAAAGCCTGGTCGGATCTCAATAGTTTTCAAGTTACAGCAAATAGAATGAAAATTCGGAAAATTGTAAAAGAACCCTCATTGCTAAACTATCGATAACGCTACATAAAAACGAAGCACATATTTAGAAAGAGCAGAAAAAACCTACAAAATGACATCAATTGTATTAAAATAGCAATATTTATTGACGAGCTACAAGCCCTGAAACAGTGAAAAAAGTACGAACTCCAATATACATCAAAATAGTTAATCGTTAATTCCAAAAAGACAACTCTAGCTACAACAAGGAAAATGTAGTAAAATTTGGTCCATTCCGAAAACTTTCGAAAAAGCTTACAATGAACCATATCGGTTTAATTGTGTGAGAGAAATTAATCAGTTTCTTAGTTACAACTCCGCTTTCTTTGACACTAGCAAAGGTTAAACTCCGCCCATCACGATTGGAAACACCGCCTTTTTAATTACTCTCAACTATACATTTTCGATCATGCTTCTTCTGAGATGCAACATTTTTAATTATTCAAGAGTTGAATGAACCAAAATAACTTACAATAATAGTCTACATTTTAAAGTGGTCTTTTATTGATATAAAGCTTAAGTTAAATTCTTTAAAATTAAACTGGTGGTGAAAATTCGGAAATAATTAAATTTATTGCGATTTGTAACTATGCAAGAAGTTTCAGTACATGTTTTACATGGACAATTATTGTATGTATATGTGCATCATAATTTTTGATAGGAAATAATAATAACAAATAGCATAATAATTTTATTAATTATAAATATAAAAAAGACACTAAATTTTAAATTAATTCATACAAACTTTGTAATTTACAATTTGAGTACACCACAGTCTGTGACTTACAAAATACTGTGCCAAAAAGTGTTGAAAATAAAAGAAAAATGACAAATAAAGAATTACATTCCACGTACTTTATGACATATGTGAAGCACAGTCTTCTGGCCTGCGCTGCACAGTTCAATGTCGGAAGGCAGACGAACGGACATTATTATAATAGGTGTTCGAAGTTGCGCCCATTAACAGAATCGCACAGCCGACAGCGACGTCGTAAAGATTGGCGAACACGCCGAAAAACTCCGACGGAGTTGGGAATGTCTCCTGCAGCGACAACGATTCGCGCTAGTAAATCCTCCGGTGTATCCACAGGCGTTTCATACACCAGCGATTTAAGGTGTCCCCAAACAAAAAAGTCTAACGGATTGAGGTCTGGAGAGCGTGCAGGCCAAGCAACAGGTCCACTGCGTCCAATCCATTTCCCAGGATATGTTGAATTGAGGTGATTGCGAACACCTATGAAAAAATGTGCCGGTGCGCCATCGTGCATAAACCACATATTGTGGCGCAATGTTGCTGGCACATTTTGCAGTAACTGCGGTAAGATATCCCGTAGGAAAACCAAGTACGTACTGCCATTGAGTACATCTGGGAGTAAATATGGTCCTATGAGATAATCGCCGAGGACACCTGCCCATATGTTCACACTGAACTTTTGTTGTGCGTTCGACGGGAAAACAGTGTGCGGATTTGTATATGACCATGTGTGCATATTGTGCGTGTTTACCACGCCCTCTCTCGTAAATGTTGCTTCATCAGTAAATAAAATATTTTCCAGAAATTGTGGATTATTTTCTGTTACATTAAGCAACCAGCGTACGAATTCTGTCCGCTGAGCACAATCTGTAACTGATAACAGTTGTACCCGCTGCACATGAAAGGGGTGCATGTTTTCTGCACGCAGAACACGCCACACACTTTGGTGAGAAACACCGACTTCAGACGCAGCAGCTCGTGTACTCGTGGAGGGGTTATCTTTAAAAATATTCAGTACATCTTCTTCCATTGCAGGTGTTCGTACATGTCGAGGTTTCCCTGCATCAATGCTTGCTGTATTAAACGATCCAGTCTCCCGTAATCGTTTATCGATTTTTATGAAGAGTTTCGAACTTGGGCAACATCTCCTTGGAAATTGCTCACGGTACATGCGCTGTGCTAGACATGCATTTCCATGAGCTTGCCCGTACATCAGATGCATGTCCGCATATTCTTCGTTAGAGTATTCCGGCATAATTATTATACATCAACTTACTACAATCCCACTTACAACAGCCTTCCTTTAACATAACGCCCACTGATGACTGCTGTTTTATTACACTTTTCTTCCTATACACATAGAAAATTTGCATAAAAAGTACTTCTTCTTCATCATCCTGAAAGTTCATGGAGGAAACGCAGCAGTCACGGAGTTTGCTTTAAGACAAGGCGAGAGCTGCACAATATGTCATTCACTTGACCAGACTGAATAATGAAAGGGTATTGATAGAGGTTGATCAGAAATGTATAATTGAAAGATATTAAAACGGGGTGTTTACAATCGTCATGGGCGGAGTTTCGCCCTTTCCGAGCGTGCAACAGTACAGAGTTGTAACTAGGGAACTGCTTGATTTCTCCCATACAATTAAACTGATATGGTTTATTGTCAGCTTCTTCGAAAGCTTTCGGAATGGACCAAATTGTATAACATTTTCCTTGATGTTAGTAGAGTTGCATTTTTGGAATTAACGATTAACTATTTTGCTAAATATTTGATTTTGTATTTTTTCACTGTTTCAGAGCTTGTAACTCGCCATTAATTCTCAATATTCTAAAACAACTTATGTCATTTCGTAGGATTTTTTCTGCTCTTTCTAAATATGTGCTTCGTTTTTATGTAGCATTATCGATAGTTTAGCAATGAGGGTTTTTTTACAAATTTCCGATTTTTCATTCTATTTGCTGTAACTTGAAAATTATTGAGATCCGGCCAGGCATTATATACTGATTTATGCTCCGTGTGATCTCCTCTATTACCCCTATTAATATTGGACCCCTTTAACGGAACACCCTGTATATATGTGTATGTATATATACAATATGCGTATATGTAGATATATATGTATATTTACATATATGTATGTATATAGATCTGTATATATAACACTGGCGCCCGGCTAACAGAAAAGTACCAAAAAAATTACTATATATTACTTGTGGTTAAAGACATGCCCAGTATTTATAGGAGGATTTGTTTCTGGTGATTAATAATAATGGAGTTATGAATAAAGAGCAGGAGACATATACTACGAATCTATGTTATATAGAATCTACGAGTTCCGAGTGAAGTAACTGAGGAGGTTATCACAAGATGACGATTGATATTTTAAGTTGGATAAACAAGTTCTGATTATGAACGAAGCAAATGTCCACCAGAGAATTTACAAAAGAAAATTCTGACTTATTTCAGCGTCTTATTTGTGCAAAATTTCTCTGTGAAATATTGTAAAAATGCCTATCCGTTTTAAATGGTGGAAGTCGTCCCGGGTATTATAATTTCTTTCACTGACACTAACAGGGGGTTTTTTGGTTGTCACAATATGTCGGAAACACACAGTGTTGCCAGATTGGGGATTTTTTTAAATGTAGATTATTTGGCTGTCGCAACTTTTTTAAGATAGTATAATTCGCCTTATTTTTCAGAATATTTAAATTATTTTCAAATAGGCCGAATATTTCTATTTAAAAAAAGCGGTGACAATCAACAATCAGGGGGCAAAATATCCCCCAATCTGCAACACTGGAATCACAGGAGCTGACTACGCCTAAGTTAACTTCCACCAGTAAAAATAAATATTTGTTTTTGGTCATAATTATAACTGAAATTCTGCTATATTAATTCGTTTAAATAAGGAGAAATTTTCTATTCAAATTTACTGGTGGAAGTTTATTTCTACGGTAGTCAAGGTAATAATATGATATAATATGTGTTTTCTCCTCCTGGACTAATCAGCTCCAATACCGAAAGATTGTCTGTCCACGATTGGGTAATTAGTGATTAGAGATTACTTTAAATAGGAGGTTTTTCCCCTAGTGATTATCAATTCTATATATTGTAACAACCATAGGCGCCGACTCAACGGTTTATAACGACTTAATGGGTCGTAACAACCATGGTGCCTAATTAATAATGGAGACATGGACAAAGTTCACCACTAATTTTTAAAAATAATTTTTGTCTAAAATCCGAGGGGTTAATTAAGTCAAAAAACTTGAAAAAAAAGGCCTGAGTGCCAATTTCGCTTGCGGAAAGCCGGCGCCTATGGTAACAACCAACCCATGTTTACAGTATGTTGCAACAACATTTCTAACATTTTCTAATTTATAAAAAATACATTTCTACCAAAGCATTTCACAGTCTAGAAAACTAAACATGTGAACTATGTATGATAGTTTCTAATGGAATTAGTTTACTTTACTAGGACAATATTTAAATTTTTGAAAAGTATGGTTTGAAATGTATATTTTTTGTGTCAACCAGGTCTTCACTACATAAATACCATAATCCATATTTAAGTCATAAATTGAAACTTTTTGTTCGGTCCAGACATTTTTTTTCACTTCTTTAATGTGAATCTGCTTTTATAATTTTAGTGTTTTAATTCAAAACACTGACTAGGAATTAAACGATTAAAATATTATTTAAGAAGTTCGCGCGAATTATATTTTCAAATGCAATAATTTTTGACACATAGAAACAGATTTATCTCTATTTTAGCTGTCCAAAACTTATTTTTAATTAATAGAAGGAGAACTACCCGGCTTCGCCCGTGTCAATTATAAGAAGCCTTCCAGGTAAAATAAATTAAAACGAAATAATACGGCAATCACAATAACTGAAATTTGTGCATTCCCATCCACAAATCGTAACGGTGACAAAAGATTAAAAATTTCGTAAAAGGCTCCCGTCCAGAAGAGGTTAAGAAGGCCTTTATTGTCAGTGCTCCTTGAACACAGGAAAAAGATCCAAAGGGAAGTGGTGAAAACGAAGAAACCGAGATTAAATAAAGTGGTGACTACTTTTTGGAATTTATGATGGCAAAAGACTTTTGTGCAAAATCGTTGAACACGTGGATGTATTGATTCCAACATCGGCCCTGCTACGTCTTCTGATTAAAATCTTATGGTTTATTATGTTGGTGACGTAGTTATGTTGGTATGTTGCTGGAACATGTACGTGGCGTAGCGGAACAACGCATGGCCAATATTAGAAAGATGCAACTGATCGACAAAATTACTCATCATTTGCAAGATTCATGTGTCAGATGCATGTGTCAGATTCCAAAGTTACCTCTAGATCGTTATTGCTGATGAGCGTGGCTTATTGATTAAAGTCTTTTTACATTGTTGCAGTGTTTATATAACTTATACATTTTTGCATAAAAACTACTTTCCTTACGCGGAAAGTTCATGTTTTCGTCTGTCACCAGCATTTGGACGGAACTCCCTGTAAAAGTTGATGCATTTCTATCCTCTGACTTAACTAAGATATAGTTGTATGATTAACAAAGCATGGACACAGCATAGATACTCGAATTTAAATGCGCCTGCATTTACATCTGCATCAACTTAACACAGCAGCGTCCCTAAGTCAGTGATCAAAACCAATATTGAATCAACGTAGTTTCTCATAATCATCTTACGTATTACGTTTGGCGAAACGTTACTCCATAGATGCCGAGATATAGTTATAATGGAAATCGTGAAAAATACAGAACAGCAGCAGCCCCTGTCAAGTGATATATACTAAATCTAATCAGCGCAAATTTTTATCAATGTCTAATTGAAGATGAAGCTTTATAAAGTTTCATCCCTTAAATGGCAAGATATATAATAGCTATAGCAGAAATCGTGAAAAAAAACAAGATACTCCAAAAATGATTCAGCATCAATTTATATCAAGGCGTAAGTGAATGTGAGCTTTGACGAAAAAACATGCATTAGTTCTTGAGTTAGAGCGGAAAGAAAGTTTGCGTCGTGTAACACAGACAGCGAGACATTTTCATAAACAGTCAAGTCATATTTATCCAAAACATGCAATTCCATTAAATCCGGAAGTCGAAACTTTGTACGATTCCATTACTTTCTTCTTATATAGAAGAAAGAAAGATTCAACAAGAATGGTTACAGTGATATCAAACGATATTGTTTTACGTATTAATTATAGTTAAAAGTCAGGTAAGATGAATTAAACAATTCAGTGACAATGCTGCAGTGACTGACAAACTTCATTACAGAGCAAGAAACACCATGTTGGAATTCGTCTGGAATAGAAAACTTAGAGGACTTGTACGAAACTTGTAAACTTTTATTTTTATTACTTTAACAATTAATATATCCCTACGATAGTGGCATGCTGTCTCATACTCATGGAGTGTCTGGGAAATTTTTGTTTATAAGTAATGTATTTTATGAAACAGGCAATGTAAGTTAACATCATGAGTACATGAAAGTATTTTTTAAATTAAAATCGAAAGCTGCCAGAAAAGACAGCTCACTAACTACACTGTAAACTAAAATGTCTGAAATTCAGACACTTAAGTGTCTGAAACGTAGTGTTCAATTTTCAGACGTTTTAAAATGTCTGAAAATTTTCAGACACTTCTTGCGTCTGAATTTCAGACACTTAAGTGTCTGAAACAGCAGTGTTCGATTTTCAGACGTTTTAAAATGTCTTAAATTTTTTAGACACTTCTTGCGTCTGAATTTCAGACATTTCAAATGTCTTAAATACGGCCATCTTTGTCCCGTTATTTTTTGTCAATATGAAGCCATCTTTGACCACTTTTCTTTCTAAACCATATACGCAGCCATGTTTGACCACATTGAATCATTTTTTACAAATGGGAATCATTTGTTACCATAAAGCAAAGCTGATTGCAGCGTCAGAAAACTGGGATATTTCTGTGCCCCCTGATTTTAGGGCACCCCAAATTGGGTATGAAATTTTCATAAAGCTGATATTTTAAATATGTTTTGACCTTGGGATGATTATAATCAGTATATTCACCTAAATATGTATTTAAGTGATATCATATATGCCCTATATATATTGTTACAAAAAAAAAATTAAGCCTATTCGATGTCATCAAATACATATTTGGACAAATATATCCTTTTCTTTAACCTAATAATGATATAAGAGTACAAAATATTTATTAAAATATGTATAAGGTCAAAACAAATTTAAAATATCAGCTTTATGGAAATTTAATACCAAATTTTGGGCCCCGTAAAGCAAAAGACCCATAGAAACAGCCCACTTTGTCCACGCTGCAATCAGCTCTGCTTTATGGTAACAAATTATTCCCATTTATAAAAAATGATTCACCCCTTTCGGAATGAAACCCATCCTTGTTTTGTTGAACAATTTTCTTCCCATTTAAATTAGATATTTCCAAAGAATTAATTTTTTTTTGCATTTTCATATCTGTGTTAAATAAAATATAACACTAAATTCCACAAAATTGGAAGTATATGAGATTCCAAAAAAAAGAAAAAAATTGAGGAAGAAACTCTTACTTTTTTTTATGTCTCTTCGTTTTTATTATTATACTATTTATCATACAAATAAATACAGAAACATTTGATAACCGCATATCGGCGGCTAAGGCGAACAGTAGTTATAGGATTCTGGATGGACAGCATGCCTATTTGACACTTTTTAAGCGATAAATAATATAGTAAATATCACTGTACAAATCTATTTTCGATAGTCTTAAGTTTTTTTTAATTTGACGAAATTTACGAAGTTAATTTTAGTAATATGTGAAACTGCTCAAAAGATAAAGAAAATCCTTGATATAAAAAATTAACTCATTATCTCTGTCTGTTAAAATTCTCTGGTTAATTTATATTCTGCTGTATTGGGAAATAGGAACAATAAATGAAATTGTATTTTAAAGCTTACTGTGTAAGTAACATTGACTTTTGGGTATGTTGCAGATGTGCAACACGATGATACTAAGGGTTAACCTTGTAGCATCTCAATGCAAGTTTATTTATTATTTTATTTATTTTTGGTCATAAAAACATACTAAATTTAAATGCAACTAACATAACGTGCGTTGAGTTGCTACATTATCAAATACAAAACAAAATAATCCTAAAAAATCCGATCCCCCCCCCCCCCTCAACCTCACCAAAAAAAAAGTCATTCTTTATTGTTATGGGTCTCTCTTCCTCTCCCCATATTAAATACATAAAAAGTAACTTGAGATTGAAGTCAAAAACATTTTCTTTCTGTTAACATGACGTTAAAAATAACTTACTTCGCTAGAAATTAAAAAAACAAATGATGATAATATAAAAATATATGTGCAGATCAAACATAATTATAAGAATATTTATATTTTCAAACCTCATTACCTTACCAAAATATTAAATATCAGCACATTTTTTTAATAGGATTTTATTCAACTTGATTTTTTAAAATAAATTTTTAGCACAGCTTGGAATAATTACGATGTTTTTTAGCATAGCTTGGATTAATTACAACGATTTATATTCCTTGTTCAAAGTATATTTTCAAGATGACTTTGTGGCTTGAAAATTAAATATGTTGTTGAGATGGAACACAGAAAATCAAAGCAGATTTTGTATCTTTTAAGCAAGCTTTCAGTAGGATATGAAAAAAAAAAAAAAAAAAAAATGAATACTATATAGGTAGGATTTATTTTCCATCGGAAAAACTCAAAGTATTTATAAAATATTCAGATATTGGAAATAATTTCACTCTGGTGCTTTCACGATTTCCTTTCATGTTCTATAACCATCATATAACGCAATCATAACCTTTATCATATGTAAGTTTAAATTTGATAATATTGAAACATTTACTTCGAAAATATACTCTGTAAGAGAATTAAATGTAATGATACTCTTGTCATTGTTGCAAAAAATGAAAATTAATATGTAAAATTATATCATAAATATAAAGTACTGAAAATTGAAAGGAAAGAAAAAACAAAAAACAAACGATGATAATATAAAATTATATTTGCAGATCAAACATAATTATAAGAATATTTATATTTTCAAACCTCATTACCTTCCCAAAATATTAAATATGAGCACATTTTTGTTAATAGGATTTTATTCAACTTGATTTTTTAAAATAATTTTTTATCACAGCTTTGATTAATTACAACGATTTCTATTCCTTGTTTAAAGTATATTTTCAAGATGACTCTGCGGCTTGAAAATTAAATATGTTGTTGAGATGGAACACAGAAAATCAAAGCAGATTTTGTACCTTTTAAGTAAACTTTCGGTAGAATTATTAAAAAAAAAAATAAAAAAAAAAAAAATGAATACTATATACGTAGGATTTATTTTCCATCGGAAAAACTCAAAGTATTTATAAAATATTCAGATATTGGAAATAATTTCACTCTGGTGCTTTCACGATTTCCTTTCATGCTCTATAACCATCATATAACGCAATCATAACCTTTATCAAATGTAAGTTTAAATTTGATAATATTGAAACATTTACTTCGAAAATATACTCTGTAAGAGAATTAAATGTAATGATACTCTTGTCATTGTTGCAAAAAATGAAAATTAATATGTAAAATTATATCATAAATATAAAGTACTGAAAATTGAAAGGAAAGAAAAAACAAAAAACAAACGATGATAATATAAAAATATGTTTCAGATCAAACATAATTATAAGAATATTTATATTTTCAAACCTCATTACCTTCCTAAAATATTAAATATCAGCACATTTTTCTTAATAGAATTTTATTCAACTTGATTTTTTAAAATAATTTTTTAGCACAGCTGTTTTTTAGCATAGCTTGGATTAATTACAACGATTTCTATTCCTTGTTTAAAGTATATTTTCAAGATGACTCTGCGGCTTGAAAATTAAGAATGTTGTTGAGATGGAACACAGAAAATCAAAGCAGATTTTGTACCTTTTAAGCAAGCTTTCAGTAGAATTATAAAAAAAAAAAAAATACTATATAGGTAAGATTTATTTTCCATTGGAAAAACTAAAAAATATTTATAAAATATTCAGATATTCCAAATAACTTCACTCTGGTGCTTTCACGATTTCTTTTTATGTTCTACATCCATCATATAAAGCAATCACAACATTTATCATATATAAGTTTAAATTTGATAATATTGAAAAATTTACTTCGAAAATATACTCTGTAAGAGAATTAAATGAAATAATACTCTTGTCATTGTTGCAAAAAATGAAAATTAATATGTAAAATTATATCATAAATACAAAATGTACTGAAAATTGAAAGGAAAGAAAAAGAAAAACAAATGATGATAATATAAAATTATATTTGCAGATCAAACATAATAAGAATATTTATATTTTCAAACCTCATTACCTTCCCAAAATATTAAATATCAGCACATTTTTGTTAATAGGATTTTATTCAACTTGATTTTTTAAAATAATTTTTTAGCACAGCTTTGATTAATTACAACGATTTCTATTCCTTGTTTAAAGTATATTTTCAAGATGACTCTGCGGCTTGAAAATTAAATATGTTGTTGAGATGGAACACAGAAAATCAAAGCAGATTTTGTACCTTTTAAGTAAACTTTCGGTAGAATTATAAAAAAAAAAAAAAAAAAAAATGAATACTATAGAAGTAGGATTTATTTTCCATTGGAAAAACTAAAAAATATTTATAAAATATTCAGATATTCCAAATAACTTCACTCTGGTGCTTTCACGATTTCCTTTCATGTTCTACATCCATCATATAAAGCAATCACAACATTTATCATATATAAGTTTAAATTTGATAATATTGAAACATTTATTTCAAAAATATACTCTGTAAGAGAATTAAATGAAATGATACTCTTGTCATTGTTGCAAAAAATGAAAAGTTATATGTAAAATTATATCATAAATACAAAATGTACTGAAAATTGAAAGGAAAAAAAATGATGATAATATAAAAATATATGTGCAGATCAAACATAATTATCAGAATATTTATATTTTCAAACCTCATTACCTTCCCAAAATATTAAATATCACCACATTTTTCAATAGGATTTTATTCAACTTTATTTTTTAAAATAATTTTTTAGCACAGCTTTGATTAATTACAACGATTTCTATTCCTTGTTTAAAGTATATTTTCAAGATGACTCTGCGGCTTGAAAATTAAATATGTTGTTGAGATGGAACACAGAAAATCAAAGCAGATTTTGTACCTTTTAAGTAAACTTTCGGTAGAATTATTTAAAAAAAAAAAATGAATACTATAGAGGTAGGATTTATTTTCCATTGGAAAAACTAAAAAATATTTATAAAATATTCAGATCAAACAATCACAACATTTATCATATATAAGTTTAAATTTGATAATATTGAAAAATTTACTTCGAAAATATACTCTGTAAGAGAATTAAATGAAATAATACTCTTGTCATTGTTGCAAAAAATGAAAATTAACCTTCCGTCTACCAGACGGGTCCATTGGACCCGACATGTACATTCAAAATATTTATTCAAACCAGAAATTTCTTCAAAACAAACTAAATGTATAAATCAGACAATAATAAGTTAAATAAACAAATTAAATAGTTTTAAGTAAAAATTCTGGTGTAGAATGTTTTTATAAAACTTGAGTAAAATTTCCGGTAGTTCTAGGGTTAATATGTAAAATTATATCATAAATACAAAGTGTACTGAAAATTGAAAGGAAAGAAAAAGAAAAACAAATAATGATAATATAAAATTATATTTGCAGATCAAACATAATTATAAGAATATTTATATTTTCAAACCTCATTACCTTCCCAAAATATTAAATATGAGCACATTTTTGTTAATAGGATTTTATTCAACTTGATTTTTTAAAATAATTTTTTAGCACAGCTTTGATTAATTACAACGATTTCTATTCCTTGTTTAAAGTATATTTTCAAGATGACTCTGCGGCTTGAAAATTAAATATGTTGTTGAGATGGAACACAGAAAATCAAAGCAGATTTTGTACCATTTAAGTAAACTTTCGGTAGAATTATTAAAAAAAAAAAATGAATACTATAGAGGTAGGATTTATTTTCCATTGGAAAAACTAAAAAATATTTATAAAATATTCAGATATTCCAAATAACTTCACTCTGGTGCTTTCACGATTTCCTTTCATGTTCTACATCCATCATATAAAGCAATCACAACATTTATCATATAGTATAAGTTTAAATTTGATAATATTGAAACATTTACTTCGAAAATATACTCTGTAAGAGAATTAAATGAAATGATACTCTTGTCATTGTTGCAAAAAATGAAAAGTAATATGTAAAATTATATCATAAATACAAAATGTACTGAAAATTGAAAGGAAAAAAAATGATGATAATATAAAAATATATGTGCAGATCAAACATAATTATAAGAATATTTATATTTTCAAACCTCATTACCTTCCCAAAATATTAAATATCAGCACATTTTTCAATAGGATTTTATTCAACTTTATTTTTTAAAATAATTTTTTAGCACAGCTTGGAATAAATCATATATAAGGTTAAATTTTATAATATTGAAACATTTACCTCGAAAATATACTCTGTAAGAGAATGAAATGAAATGATACTCTTGTCATTGTTGCAAAAAATGAAAATTAATATGTAAAATTAAGTATAATATAAAGTATTGAAAGTTGAAAAAAAAGAACTTAATAATGAAATATCATTTGAAATTAGATTCTTTTTATTTATGTATGGGCATTTGTTTATATAGATTAAATGATAATTGCAATTTGATCAAGCTATTTAGCAAGCATTAATATCTAAATATATGCATTGTTTTTTTAATAACAAGCAGGGAAAATTACTTCTGGACTACAAAATATTTATTTATAAAATAGAGGTCTAGAGAAATATTGAACAAATTCATTATTTTGAAAATGATATGCATTTATTGAAAACACACAAATGAACACACAAGCCTTTTAAAACAAAACTAATTTTATTGGATGTAAAAAAGAACCAAATATGCAAATTATTAAAATAAAAATAATTTAGATTTTAAATAGCATTATATGTTTAATTATCTAATAAAAATCACTATTTTCCTATAAAATTTCAGCTTGAAATAGAGTTCATATAATCGTACAAAAGGGTTATTTCTTACCTTTTACCAGTGTAATCCATTTTTACAAACATGAAATAAAGTATTTCACGAAGAAGCGATAAAACACTATTTTTAAAAAAGTTATATGCACTTTAAATATATTCTTGATACTGCATACTTTTATCGTGATACAACATATTTTTTTAATGCGCTACATAATAAAAATCATTACGAATGCGAGATTTAAAAATCCGCATGCATTTGTGAACACACAGTCAAAAATAACTAGACATTTCTTTCTTTAAGAAGAACGTAATACGTAGTGTACATCCAAATACATGGTGTATCAATATTGTAATAATATTTCTGTCAAGCACTGCACAACTAAAGAAATCAGGAGCTTATCACAAAGCTAATGGTCGTTTAAAATCACCGTCACTTGAAATATTAAAAATACATGATGTTTCAATATTGTAATAATATTTCTGTCAAGCACTGCACAACTAAAGAAAACTGCATTTAACTAAAGAAATCAGGAGCTTATCACAAAGCTAATGGTCGTTTAAAATCACCGTCACTTGAAATATTAAATATACATGGTGTTTCAATATTGTAATAATATTTCTGTCAAGCACTGCACAACTAAAGAAAACTGCATTTAACTAAAGAAATCAGGAGCTTATCACAAAGCTAATGGTCGTTTAAAATCACCGTCACTTGAAATATTAAAAATACATGGTGTTTCAATATTGTAATAATATTTCTGTCAAGCACTGCACAACTAAAGAAACCTGCATTTAACTAAAGAAATCAGGAGCTTATCGCAAAGCTAATGGTCGTTTAAAATCACCGTCACTTGAAATATTAATCGGCCAACAATCTTACATTAGACACATCTTCACAATAGAAATACCCTGTCAGCATATTTTTCCGCGCCCATTATTTCCGTTAATGACGCAATCGTTGGCTGAGAGACTGGCAGCTCAAACTCGGTCCTGATTTGCAGAATGAATTTCAGTTGATTTTTATCATCGGGAAATGAAATAATGTAGGAATAACGAATACAATTTTTTTTTCTTCATTAGTGTATTTTTTAATGCGTTACAATTATCTATTATAAGATATAATTATTACAGTTAGGACGCTTGCAGACAAAGGCATAAAATAAATATTTTGTCGTCAAACTTTCAAATAACTTATCAATTTTTAATAAATTAGTAATAAATTGCTACATTTCAAATTAAACTTAGTAAATCCAGGGATTATTTTAATATAGCGACTCTTTATAGCATACTTTTTATTATCTAATTATAAAACAGTAATGTGTAAATATGGCAGAAGATTTTTATTAAGGGACATTGACTTAGCATATGGGAAGCAGAGGAGAATTACCCCGATAGAAACTAGTTAAGGCGGCCAGCAACTGTTGCATAAAAATTATAGCATGAAACTATAATAGCCACTAAGGTAGGGTCGCAGTATTTTAAATTGCTTCTGGTGCACAAAAACCTACGCTAAGCCATCAGGTGAGCATGTGTGTCGGGGGGAGGGGGTGGTGCCTAGCTGGTACGTTATTTTAATACAATTATTTGGAGAACTTTATATTTTGTGAAAGGCAATTCGTTAATTACTTTATTGCACTAAAAATAACTTAGTTCCAAAACTTAGTAAACGAACTAGTATTGCAATTTTGACAAACGCCCCATGGTCTAATCACGTTGCTTGTTTTATAAAGTAATACCAAATTTAATGCATGGAATTTTAAACGTCTTTCAACCATTCGAAAGCGTTTTCTAATTCTGCTTACATTTATATTGCAATTGTATATACAGTCATCATACATATGATACAATTGTATTACATTCAGACACTTAAGTGTCTGATTTCTAAATGTCTTAATTTCAGACGTATTATCATTTTTAAGACACTTTATTTAGTTCATCCATACCATGATCACAGTAAGACACTTACGTGTCTAAAATTTAGACATCTATGATGTCTGAAATTTCATATTCAGACACTTAAGTGTCTGAAATATTTTTTCAGTCACACATGTGTCTGAATTTAAGACGCCTCTATTTGCAGTGTAGAATCGACTACTATTATGTCATATTACATGTGTAAAAAAATTGTGGTAACTTCAAGCTTTGAAAATTTCTATATATTTTTTCTGGTGTAGTCCACTAAAATAAATAAAAAAAACTATTGAAAATTGGGGAAATCGGATAAGCATGTTTTATTTATTTATTTATTTATTTTTGTTTTATAACGCTATATTGCATTATGTTTCAGAACAAATATAAAAAAGGGTGATATGTAATGAATTTAGCTATGCATAGAAGTGTTTGTATTTGTCCTGAAACAAGTGAATAAAGTTATTATAAATTAATAAAACACACTTACCCGATTCCCCCTATTTACCCTACATAAAGATTTAGTGTAATTCTAGGCTCATCTTGAAAAACTAGTTAGCTCGAGTTCAAAAGGATTCCATGTTACCATAAGTGCCAACTAGAAGAGTTTTCGGCACCACTAAAATTTATTTGAAATATTTTTTTATAATTTAATGGTTTGAAATCGTACGGCAATACAGCGATGCATCGTGGTTCAAGATGATAGTAATCTTTAATTAACTAAATAACAAATATAATTATATTAATCCATGTAATAATCATATAGATTGATTCTATCAAACTAAATAGTCAGTATAAACATAAAGAAAACACCGTAAAACGAACATTATTATTACAATATAATAAATCACATTTTCACTGGATATTCAGCATATTTTTCTGCACTTTAGAAATATTACATGCCATTTGTGCGTCCTTCTTGTTTAACAATTTCAATGCAGCGTTGTGTCACACAGTTTACAAGGTTTGGAACTTGTCGAAGTGGCAAAACATGCCATTCTTCATAAATGGCAGATTTTAATTCTGTTTTCATATTATACTGCACAATTTGACCATTTTGTCTATAGATTTTGCGCACTATAAAACTCCAAATGTTCTCCATCGGATTTAGTTTCAAAGTAATGGCTGGCCAATCAAGTCTGGGAAACTTATTATCTTTAACACATTCACGCTGGCGTTGATATTCATATTTTTCTCTGTGAGACGGCGCTCGAATTCATCTTTCACTTCATCTGGCTGCGCTGTACTGTCCCTTATTCAGACATTGTATGTAATAACCCGCCCCTCTCATATTTATTGAACTGAACTTGAATATAACAAGCAGATTTGATTGTGAATGTCTAAAAGTCGTAAGTAGTAAACAAATTACTTACAGACATGATTTTATTGACTATATATGTTAGACTTTAATATAAAATTGTTTACATTCTAAAGAAATATGGACAACATCATATAAATGTATTTCTGTAAAGTAGAAGCCATGCCCTTAGTCAATGATATTATTTGAATGAAAACGAGGATTCGCGATTCCCGTCTTGAATGTATTAAGTTTATAGTAATGAATTGGTTTTTCCTATTGAATTTTCGAATATTCAAGTGTGACCCACCTGTATTGCACACTGTCTATAGCACAATCGAGTGTGACCCACCTGTAGTACACGCCTTCTATGGAACAATCGAGTGTGACCCACCGGTGATGCACCCCGGCGTTAACGTGTTAAACCGCTTTTTTGTTTCTTTTGGCTAGTGCACTGATGCATTGCCCTATTGAAAAATCAGCCCAGGCTGGCAATTCTTTCACCTTGGTTCAATAATTGGTGTTCTAACATGCGAATATAGGTATGTCTATTTTGTTGTTCTTCTATCAGGTTATCAAGTATTAAACTTGTGATTACAAAAGGGCCAAATTACCAACGGCGCAAACTGCCACGGTAAAAAAGAATTCAATTTTCTGAGTTATTCATGACAGTATTTTTTCATGAATATAACGTTTATATAAGATGAAAATTTATATTAAAATTTACTGGTGGAAGATTGCCCCGTTGGTAATCTGGTCCTTTTGTAATCACAAGTTTCGCACTTGATGACCCAATAGAGATGAAATCATAAGTTTGCCTCCTGAGAAAAAAGCAGCTCAAACCATTGAGAGCAACAATATAGTTGAAGCGTAACAAATACGCCATTATCTTTTCGAAGGTCATGCAAATATGAATGAATATCATCCGAGCCATGGAACTTAATATTCTTTTCATTTCTGAAAATAATTTTAGGTTAATTCGTTTTTTTGCTTTAGATGTTTCTCTACAAACTGAATTAAGACATTTTTATGGACAGAAGTTATAAGTTGACAACGAAGTATTTTTACAAATAAAAGGATTCCGGAACTTTTTATTGCTCTTCTTAAAGTCTTGATGCTGCGGTCTTTATCTAGTTTACAATTTCCTTTTTTGTCATTATTTTGCTTGCGATAGTGCGAACAATCTAACTTTCTAATCATTTCGGAAGAATTCTTGACATTCCTGTAGATTTTTTAGTACCATGAGTAGTTAGATTCGGTAAACAATTAAAAATGTCTGTGAATACTTTTATGTGCAATTTTTGGAGGGACATTACGATGCTATTAAAGGCTAGAATATGACCTCTTTCGAAGTCGGAAAGCCTTTCCCCTCTCTACACCGTCAAAAAGTTCTGCAATCAAAATGAATGCGCTGAGAATCTCTTTTAAGGTGGCCGAGTAAGCACTATCTCGGCCATGTTAAAATACACCAACTTTATGAACCTTTTTCTCAGAAATGGTGAAAGATAGAGGTCTAGATTTTTTAGTGTAGTTTGAATAACATGCTTTACGTATTTTAACGAACCATTTTCTTTCTAAGTGAAACTGAAAATTAGTTATTAATTATTTATTGAAAGACATTTTTAAATTAGCATTTTTGGTTAGATTTCACTGCTTAAAATAAATAATTCTCAAAAAATCATTAAATCCCGTGTTAAAGTATGTACTATAACATAATATAAATATTTAGGAAAATCTGAGTTCTTAAGTTTAATAGATATTGAAAAAAAGGAACATAAACCTGAAAAATCGAAGTTTTGAGAAAAAGTCAATTAAAGCTATGAAACGGTGTTGCCAGTGGACTACTTTTTTAAAATTCCGATTCCTTGATTGGCACCACTTTTTTGAAATAGTAAAATTCGCTTTATTTAATAACATATAAATTAAGGCGAATACAATGGGAATTTTACCACTTCAGAAAAGTGGTGCCAATCAAGATATCTGAATTTTAAAAAAGTAGTGCACTGCTGCGAAGTGCTCTTAGAAGAATGAAAAAATCCAACACTTTTATATATATATATAAACATGTGTTATACATCTTTGAAAAGATAAAAGTTTAAACTATTTAATGATATAGAAAAGTAAAAATAGATTTTTTTTTTAAATTTCGGTTGAAAATAATGTAATCGAAATCACAGACTGATAAAACACAATGTTTTACAAAAATTTAGAGTATCTTTATAGAACCGTAGTGACATGTATGTGCATGATAAGATCTGAAGTCTTTGTCCAGAAAAATGGCGATTTATATTACAGAATTTGATGTGTCTCGCCTGGATGAATTCTCTTCGTCGAGTTAGACAAGCAAACAAACAAGATCTTGGAAATAATTTGATGTTTAAAATAATATCAGATTCCCCAAGTTTTCGTCGTAAATTCTTTCAACTAATAAAATTTTATTGCTATTTTTTAAGACATTCTACTATAATTTTATCAAAATAACATAATTTGTTTAATTTAATTTTTCATAATTTTATATAATCCTATATTTAAAACAAAAGGCTGTTTTTTAGGCATTTGCCCTGAACTTTCTACTGAACCAATTTTACTAACTTTTATTTTAACCCTAGATCTACCGGGAATTTTATTCAAGTTTTAATAAAACGTTCTACACCAGAATTTTTATTTAAAACTATTTAACTTATTTATTTACCTTATTTTTGTCTGGTTGGTATACTTAGTTTATTTTAAAGAAATTTCTGGTTTGAATGAATATTTTGTATGTACCTGTCGGGTCCAATGGACCCGTCTGGTGGACGGAGGGTTAAACTGAAAGCTGTTCATTTGTAGATGTGCCCGCACTAGCTGTTTTTCAAAATTAGCCGCGTTTTTACATTTGGTCAATCCAATCCAAATCACCAGGTGGTTGCGCTCGACATTTTTAATTTCCTATTCTTTTACACAAGTTTGTTTCATAGTTTTCTGAGTTTAAAAACATGATTTTTTTTTTGATCGTATAGTTTTTTGCAGGTGGTAATTTTTAACGAGCGCACACAGCCATTTTTGGGTGGAAAACGTGTTTTACAGAAAATATTGTAGCTGCTTTGTTTTTCTACCTATCAAGATAAATCAAAAACTAAAATCATGAGCATAAAATTGTCGACATTTTATGCAATTGTAAAATTTTCCTTAAACTTAAAGATCTAGGCCAAAAACATGCTTAAAAACCGGAGAAAAAAGGGTCAAACACCACGTTTAGCAACCATTATTTTTTAGGAAAGAAATCAAACTCACCTTAAATATTTTTTTCTTACACAGACTGTTATAGGACTACTTATTTTTACAAATTTTAATGCTGAAATTTCAATGCTTTTTTTTTTTTTTTTTTTTTTGTACAACTCATCAAAAACTGTGTTTCAAAAAGTCTCTTTTTGGCAATTTTCACTACTTCACCCTTTCCAGCACACTGTGCCCGGGTCGGTATACCTAATTTTAATTCCAAACTTACGAACGGCACCAAAAATATTTTAGTAAAATTTTGTTTTACAATGATTAGTTAAAATAACATGTTTTTAATATCTAAAAAAGTCGTTTTAAAAATCCGGTGTCAGTCAATCATTTCATCATTTTACAACAAAAATTACCCGTGCCGGAAAGGGTTAATATCTTAAAAGGGGCTGACTAAAAAATTCTGAAAACGTAGGATAATAAACATCTTTGTAATATGGTATTGAACTGTAAACTTTATGTTTGAGACTTGGCTGGTTTTCAAGAACAGTTCCCTAAAAATCTAAAAATGCACCCCTCCCTTCTCCTTTTCCTTTTTGTTTTCTTCCAGATACTTAGCATTACTGACAATTTTTGTTTAGGTACGTTCAAATTGACTATAAAACACATTTTACGCATTATTTCTTAGTTATATAGGGCAGTCACACCTTTTCAAAACTTGCTTGAAGGGGGGGGGGGGCGTCATTTTATTGTGTACAGCTGTGGAGCACCTCAACCAGTTTTATTCTGACATGTTTTTGAAATCTGCCTAAGTACTCGCTAAGACCTTACTTCACTTCACGAGCGAAAACACATCCTGCTAAAGAAATTTTATAAAATATCTCGTTTGAATACGCCACGGCCCCTTGACTTTTACGAGATATTTTATAAAATTTGTATAGTGAGAAGTGTTTTTTTGCTCGTGAAGTGAAGTAATCTCTTAGCGAGTACTTAGGCTAATTTCAAAAACATGTCAGAATAAAAGTGTATCACGTGCTCCTCAGCTGTGCACAATAAAATCAAAATACCCCCTCCCCCTTCTAGAAAGTTTTGAAAAGGTATTACTGCCCTATTTAATTAAGTAATAATGCGTAATATGTGTTTTATAGTCAAATTGGACGTACCTAAGAAAAAAGTACCTGTAATGCTATGTATCTGGAAGAAAAGAAAAGGGAAAATGAGAGGGGAAGGGTGCATTTATAATGAACTGTTATTCAAAAACCAGTCAACTCTCAAACATAAAGTTTACAATTTAAATTTATATTACAAAGATGTTTATTATCCTATGTTTTCAGACTTTTTTAGTCAGTCCCTTTTGAGATATCAAGTAGTGAAAATTGCCAAAAAGAGACTTAACACAGTTTTTGATAATCTGTACAAAAAAAAAAAAAAAAAAAAAAAAAAAAAGGTTTTCAGGATTGAAATTTATAAAAATAAGTAGTCATATAACAGGTCTCTGTAAGAAAAAAGTATTTAAGGTGAGTCTGATCTCCTTCATAAAAAATAAAAGCAACGAAATGTGGTGTTTGACCTTTTTTTTCTCCGTTTTTTAAGCATGTTTTTGGCCTAGATCCTTAAGTCTAATGAAATTTTATATTTACATAAAATGTGGACAACTTTATGTTGATTATTGTGGTTTTTTTATTCACTTTGATAGGTAGAAAAATAAAGCAGTTACAGCATTTTCCGTAAAACGCGTTTTTCGTACAAAAATGGCTATGTAGCTTGTTAACCCTCTCACTGCGAAAGTAATTCTTCGTTATGAGCGTCTTTTACAGAAAATTTAATCGTTTATCACTGGTTCTTTAAAGCATAATTTTTTTACTATCGTAATCGAGGAAAATGTCCTGATTAAATCAGACAAAGTTTTCACTAAAAAATAACTGGTGGAAACAACCAAATATTATAATTTGACGGTAAAATGCATGACCGAGCATAGCTCGGGCTGCGCAGCGAGAGGGTTAAAATTGGCCGCCTCCAAAAAACTATATGATAAAAAAAATTGTAACCATGTTTCTAAACTCAGAAAATTGTGAAGAACACTTGGTTAACAGATTAGGAAAATTTAAAATGTCGAGCGACACCACCTTGGTGATTTGGAATGGATTGACCCATGACGAGGCTCAGTCGTCAAATGCACCCAAGGGTTAAAGTCCACTGTATGAGTAAAATTGACTTTTTTGATATGCTGCAGATAAGCAACTAGATGATACACATGTTTAAAACTAAGTTGCATAATTAATATACTGCCTCCATTCTAGGGGTTAAAGAAAATATTATGGCTTGATTTTTAGAGGGCATTTTCAGGATTGATTTCTTTTTAATAATGTGCGTGGAAAAAAAAAAACTATTTTTGGCATTGGATTTAGTGTACCTTTTCTAAATGAGCGAATTTTTTCATATAAAAATTTGAATTGGTCTAAATTCCGCAAATTTCACCGTGGTAGACAGTTACAGAAATCGGTGTAAGTGATTGAAATTTCTGATAATCATCTAAAAAAATAATAATATGTCTTAAAATATATTAAACTCCTTGGAGGCCAAATCTCAAATTGATAAGATACATCAAAATTTCGTAAAATGGCGGCAGTGTATGGGGTCAATGTTTGACACCAATTTTTCATTTTCGAAACTATTTAAAACTCATTAAAAATTTTAATTATAACTTGACTTTAAGATATAAAGGTCTATTTTAATTTTCAAAAAATAAAACGTCGATTGTTTGAAAAGACATACATCGATTAAAAAAAAAGAAAAAAAAAACTTGTTTAAAAAATGTGTTTAAAATTTTCGTGATATCTTTTGCCAGCCGCGACACCGGTCCGTTTAATGTTTTTCACGACTTAAATATAAAGTGGAACAAAAAACCGTTATGCGAAAATAATTTAAGAACTTTAAGCGATAGAATTTGCAAAAAGAAAAAAAATAATTTTTTTTATGTTTTTTGAAGGATTCTTCCAGAAACCTTTTGAACAGTGGTGAAGTATCATTTATAGCACTAAATCAGGGTTTCCTGTTTCGCCTGCATATTCATTCAGAAATTTCAGGTTCATACCAGAAATAAAGAAACGTAATTTTTGGTTCATTTAACGATTATTTTCAAAAAAACTTTCCTTCCTAAATTTCCGATTTCAGTTTCAAATTTTAGATTAAAACTGGCAGCCCTGAACTAAATTCTAATTCCCAAATGTTACATTGACACTAGACCTTTGCACTAACCCTTCGGGACGGGAGCCTTTTACGAAATTTTTAATCTTTTGTCACCGTTTTTTTTAAAAACAGAAATTAGTGCCTTGTTGAATCGAGAAAAAGCGCTCATTAAATAAGGCAAATTTTGCAGTAAATTTTTACTGGTGAGGAAAAACAAGAATTCTGAGCGCTTCATGCGGCAAGTATACGTGTCGCTCTTCCCCAAGGGGCTAAAAAAATTATTATTTAATGTCCCTGACGAAATGCTATCACATGTTTTCAAATAAATTTGCACGTAAATTCTGGTGACAGTCAATTTTTTCAACGAAAGTGTTTTGCCATTTAAAGATTAAACAAAGAAACACTAATAGGTTATGCTATTACGTCCTTTTTATTATTTAATTTGTATTTTTACACTATTTGCTGGAGAAGTTTATAAGATTCCTGTGCCTTCTTTACAGACAGGTTAAAATTTGAAACTTACATAATTTTCACGAGTCTCTTATTTCGCTGATCTCAGAATATCGATCTTTTAATTCACATCCACTTTGACAGCGTGACGTAATTGGAATTTAATGACAAAATAAATTGAATATTCTATATGCCATTCACTTAATTAGAATTGTTTTTGAGCTGGAGGCTATCATTATCACAAGTCGATAGTGAATTCTGCGTTTTAATGAAAATCACTCATGACTCCAACAGATAAAAAATTTATCCATTCAAAAATTGCATTTAATTTCTAAAAGATAAAAAAATAGGACGATAAAATTATACTACTTTTAACCTCAAAGCTTTTCGAAATGTGGCATTTTTCAGTAAAAAATGGACTTTAATAACTATAAAAAGCGTGACACGAAAATTAATTAATTTTCGTTAATACAATATTTTCGACAAGAAAAATTATTCTTTAGTGATGAAAATAATTTAAAAATACGTATGTCGTTAACTTAACTGACAAGGTTCATTAATATTTTTTGGGCAGTAAATGAATTTCTTAGACGTTTGAGAGAATATATTATACATTTAATAATTTCTAATTTCTAGTCTATGTAAAGTAAATCATTATTCTAAATTTAAAAAGCTAAATATTTATTATTCGGTCACATATTTTAGTGATTAAAAAAACAGCTTTCAACAAATGATCTTTTAAAATAAATTACTTATTCCTTTGAGATTCATTTCTCAATTATTTTTACTAGAGGAAAATTTACAAACTCAGACATAATGACACGCATTATGAAAAAAGGAAAATAATACACCTTAGTCGAATCTCACAACACCGTTTTGCGTATTTTTTCCATTGAGTTGTATCTCATTTCTTATTTCGGATATTTGGGCTTTTAAATATGCAATACATGGAACTATAATTATTAAGGTATTGACTTATCCTCAAAATTATGAAGCTTTAACTATATCCGATTCCACGGGCTTGATAACCGCCAGGGAAAACTTCCACAGCAAATTTTAATAAAAAAATTCTCCTTATTTAAACATCTTATTCGTGCAAAATGTCTGTTCTAGTTAAAGGCAAAATTATTTATCCGTAATTACTGGTGGAAGTTTATAACCGCAGAAGTCAGGACCTGATGAACCCCTTAACCTACGATTTACTTTTAACAGCTCCACGGTTTGGCAAATCCATAGCTATCACTAAAATTTAATAAAGATTTTCGCCTTGTTTAATCATGGATTCTACGATTAAATTAAACTATATTTACTGTAAAATTTTAGTGATAAGAAGAATTTACATTTGGCTTGATCATCGTACGCGGGCTATGCCCGTCATTGCAGGTTAACACTAGAACGCCCGGAAAATTTACTCAAGTTTTATTAAAGTATTTGCCACCAGAATTTTTATTTTAAATTATTTGACTGATTTATTTAACGTAAATCTGCGTGGTTTAAATTTGACTTATTTTATGAAAGAATTTCTGGTTCCAGTTGACATTTAATAGTATGGTCGGAGTCGGATCGACTCCTTCTGGGCGTTCTAGAGTTAAGGGGTTAATGGGGCAAACTTCCACCAGTGAAATTTTATAGAGTTTTTCTTTTTATTTAAACGCCGTATGCATGCAAAATTATTACCATGAATAAGGCAGTAATTTCTATTAATTTTTAGTGGTGGGAGTTTGCTCGCTGGTAAACAGGGCCTGGCGGTAGTCCGGACCTCCGGTTCCGCCATATTGTGACATCATAACCTATCCTCCTGTGAGTGAATTTCATTACTGTCTGAACAAACATCCTGGTAGATCGTTGTACTACAATTCCCAACTTTACAACACATCTGTGGTTTAATCAAGCAAAAAAAAAAAAAAAAAAAAAAAAAAAAAAAAAAAAAACGATTAAAGTCTAAAATAATTAGAACTGCATAGTGACATTTAAAAAATACTCAGTAACCTTCAAAATGACTCAAGATTAAACTTCTGTAAGGACTTGTCAACAGGAAGCGATAAATATTCGTTAAGAGAGATACCAGATCATAGGTCACACGGGAGTAAATGACATGCAAATTTCGTGAAATTATGTGTGCCTTATAATCATGTGGGTAGGTGTCAACACCCACCTGATAATCACACACCCAATAGAAAAAATAAGGATATTTTTCTATTGGTTGAAAAACACAGAATATAAGTTACTCCTTTCTTGAAATATATATATATATATATATATATATATATATTCATATATATATAATATTTTTCCCTCTGCCTATTCTAACTCTGACTGTCTCTAGTGAATGAAGAAGAGGTCTCTCTCCAGAATATATGGCATCTTAAGATGATGATTTTTACCGATGCTATATTCACACTTTGAAGGAAGACTACTGCCAAAATAAAAATTAATCCTTCGATTTTTTGAGCAATAATAATTGGTCCATTACATTAAACTGATCTAAAAACTATGGACTAAACATATTTCAAAGACATTCCATTGATGGATGCGTATACAGTTGGACAACCGGAAGATGTCAATGAAGGATTCAAACACTCATGATTAGCGGTTATAGACAAAGTACTATAGTAGGAGAGCTGTTGAACATTTTTGAGTAGGTATTTGAGGCACCCTGAAAATTTGTGCAACACTTCTTTTGTAATGCCTGAATACAAAATCGAATGTCTGGCACAGTTTTTGTGCCGATTAAAGTGTCTGTCATTTTCAAAATATTTTTTTCTAAGCATAAATATTATTCTGCCTCAATCTCAGCGTGCCTCAAATACCTTTTTTGGGTAGTCAAAAAATGGCACTTGACACGTGTCTGGCACAGTTTTTGGGCCGACTAAAGTGTCTGTCGTTTTCAAAATATTTTTTTCTAAGTATAAATATTATTCTGTCTCAATCTCAGCGTGCCTCAAATACCTTTTTTGGGGGGTAGTCAAAAATGGCACTTGACACTGTCTGGCACAGTTTTTGGGCCACGATCCTTCAGCCAGACATTCGATTTTGTATTCAGGCATTACAAAAGAAGTGTTGCACAAATTTTCAGGGTGCCTCAAATACCTTCCCTAAAATGTTTAACAGCTCTCTATTTTAACAACTCTATCAAAACTAATAAGATTACAAATTTATGCAACTAAGAATATGAGTGAAAATAGCTTCATTTATTATTTACTCAAGAGTCATATGTCCAAATATAATTCTTAATTTTAATTGTAAATCTTTGAGAGATCCATTTAACCTGATGTATTCAGGATCTTTTCAATTTTTGATTTTTCATAGTATGTAAATATAGGATGTCCCAAAAATGACTGATGGATTTTAAAATTCAATAACTTGCAAACGGTGACAGATATTTAAAAAATTCTTCCAGGATGGTTTTGTATGATGTCAGGAGTTTTCTACTCTGATTCTCGATCTTAGTTCGAATTTCAAACAATAGATGGTGCTGCGAGAAGTAGTTGCTAATTCCAGATCCGATTTTTGGCACTTCGGGATCCATTCAAAACATTTTAATCTCCATTTTTCGCATGGGAGAAGAGAAAGGCCAAAACATCCAGCTTGAATTTAGCGCCTATTTCTTGCAGCACCATCTATCGCTGCTATTTGTAAATAAAACTGAGAACCGCAGCATAAAAACACCTGATATCTTACATAACCCTCCTGCAAAACTTTTTTTAATATCTGTCACTGTTTGCAAGTTATTAAATTTTAAAATCCATCATATATTTTTGGGACACCCGGTATATGTAAATAAACTTTCACTTTATATTAAATTTTGATTTCCTCACTTTATGCTTTGCATCTAATTAATTATTCTTATCTTAGAAATTGGTAATTTTTTCACAGGGTAGGTTATAAATTATGGCTGAATTCTAAATTAAATTGCAACTCTCCCAGGTCACCTGTAATCCCTGTGTGATTCATAAGATTCTTGTACTTTGAAATCACACAGCGCAGGGAAATATAATTTATGGGTCCTATTTTCCGGTTAGAATTGATTTTCGCAACACGACACGACTTTCCGATTACTCGAATATATAGACTCCTTATTCTACTCTTTTAGAATAATTTAGATCAATAAGTGCTTAACCCCTTGAAGGGCGGTGATGCCGTCACGGTATCATATAATTTTAATCCCAAATTGCCACATTGGCACAGGAATTTTATGATGAAAATGTCGTCTTTATTAAGTACGCGAAATTTTACGTTTACTCGTTTACAAATAAAATCTCTTTTAATACTGGTGTCATTAAATTGTTTTAACATTTTACGAATAAAAGTACCTTGCCCTTTAAAGGGTTAACCCCTTAATTCTCGCTCCCCTGATATTCACGGGCGGTGTCTTTTACTCAGAATGTTTATTTCCACTAGTTTCATAAAATAGTGTAATTGGCGTTATTATGGTATCATTTTCACTGACATTGAATGAGGTGAATATTTCTTTTTAAAAAAGTGGTGCCAACGAGCAATTTGAATTTTTAAAAGGTAATTTAATGCGACCGTTCAGGGGTTAAAAATTTTTTTTACAATTGGAACACGTATTGAAGAGGGTATATTTTATTTTTAGTCTAACAGATTAATTTAATAGTTTAATTTATTTAAATTTTTGGTTTAACCCTTACAGGCGCGGTGTCCTTAAAAAAGGACTCCTAATTTTAATTCCAAAACTGACAAACGGCACCAAGAATATTTAACTAAAATTTTCCTATTATAATCTACATGAAAATAAGCAAGTTCTTATTTTGTAATAAATTCGTTTATAAACTGCAATGTCAGTCCATTATTTCATCTGTTTATAAACAGAATTTCTCCGCGCCGGTAAGGGTTAATAGATGACTGTAGAATCAGTGTTTCACGTTGAATATATTGTTAACATAATTTTGTTTTGGCTATAACTTTTTTTATGATTATCCAAATTGATATGGCTATTCAAAAGCCACTGAGAACAGTGATGGTGACACTGACATTTGTGACATCATTGAAGTCACAGTAACATCATTGCTATTATGGTGACATATATAAGTAGTTTCACGTAATAATTATACAATTCCTACAAATACATTTAAATTTTACTACATCCCTTTAGTTGTTTATAAAATTTCAGGACACGCAAGAGTTCAGGAATTTCCATATTTCCCGTTCGCCACGTGAAGGGAACCGGTGTATTATATGTGAGACATTCTGAAATGTGGCAATTTTATGTCCCAGGGGTCTTTAAGACATATTTTTAAAATTACAAAAAGAAAAGGTGATTTAAACTATCAATATAAATCAGTTATACATATAAACTGTAATTATTTGCTTATTGAAATTGAAATATGGTAAATTAAACGTATTTTTAATGCAATATCATTCCCTCACTATGTACCCATTCACACATGTAGGAAAGAAAATGCTTTCCAAATGCCAAATTTGGAAATTTGAAGCAAATCAGATAATTCGGCATGAAAAACACATTTCGCTAAATTAAGGAGTTTTTTAGCTCCCCCATTTTTCCCTTTATACTTAACAAATGAACATCCAAATATAATCACGGAATCTCCTTATCAGAAGTACCTAGAAATTTTTTTTTAAGACAATTGGATAATCCTGCTTGAAAACACATTTATCTAAATTAAGGAGGGGACATTCTCCCCGTTACCCCTTTTAAACTTAACCAATGAAGCTCCAAATCTAGTCAAGGAAGCTCCTTAACCCCTTGAGGGGCGCCGTTTGCATACTGCAAACGGTTATTTTTAATGCCGAAATTAACAAATGGGACCAGAAGTTTTTTAGTACACTTTCGATGTCATAATATTTGTGAAAAAATACTTTTGATTATTTTAAAATAAATTTGATCTTAAATTGCGGTGTGAATTAAATATTTGAACATTTTTAGAGCAGAAATGCCTTGACCTTGAAAGGGTTAACAGAATAAACCGGTATACCAAATTTCAAGCAAATCGAATAATTCTGCATGAAAAATCAATTTTTCAAATTAAGGGGCGGACTACTCCCGTTTCCCCCCCCCCTTTATACTTAACCAATGAACCTCCAAATTTAATCAGGGAATCTCCTTAACAGAATAAACCGGCATATTAATTATGAAGCGAATGGAATAATTCTGAATGAAAAACCCATTTATCTAAATTAAGGGGGTAGCCCCCGTTTCCTCTCTTTATACTTAACCAAAGATCCTCCAAAACTAATCGGGGAAGCGCCTTATCTACCAAATTTGAAGCAAATCGAATAATTCTGCATGAAAAATCAATTTTTCAAATTAAGGAGCGGACTACCCCCGTTTTCCCCCCTTTATACTTAACCAATGAACCTCCAAATTTAATCAGGGAATCTCCTTAACAGAATAAACCGGCATATTAATTATGAAGCTAATCGAATAATTCTGAATGAAAAACCCATTTATCTAAATTAAAGGGGTAGCTCCCGTTTCCTCTCTTTATACTTAACCAAAGATCCCCCAAAACTAATCAGGGAAGCGCCTTATCTGAGAGAACCTATAAAAAAATTTGAAGCAAATCGGATATTTCTATCAAGAGTTATCGCGTTACGTACATACGTACATACATACAGAACCTGCGGGCACATTTGCTCTCAGGATTTGATAGCCTGTGAGCTAAGAAAGCAATTTTTGTATTGAAAAATGTTCATCATTAATTTAAAATAAAATATATTATTTTTTAAATTATTTAAAATATGTTTTTTTAAACAAATAAATAAATAATTTAAATAAAAGCGATTACATAAGTTGAATGAACTCATTTACAATGGCCTTAAAGTGTGGAAAATAGGCAACTTTTTTTCTTTTAATTGATATTCTGTAACATTAGAAGCACTGTGAGGGCTAATTTTGACACACACCAAAATGTATATACAATTTCGGTACGAAACAGAAATTTCTTTACATAGTGAATTAAACAAATAATTAAACATTTAACTTACACAATTTTAAATAAAAATTCTGGTGTAAAATATATCTGTAAAACTTCATTAAAATCCACCGTTTTTCTATTGTTAAGACAAAAAAAGGAAGCACTTAAAATAAGACGCCATAATATCAAACTGTCGAATTTCCGAAATATTTCTTGTGACAAAGAATTAAAGTTGGGAAATAATAGTTCTCTGTTTACAGCGCTCTTCTAATAACAGGAGTTAGGATTTTACACTTGAGATGTTAATAACACAGTGATTGCTCTTCTATGGTTGTTGAGTCTTGAGCAAATAGTGATCAACGAAAGTGACGACACTTCAGTTCAGTGACCGTTATAAAAATTATCACTTTCCAGTTAAAAGTGCATTAAAAAGATTTCTTTTTTCTGCACTTCAGAGAAAGGATTTGTTTCTAGAGAACTTAGTTTGCTGTTGTTTTATTCAAGTAATTTTCACTTAAACTGAAAGTAGGTAAATTAAAATATATTCTGATAATAATAATAATAATAATAATAATAATAATATAAAGCATGACTTTCTTTTCAATGATATTTAATAAGCTTAAAATAAATAAAGAGAAAATGTTCTATGTAAGTTTTAATAATAATAATAATAATAATTGCAATGATGATAATAATAATAATAATAATAATAATAATAATAATAATAATAATAATAATAATAATAATTGCAATGATGATGATGATGATGATAATAATAATAATAATAATAATAATAATGGTAAGTAATAAATAACATTAACAATAATGATGAGGATGAGGATTATGTAAATAATGATAATAATAATAAGTAATAAATAATAAATAAAATTAATAATGATAAGGATGTAACTAATAATAATAATGATGATGATAAGTAATAAATAATATTAAGATGGATAATGATGTAACTAATAATAATAATAAGTAATTAATAATGATGATGATGATGTAAATAACAATAAAAGTAATGATGATGATGGTGAGTAATGAATAATATTGATGATTACGATGATGATGATAATGTAAGTAATAATAATAATAGTGATGATAGGTAATAAATAATATTAATAATGATGTTTAGCTAAATAATAATACTAACAATAGTAATATTAATAAAAATAAGAATAAGAATAAAGTGCAATAAAATATAGAAATATAGAAATGAAACTTCTCTAACTCAGGAGGTGTAAATAGTATGAAATGGGTCATGATGTCATAAAATCTGGATAAAAGATACTTCAAATAATGCACTGAAGATTTTTTTCGAAAGAATTACAAATATTTGCTGATAGAAAGCGGAGTATATTTTGAGAAGAGTCACTTGCATTCGCTGAATTTCTATGAAACTCGTGCAAACGACGCACGAATCCAGCGAAAAACAAATACTAGAAAACAGGAATTCTGCTTTTTCAGAATTTAGTGTCACTCCCGATGCAAAAAAATATATCTGTATATAAATATAGATAGTTCAGTTTTAAGACTCCAAACACGCGTTTTCGTTTTATATAAAATGACGTTATATTCATCCGCTAAAGAACCTGCTCAGTATTACTGCGAGTAAATGATATGTTTTCACGTCCTCCAAGTTTTTCATATCCTTCAATCAGAGATCGAAAACGTGCTCTTTTTTTGTTCTAGAAATTTTTCCCTTTTTTAATAACAAATTTCGGCGATTTTATTAGGCAAAATTTGGAGTTAAGTTTTAGAAGTAACAGAAAGACTTAAAAGTTGGCAGCTATGGGTTAAAGTCGCACGGATCTTACATTTCACTATTTCGGTATAATAAGCTATGCTGTTTTAAATTCAAAAGTCCTGTGATTAAATCAGACGAAAGTTACTATTTGAAATAGTGGTGCTCAAAAGAAGGAATGTTGCCAACATTTCGCATATATTCCAGTTCTTCTATAATTCTAATGCGATTTTGGTAGATTCGCATAGAAAAGAAAAAAAAATAATAAAATCATAAAACGAAACGTAATTTTTTAGCTTGATTCAACATGAAATATATAATGTGAACTTTAAAAAGTTCACTGTCTTACTAGGTAAGGCAGGGCGACTAAGGCGACTAAAATAATGAAAAAGATGTTACAAGTTTAAAATACAGATTTTATTTAACACTAGAACGGCGGCGAGGGGTCATTTTGACCCTTGCCAAATGATTACATATCGATTCGAACCAGAAAACTTTTTATAATGTAAGAGGAATATATGCTGCACAATCAATCAATGGAACAATCAAGCAGGTGTGCGGATTCCCTAGTTGCATGGCAACTTTACATCCAGGCTAAGAGTATGTTGTATTACAATGCAATGGGAGCCTTGGAAAAAAGAGCGTTTAAACGCGGCTAGTAGCCACGAAAAAATAAAGAGTAAAAGCTAAAGAGATAGACAATTTTTAAGAAAAAATTGTTAGTAGAACTAGTAGGGAAAAAAAAAAGTTCCATATGATCCACATAAATGTCCAGGACAGGCGAAAAAGCTACCAAAGGAAGCCCCATAAAAAAAGACTCAATTCAGAGACCATACATTTAATAGAGCTTGTTAAGTAAAAAAGTTTAACACAGTGAATAAAAGAAACAAAACTAAATATTTACATATTTACAAGAGAATTTAAATTACTTTAAGTAAAAAAGAATAAAAATGTAAGAAAAAGCTACAGTGAGGAGAGTTCAAACCAAATAAACAGTTAAATGCAAAAGCCGAGGGGATCAAACGACAGCAAGAGGACGGCGTCCACCCAGTCTAGTAATTTGAGGAGAAAAAAACATGAGAATGAAAGAAGTAAGAGTAATATCATGAGAAGAGCATAAAATACAAGAATAGAAGTTTTTTTTTTTTTTTTTTTTTTTTTTTTTTTTTTTTTTTTTACTTTTTAAACAAACAACACAGACAAAAAGAAGGAAAAAAGTTTAGCAAATGAAGAGCTTAATCTTCGTTAATATTGATCTGACTAGCAAGTTTATCAAATTCAGTTAGTATAACCATCAATTTTTGCATCGGATTATCGAGTTTCTTAGTCTGAGTTGAGATGTTCTTTATATATTTTAGGAATTTAGTGATTTGAAAGATTTGTTTGACTTCGTTGAAAGTATTAAGAATGTCTTTAATATCATTGCTGTAATTAGTAGGAGCATTAGAATTTTCAATAGTAGGGGAGGAATGGGTGTTTGCGGTAGTACTATCATTGTTATCAGAGTTTAATTCTACATTACTTGTTGAGGGTTCAGAGTCTTTAGTATTTTTGGTATAATTATAATTCTTAAATATATCCGCTAAGATTTGGGTTTCTTGGGATAGATTGCTGGCGCTATTACTTGTTTTTCGGTTCTGTTTATTCTCGAGTCTATAAGGATTTTTTGGACAACCACGGAAATTCGCTGGGTGCCCCAGTCCACAATTGGCACAAGTGGGTTTAATAAGCCCCTTGTGGTGACAATCTGTACTTAAATGTTGATCTCCTCATTTTACACATTTAGCATCGAAGCCACACACTTCTGATGCGTGACCGTAACCCTGGCATTTGTAACACTGTTTTACACGATTTTTTGCTAGTAAAAGCTTCAATCTTAACAGAAATATAATGTATATTGTTAATTTGGTAGATTTCTTCAAAGTTCTTACGAGGAATAACATTTACCATGTATATTGGCATTGGTTGGCCAGTTTTACGATTTTTAAGCATGTCAGCCCTACTGACTGCGAAACCATGCTCCCTGAGACTATATTCAATAATTTTAGTATCGGTGTAACAGGGGAGGCCCCTAATGCATATTTTTTTGGGTCGAAGTTCTTTAGGATCAAGAGTTGTATATTTCTTTTTGTTTTGGTCTAGTCATTTCTGAGTAGATTTAAAGTCCTTATCAGAGTTACATTGTATAACAATGCGTTCGCCTTTTAGCGTTATTTTTGGTTTTTCCAAGTTTAACACCGTAATTTCATGAGCTACCGCCGCCCAATTGCTGTCGACTTCGACGTAGAAAGGGATAACAGATTTTTTAACTTTGACAGTATTCTGAGTATTATCACTAACATTTGACTCATCCATATCTATATTTTCAGTAAGGGTAGCTTCATTAGCGATATTTTTATATTTATTACTTAGAGGGATAAGTGAACTCTCCTCTGAAAGAGGACGCTTAACGCCTTTCTTAACTGCATTGAAAATTTCGTTTTTAAGGTTAGTATTAGTAAGAAAAAAATTAGGAGTTTTCTTATACTTAATAGAGCAAAAAAAACTAAAGATAGCTGAATTTAACAAATTATCATGGGTTGGCTCCCCAAGCAAAGTAAAAACATCATGGCAAGTTTTTCTTTCAGAGGCAGAGTCAGAATATCCAGCTTTAGCCTTAATATCCAAGATATATTGGTCTACGAAGGTGTAAAAATCACCCAGTATAGTCTTAGAATAGTCCTCAAAGTTCGAAGAAAATCTATCAAATTGGTCTTTGAAATTACTGTTTAACGTTCCATTACATATTTTGTCGATAACTTCCTTGATGTAATAATCTTGATCATCAGTAGCCGTCATAATGCAGCACTAAATAGCTAGCGAAAACTATGATGATGCTGCACAAAAATAACTTAAATAAATAAGTTAAATAATTTAAAGTAAAAATTCTGATGTCAAATATTTTTATAAAACTTGAGAAAAATTTCCCGCCGTTCTAGTGTTAAAATTTCTTAGTACTTTCAAGCTTTCTAAGCTCATCATCAGAGGATATTTTAATACCTAAATGTTGTTCATCTATACAATTACGACACTTTGTTTTGAAAATGAGAGAGCCAATAATTATTAGAGTTGGAAGTAGAAGAAGCAGTAGTAGTTTCTTGGATTAAATTTAATTAGAGGAAATATATATTATTATTAATTGCATGGTTTATTGCTACTTCTACTTTCAACTCTAATAATTACTGGCTCTATCGTTTTCAAAACAAAGTGTTGTAATTGTATAAAGAAACAACATATAGTTATTAAAACACTCTCTGATGATGAGCTTGGAAAGCTTGAAAGTACTAAGAAGTTTTAAATAAAATGTGTATTTTAAACTTGTAACATCTTTTTCATTACTTTAGTCGCGCTTGAAGTAAGAGACTAAACTTTTTAAAGTTCACATTATATTTTTTAAGAAAAAATAAAATCAAGGTAAATTTAGGGAGAAAATTAAACCAAAAATAATAAATAGAAATTAATCCTGATTAATATAAACATGTTTAAAGTTAGGTTGAAATCTACACTAGCTACTTTGACCTCTTACAGTAATAACATTTTTTGAGTAATAATTTTTTGAACCAGTATTTCTGAAAAGAAAATATCGCCTTATTTTAACCACGAATTGTTAACCCCTTCGCGACGGGAGCCTTTTACGAAATTTTTAATCGTTTGTCACCGTTTCTTAAAAACAGAAATTTGTGTCTTCTTGAATCGAGAAAATGCGCTGATTAAATGAGGCAAATTTTACAGTTTAATTTTACTGGTGAGGAAAAACAAGGATTCTGAGCGCTTCATGCGGCACGTATACGTGCCGCTCGTCCCCAAGGGGTTAAGGCGAATTTTACACTATTAAAATCGTGGTTCTATATATTAATTACTGAATATCGATGAATATAAATGAAAGGCCACTGTACTTTCTGAGATAATACCTAAATCGTCATTCGAACAGTTTTCTTCATTTTTTTTTCCGCAAAGTGTGACTATTTCTGAAAATTCAGTGAAATTTGAAATTTTGATCAGTTTTTGGAATCTGATATTGAGTGAAATGTCACCATAATATAGAAATACATTAAAATTCAACGTGTGTCAAATATACGAATGAGAAAACTAAGCCATTTCAATGAGAAAACCCAACTTTTCAAACATGTAGGAATAAAAATATATTGTAAATGAATCATAAAGATTTTTAATGAATGTAATGTTCGAGAAAACTTCGTTGTTGTTGAGAGGAAAAAATATTTTCTTATCGAACAGCGTAAGCTAGGTTATGAAATTTTATTAAAGTTAATCAAAAAAGCTATTTTTGAATACGTTGAATAACACAGACCTATAAAAAAATACTTGTTCAAAATTGCATTAGTTTTGATAACTAATTTTTATGTCTTTTTTTTTTTTTAAATTCCTGGTTCCGAAAATGAAATCCATTTTATTCGATCACTTAAGGATTTTTCACAAAATGATTGCATGTTTTTAAAGAAAAAGCTGAAATCACGAAATTTTGACGTTTCAGATAAATTCCATTTATTTATAAATCCATATAAATTACATTTATATCTGAGTTCAAGTAATAGTTAAGTATATGTAGAAGCTTACAAGTCCTTGGAGATTAGAGTAATATTTTTTCTTTACATCAATAGTTTTTTGGCACTTTTCCTATTGTAAACTTTGCAGGGATTGTCTCTTTGTAGCATCCAGAAGTAGTCGGCTATGAAGCTGACATTCCATTTCCCTTTATATTGCCTCTCCATCTCCTTTATATCCTGGTGAAATCATTCACCTTGTTCCTCACCTAAATGTTCAGGAAATTAATCTAAGTGTGAACCGAAAAAAAGAACTTTTAACACGTTGACTGCCACGCTTACGAGTATAGTCGTAGCTTTAATATTCGTGGCTTTAATGTATTACTTTCTCACCATTATTTTCAAATAGAAACAATTGTCTTATTTATTTGCAGAAATTTCGGTGTATTAGTAAAGTGAAATTTACTTTCAGAATTTGTGGTGTTAAACAACTTTCAAGAAGAAATTTGAAAATTCTTACTTTTTGCGACAATGAACGTGTTAAGCTCATATTACACCCTAAAATCTTGAAATTTTTTACCATCTCTTCTGCAATAGATATGTAGTTTGGGTCTTTTTTGGTCTGGTTGCCATGAAAGCTAGTAATAACTAGTTTGAAAGCTTTCTAGGCTTTTCTTTCGTTTCTTTTCGTTTTATTCTCAAAATTTCCATCTTTCATCATTTTCCTGATGTCTCGTCCTGCAAGCACACTCTCGTTCAGTTTTGCTTCGGATAAACCCTGGAACTGCTCACAAAGGGATTTGAAACATTCACCTTCTTTTGGTAGAGCCTTGACAAATTGTTTCATAAGACCTCATTTTATATGAAGCGGTGGAAGTAACACTCTTTTTGGATCAACAACAGGGTTGCCACGGTTCAGGGAATTTTCCAGGTGAGATATTAGTATTTCTTTATAGAAAAATAAATCTAGGTTAAACGCACGAAATTTCCCTTATTTAAGGAGAAATTTTCTATAAGAAAATACTGGTACCGAAGAATTTCCTGGTCTGGAAATTCCCTGAAGCGTGGCAACCCTGAACAAGATTTTTCCTTTACCAGGTCCATGAGGGACAGGACGTATGACAGACAGAATGTCAGGATAAAATATTTCCCTTTTTTCTTTAAATTGAAACCTTTCACATTGCAAATACAAAAATAGACATCATCACTCTGATTTTTAGGTTCCTTCCAAATCATTGGTATACCAAACCGAAAAGATTGCTTTTTACCTTGAAACCATTGCCTTAATTCTTCTACACAAATACGACAAACTTTGCCCAAGGCTTGTCTTGATCGCAAAATTTCATGCCAAAATAAGCGAAATACTTTTTTTTTTTTTTTTGCAAAATCAGAAATGCTTCTTTGTTGTTTTTTCACTGTAAAGTTCCCACAAATATAGCAGAAACAATTCGGTGATTTGGACATCCTCTGGAAGCCATGTTCTTTAATGCAGCAAAAACTAGAAGTAAAAATTACTATTATAACTTATAACTCACAGGTCGGAATAAAAGCACATGTGTACAGCACAGAGTGCAGAAAGACACTGATTCAGGACTAGAGATAAGGTCAGTGAAAAGGGGTGTGAAGAAGGGGTCTAGAGCAGTCACCTGCAGGAGAGATCTGATTTCAACTGGCTTCCTCTGTCTTGAATATTGTATTTAAGGCGCTACTTCAGTCACGCGAAAAGACCCGTTCGCTAATGCTATTCCTATGGAAGAAATTTATAAAGATATCTCGGTCGCATTTCACTATTTTTAGATGATTTTTTTGCAGTGGCTAGCAGAGGTCGACCTGTATGCAGGACGTTTTCTACTTTTTCAATTTCGTTTACAAGTATTTTTAATCAGGATACTTTCATTTTCAGAACCGGTTCCTAAAATGAAAGCATCCTCTTGAAAAAAATTCCCAATGAAAATCGAAAAAGTAAAAAACGGTCTTTTTACAGATCGACCTCAGCTGCCACTGCAACAAAAATCATCTAAAAATATTGAAATGCGACCGAGGTATCTTTATAAATTTCTTCCATAGGAATAGCATTAGCGAACGGGTCTTTTCGCGTGACTGAGGTAGGCCGTTAATAGGCAATTTACCGATTAAGAGAAATATTCTGCATTGAAACAGTTTCTTCTTTGTTTTTTATTAGTTTAATGCACCAATTTACAATTTTAAGCCCACAAATTTATTTATGAAACTCATATAAATAATAATTTTTGGTGCGAAATATACTAAATTTATATATAAAATAAAAGATTGCGATTTGTGATGAAACTGTAAGTGATGGAATTTTTCCAAGTAATCAGCATCCAGAAAACCATAAAAAACACCACTTACTATACCGGCAACTTTTTCATCGCAGGCTTGTGTAATTACATGTTTCTTTTCTAAATATTGTAAAAAAGGTTATGCTGACATTTACATTTCATGTGCGGTTTAAATTTTATATACATCATCATCAGTATAGCTAAGTAAGCCAAATTCTACTCGTACTGACGATTAATAAAATATATTTCTCATTGCATGTCTAAAAAATTATTTAAAGCAATTGCATTTCAACTATATATATTTCTTGATCACAAAAAATTGTAAAAATGAAAGATCACACCGGAAACATTTCAGTAAAAAGTTAAATATATAAAAATTACCATTAATACTTGTATGCAATAGGATTCTTGGTTAAGCTTTTCACGTTAAACAGAAGCTTATCATACTTCTGTTATGCGTAAGAAATGTAAAATTCTAATGTTTCGGACAACGGACCCGTCTATTTTAAATCCGAGGCCGATACCGAAATTATGCTGTATAAAGTAAAAGTGAATAATATTTAAAAATTGTTTGGAAAGTAATATCTCATTTTTACAGAAGTTCCCTTACATAAGATAACAGTTAAATAAAAATTTATATTCAAACTTATCAAAAGAGAAGTTTGGTATCAAGTAAAAATATACTTCTTATATAACCGATTTATCCCTCTTTTTTCTTTTCTCAAATTCGTTGGTGTAAATCTGTTTAACCCTCCAATGCCCATGGTAGCATAAATTTTACCACCAGTGCTCCAAATTTAGTGGAATATTTTATTCAGGTATTCCGAATTCATACAGGAAAACTAAAATCGCAATCTTTGCTTTATGGTTAACCCCTTGCGTGTGGAATATATCTGAAAAAAAACTTGCAAAAAATGGGGAAACAAATTCTCTTTAGCCCCTTGAGGGGCGGTGGGATAAAATATATCCCACCTAATTTAAACAAGATTCTCACCAGAAAAAATTAACAAAATTTTATATTATTAATTTTGAGGGGGAAAAAATTTTATGCTAAATTGCTTTTACTTATTTAAAAATAAAATTTTTCGATTATTCCGGTGAAAATTTAATATTTAGAGGCATTTTTGCTTACCCCTGAAGGGGTTAATTTTGTTTGCAACTGCAAAATTACAAAAATCCGACAAATGGCACGAAACTGCCGAAATTTTCGAGAGAAAGTATCGCGATCTATTGGGAAAATGATAAATTATATATTATGCATTGGACGAAGTGTGTTCGAGCTTCGCAGAATTGAAACTCAGATTTTTCTCTTGCTCGAACTCAGGTCGGGCTTTCCAAACTTGGCGGATTTGCGTTGAACCAACTTATTTCGGGCGTCACAGGCAAAGGGTTAATAGCATATATTTCGCTATTAGATAAAGCAAAATTTATTGTTTAGATTTCCTGGTATGAATTCGGATTTTCTGATTTATGGAATTTCGTAGAAAGCATCCTACCATGGACATTAGAGGGTATTATCGTAAAATGAACAGGAAAAATACGCTAAAGTAATTTTATATTTTTCTGATAAACTGTAAACGTCCTAAATAAGGGATTGTGTATAATATTTAGAGTAGTATAATATTCATAATTATATGTTTTCTTTAGATTTATACAAAAAGGCTTTTAAATTATATGTAGTATTTTATAATCAGTATTTGTAGTTACCACTAAAAAAGTATATATAATTATTTATTTACAGAGACTAATGACATTATAATAATTACGATTCTGAACTCATCGAATTCGGCGAATGAAAATGTTTAAAAGACCTTTTAGACTGAATTTATAAAAATATTTACAAATTGCAACAAAAATCAATCGTATTCATTTGGTGACCTAACTCTCGAACCAAATATTTTAAGCTAAATCTATCAAACTACTATTTCAATTATTTTTTCAAATTATTGAAAAATTAGACTTCATTCATATAAGTAATCACTAACATGTAATAAAGATAAGTAATTATCAATTGAGGTTCTGAGCTTTGGTATTCCGAAAAAAAAAAGTTCGAAAATTGTTTGTCAATCGTGGCAAATGAGGTGCCTTCGAACTATAGCTAGTTTTATGAATATTCCAATATTTGTGCAATAGCTGTTGCACTTTATGCAAAAATACATGAATAGAAAATTTATTACGATTATGTACTATATTAAATTCAAAAATACCGAAATAATAGGACTCCATCTTAAATAAATCGTAATCTCCATGGCAACATAGAATCATTATTTATTATGGAGCATGGTTGATTAATTAGGTATGATAGGAGTTAATAGAATGAAGAAAACTTTTATTAATGTATTTTTTAATTTTTATTCGATTTTCATAAAATTTCATACGCCTCGATAAAATCTTAACGATTATATATATTAAATTTCAAACCATTCGGTTGGGTACAGTTTTTGCGCTGTTATATTCAGACAGACCTGACGACGACTATAGGTACTAGGTTTTTTATAGTTATGAGCGCAACTAAAAATGCATCACTTTGACACTATTTTTTTCCAACGAAATCTAAGCATAACATCAGTTCCAACGTCAAAATATGTACATGCTTGCTATATTCATATCCACTATATTATAAATATTTTAATGTGCAATAGGTTATTAATAAATGTATTTCCAAACATCATGTCATGTTGCCAGCTGCAAGTCAATACTGGCGAGATTTAATTTTATAAAAGTATTCATAGTAAATTTATAAAAGAAGATACTCGCTTCCTATAAACAATGACGTCATTTTCCCTCGCTGAAGCATATCACTTCCCACTGAGATTACTGTCTCAAATTCAGTATCAACGGTCTGAAACAATATTGAAATGGAAGATTTTTCTTAACCCTTACCAGCGCAGAGTATTTGTATTTATAAACTTATGAAATAATGAACTGACACCTGAATTTATAAACGAATTTATTAGAAAATATGAACTTGCTTATTTTCACGTACTTTATAATAGGAAAATTTTAATAAACGTTTGTCAGTTTTGGAATTAAAATTGGGTGTCCTTTTTAAAGGACTCCGCCCTCGAAAGGGTTAAACACAACATTATTTCTTTTTCACATTAACACTAGAACGCCGGGAAATTTTAAGTAAGTTTTATAAAAATGTATTGGACCAAAACATTTATTTAACATTATTTAAGTTCATTGTTTAACTTATTTAAGTGTAATTTATATTTAACTTATTTTATGAAACCATTTCGGGTTCGGATTGACAATTAGTCCATTGGTCGGTGTCGAATTGACACCTGCTCTGCGTTCTAGTGTTAAATATATATATATATATATATATATCTTGTTAATTGCTGTGAGGAAATGTCATTAGCGAAAATTTAGTACTTCAAATTCTTTCGATTTTCTCTGTAACTGTGGAAGTAACCCAATTGCAGGGCTCCCAAATGGTCCGCCAACTGAATACCAATATTATTTTAGAAAAATTTCCTTTTTAGATTTTTCTTACAAACCGCCCCGGAATCACCTTTGAAAGTTAATTCTAGCGCAAACCTACCATACAATGTTCTGTTAAAATTTATTGGCATTCAGTTGGCGGACCATTTGGGAGCCCTGCAATTATCAAAACTGTCAAGAATTTTCATTAAAAACTTTTAGAATTAAAATATGAAAGTGTGAATATTTAAAAAGTAACTAATGCCGGCACATCTGCAAATGAACAGCTTTCATTTAAAAAAGTAAGGTCATTGTGCCGAAATGTGATGGCCTCTAAATGAGATAATGTTCTTGTACTTAATATCCTAACATCTTGGGGGGCGGTGGGATATATTTTATCCCACCTACGATTAATGAAGATTTGCAACAGAAAAATTTTATTAAATTTTACTTTTCTAACTTTGTTGGGGAAAAGTCGTAAAATTGCTTTTCTATATTTTGCAATAAATCTATTTCCAGATTCCTGTGTGAATTCGACATTACGGAAAGACCATTACTTGCCCCTCAAAGGGTTAAAGCAAGAATCGTAAATAAATGCTACATAATGAGACATCCAAACTTCAGGAACAAAACCCGAAACATTTCTCTGCTTTTAAAACATTTTCTTAAAACAAAAATTCCCGTTAAAATAAACACCGTTCATTATAAAGCGCCCCCACCTTCCCTAAATGAGGCAAAAAATCACGTAAGTGGTTCACGGTTTTTCTTTTTGACTTTGAAGATCAAATAACTCTATGGACGTGAAGGACAACGACTTATGTTTCATTTACCTGAAGTGTAAGTTTAGGAAAAGTCGACCAATTTTAAAATTAGAGTTATAAACTATCCTATGCATTTTGACGACTTCGTTTTCTTCAGGCACTTATTAGCGACGAACTGAATGCCCTAATTTCAGAAAGAATTTTAGGCGATTAACGAGGCAAGTTTATATGGTATTCATTCATATACTGTATTAAAATAATGTTTAAATCAGAAACTGAGTTTAATTAAGCTGTGCCGATTTAGTAAATTAGGAGTTTAAGCATGATCCCCCAACTGTACTATTATTGAACAGGGTACTTAAATGTGTATTTAAAATGATCGAATCAGAAAAATGCGTGTCTTTAAAATTATAAATAAAAAATGGTGTAATAATAGCTGTGTATATTCGAGACAGAGAAGATAAATATATAATTACAGGATTCACAATACTGTTATATGATGGAAATTCTGAAAAATCTTGTATAGATTAAAATCTATTAAATTATGTTAATGCTATTAAGGAAGTTAATTTTACAAACATTAAGACGTTCGATAGCTTAAATGCCGAATCTGATGCATGATGTAGCTGAATTATGCCCTGGTTTGGAAGACTCCATTTTTTTACGCTTTAAATCTGATATTTTAATTCTGATTTCAACATTTACTCATTATAATAAACGCTTTCTACTTTTAGATTGAATAAGATCAAAAAAGAAAAGTGTGTTTTTCTAAATCAGTATTTATGTTTCCATATATGTATTCTAAGGCATAGAAAATGTTCAGTTTTTTGTGAAAGTGTAAGGAAAAGAAGGGGTTGGAGGCAACACAATATCAGGCCTGCTTCAATCGAGCTATTGGAAACATTGCACGACTTTATCTAATTATAAATCTAATACTTTTATCATGTGACATTTTAAAATAACTCTAAATATATATAATAGATATTCTTGAACATTGTTATAAATATCGTGTAAATATTCTTTTAACCCGTGAACTCCCTACTAATGCCGATTCGCACAGATCAAAATTTAAAATGTCGGTTTTATTTAAAACATGCTTTAATTATTTTGTATTTTTCATTGAGGGGTCTCAAGACACTTAAAGCTTCAAATTTTTAATTTTTTTAGATGTTGAACTCCTATCTTTTCTGAATATTTTGATATCATTGTTTACTTGAAATTCCCATTAGAACAGAAGTTATGGCTTTTAGAATTATACCCGCTCAATAGCTGAAGCGGCGTTTCCGAAACTTTGAAGTCATTTTCTCCAAATGACGTTTTTGGGCATAACGCGCAGGCTATCTCAAAAACTTCTGAATATTTTTTCGTGAAATTTTCAAAACAGATGTTTCATGTTATTCTATATAAACAAAACCTATTTTTTTTTTTTTTTTTTATTGTTCAAAAAAATAATTTTTTAGATGATTACACTGTTGAAATAAAGAAAAAATGTATTCGCTAAATACAACATTGTATTAAAAATATAAAAATGCTTTAACAAATTTATTTAGGTTCAGGGTAATTATTATAATCTAAGGTATAAGTAGGCACCAAAATTTTTCATTTTAGTTGCAATATTTATTTTGTAATCCTTCATGTAAGCTGTTATATTAATTTTCTGACGTGCCTAATGCCTGACAGTTTGGAGCCCCTTATAAATGCTAATTCTGCATCTTGCAATTTTTTTAAATACATGAAATGCAAGAACGAACTTACACTTTTCATTCCCATAAAAATTGTGTTTCAAAATCACATACATTTTAAGATGTGAAATGTTGAAAATGGGCTTTTTTTTGTTCATATTTTCCAATTTTAAGAGTCCTGAGACTCCTAAACAAAATAATATTTTTATAAAAATAAATATTACATTTGTATCCTTTATTAAATTTCATATGGGAAACATGCATTATATTTCATTATCAATATGTTACCCTAAAATTATAAGCACTTGAAGTTACGGAATATGAAATCGCACTATTCTGGAATTTACGGGTTACGCTGGTGTTGCGTTGACTCAACCATAAAATTAAATGGCCATGATTAAATTTACTATCGAGATACCACTATTTTTGAATTAAAAAATCTACCTTTTTTAATAACAGAAACATTGATTACCAAATAAAGTGAAGATCTGCTTTCATAATTTGTGGTGGCAAACGTTTTTTTTTTTTTTTTGGAAAAAAGTTGAAGATCCCTATGTTATAGTTTCGGCAGTTAATGGGTTAATATTCACTCTCAAAATCCGCGAATTTTAAATGATGTTTTTTTAAGTGATAACATTTGTTTAACCTTCAACTACTGTTAGTGGTCTCACACATCACTTCCTTTTAAAATTATCACGGATTAACTTGAATATTTCAATTTAACCGTAAATATTTGTGAAATTAAGTTTCGTTTGGAGCTCTAGTACTAATGCCAGATACTTCTGAATAAGCGATTTTAAATTATAATAATACTGTAAATAAAGAGCATCCTATGAGTTAATGAAGCATTTTATCTGTCTTTCATCAAGCGGCTTTGGAGACCGTTCACAGTAGCTATGCGACAATTTCTGTCGCAGCAGATAAGTGTTAAATGAATCTTTTCAGATGAATTGGCATGTATGGAACGCATTGTCACATTTAGGGCTTTGGACGTCTCATGTAGGTTTTAACTTCTATAAATGCTACAAAAATCACCAAAATGCGATGATCGTATATTGCTTGATTATACTACAGATATTAATTCCATTTCTAGAAAACAAATAGTTTTGAAATAAAGAAACAGTATTCAGGGATGAGAGTGCTCCGACCCAAATGACCGATTGATACCACTTAATTTTAATAGTATTTCTCGCCGTATTTAATGACAGAATTTATTAAAACAAAGAATACTATTAAAATTCAGTTGTGGAAATCAAACATTTGGATCGATGCATTCTCATCCCTGAGTATTCAATAATTTTCTGCGTAATAAAATATATACTCCCGCTGTCCCAAATTAGTTGCTAATTTTGATTACTTTTGTACTGATTATTGATACTGATGATTTTGTTTGAACATTTTTACAGAGATTTTAGGGTACTTTGCTATCAATCAACAACATTTACTTACCAAGCATTCCCTCCGTCTCTCTTTAAATAAGTACCAAATTGGTTTAAAAAATCCAGGGTTCGCCCCCATTTTTTAAGGATTCCTCCGCCAAACATAAAACTACCTTCTAGCTAATGAATCGTTAATTCTTTTGGAAGAAAATGATCTTTATGGTATACTGGTGGTAGAGTCGTTACATAATGATGTCGATCTACTAAACTGTATCGGAAGTTATTAATGACTCCACCCACTTGAAATGTAGCAACTAATTTTAGGCAAAATTTTCGACCTAAATGTCGCAACTAATTAGGGACGGAGGGAGTATTTATTTACCCAGATAACTGCTTTGCCCGTATGGCGTACGGGCAAGAAAAGTTTACTCTATCTATCACTTAAAGCTTTTTCATACAACTTATTTTTTTTAATTACAATTGCATACTATTTAATGACAGTAATTCTTAGACTAAATATTACGAATACTGGTGTTTTTCCATATTTTCACTTTATCCTTCTATATATAAAAAAAGTTTTGATTTGGGAATGGACCGATGAAAATCTGCGTAGATATTCCCGGCAGATCCGCATCCAATTTGAATGCTTAAGCATGGCCTTTCTTCGTTAATATTAAAAAAACTGTTGCATACAAAAATATGAAAATCGGTAGCTTTATAGAGAAATGTTTCATAAACACGCTGATGCAGACAGTTTTCAAATCGAAGAATTATTTTAAGATATATTTAATGCTAAAGTTGGACAAAGTCGTTCCATTAAAAAAGTATTTTAGGAGCAAAAACTATGCATCCGAATTTAATCATTTTTAGATCATTTTATACGTTATAATTTCCCGGTGTGCAGAATGCATTTATTTTTTTAATTTGACACATTTTTTGAGCTTTTATTTCTATTTTAAATTCAAATTTTCAGCATTTCGAAAGATATTTTTTACTTAATTTAGAATATTGTACTAATTTAACCTGTTGCCAACTGTATAAACAACGAAAACAATAATGTTTGCTTCAAATTAAAAATGTATTTACTAGTGACTATTATAAACAGAAAAAAAACTTTTACAAATTACAATTAAATAATTACGTATTAAAAGCAGGAACTTATCTAAAATTACTTCAAAAAAATTAATTTTCACGTGAATTTTAACAGAGAAAGGATATTGTAAATTAATAAATTCATTAACATGCGTTAGAAGTCTTAAATAGGAGAAATTACGTCACATTTACGCCACATTACACTTATTACGTAAAATGAACAAAAAATAATATTGCAAAACTGTGTGTATGTGTGTTTTAATATATGTTGTAGTATGAGTGTTTTATTATATTGTAAAACAGTTTAAATTTAAAAATTGCGCGAGACATTTATTTAATATTTTAAGATGACCATAATATTTCATTTCTAACAAAAGTATTTTTACTTGAATATTAAAAAGAGAAAGAAAAGTTTGGTGGAAATTACGTCAGATTATTCATTGTCAGATTCAAATTATAATTCAATCTTCCGAAATCTTTTTAAAGCCGATCAAATTAGCGTGCTGTTAGAGTCTGCGGTGTCAGAACGGGGGTTACGAGCGTAGCTCGTAGGGGGCAGAGCCCCCTAGTTGTATAAAAAAAAGAAACGGTTAAATGGTTTGTAAAATTCCAAATATACCCTAAATACGGCAAAACTATGATGAATCTTGTCTCATTTAGGAACAATGACCGTATATGTATATTTTTGCCAATTATTTCAAATTTAAATGTAAACTACGATTTCCACCCACCGTACTAGGACGGACATTTCCACTATTACATTATAATTCAAGATATGTAAAATATACATATGATAAAATCTAAACAATTTGAACAAGAAACCCCAAAATTTTCAAGCAAATAGCAATAAAGAAAATTGTGAATGAATAATAAATACATAATTAAAATAAATAAACGCAATGTTTGAGAAAACCTCGACCGTAGTTCAAGGAGGAAAATAATTTTTTGCGAACAGTGTGACCTAGTTTATATTATAATATTAAAGTTAATCAGAAAAAACGGTTTTGAGTACATAAAATGTTAAGGTGTTTTCTTCTCTAAATATTCTACAACATGGGATGCTGACATTCATAAATTCATGAGCGATTTTCTTTTTATGTACAATATCAACTATGTAATGTACAACAAGTCAGCTGAATTCGCCTCGATATTGGCCAATAATATAATTTATTAATCATACATGACTAAAAAATATTATAAAGTCATTGATATTATACCGTATACAGGGTTCGTACGGGTACCGTTATTTCCAAGGTCAAAAATCAGAATCCTTTATAGAAAAGTAAATCTAGTTTAAACGGACGACATTTCGCCTAATTTTAGCAGAAATTTTCCATCAACAAATACTGGTACCGAAGTATTTCGTAGTACGGAAATTCAAGGACACGTACGAACCCTTTGTATAGCATGCTATAATCTGTTGATTAGAAATCAATATATTTAAAATTTTACACCAGTAAAGTTACAAAGTAATAAAGTATAAATAATATTTTTCAATAATTCAGTCAGAATATTAATGGAGTTATGAATAAAGAGGAGGAGACATATAGTGTAGTGTCTAGCAGTTGAGAGTGAAGTAACTGAGGAGGTTGTCACAAGATGGCGGGTAAATTTTTTTGCATCAGATGAACCGTTTCTGAAAACCGACGAAGCAAATTCCCACCAGAAAATTTTTAATAGAAAAGTTTACATTATTTTTAGCGGTTTTTTCATGAAAATTTCTCTCACAGATATGATTGAGATTTCTGTTCGGTTTTTCTGGTGTCAGTTCAACCAAAGCCGCCTCAAGACTACAAGCCAAACACAAGGTTTCGTGACGTCACGACGCAGGGCTTAGATCAGCCGTGGAGAGCACATGCGTTATTAAAACATATTAATTCTTTCCTCTATATTTCAACTTATTATCACAGCATATAGGAAAAAAATAAAAACTTATAGTTTAAAGACGCTAATTAAGTGCTTTTTAATCAATTTCAATCACTCGAAACAATAATAATAACGATAACCCAAAACAAAATTTATGAAATAATACCACTGTGTCAATGAAAATGTGCATCAGAATTAAAGTTACATTAAAGAAAATTCGTTCGTTAACACTAGAACGGCGGGAAATTTCGCTCAAGTTTTATAAAAATATTTCACATCAGAATTTTTATTTAGAACTATTTAACGCATTTATTTAAGTTATTTTTTGTGCAGAATATATTAATCTTATATTACAAAACAAATTCTGGTTCGAATCGAAATGTATTCATTCGGCAAGGGTCAAAATGACCCCTCGCCGCCGTTCTAGTGTTAATGAAAAGAAAATCCCAAGTATTAAATTTATTTTAGTAGACAGTTTCTATTATTTATTCTACTTTGAAATTTAGAAACAATATGAATTATCTATTTGGTATATATTAAAAAACAAGACATTATACATTATTACATACATATATATATATGTAAATATAAATTTGTAGTTTAAACACATAAATCGAATTATTTTGCTTTCAGTTATTTCAAAATAAATAAATAACAATAACATGGCTCGCAGCGTTCCTAAAATTGCCGCACTTTGCTACCAGTATTTTGAATAAAAATCCTTCGTCGTAGGTTCCTTTAACATCTATAATGGAATTACACAATAAAGATTATCGTTTTAAAATAGTGGTAGCAAAGTGTGAAAATTTTAGGAACGCTGCGAGCCCTGCAATAAGTGTGCCAATCAAAACCCACATTTAAAAATTTAATTAAAGTGGAAGAAAAGTGAATGTTAAATGAAAACAAATTCAAGTTGTGTTATATTTTTATTTTAATCGGGCTTGAAATTATACAGTAAATATCCTATTAAATATTAAGTGATTTGAAACCTGCATATAATAAATAGTAAAATTAAAGTATACATGAAATTAAGTATTCTTATAAATAAATTTTCGTACTGTAAACTTTACTTATCAGAAATGGGTAATTTTCACATAAAATCCATTAAATTAAAAACCACAAAACTGTCATAATACTAAAACAACACAAGTTCATGAAACAGAAAATTATTATTTAGTTTTGTATTAGTTTGATACATTATGTAAGGTATAAGCAATAAATTTTTAAAAAGTGTATTGACATATGAAGAAAAAAATAAAAGAAAGAAAGAAAAGACTTTCATCAATTGGAATTAAAATATTCCTAATTTATGTTCATTTTCCTCGAATGTTTAGGTAATAGCTGATAAAAAAAAACATCGAAAAACACAAAAACCTTCCACAAATATAAATATTTCATTTCCAAAATAATGTTGTGTGGGTTCTTAAATGTTTGTTCATATCTTTTAAGCTTAAAATAATCAATTTTTATGAGATGAAAAGTATTTCCTGACTAGATCTAAAAGTAAATTTATAATTATAGAATAATAATTTTATTTATTGTTACTTTTAATTAAACATTAAAATGTATATGAAAACACACAGGATTTTTGCGAAGAAGGTGTGTGTGTGTGGGGGGGGGGGAACTACTGTTTTGCATAAGGGTACTAACAACCCTTCCTCTAGTCTTGTAAATAAATTGTTTACATTTGTGGCAAAAATAGGGAGATTCAAAAACATTATCCCCATAGCTCTATTTACGCAGTACATAAGCATTTATAATTTAACAAATTATAAAAAGAATTTTTATTAAGATAGTAAACGTTTAAGATTAAAAAACAACAATAAATTGATACATGTATATCGATCGGGGTTTGCGTTAAAAGAAGTAAACAACATAAAAATGCTATGTATTCACAGCGACTTTTATGAAAATTTCTGAACAAATTAGAAAGAGCGGATGGTGTGACAAAATACAAATTAAATGATATAAGTCTTGACACGATTTAGGGATGTTTGCCATTTTAAATTATTGGTCTATGTGGAACGAAACAGAACTACAATAATATAGTTTCGTTTTGAGACATGATATTATTGATAGAATCGTACTATGATTTGCTAGTTAATTTATTTCATAGAAATTAAAAATAAAAGATTTTGAACACAAGAAATAAAAATTGTTCTGATAGCATATAAATATTTGAAAATAAAACTTACCTTGAAAAGAATGTGTTATCAGGCTGAGTAAAACACACGTGCACGTAAAATAGAAAGATACAAAATTCAAATGTTCGGGGCTGGCGCGTTGGCAGTTAGCCAGCCCCGGGCTGTGACGTCACACGTGGGGGGATGAAGGGCGTGTCTGGCTTGTAGTCTTGAGGCGGCTTTGGTTCAACCGTGTTTTATAATCATTTTCATTGACACTCACAGGAGGTTGTCTAGGTTGTCACAATATGTCGGAAAAGCAGGGCATGACAACCGTCGAATTAATGCTCTACCAGTAAAAATGAATAGATGTTTTTGCCATTATTTTTGACCAAAATTTTGCTTTAGAAATGCCTTTAAATAAGGAGAAATTTTCTATTTAAATTTACTGGTGGATGTTTGACTCGACGGTAATCGACCCCCGTGAAAACGGTTACAGTTGAAGCTTCACTATTTTAAGGATGTGTCAGTTCCTCTTTATTAATAGTTCCATGAGAATATTATGCTCGCATTCGCCTTTCACGTAAAAAAAGAAGAATAATTTTCTTTTGTTATAAGTAAGAAAAAAAATGACCGTCTGTGGTGTATTTTATTACGAATTTGTGTTCACAGAAATCCAGCTCTGATATGTAGTAAAACCTCCCTAACAGACACCGCTGTTAGGTAGATTTCGTATGAAATAATACCTATTACATTCTCTCCTATGTTGGAATTTCGGAAAAAATTTTGCAGATCATGACCCCTAGAACCCAAAACCACCCCCAGTAAAAAACTTTACATTTATGTCTATCTATCTATATATCTATATGATTTTTTTATGGACACGATAATTTCCATATGTCTGCACAAATCTCTTCCAAACTGATACTTAAAATCAAGGGGCATAAAATCTCGGTCAAGTTCGTTAATGGACAAAATCAGACCAAGGGGGTGGAAATGGGGAGGGGTTTTGTGAAAAACGAAAAAAAAAACCCATAACTTCTTAATTATAATACATATCGACTCCGTTTGAAGTTTTTATTACTTCTAAAAAAAGGGGGCCAAAAATTTATGTGTGACAGATTTTTGATAAAATTAAAAATGGATTCAAGGGGCGAAAAAAATAAGACTTTGGGAGAAAAAAATTCATAACTTCGTCAATTCTCAAGATACGAAATCAAATTAAATTTATTAGAAGTTGTCTTAATATTATCCACAACTTTTATATTGACAAGTTTTTGATAAGACCAATTCTTACCGCAAAAAAAATTCAAAACGGAAACAAAAAAAGGGGGGGGGGAGAAGAAGAAAATCTATAACTTCGTCAATTCACACGATATCCAATCCGCTTAAATTTATTATACATTTTCTGAATATTATCTACAACTTTTATATTGAGTAGTTTTTGACAGGACCCATTCTTAAAAAAAAAATAATAATAATAATAAATAAATAAAAATACATAGAGGTTGAAGAAAAAAATATCGTATTACTCAAATCCAAACTGCTTATTTTCTGACTCATTTTTAAATTGATTTTTGCTTTAAAACGCATCCAATTGGTAAGTTCTCTTATTCAGAAACTATATAATGTGCCGTAAAGCTCGATTTTTTGATAGAGGCGAACATATTTCACAAAATGATCTCAAAGTGGGCATTTTGAATAGAATTTCCGGAAGCGATTGTGTTGGAAATTAAAAATATCGCCCTACTGAGAAAATAATTGTTATAAATTAAGTTCTAATTAATTGAACGAAAAATAAAAACATGAGTCATTTATAAACCTCTTAAAAAATCACGTCAGTAAGTTTCATGTTTTTCCTTTTAAAAATTAATATGAAATTGTGTCAGAAAATTTCTGTTTGTTGAGCATGGAAAAAATATTTTTTGAATACTGCCTTAACATGGTTCTGATAAAACCAACTCTTATATAAAAATGAAATTAAAATCTTGTCAAAAATGGACAGATAAAATTGTTAAAGTCGGTTTTCTCAAATCATGATTTAGTTTTTGTTGGTGAAATTAGTACTTTTCTTCGAAATTTACCTGCGCCTGCAGGCCGAGCCGGCAGGGATATTTTAACGACCACTTTTGTAATCCCGACTCCAAAACTGTGTATTTATATGCTTTTATTTCTAAATAGCAGAGTCTCCGAATAGCAGGCAATAATTTTGTCGATGAAAAATGATCTTTTTCACGAGAAATGAAAATTTAAATTAAAATATATACAGGGTGTTTCATAAATGATGGGCAACACTTTAACAGGTGGTAGTGCACTTTGAAACAAACAAATAGGGTTCTCGCTGCAGCTCGCCATTGCGCCAAATACCGACATTTGGTGAGTAAACGGATGATTAAACTCGCCAAATTGCGAGTGCTCAATTTTTGCTCATCGTTTTTTTTGTATGTGTGTGTGTGATCTGTACAGGCGACACTCTAATGTGTACATAACTAAACCCAACACGAATTCAATTTAACGTCAGCCAAAGCCACAGTAAGCAAAAATGTCATTACAGTATGCGTTAATGAGCACAATAGGCAACAGCACTATTCTGAAATTGCCTTTGAGGTATGGGCTTCAATGAAAAGTCGAAGAATTATAGAAAAATAAAGTTTTTGACACATTTTGTTGTTTATACTTTGAATTTTTCAGAATTCATTCAATTGAATATCTTAAAACCCTGAGTTAACTGGGATTGTAAGTTTTATTTCAGAACATTTTATTGGGTTAAATCAGATTTAAATTTTCTTTTCTTTATTACGCAAGACATTTAGAATATAGTTATTTTTTTAGTTTCTGTAGCATATAATTAAATTTAGATGAATAACTGATCTATAAGCAGTTACAAAAACTTTATGTTATTTTAGAACATATTGAAAAAAAAAGGGGGGGGATGCATTAAGAGGTTAAATATCGAATTTTCAGTGTTTCACGACAAATTTATTTTGCTATTTTTTTTTATTTGGCGAATGTTTTTTATTTCGGATTAGCCAAATTGCTAATGTTCGTAAGAAGTCAGCGAGAACTCTGCAAACAACTCTCATGAAAGAATGCATGCCCTCATAGCATGCATGGTCACAGTGACGTCGTTGTGACGTCACTGTAAGTCACTGTGGTCACATCACATCTCTGACCAAAATGCCACCACTCAGTGATGTCACATTGTGACTGAGATGTGAACTTCTTAGAAAACTTTAAAAAATTATAAAAATTATTAGAAACATGTTATTTACTGTAAAAAATATTTTTCTGCCGATTTAAAATTTTTTAAAACCGTGGTCCAAGTTGCCTCTGAGCCTCTAACCAAAACTTTTTATTTTCATATAACATAAAATGTAATTAATTCATCAGCGACACAAAAAGATTTCCCAATTATTAGAATTTCGTATTATTAAAAAAATGTTTTACGTAAACATACCTCGACTTATCTTTTATAAAGATTTTTGTAAATGATCATCTGTTATACTAGAAGTTTCTCAAAGAGTAGTCGAAACATTTCTGTGGTTTCAAACTAAAAACTTTCTATTACAGTTAAGTCTGCAGCTTTTAATGAGCAAGCAGAAAGCATCTTCAAAGTTTAGTCATATATGCATTTCTTGCTTTATAATTTGCATTCAAGTCATATTTTTTCCCTCTTAGTGTTTCACTATTTTAAGTAACTGTTTTTTGTTTTTAATTCTACTTCTTTCAGACGTTTAAAATAAAACTGACATTTTCCGAATATAAAATAAATGTACAAAATTTATGCAAAGCCCATGACATAATTAATTATTCATATTTAATTTTTTGTTTTCAAAATATATTTTTCAAAATTATTTTACAAGATGTTTTATTCTACAGAAAATTAATATTAAGAGAATGACAGATTGACAAAGAAAAACCCATCTCTTCTCGATAATCTTGTTGTATTTTTTAAGAAGATATTTTGTATATATTACCTGTGATACAAATTTTACTTTAAAAAAAAGGAGGTGGCCTTCATTATTACCATTATATTAATTTGTACACATTTTGAAAATTTAAGCGATGTTTTATCTAGTAAACTCTAATTATGGATAATAATATTATTATAATTTACATAAATGAAACTTTACAATTCAATAAAACTGATAAAAATAAAAGGTGAAATACAATAAAACATTTTCAAACAGGAAATTGAATTAGAGACAATTTGATAAAGTTATTACGCATTTAATTTCCTTCCGAATCTGTTACAAAAACAAATTAAACCGAAAAACATCTGCTTCGAACTTCGAAACTTAAAAATCGTCTGCACTATTTCAGTTGTTACGAATCGACCGCAGAATAACGGATAAAAGTAACAGTGAAGCTTTTTAGAATAAACGCGGGAAGTTCTGTGGACACTGGTCAGCATAGACGTATTGACACGGATTTAAAAACTGAAACAAGAACGTTCTCAGTATCCAAGTTAGTTCAACTAACAAAATGTAAACCCGAGAAAATTACAGTAGCTTTGACTTCTTGAGGATGATTTAAGTCATTGCTATCGTACTTATTATCGGATTTAATTGGTTCCCCAAAATCAAAGTATCGCGTACAACGTCAATGAAATTAGATATGTAAAAATATTATTTTCCCTGTTTGCTTTTTTTTTTTTTAATTACAACGCTTTTAGTTAGCTTCTCATAAACATGCGGTAGAACATAAATATTTCATTACATTTATTATTTATTTGGCTGAAATATCTAAAATATTATTTTCCCTGTTTGCTTTTTTTTTTAATTACAATGATTTTAGTTATCTTCTAATAAACATGTTATAGAACACAAATATTTCATTACATTTATTTTTTATTTTGTTAAAATAAACGTGTTTTTTTAACAACTTTTTAATTTTGTTATAATATAACTTCCTTTTCAACAGCTTTGAACAGATTATTAAAATTAGTGATTTAAATTGCATTTTAATCTGGTTTATTTTCTTATTTAAATATTTGGTTAAAACCACATGGTGTCATAAATATGGAAGTATATGGACAAGTATTATAATCAATTATTAATGTAATTAATAAACATTTAAAGATAATTAAATCATTTAATAAAAAAGGTTTTTTATAGAATAAAATTATTGGCAAACATAATTTTTTAATTTTGTATTAAGTGATGGTCTTAAACAATTTGCATTGCATGTTTTTATTTAAAAAATTTGCATCTGCTCAGAAGAGGAATTTATAAAAAATAAGACACAACGGAAACGTATACTATTAAAAGAGATCGTAGATATGTAATGTTAAGAAAAAAAATGATTATTTAATGCATTATTCAACCTGAGAAATGTTTAAATCTATAAAGAAATACTTATAGCGGGTGAAAGCTTTTCAGTTGTTAAACATTCTTTTTGAAATGTTTTCAAAGTGAACTAGAAGTCTGTTGGCAAATGAAAATATAGAAGTTACACAATCAGAAAGAGATTAAATATGATTTTACTTAAAAAATAACGAAAATACTTGAACGGCATGAATCTAAAATGTAATAACCATCTTTTATTATTTACTTTTTTTTCTGGATAATTTTATCATTTTATTTCCTCAATGATTTTATCGAGATAAATTTAAAAGTATCGATATTATACACTCTTTATAAACAGCGTGATTAAAATGGATTTCTTATTTATAATTACCATAATCTTGTAAATAAAATATTAATAATAATAATGAACCTATGTGTATTTATCTATATATATTGTATAATCTATTTTGTGTTTATGGTCTCAATTTTTATACTTTATTTACATTTAAAAGTAGTTGTTACCCATTTGATACTGTGTTCATTATTTTGTTTTATTGTGTCATATAAAAATAAATATGATTATTTGTATTTCTAATACAATATATACAGTAGAGCGCCGATTATCCGAACAAGTCGGGACCGATCCTAGTTCGGATAAGCAAAAGTTCGGATAAATAGGCAGACAGTTTAAGGGATGTTCCTGACTATTCTAAAACCTTCACACTTTATCAGGTTTAGGACTGACAGCACCAGTTAGTACTGGAGTGCTTAAAAATTGCTTTTTTTATTGTTTTTTTTGTTTACTTTTTTATTATTTAATTTTTTTTCTCTTTTTATCATTTTCTAAACTTCAGAGATTATAGTTTAAGCAAAAAATAAATTGGAAGTTAGGTATTTTTTTTTCTTTTTTAGAGAGAGAAATATTTGGATAATTGGAAATTCGGTTAAAAAGAATTCTTTGAGAGAAATACGCTGTTCGGATAATTGGAAGTTCGGTTAATTGAAGTTCCGATAATCGGCGTCCTACTGTATTTATAAAACTTTCACCAGACTTTATTCTAAAAATTTCGTAGTAGATTCTAATCTCTTTGTACTATTTATGATAATATCAGAGTTATAGTGGTCATTGCAACATATATCCAGCCAGATAGATCTTTGGCAAAACATAAAAACTTTCACATTAGACGCAAAATAGAGTAGCTGCGGTGCTGTGTTTTATAAACAATAAGGTATTATTGTTTAAAAATAATCATAGATAGTAAGAGTTATTATTTTTATAATATATAATTTCATAAATAAAAATGTAATTTTGGCAATCAATTATTAAATTTATTTTTTAATAATTAAAAAGTTGTTTTATATATGTATTTCACTTCAAGCAAACCCTGATGTAAAATAAATTAACACTTTGTATCACCGTTGTATACATACCCAAAAGTTTTACTTACTTTTACAGTGAGCTTAAAAATACGATTTTATTTATTGCTGCTATCTTCCAACATAACAATTGTTGTCGAAATTGTTCTTAGATTTCTCAACATAATGATACTGGTGATACTCAGTTAATTTTCTATACCAAAGCTGTATTTTTCCTTTGAGTAGTTTCAAATGGTTATTGTTAAATGTACTTCTGAAATTTTGTAATGCATGTATGTGGTATAAAGGACGTAAACAATGCGTATGTAATGACTGTATGGTACATGATGAGCGTTTCGAGTGTATATATATATATATATATGTGTGTGTGTGTATATAACGCATGCATAAACTTCACAATGATCTTAGCAATGTCGTTACTGCAATTTTTGTATAATCAAATTTATAGGGGTGTCTATAACAAAGAAGTATCCTATTTTCTCTGCCCCAACTTGTTTGAATTACAATCATATATATATATATTACTAGTGTAAATGCCCGGCCTAGGACGGTGTGTAAAAATTTTGTTTTTCATTTAAAATTTTTTAAAAAAGAGGAAGATAACTGTCAATATGGAAGCGCTTAGATGAGCAAATTTCGGCTTATTTATGTTCTAATAAACACATTATTAGCATTAACAATACTTTTGGGTAGACCAGGCTTTCTGGCTAACATAACATAAGAAAATTAAGAATTCTTAGAACAAATGTTTAAGAAACATGCAATAAAACCCCATAATTAACAAATTCTGCTGCAACTATTAAAATTTATTGATGATTTTTTTGGTATTAAATCTTGGTAAGTGTGTTGTATTTTTTGCAAAAAGCAAAAAAAAAAAAAAAAAAAAAGGGTACTTTTTGGTTAGCCGGGCGCCAGTGTTATATATATGTACATATATATATACATCTAAGTTTATATAACATATATATGTATGGATATATACATATGTGTGTATAAATATATACAAATATATGCATTTATACATATATATACAATATATATATGAGCATATAACACTGGCGCCCGGCTAACCGAAAAGTACCAAAAAAAATTTAGCAAAACTTACAATGGCTGAATAAGCATGTGCACAACTTTTTGAGTTTTAACTTACTGAGCATATAAATATTAAAAGTACGCACAGAAACTGGGGATCAGCAGTAAGAACATAGAATTTTCTTCAAAATGTTATTGCATCTAACAGCGATGTATAAGACATCCACCAAGTAAGAGTTTAGATAAGAAAGTTTTTTTTTTATGTTCTAATAAACACACTATTAGCATTTACAATACTTTTTTTGTAAAATTACAAAAAAGTGATAAAATATCTTTATTAAGATTGACGATCGTTTCATCGCACAAACGGCGACATTTTCAAAATTTTGAAAATGTCGCCGTTTGTGCGATGAAACGATAGTCAATCTTAATAAAGATATGTTATCACTTTTTATAGCATTATTTAGCTTAATCTGGAAATGCAATGTTTTCCCGTGATCCTTTAAAGAAAATCACACTTTTTTTTCACGATCCTTTAACGTTTATCGTAATTTTTTTTTTCGATCCTTAAAAAAATTTGCGTTTTTCCCGCGATCCTTTGAAGAAATTCGCTTAATTTGGCACAGTTGGTACTCGCGTTTTTCTTGTATTTCTTCCATTATTCCCCCCCCCCTCCCCCCCATAAAAATGTCAACAAATTTTAATGCATATTTGCATAGATCCACGGGATAATAAAATTCAGTGCCAAAAAAGCACAATTCCGCAGAAAAGAAACATGTCAGTAAAATGGATTTTGCAGGTTCAAGTCAGGTTCTCTGTATTATATAGTTCTGCATTAATGGAATGAAAAAAAAAAAGAAAAAATAATGGAACAGAATATTCAGCAAACAGGAATCTTGTAAATGCATGAATTTTGTCTATGATCACTGTGGATTATAAATGTATGTAGAGAAATTTCTAAATCGCTCTTGTGAAGGGAAAAAAAATCGAAAAATTCACCAATCGGTTACAGTAATTCTTCAGTTTGTCATGCCAAAAAAAAAAAAAAAAAAAAAAAAAACGCAAAAATTTGTCAATCTATCGCTTAAAAAACCACAAAATTCATCAATCAGTCGCAGAGGAAAAAGAAAAATCAACAGTTGGTTGTGAGGGAAAAATGAAATTTGTCACTTAAAAAAAAAACCCACAAAAATTACCCAATCGGTAGAGTAAAAAGAAAAGTACTGCAAAATTCATCATTTGTGGGGAAAAGTTGCAACATTCTTCAGAAAAAATCGTGAAGATTGCCAGTTGATCATCGGAAAAAAACTCAAAATCCTTTAATCGGTTGCTTTAAAATATTGTGAAGTTCATATGTAAACTGTCGGAAATTCCTCAAACAGTCGTTGGAAAAAAACGCAAAATCTGTCGATTGGTCATTCTGGTTGATTGGGAAATCTTGTCATTTCAATTTGTGACTCACTGGCAAAATCCACAATATTTTTCTACCATCATTCGAAGAAATTCAGAAAATTTTGCAAAATCGCACAAAAGAATAAAAATCCCTTTCTCGGGGGGAAAAATCGGTAAGAGTCACATGTCTGTAGAAAAATTTAATGAGGCGGAACACACAGCATTTTTTATTATGCAGCACTTTCCTATTTTGGGGAAGATCCATGAAATACTTCATGGGATTGCAAATTTTGCCGTCCACTAAATTGTGCTCTCCTCACCCCCCCCCCCCCCCCCAAAAAAAAAAAAAAAATCATCCCACGTTGGACAGCGTTGATAAAATACATTAAATGTTTTCCCACCAACCGAAACACTGATAATTTTATTGTCAGTGTTATGTGCATGAATTTCTACCTTTTTGGAAAAAGCTTTTTAAAATAGGATTACACATATTATGTGTTTTGAAATTTATTCACTCTGACTTATTGGGAATTAATCATTGAACTTTTCTTTTGATTTAGTAATCTTAATGGTCTTCAGATTTTCAAGTGGAAATTTTTTAGAAATCTATTGGTATGTATCGTATGATAGGGCATAGAGAATGTTATTTTGGTGGTTTTTAACACAAATCGCAATCGTCTGTCAACAAAAATTGGAAAAACGATAACTTATTTTCAAATATTTTTTGAGTTATGGGGAACCCACAATAAACAATTTAATTAATTTGTAACTCTAACATTGAATTTTAAATTTACTTTAATGTAAGCATTGAAAAATCCATTTATTTGTCAACAGAAACATTGTAGTCTTTGCTAGCTAAATAGTTTTAAGTTTTTTTATCCTTTTTCGCGAAAAATCAATCATCTTAAAATGAATTAAAAACTTCATTTTGTTTAAATTTGTTAATATTTAAAGTTATTTTAGTTAAAACATTGTGATTAAACATTCATTGTATGATATCTGCTTTAATAATTTATATTTGTCTCAGCCTTTCCAAGTACTAAGTTTTTTATGCTTAATTTAACATATAATTTTTTTAAGAGAAATTTTAAAGTATGAAGCTATAAGGTACGCTGTCAAAATAATTACTGCTGGATATTAAAATATTTCTATCGTAATCGATATGTAAACAAAACAAAAGTACAGAAAATTTATTTCTGTTGCTCTTTTCAGAAAGTATTCAGAAATTTTCAAATATGAAGCCATAAGGTACTGTAAAAATAATTACTGATGCTGGATATTAAAACATTAAGAGATATTTCAGGAGAAATTGAACGGTTCGTAATATCTACATAACAATAGGGTTAAAGTTTCCACTTGTTAGGTTAAATAGGCGGAAAATACAAAGAACACATTAAATCTAAGTAAATCAAAAGAAAAGTTTAAAATGGAATCACAACAAATCAGATTTAAAAAACAAACAATAAATTAACAAAATACCTAATAATGTGTAATCCAAAAAAACTATACCCACAAGACAGCAAAATCTCACTCAGCAATGCTGAGATCAATGAATACGCGTCGCGTGACGATATCTGTATACAGACAGGAATAATACGGAACTCCCATTGGAGATCGGTCTTAGCACATGCGCTGTTTATCCGGAGTGGTAAGCTTCATGGCCGAAAGATGAATACCGTATTTGATTTGCGCCATAGCTCAATGGTTTATTTTTCAATGAATGAATCAAGTGAATGACTCGCTATCGCTTGTTTACATTTTGCGATAACTCGATTTTTTACAAACTCGATTTTTGAAATTGTTTTTCAACTGCGTAAATCATTGAACGGTTATCAGTTTTGAATCTTTTAAAGAAAATTATGTTGAACAGAAACGGATTTCAGGTAGAAAAGATTTGTATTTAGGCAGATAAGTTTTCTCTTACACATCTCAAATCGTAATTAAGTCTAACGTGGCGCCAGCTTACCGGAGACTGGTAAGACAGATGGGTACAACCCCGGACGCGTTACAATGTGAATTATAATATAGAGATGGTAATCAATATCATAAAACATATAAAATTTAATTACTTAACATCGGCATTTCTTTTTATCTTCCTTTTTTTTTCTTCTTTTTTTTTTTTTTTTTTTTTTTTTTTTTATAAATGTTGTGTAATCGAAAAAATTCAACTTCACCAGTGACTTCGAGTTTGTAATGCGTATTAAATGAAATAAATTAATTTCATTCAGTATTTTCTATAGTTTAAAGAATATAAAAAGTACTGTATATATTATAAGATATTATATTTTTAACACAAATTTTATTTTGATAAAGATTTGAAAATTTAAACAAATTGTTTCTTTGGAAATTTTAATGGTTTTAACAAATAGCTAATTTTGAAAAAAATGTGATAGATCGATCATTCAGTTGTCTTCAATATTCTCATTTATTGCAATAGGAAAGAAAGGTGCAACAAAAATTGAAGTCTGCGAGGCATTGCATTTTGATTCAATAAAAGTCTTTTGGTATCCCCTTGTTATAGCGTGCCCCCAAGTTTTAATTGCGATGTATCGCCGAAGTATATTAACGTTATAGATGTAAATGATTTTACAACATGCATAATTATGACTATGTGTGACATTCATTCGTGTTTACAACTGTACAAGTATGTCATAGTGAGACTTCACAACATTCCCACTAGAGTCACATATTCGTCATAACGTTAATGACAAAATCGTCACAAATCACACAATTTTCACAAAATTGTCACAATGTGACTTCAAAGCAGTGTCGCTGTCATCACAGAATCATCACAGTGTTAAAGACAATTTCGTCACAAATGACACATATTTCACAAATTGATCTCAATGTGACTTTAAAGCATTGTCACATTCGTCACAAATGCGTCACAAAGTTAATACCAAAATAGTCACAAATGACACACTCTTCACAAATTTGTCACATCGTGACTTCACAAAGTCGTCACAATGTGACGTCACAAAAGAGCTCTAAAACGGCCATAACGACCTCACATTCTAGTCACAATGACTTCACATCGACGTCACGTGACGTCACATCTACGGTCACAATGTCACAGCGTGACTTCACAACGACGTCGACGTGACGTCACCATGCCTTACGGGTGGTCGTCGTAATTAAAAGACAAAGGTATTAGAGGGCGAGGAAGTTGATTTTATTACACGAGGCAAAAACACACACAAAAAAACGATTAACTGAGAAAAGCAAGGTAGGAAACTGCTCTCTGTACAATCGTTGAGCTTTTGAGCAATTTCCATTTGCAGTTCCGTAGATAACATGCATATTAGCCTTTTCCCTATTAGAGAAGAGCAACATCTTCCGTTACGCTCTTACCGTGACAGGGCCTTAACTAGAAACTTGGTGACCCTGGGGCAAAACTTCATAGTGAGGCCCCTCAATATTTCTTTCTTTTTATATGCATGGGGGGGTTATTCCAATTCGACAAAAAGAAAATTGTCTATTGGTCCTTGCAATGGTAACAAAACTAGCTACAAAATGTTCACTAAGCCAAATGTTCAAGTATTTATCTAGCTTATGTACAATTAACAAATTTTTTAAATGGATTATTTTTATGATACAAGTTTTGGAAATTAACCCTCTCGCTACGTAATTGTTTTATCAAAACCCCTTCGCGACGAGCGTCTTTTAAGAATTTTTATTCTTTTGTCACCGGTTTTTCAAAACATAAATTTTTGCCTAATTTAATCGGGGAAACGCTCCGATAAATAAGGTAAAGTTTACAATAAAAAAATTACTTGTGGGAATAATCAAGGAGGGTTAATTAGACTGAAAAATGCATGCCTGAGAAATTCTCGGGTTGCGCAGCGAGATGGTTAAATATTGATTGCGTATGTTTGTAAAAAGAATAATGTGAATAATACAAAAGCAAAATGCTTGCAAAAGTACAACTTAGTGTATGTTTATTAAAAATTTATAAAATCACACATCAAAAGTACATGGTAAAATATTCGCTACACTGTTGTTAACATAAAAAAAAACTTAAAACAGTAAATTTTAATAAATTTAATTTTTGAGTACAAATACAGAAATACTATAGTCATTTTTTATTGAAAAATCCTATGACAATAATAAAAACAACTTAATGGTATGAGGAAACTATAGTACAGTAAACGCCTGACATAAACGTACATAATTTTTATTCAAATAAATGGGAATAATAATAAAAAAATACTTACATTTTAGTTAGTCATTATTTAGAACTAGATTAAACTAGCGGAAAACTTTTAACTGATAATTTAAAATATGACTTTTCTAAATAAAAGTTTAAGGAAGATTAAAGATATAGTTACAATAGATGTAAATTAAGTTTGTTAAAATGCCTACTTTGCTTAAAAGACAAGGAATCAGTAACTGATGCATGGAAAGTAGTGTAGATTGAAAAGATTAAATACGAACTACATTTGATTATTTCTTAAACATTTGTTTTCTAACTTTCAAAGAATCGAATTCACCAATTTGTCAAAGTTGATTTGTTGAGTTCGATCATTCTCAATTGAAAACAAAGCTAAGCTGCTGATCCTTTCTTGAGCTATTGTACTTCTCAAGTAATTTTTGATCAATTTAAGCTTAGAAAAGCACCGTTCAACCTTAGATTCTGTCACAGGAACAGTCAAATACATGATGCAGGCTGTGCAAACATCTGGATAACTTCATGAAAGCCAACTGTGGTCGACTATTATATAATTAGCAAATTCCTTAACACTTCTCATTTTTCCCAGTTTGTTTTGAAACGAATTTTTCACTGAACACAATTGTGAAGGAAAGGCTGGACTCACATTATTTGGAAACTTATTAACGAAATCAACTGCTTTTTTGAGAATATCACTTTCACTTGAATTGGCTAAAAAATCAGATTGTATTACTTGATAAGAGTCAAGAACAGCGTTTATCCATTGAAAACGATGATCAAGTTGAGTGCAAATGCGTCTACCATTGGATAGACCACAGTGACTCGGAAACAAGATTTTGGGTCTATTAACCCTTAATTGTATAGTGATGTAAATTTCCATCGCCTTTTTATTTAATTTTTAATACATAAATTAAGTTCTTACAACCACTATATTTATATAGAAATATTAATCCTCTAAAATTTACAAAAATATGCTACTAAATAAAGTTAAAAATCTGTCTTAAGATTTCTGGTGTCTAATCCTTAATATAAAAATAAAAAACACAATTCTAAAAGAATAATTCAATCAATTAAGGGTTAATCTCTCGTTTTCACTCAACTCATCAAAGTGTTTTTCACTTTCCTTAGTCTGTTCTGGCGAAATTCTTTGTTTATTCCCCATCGACTATAAGTATCTGATGCTTCAGAAACAAGTTCTTCAAACTTTCCACGTATTTCGGTTATCCTTAACAATAGAATATCCAATAACTCATATGCATACAACAGGTCCATGGTTTCAGATTGTAATGATTTTGATACGAGGTTGAGAGACTCTAAAATTTCACTCTGCACAACCAAACTTGTTACTTTTTTAATGCAGAAGGTTAAAAGATAGCGTAAAGATATTGGTATGGGACCACTATGGTACGAAATTACAAAACAAAACAAACCGCATTCGAATGGTGCTTCCGTTCGAAAGTAACGCGTGGAAATAGTGCCATAATTATAATCTACAAAACTTTGCCAATTGCCACGTTTAGGGTTAACAGAAATAATTTGTTTGGGGCTCATGCATATACAGTCAAACTGGGATAATTTGAAGTCCAAGGGACAGCTAAAAAAATTCGAATTACCGAAGATTTCGAATTAGACAAGTTTTTTTTTTTTTCCAACTAGTACATTTCTTGAATATTTATTGATGCATAAGTTGTATGTTCCAAGTGAAAAATATACAGGGTGATTCAGCTCGTCGGTGACAAACTTTAAGGATCGATAGAGCACACCTAGACGAACATTTTTGAATAGGGAATGTAGGGTCCCTGACGCGATGGTAAGGCGCTAGGCGCTTTCGAAAATTTGGGTGCCGAAATTCGAAACGTCATAAAAACTAGGGAAATGGTTAGATTTTCTTGCTTGTTGCGTCGAAATGATTCTGTTTGTTTAGACTTTCTTCAGTACCAATTTGATAAGCGTATCTCTTAAAACATGGATAGGGGGCGCTGCAGACTTTGGAGAGCTAGACAACAACTTTAAGCCCGTTATTTTGATAATTTAACACATGCTCGCCAAAGTTTATACTCTAACTTAAAGTTTGAACCCAAAAGTAGAGCCCTGCAAAAAGCGTAAGAGCCGGAATAAAATGTCAAAGTACAGGGTGGTCGAAACTCGAAGGCTCCTAGGAGATAAACAAACAGATTTCTTGACTTATGGCATGCATTTTCATGATTCTGGTTGCTGGGGCTCTCTGAAACTCAGTTGAACGGTACAAAAAGAAACATCGATAGGGGGCGCTTTGGGCAAAAAACATAATTCGTTGACATTTCGGACGCTAACTGGAAACGGGGCGCTACGATCAGTTAGAAACAAAACAAGAGAGTAATTTACTTATCATAAGAAGCTATTAAAACTGCAGTTTGTTTGTTTTTTTTAACAAACATAGCTGGTTTCAATCATGCACAATGCGCGCAATAAAATTTACATAAGGTGCTTTTTGCTGATTTATGCAAAAGATATCATACCATATCGATATGCAAAAGATACGTAATGCGTAGACGACAACGCGAGATGACGTAGTTGTATGCGCAGACACGTCTTTTGAACGTGCGGTACCTACTTAAGCTTTGGGTTACTTGTCTGCAGATCGGTAGTAGGATGGAACGGTACACAAACTCTGAATTGGCTGACATGCATTTGGCGTATGGCGCTGCTGGTTGTAATGGACGAGCCGCTCAGCGGTTGTACGCCGAGCGTTACCCCAACAGGCAAATCCCCTGCCATGCCTTCTTCGCTCGAGTACACCAGAGGTTGTCCACAACGGGATCTTTCGACGGAGGCAGGCCTGAACGGTAGCGATCAGTGAGCACCCCCGACAACGAAGAGGCTGTGCTTAACCTGGTTGAGGACAACCCAGGTCTTAGCACGAGAGATATCGCCAGACATGTTGGCATTTCGCAAGCAACTGCGTGGCGCATCTTACGTTCCCGGAATCTGCACCCCTACCACATCCAGCGGGTGCAGTTGCTCAGAGAGCAGGATTTTGGCCCTCGAGTGGAATTCTCAAGATGGTACTTGGCGATGAGATCCAGGGATCCCCGTTTTGTAAACAGCATTTTGTTTACGGACGAGTCCACCTTCAGCCGGGAGGGAATGTGGAACGCCCACAACAGTCATGTGTGGTGTGATGAAAATCCACATGAAACCAGAAGCCGAGCAGCCCAGGAGAGTTTCTCAGTAAATGTGTGGGCCGGCATTCTGGGGGATTGCCTCATTGGCCCTTATTTGTTACCTGAACGGCTGACAGGTGGAAATTACCTGATTTTCCTGGATCAAGTGCTGCCGCAGCTTCTGGATGAGGCGCACGTACCCGAAGGTTCGCGTCGCCAGATGTGGTTCCAGCACGATGGAGCTCCGGCCCATTACACGAACGACGTGCGTCTCCATCTAAACGCAAGGTATGGCCAGCGGTGGATCGGGCGTGGGGGTCCAGTTCACTGGCCTGCCCGATCACCAGACCTCACCTGCTTGGATTTCTTCCTTTGGGGTTACCTGAAGGCCGAGGTATACCATACACCTGTCAGCAGTGCTGAAGAACTTCTGGCGCGCATTGTGGCAGCTGCAGGGCAGATCAGAGATACTCCTGGCATTGTTGGAAACACACACTCCTCAATGCGACGGAGGTGCGAAGCCTGCATCATGGCCCAAGGTCGAAATTTCGAGCATCTTCTGTAGTGTTATTTTTTGTAAATAAATTTCCAGTATCATTGATGTTTTTGGTCTAAATTTATTCAGAAGTGTTGAGCAGAGGTAGAAAATGTGTTTTCATTATTACTAACTGATCGTAGCGCCCCGTTTCCAGTTAGCGTCCGAAATGTCAACGAATTATGTTTTTTGCCCAAAGCGCCCCCTATCGATGTTTCTTTTTGTACCGTTCAACTGAGTTTCAGAGAGCCCCAGCAAACAGAATCATGAAAATGCATGCCATAAGTCAAGAAATCTGTTTGTTTATCTCTTAGGAGCCTTCGAGTTTCGACCACCCTGTACTTTGACATTTTATTCCGGCTCTTACGCTTTTTGCAGGTCTCTACTTTTGGGTTCAAACTTTAAGTTAGAGTATAAACTTTGGCGAGCATGTGTTAAATTATCAAAATAACGGGCTTAAAGTTGTTGTCTAGCTCTCCAAAGTCTGCAGCGCCCCCTATCCATGTTTTAAGAGATACGCTTATCAAATTGGTACTGAAGAAAGTCTAAACAAACAGAATCATTTCGACGCAACAAGCAAGAAAATCTAACCATTTCCCTAGTTTTTATGACGTTTCGAATTTCGGCACCCAAATTTTCGAAAGCGCCTAGCGCCTTACCATCGCGTCAGGTACCCTACATTCCCTATTCAAAAATGTTCGTCTAGGTGTGCTCTATCGATCCTTAAAGTTTGTCACCGACGAGCTGAATCACCCTGTATATAATATACAGGAAAAAATATATACCATACATAAAATATTTATTTAATTTTTTTTTTTTTTTTGAAAATATAGAATATACAAAAGTATAACCAGGGCCGTTGTGAAAGTTTTTTTTTTTTTTTTTTTTTTGGGGGGGGGGGGGTGCAAAATTGGCCAACTCAAAAATGTTTCAAATCCGACCAATGTAAAATGGTCAATCTGTCGCATTATTTCTTAATTAATCGTTTTTACAATTAGTTTAAACTGATTAATTGTAATTGATACTTAAAAATAAAATATATGATTTTGTATTCCTAAAATGTTTATTAGATATAACTCAGTAATTATTTAAAAGATTTACCAAGAACTTTACTGGAGGAAAAATAATCAATATGTATTGATAAGAGAAAATACTACAGTTATATTTGTGAAAAACACATTTGTTTAGAATGATAGAATGAAGTGATAGTTTAGTAAATAGACTGTAATGATTTTCAAAATAAAAGCTAAATGAAAATGCGATCTCTTTCTAAAAATTATGATAATGTAATGAAAGGGAAGTACTTACAATATTTTTTTAGCATGCGATAGAAAATAATTCGAACTTTAGATAACCAATTAGAGATAATATCGTGTGGAATTAACAACTTACACTTTCAGTAATTCTAATTGGCAAACTAATCAAGAAATAAAAATCATGCGTTAACCCTCTAGTTCATACTGTTGCCAATTGGCAACATATTATTTTTTCCATCCTTATTGTTTATTTACGGTTTCCACTTGTCAATTTTATGCTGTACGTATTCATGTTGGTCCTGTATTTAGGTTTAGTTCATAAAAAGTATCATAGTTGGCAATAATTGCTTATAATTTACAAATAAAAAGCAACTTTTGATACTTCCATTTTGTTAGCCGTAGTTGGATTTCTAACTCATATAAAAAAATATTTAACATGCAAAATTTCATTTGAAAAAAATATTTCTGAAAAGAATGTACTTTTAAAAGTTATTTTAAATAATTTGCAGTAATGTTTATTGGAACAAAAATTGCATGCATATGAATATACATTTATTGCCATTTGGCAACACCATGAATTGAATTCCGCTTTTGTAAACATTTTGAGCATTGTCTGTTTCACAACTGGTTCGAATGTTATTTTTTTTTTCACTTTTATCACCATATGTCACCCTTACTCGATAAACGACTCTTATTAAATACAAAATCTTCTCAGTTTACTGTAAAACTAGAGCCTGAGTAACGCAGGGGCATCCCCAGGACTCTATATTTGAGGGACCCCCCCCCCCCTCCCCTTAATGGCAGATATAAGTGTTTTGTTAAACGGGGTCCAAATGATAAAAAATGGCCAAATACTTCTTTTTCAGATTTAAAGGGTCTCTATTCTCCTTCCCTTGTGCTTCCGTGTCCATGCCCCCCTGAAGGTGCCACTTACATCTTCAAAAAAGCCAATGTTTAAAAGTTAATAGTAACAACTTATTAGTCCATTGTTTTCAGCTTTCTGAAACTTCTAAAGATGTCAGGATGGATAAAATTGATCACTGGCCACAAAACTTACACAAAAAACAACGGTCTAAAGTTCTGGACTGTATAGGTTACACTAGAGAAAAATGCATTATGTGTTTGGTACCTCTATGTTTAAACAAAAACAACAAATGTTCTATTGGTTACCATTCATAACTTTGATAAATATTAGCCGTATATTTATAGCCGTACATTAGCCGTATATTTATAGACTATATTTTATTAGCCTATGATTTTTTCATTCTATTTTGCATGTGATGTTACACTTTATAAGCCCATTTTGGTTTTTAAATTTTAAATGGTTTCAATTGGTTTAAAATACAGGATAAATATGTCTGCTTTTCCGCATTTTATTATGTATTTATTTAATTATATTTTTTACAATACTTCTATTGTGTTCTGTATCAGTACAGCATATCTTCTTATTCATTTATAAATTAAAAATGATTATATTGTAGCATCTAACATCATATGTTCATTTAATAACTTAGAACTGTAATTTGCACCAATATTATTTTGTTGATAGATAACGATTAATGTATAATATTATTATATGCTGTCTTTATTTAGAATTTTGGTTAATATTGTTATATGGCTTCTAAGTTAAATTTTGATTTAAAATTATTATATCTATGTAGTATATGTATGTATGTATATATATATATATATATATATATATATATATATATATATATATATATATATAATATTATTTTTCTAAGTGTACATAAATTATTATATGCATTTAAAATCTTATAATTTACAAAAAAAGAAATTGCAATAAAACAGCACAGTGTTGCTAGTTGGCAAAATTAAAAAAAAAATTATGTTAATGCATGGTGTTGCCATTTGGCAACAATTTAAAAAACTTCAAAATACTAAAAAATATAAGAGTGAAATGCTTTTCACTATTTTTCCTGTTATTTATGGCCGTAAAGGAAGCAAATATATATATATATATATATATTAAGAAAAAATAAAAAATCATGCACTAGAGGGTTAAGCATAGATTATGAAACACTTTCCAATATTTTCCAACACTTCCTGAATGCTTTAACAAAACTTCTTTATTTAGGGAAATAAGGTAAATAAGATAACTAAGTAAACATTGTAGAAAACGAAAATGCATAAAACATTTGAAAAACTGATTTCAGCAGTTTCCGTCCATAGCCAAATATGTATTCCAATTCTTTTGAACAGCCCTGTATTTGATCTGTAGGTTGATATATATTAGGGTGGGCCGGAAAAAACTTTTTTTCGATTTTCGATGATGGGTAGTGGCGAAAAGTTGCCACTGTTGGCACTAAGTTTACTCAAAAAATTTGAGATTTTTCGGACAATTCCTTCATTTGCCGCAAATGGCTTGAAGTTTCGCTCAAATGCTGATTTTTGAACTTCTTTAGAAAAAATTTCAAAAATGTTAAAATAAATTTATTTTCGCTGAATTTACTTGAAATGTCATGTTTAGTGTACGAAATGTTTAAATAAGCTCTGGTTATCTATTATTTATTAGCTGTGTGTATTTTTAATTAGGCGATTTTTATAGCCTTTTTGCGTATAACTGAGCAAAAATTGGAAGTATTGTTTGGTTCGTCCGTCGGTTTCTCTCTTTTGTCTTTATTATGTTCCTTTCTCTTCCTTCGGTTTTTCGAAGCGTTCACAGTCACATATTTGAATGTCGAACCACAGTATGTCTTGACAGCAATTCTGGAAGGAGAGTAGAATGTGGAGTAGAAACCAATGAAAACGCAATCAGTCATCATGGGGACGAGGAAGGAAATAGGAGATGGGATGTTAATTATTTTTCTGCTCTAAAATACAGCTATTGTCAGAAGATTCAAAAAGTGGGAACTTTGAAGCAGGCACTTCGTCTGAATCAGAATTTGAACCAGGGCCTTCAAAAGCAGACACTCCCAAGCGCATGTCCCTTTCTCAGGTAGCGTTCGCCACATTCAGAACTGGTATATCATAGAGGTAAATTGCGTTAAGGGCTTCATCTGTGCTTCAGGCTGCAGGAATTTTGACAACCAGGAATAAGGATCTCGTCTCCGATAAAGACTTGGTCAGAAGACAGAAAAAGAATCTTGAAAAGAAGATACAGAAGGAGGAATATTTTGGAGGATGAAAAATTACAACCAAATTTTTTTAATGTATAAATAATAATACGATCTTCATAGAAAAAAGAGAACAAGCGGCACCGTCAGAAAAATACGAAACACATATCACTAATGGCGTGCGAAAATGTACGTGTCCATTTCTACAAGCCAGTTCCTGTTTCATGGACATCATAAATGCAAAAAACTGAAGATTTGTGTACTCTATTAATCTAGCGCCGTTTCAGTCGGTAAAGGTCTTAGATCAAGTGTTTCTACCATCTAGTTAGACAGTTGACGTCGCTGTCAGAGTGGAAGTTCGTTCGTATCAAGAATACATATCAAATGTTGCTGTTCTAATCTTGTTTTTTTTTTCAAAGCAGACTTTATTCTGGCTTAGAAAATTATATAATGATTTTGCTAATTCTCCGCAGTGACCAAAAGGAGGTGTCAAGTGACCCAAATATTCCGAAACACGTTCAGACAACATGGTGACATTTGTTTCGTCTTTCTCTCGACGGTGCTGCTAGTCTCCCTTTTTTCTATGATGATCGTATAATTTTTTCTATTATCAAAAAAGATGCTTATAATTTTTCTTCCTCCAAGATCTTCCTCCTCCTGTATCTTCTTTCCAAGTTTCTTTATCTTCCTCCTGATCAAGTCTTTATCTATGACGATATCGATGAAGATCCTTATTCCCTGTTTTCACGATTCCTGCAATTTTCGCTAACTTACACCCGAAAAATGCTACAAAAGTTACCTAATTCAAAATGCACATAATTGTTAAATAATACATAATCAGATATTATTTAAACATTTCGTACACTAAACATGACCTTTCAAGTGAATTCAGCTAAAATAACTTAAATTTAACATTTCTCAATTTTTTTTAAATAAGTTCAAAAATCAGCATTTAAGCAAAGCTTCAAGCCATTTGGGGCAAATGAAGGAATTATCCGAAAAATCTCAAAATTTTTGAGTGAACTTAGTGCCAACAGTGGCAACTTTTTCGCCCTACCCATCATCGAAAATCGAAAAAAAGTTTTTTTCGGCCCACCCTAATATATATACACATATAATGGGAATATAGTATAATGGGATACTATATATAATATAATGGGAAAATTTAGTTTAGCAAAAAAACGCATAACAGATTGAAATTTCTCTTTCAGCAATTTATAGCAATAGAGGGAAACATACTTGAATACTTTTGTCTAACCCTTATTACACACCACTATTTAGCTGAAATTTAAACCAAACTAAAAGACTCTCAAAACTACTGAAATCACATTTCCAGAAATTATCATTTATAGACGACCATGTATCCAATTCTTTGAGTGGTCCTGTGTATCATTTTATATAAATTCTACAAACATGTCTTATTAAACTAAATGCAGTTCAGCGTAAAAATGCATAACTCATTTAAAAACCACCTTTAAGCAATTTGCGCTCATACCCAGCAACCAGTACGAATTCTTTTGTGTAGCCCTGCATATGAATTATAGCATTTATACACACCATATAGTATGCATAAATATAGAGAAACATAAAAGCGCATATCATAATTAAAAATCCATTTCCAGCAATCATCGCTAATGTACAGTACTTCGGATACAATATAGTATCTGAAATCCTTTGTGTGTCCCTGTAAACATGCACTTCGTATTATAAATGAAATAAGTTATAGTACACCTCAGCGACGTATATCAATTACATTATATATGAAATAGATTAACATAATTAAAATACGCCGCAAATAATTACCTCTACCACTATATCATTATGTAACGGAATTCTTTGGTGTGGCCCTGTAAATTAATAATAACTGTATTTTGCACCGCATATTCTGCAGAATGCATATTTTAGTGCACTTAATAAATGCATATATTTTACTATGTTTGAAGGCGTTTAACATCAATTAAAATCATTTGAAATGATTTTTTCCCATAGGCCGTAATGTAACGTAATACTTTTGACTGTCCCTGTAAATGAACTATACATGCTACAAACTTCATTTGAAATAGGGAATGTGCTCTGGTAAGCGTCAGTAACATACAAAAATTTCAGGGCAATCCGAGTATATCTACGAGAGTTAGAGCGCGGACAGACGGACAGACAAACCGAAGTCATAAACACTTTTGAACTTTGTTGGAAAGTGTTAAAAATGCACTCTATAGTGGTACTGAAAATATTTGGAGGGACCTCAAAATTTAATTCCTCACTTGACTTATCACTCGGCAGGAATGACACATTCGACTCGACATTCTGCTGTTTGCTCTAGAGCTGCTTTTGCATGCGAAGCGTATGGAGTATATGAATGGACACGCAAAAACATTTACTCTAGGACTTTGATCGATTTTTTTCTAATTAACTTTTAGCTAGGTTCCGGGAATTTTATCGTAAGTTAGATTAGATACTGAAATACAATTATTTTTTAACCATCAGTTTGGGGTCCCTCGGGTTTTGGGGCCTCGGGGCAGTGCCCCTTCTGCTCCGGCAGTAGTTACGGGCCTCTACCGTGATTTACAGTTGCACAGTTGGATCAGCGTCTTTTATGTAATAATCGAGGCAGAATTTTGCATTCGCCATCAGGATCGAAAATTTATGTACAAATCTCTTTCACTACGTCAAAAGATTAACAATTTGTAAGAGAGTTCTTTTAAAGTTGGAAAGTGTATCATAAACTATAAGAAACAAAGGATTTTTTTTTCTTGTTTTAAATGAGCGTCTTTAAACCTAATTTACAAAAGCCTTGACATATATAGAATGAATGATTTTTGACTACATTTAATACGCGCATGTACATTTTGCATATGACAAGTGTGGCTCTAAAATTTTATTTTATTTTTTCTAGAAAATATTTACGCACGTTTTTTAACTCTCTCCAGCAAAATTGAAAAGTGTTTATTCATTCGGTTTGTCTGGTCATCTGTCCGCGCTCTAGCTCCCGTAAATATGCTCCGATTTTCATACAACTCATAAACGTTATTTAGGGACACGTAAGCATGTTGGGTATTGTATATGAAGTATGTCGGATTAATAGTTCATTTACAGGGACACTCAAAAGAGTTGCATTACATTATGGTATATGAGGAAAAATCATTTGCAGAGTATTTTAACAACATTACGCTATCTCAAATGCATTGAAACTGATATAAATCGCTGAATATTTCGTCTCTTTCGAGACGACACTTACACAAATTTTATTTGGGTGGCACCGCTTTTTTTTACCATTTCCCTTTACGTAAAATACCAAACAATACTCTTATTAAAAAAGACAAATATTACATTTATTTATTAATGGTGCGAAAAATAAATTGCACGTGCACCTTTTGACGATGAATATATGCATCACCCGCCCCGAAAGGGTTAAGCAATATTGGCTGGAAGTGCGTTTTCAATTCCGGCATGCGCTTTTAAAAGTAACTTTTTTTTTCATTTTACAAGTTGTATATAAATTCTATACCTCACATACAGGGCTGCACAAAAGAATCCACGTGCTATTCTCTTTATTAGCAGAAATTGCTGAAGAGGAAATTTCAACCGTTGTATATATGTATTTCTTAACTGAACTAAATTTTGGCATGCATGTAGTTAATACATACAAATTTATATAGAGTTACTCAAATAATTAGGATAATTTTCCAATTGTCTATGGGAACAGCTGAAATTGGGTTTTCAAGTGCGTTATGCATTTCCATATGGTTAAATTATACATAATACTTTAACTTATTAAACGGTGATATTTTGTTACATTATTCTGAATGTGTTGGAAAGTGCTTCATAATCTATACTTGAAGCATGATTTTTTTAAATATTTATTTCTATTTTAGTAGCCATTAAGTAACTCAAACCACAATTTGGGTAATTTAAAAGATGTTGCATCGTTACATATGGAATTTTTGCGTGTTAGATTCTGTATGCTTTCTCTGATCATAGATGGATAATATAGACTGAAGGGAAAAATTATCTTACTGTCATTGAAATTTATTTTGATGATTTTTTCTTTATTTGTTATATTTTTTCTTAATATTAATTCTACTCATGGGAGATTTTGTTACAATTCTCTAGCTGCAATGATATAGTCCCTACATGAAATCCAAAATCCATCTCGGGAAATATTGTATTTATAGATTGAAACTTCCCAATCCGATAATAGATAGTGTTTTCCCCATTTCTTTAGCGAGAATCTGCTTTTCAGATTTTTATATTTCGATTCAAAGTATTGACTAGGATTTTAAACGCTTGAAGTACTTTTAAAGAAATTCTTTAGTGATTTTCTGCTATTCTCAAATGAGTCAAGTTTTTCAGAAAGTAGGTGATTTATAATTTAGTAGCAAACAAAATTTTACTTTGACTTCGGAAGTCTGAACCTTCTTAGAGTCCTCCATATACTAAATAATATTTTCGGGTGTTTTAATCGTAGAATATTCTACGAATAAATAATGCCAAGATTAGTAAACTGAAATAGTGGTGGCAATGTCTTTACAAAAGTATAGACTAGGGGAACGTTTCTAAAAAAGAAAAACTTGCTTTAACCCCAAAAGGCATTCGAGAGCCGCTACTGTTTATATTAACCCTTTGAAGGTCGGAGGTGTATTATATAATACGCCACTTGATTTTAATGCCAAAATGACATAAGATTTTTTCAATTCCTACTATTAGTTCACACTCTCCCTATATTTATTTTTTTATATATCTTGTTCAAATTTTCAATCGTTAATAAAATACTTATTATTCCTCCTATCAAGTTGAAATACATTTTTTAACTTGTACTGGATGACAATTGGTGTTAATACAGATTTTTCAAGTATTAATTCATTAATTAAATTATAATTAATTAATTTTACTTTTATATGGGAGACAAAAAGGCGGCCATTGGTTATTGAACAGCATTTAATGCATGGTCATATCAATAAGGGGGGTTACCATAGGGGGGACCCTGTTCTATCGCCAAATACCGCCAAATTTGTCGCCAACTTGGCTATATATCGCCAAATTTGGCGACCAAAATGAGTCGCCAAAAGTGACGCCAACTCGGCGATATCTCTAATATTTCGCGAAATTCCCATAGATTATTTCCATTGTAAACCTACTTCCTTATAGAAAATCAACAAATTGAGATATTTTAACCCGTTAATAGTCGCGCGTTGGTCTTTTCCCCGCCCGAAATTCGTTATCTTCCTGTAACTCATTTCCAGTTAAAGTTACGATAGCCAAATTCCGTGTAGCTGACCTTGAGTGTTCACACTCTTGAGTAGTAAAATTGCAAGTCATTCCTGCTATTTCTTAGCATTTTATCGCATTCTTAAGTTTCAATCGGTCTATATGACCGCGTTGCGACCACTTGTGTTAGTTGAATTTTTCCCCCTCGTGTTCATCCTTTCCCATTTCCGCGAAATCTGCGGGGGAAAGTTTCTTCGAAGTACGGACTCTCTGTCTGTTGTTATTTCGTCTTTCTTCTTTCTGCTATTTTATAAAGTATTCATAGAGTACTTTTTTTACTTTTAGAATGTTACTTAAAATTGTTTTATTATATTAGTTGTGAAGTCAGTTCGCACAAAAAACTGATTGATGGTCACTTACATTTTTTTTTTTTTCATTGTCAAACATTGCTGGAATAAATTCTCAAATTGATAATCGTTTAAATATGGAAAAAAAGGGAAATTCATCATCATTATTTGAAAGAAGTTGCTTTCCATTTATTACCGGAACATATAAATGAAAAAAAAACAGACAATAACACAGCCAAACCATTAAAAAAAAGAGAAGAGAATTTTGTGGGAATCAGTAAAAAAATTGCCGTATCTCCAAAATCTGAAAAGTATCGTTTTTGTACATTAAAACAAACTCGAAAGTTAAAACAGTTTTTTCAGAAATTTAGTATGTATATCTGCAAAGAACATACATATAATTTATTTGCACAATAATGAGAATTTTATAATGTTCGTTAGAAATTACGCAAATAAAAATCTCTTTTAAATAATTCAGTGAATATTTATACTATGATTTAAAAAAATATTTTAAGTATTTTTCTAAAATTTATCAATTTTTAAATTTTTATACTGTAAGTAAAAACACATTTTTTTTAACAATGCCGCATAAAATGTTTTTTTTTTATTATTATTGAAATACAATAGAGGCTTGGGGACGGTATCTAACAAATTTAAATTTGTTGTCCTTCATCAATTGTTCAAACTATTTTTCAGAATACGAGAGAAAATTCATTTAAATAAAATTATTGCTGCATATTTATAATTTCGGAGAAAAATTTCTTATTGTTTTTATTATTTTAATGAATGTTATTATAAAACAATAAATTATAACAATAATACCCTATTATGAAATGTACAATTGAATATTTATTTTAATTAAATAGTTGCTGTAAAATACATCCCTATTAAGATGAACATTTCAGTGATTAGATTAATTAAAATAATTTATCCGTATTAGGATTTAAATCTACAATTGCAAATGTATTTAAATTAAATATATAATTTCAATAACTTATTATTTACTTTATATAAGCGAAATTCGTATCCAGAGTTTTTATTCAGGGGCTCTGCTCCCACCTTGAAATAAGTAGAAAAACTACAAATCGTGCATTTTCATTTGAAAAATGGATTTAATCGTAAAATCTCGAGAACCCCCCCTCCTCTCCACCTCATACACACATAGGCACCCCACAAAATAAATAAATAAAACGTAGTTACAACATTTACATTTATAATTTCGAAATTAACTATTTTTTACCTTTTTCTTTATTATATATATATATATATATATATATAATATGCTGGTGAATTAGTGGTATTGTATTTGATTTGCTGTTGCATGTCATAGGTTCCATTTTTATTTTCAGTTTAATTCTTCAATTTAATGTCAGTGTAATATATTGATGCTAAATTTATGCATTTTATTTTATTAAATGGATATAGAGTGCCGGAGTATCATAAAAATCTACCTGACTCTGATTCTGTCCTTCCAAAAAAAATAAAAATACCCCTATCACGAATTTAGATTCATATTCGTAAATGTTTTCCTAATAATTATTGATTCATAGTAACATCAGAAATTCAATCAAATCATTTACTATTTACTTTTAAGTATTTATGCAAAACGAAGAAAGAGTTATTAAAAACATTTATCTAGATGGCAACTGAATATATACTTAAGCGAAATAAATAATTTGCTGTAAAAGGTTGTAAAATGAATAACTGCTGTAATCTTTTAAAGTTCAGTCAATATTTTCACCCTACGTTATCCGTTTTCGATCATCTGATAACACCGGCAAGTTTCCCCTTCGTTTTCGGCCTGCTGGTAACGGCGGCAAATGGACCGAACGCGACTACTAACGTTCTAAAAAATGTCGCGACTACTCTCGGGTTAATGCAACAAAATCTAATATTTTCTTAAGGGATTATATTAATTTTTTCTTTGATGACCTAAGTAGGAATTGATTTTAAAAACAAAATTTTTATATTACTTGTTTAAATTAAATTTCGTACTTTTGTAATTATAATGTACAGGAAGGAAAGGTTTTATTTATTTTTATATAAATATGTTCGTAAATCCTGGTGACATACGTTTATTTCGATATTTTATTTGACAGATCATGTACTTTGACCATGTACTTTTGACCAAGTACTTTGGCCAAGTACTTTGACAGTGAAAGCGTTAAAACAATACCTTCGGTGAGAAATCTCGTTTTTGTTTAAAAAACGAAAAGGATAAAGACCGTGGATTCTATCTTAAAGAATATGCATTTAATATAATATTGCACCTGTATATTTTTTAGTTTGTAAGATATTTTATATTAAATCCGTACATTGAACGATATTTACTGAAGCATAAATTGGAAGAACATATCCAGGAAATCAATTTACAAAAACTTTCTCAGAAGGGAGGAGTTTGTAATCTTTTAACACTAGAAAGAACATGCGGAGTCACTTTGAGCCCTACCATAAGAACATATTTTTAGTCGAACCAGAATTTTTTTTTTTTTTTTTTTTTTTAATAAAATAAGTTTAAAGGACACAAAAGATGTTAAATAAGATTAAGTAAATAAGATAAATAGTTTGAAATAAAATTTCTGACCTGAAATATTTTTATAAAACTTGAGTAAAATTTCTGGTCTTTCTAGTGTTAAAAGCCACGTTTCACAAATTAATACAAATGGTAATGTGTTAAAAGTTCTACCCAAAATTTCATAGATACTCCACATACCACCAACGGCGAATGCAGCTACCCAATCTAGGCTTGTTCATTCTCACCAGTTTTTGCAAATTTTTTCATTGCCTTTAACCCCTTGATCCTCGCCCCCGTCATATTCTCGGGCTGTGTCTTATACTCAAATTGTTTGATTCCCACCAGTTTTATAAAATAGTGAAATTGGGTATATTTTGGTATCGTTTTGACTGTCATTAAATAAGTTGTATATTTCTTTTTTATAAAAGTGGTGGCAATAAGCAATTTGAATTATTTAACCGTAATTTAAGTTGAGCGTTAAGGGGTTAAAATCATAAAGTCTTTCGATAAAACTTATTAAAAAAAATGGTACTTTTCGGTTAGCCGTACGCCAGTGTTATATATACATGTATATGTATATATAAAACTTTTTATTAACGGGTTAAACCGTATAGATAGATTCACATCAAATACTGGGGATAAAATTGAAGAACTTTACAAATGGTATATTCTGGCATTGCACCATGGCTATCCTGAGAGATTTTTGAAGAGTCTGCTGCGAAATTTCGTAAAGTGTAAGACTTATCTCAGAGATTTAGAGGTAATGTGGATGCGAAGAGAGGAGTGACTGTGGCTTTGACTGTTCAGGGTTTGCGTGCACGATTGTTTGAGGTTTCACGTTCAGTTGTTGGTTTTCGGTGGGTCTAGGCAGCTCATTCGATTTGTTAGTTTTTTTCTTTTTGGTCTTGACAGGTTGTTGGGGGAGCGTTGTGCACATAAAAACTGGTTTTAACCCCGCAGTTGCATGTCGCAAGTGCATGCCGCCTGTCTCCATGGATTCCATTTCTTCTGGTTTTAGTTTGAATGTTTTTAAAGTTTTCCGATTTTAAAGTATGTTGTTTTTGAAGTTAGTTGTTTTTAGTTATTTTGTTGTTGTCATTTGGTTTAGTTTATTTATTGTTGGATCAGTTCCGTAGTTTCGAATTTTTGGTTTGGTTTTTGGATATATATACATATATGTATATATACATATATATTTACATATATATATATATATGTGTGTGTGTATATATACAATATGTGTATATGTATATATATGTATATTTACATATATGTATGTATATAAATCTGTATATATAACACTGGCGCCCGGCTAACAGAAAAGTACCAAAAAAATTACTATAAATTAATTGTGGTTAAAGACATGCCCAGTATTTATAGGAGGATTTGTTTCTGGTTATTAGTAATAATGGAGTTATGAATAAACAGGATGAGACATATACTACGAATCTATCTTATATAGAATCTACGAGTTCCGAGTGAAGTAACTGAGGAGGTTGTCACCAGATGACGATTGATATTTAAGTCGGATAAACAAGTTCTGATTACGACCGAAGCAAGCGTCCACCAGACAATTTACAAAAGAAAATTCCGCCTTATTTCAGCGGCTTATTTGTGCAAAATTTCTCTGTGAAATATTGTAAAAATGCCTATCCGTTTTAATTGGTGGAAGTCGTCCCGGGTATTATAATTTCTTTCACTGACACTAACAGGGGGTTTTTTTTGGTTGTCACAATATGTCGGAAACACACAGTGTTGCCAGATTGGGGATGTTTTTTAATTTAGATAATTTGGCTGTCACAACTTTTTTAAAATAGTATAATTCGCCTTATTTTTCAGAATTTTAAAATTATTTTCAAATAGGCCGAATATTTCTATTTAAAAAAAGCGGTGACAATCAACAATCAGGGTGCAAAATATCCCCCAATCTGCAACACTGGAAATACAGGAGCTGACTACGCTTAAGTTAACGTCCACCAGTAAAAATAAATATTTGTTTTTGGTCATAATTATAACTGAAATTCTGCTTTATTAACTCGTTTAAATAAGGAGAAATTTTCTATTCAAATTTACTGGTGGAAGTTTATTTCTACGGTAGTCAGTTCAGCAAACCACCTACAGTTAATGCTTTATCATTTTGAGGATATGTCAATTTCTCTTTATTTATAATTTCATGAAGGTAAATATGTGTTTTGTCCTCCTGGACTAATCAGGTCCAATACCGAAAGATTGTCTGTCCACGATTGGGTAATTAGTGATTAGAGATTAGTTTAAATAGGAGGTTTTGCCCCTAGTGATTATCAATTCTATATATTGTAACAACCATAGGCACCGACTTCACGGTTTATAACGACTTAATGGGTCATAACAACCATGGTGCCGAATTAATAATGGAGACAAGGACAAAGTTCATCACTAATTTTTAAATATAATTTTTGTCTAAAATCCGACGGGTTAATTAAAACAAAACACTTAAAAAAAAGGCCTGAGTGCCAATTTCGCTTGCGGGAAGCCGGCGCCTATGGTAACAACCAACCCATGGTTACAGTATGTTGCAACAATATTTCTAACATTTTCTAATTTATAAAAAATACATTTCTACCAAAGCATTTCACAGTCTAGAAAACTAAACATGTGAACTATGTATGATAGTTTCTAATGGAGTTAGTTTACTTTAATAGGACAATATTTAAATTTTTGAAAAGTATGGTTTGAAATGTATATTTTTTGTGTCAACCAGGTCTTCACTACATAAATATCGTAATCCATATTTAAGTCATAAATTGAAACTTTTTGTTCGGTCCAGACATTTTTTTTCACTTCTTTAATGTGAATATGCTTTTATAATTTTAGTGTTTCAATTTAAAATACTGACTAGGAATTAAACGATTAAAATATTATTTAAGAAATTCGCGCGAATTATATTTTCAAATGCAATAAGTTTTGACACATAGAAACAGATTTATCTCTATTTTAGCTATCCAAAACTTATTTTTAATTAATACTAGCAGAACTACCCGGCTTCGCCCGTGTCAGTTATAAGAAGCCTTACAGGTAAAATAAATTAAAACGAAATAATACGGCAATCACAATAACTGAAATTTGTGCATTCCCATCCACAAATCGTAACGGTGACAAAAGATTAAAAATTTCGTAAAAGGCTCGGGAGCCTTTTACGAAATTTTTAATCTTTTGTCACCGTTTTTTAAAAACAGAAATTTGTGTCTTCTTGAATCGAGAAAATGCGCAGATTAAATAAGGCAAATTTTACAGTAAAACTTTACTGGTGAGGAAAAACAAGGATTCTGAGCACTTCATGCGGCACGTATACGTACCGCTCGCCCCCAAGGGGTTAAGAAGGCCTTTCTTGTCAGTGCTCCTTGAACACGGGAAAAAGATCCAAAGGGAAGTGGTGAAAACGATGAAACCGAGATTAAAAAAAGTGGTGATTACTTTTTGGAATTTATGATGGCAAAAGACTTTTGGGCAAAATCGTTGAACACGTGGATGTATTGATCCCGACATCGGCCCTGCTACGTCTTCTGATTAAAATCTTATGGTTTATTATGTTGGTGACGTAGTTATGTTGGTATGTTGCTGGAACATATAAGTGGCGTAGCGGAACAACGCATGATCAATATTAGAAAGATGCAACTGATCGACAAAATTACTCATCATTTGCAAGATTCATGTGTCAGATGCATGTGCCAGATTCCAAAGTTACCTCTAGATCGTTATTGCTGATGAGCGTGGCTTATTGATTAAAGTCTTTTTACATTGTTGCAGTTTTTATATAACTTAAACATTTTTGCATAAAAACTACTTTCCTTACGCGGAAAGTTCATGTTTTTGTCTGTCACCAGCATTTGGACGGAACTCACTGTAAAAGTTGATGCATTTCTATCCTCTGACCCAACTAAGATATAGTTGTAAGATTAACAAAGCATGGGCACAGCATAGATACCCGAATTCAAATGCGCCTGCATTTACATCTGCATCAGCTTAACACAGCAGCGTCCCTAAGTCAGTGATCAAAACCAATATTGAATCAACGTAGTTTCTCATAATCATCTTGCGTATTACGTTTGGCGAAACGTTACCCCATAGATGCCGAGATATAGTTATAATGGAAATCGTGAAAAATACAAAACAGCAGCAGACCCTGTCAAGTGATATATACTAAATCTAATCTGCGCAAATTTTTATCAATGTCTAATTGAAGATGAAGTTTTATAAAGTTTCATCCCATAAATGGCAAGATATATAATAGCTATAGCAGAAATCGTGAAAAAACACAAGATACTCCAAAAATGATTCAGCATCAATTTATATCAAGGCGTCAGTGGATGTGAGCTTTGGCGAAATAACATGCATTAGTTCTTGAGTTAGAGCGGAAAGAAAGTTTGTGTCGTGTAACACAGGTAGCGAGACATTTTCATAAACAGTCAAGTCGTATTCATAGCTGCCAACTTGTACGGATATTTGCTACCACTAAAATTTAACAGAAATTCCTGCCTTATTTAATTACCAATATTCACTGCAATTCGGCGATTGAGTTAGGCAAAATTTTCTATTAAATTTTAGTGGTAGCAGAAATCCGTACAAGTTGGCAGCTATGCATTTTTAAACATCCAAAACATGCAATTCCATTAAATCCGGAAGTCGAAACTTTGTACGATTCCATTACTTTCTTCTTATATAGAAGAAAGAAAGATTCAACAACAATGTTACAGTGATATCTAACGATATTGTTTTACGTATTAGTTAAAAGTCAGGTAAGATGAATTAAACAATTCAGTGACGATGCTGCAGTGATTGACAAACTTCATTACAGAGCAAGAAACACCATGTTGGAATTCGTCTGGAATAGAAAACTTAGAGGCTTTGTACGAAACTTGTAAACTTTTATTTTTATTACTTTAACAATTAATATATCCCTACGCTTAGTCGCTTAGTTAGTAGCACGCTGTCTCATACTCATGGAGTGTCTGGGAAATTTCTGTTTATAAGTAATGTATTTTATGAAACAGGTAATGTAAGTTAACATCATGAGTACAAGAGAGTATTTTTTAAATTAAAATCGAAAGCTGCCAGAAAAGACAGCTCACTAACTAGAATCGACTACTATTATATCATCATACACATATGAAATAAAATGTGGTTACTTCACGCTTTGAAAATTTCTATATATTTTTTCTGGTGTAATCCTCTAAAATTAAAAAAAAAATTAAAAAATAAAAAAAAACTATTGAAAATGGGGGGAAATCGGATAAGCATGTTTTATTTATTTATTTTTGTTTTATAACGCTATATTGCCTTATGTTACAGAACAAATATAAAAAAGGGTGATAGGTAATGAATTTAACTACGCATAGAAGTGTTTGTATTTGTCCTGAAACAAGTGAATAAAGTTATTATAAATTAATAAAACACACTTACCCGATTCACCCTATTTACCCTACATAAAGATTTAATGTAATTCTAGGCTCATCTTGAAAAACTAGTTAGCTCGAGTTCAAAAGGATTCCATGTTGCCATAACTGCCAACTAGAAGAGTTTTCGGCACCACTAAAATTTATTTGAAATATTTTTTATAATTTAATGGTTTGAAATCTTACGGCAATAAAGCGATGCATCGTGGTTCAAGATGATAGTAATCTTTAATTAACTAAATAACAAATATAATTATATTAATCCATGTAATAATCATATAGATTCTATCAAACTAAATAGTCAGTATAAACATAAAGAAAACACCGTAAAACGAACATTATTATTACAATATAATAAATCACATTTTCACTGGATATTCAGCATATTTTTCTGCACTTTAGAAATATTATATGCCATTTGTGCTTCCTTCTTGTTTAACAATTTCAATGCAGCGTTGTGTCACACAGTTTACAAGGTTTGGAACTTGTCGAAGTGGCAAAACATGCCATTCTTCATAAATGGCAGATTTTAATTCTGTTTTCGTATTATACTTCACAATTTGACCATTTTGTCTATAGATTTTGCGCACTATAAAACTCCAAATGTTCTCCATCGGATTTAGTTTCAGAGTAATGGATGGCCAATCAAGTCTGGGAAACTTATTATCTTTAACCCGTTCACGCCGGCGTTGATATTCATATTTTTCTCTGTGAGACGGCGCTCGAATTCATCTTTCACTTCATCTGGCTGCGCTGTACTGTCCCTTATTCAGACATTGTATGTAATAACCCGCCCCTCTCATATTTATTGAACTGAACTTGAATATAACAAGCAGATTTGATTGTGAATGTCTAAAAGTTCGTAAGTAGTAAACAAATTACTTACAGACATGATTTTATTGACTATATATGTTAGACTTTAATATAAAATTGTTTACAATCTAAAGAAATATGGACAACATCATATAAATGTATTTCTGTAAAGTAGCAGCCATGCCCTTAGTCAATGATATTATTTGAATGAAAACGAGGATTCGCGTTTCCCGTCGTGAATGTATTAAGTTTATAGTGATGAATTGGTTTTTACTATTGAATTTTCGAATATTCAAGTGTGACCCACCTGTATTGCACACCGTCTATAGCACAATCGAGTGTGACCCACCTGTAGTACACGCCTTCTATTTAACAATCGAGTGTGACCCACCGGTGATGCACCCCGGCGTTAACGTGTTAAACCGGTTTTTGTTTCTTTTGGCTAGTGCATTGACGCATTGCCCTATTGAAAAATCAGCCCGGGCTGGCAATTCTTTCACCCTGGTTCAACAATTGGTGTTCTAACATGCGAATATAGGTATGTCTATTTGTTGTTCTTCTATCAAGTTATCAAGTATTAAACTTGTGATTACAAAAGGGCTAGATTACCAACGGCGCAAACTGCCACGGTAAAAAAGAATTCAATTTTCTGAGTTATTCATGATAGTATTTTTTCATGAATATAACGTTTATATAAGATGAAAATTTATATTAAAATTTACTGGTGGAAGATTGCCCCGTTGATAATCTGGTCTTTTTGTAATCCAAAGTTTCGCACTTGATGACCCAATAGAGATGTAATCATAAGTTTGCCTCCTGAGAAAAAAGCAGCTCAAACCATTGAGGGCAATAACATAGAACATAGAGCGTAACAAATAAGCAATTATCTTTTCGAAGGTCATGCAAATATGAATGAATATCACCCGAGCCATGGAACTTAATATTCTTTTGATTTCTGAAAATAATTTTAGGTTAATTCGTTTTTTTGCTTTAGATGTTTCTCTACAAACTGAATTAAGACATTTTTATGGACAGAAGTTATAAGTTGACAACGAAGTATTTTTACAAATAAAAGGATTCCGGAACTTTTTATTGCTCTTCTTAAAGTCTTGATGCTGCGGTCTTTATCTAGTTTACAATTTCCTTTTTTGTCATTACTTTGCTTGCGATAGTGCGAACAATCTAACTTTCTAATCATTTCGGAAGAATTCTTGACATTCCTGTAGATTTTTTAGTACCATGAGTAGTTAGATTCGATAAACAATTAAAAATGTCTGTGAATACTTTTATGTGCAATTTTTGGAGGGACATTACGATGCTATTAAAGGCTAGAATATGACCTCTTTCGAAGTCGGAAAGCCTTTCCCCTCTCTACACCGTCAAAAAGTTCTGCAATCAAAATGAATGCGCTGAGAATCTCTTTTAAGGGGGCCGAGTAAGCACTATCTCGGCCATGTTAAAATACACCAACTTTATGAACCTTTTTCTCAGAAATGGTGAAAGATAGAGGTCTAGATTTTTTAGTGTAGTTTGAGTAACATGCTTTACGTATTTTAACGAACCATTTTCTTTCTAAGTGAAACTGAAAATTAGTTATTAATTATTTATTGAAAGACATTTTTAAATTAGCATTTTTGGTTAGATTTCACTGCTTAAAATAAATAATTCTCAAAAAATCATTAAATCCCTGTGTTAAAGTATGTACTATAACATAATATAAGTATTTAGGAAAATCTGAATTCTTAAGTTTAATAGATATTGAAAAAAAGGAACATAAACCTGAAAAATCGAAGTTTTGAGAAAAAGTCAATTAAAGCTATGAAACGGTGTTGCCAGTGGACTACTTTTTTAAAATTCAGATTTCTTGATTGGCACCACTTTTTTGAAATAGTAAAATTCGCTTTATTTAATAAGATATAAATTAAGGCCAAAACAATAGGAATTTTACCACTTCAAAAAAGTGGTGCCAATCAAAATATCTGAATTTAAAAAAAGTAGTCCACTGCTGCGAAGTGCTCTTAGAAGAATGAAAAAATCCAACACTTTTTATATATATATAAACATGTGTTATACATCGTTGAAAAGATAAAAGTTTAAACTATTTAATGATATAAAAAAGTAAAAATCGATTTTTTTGTTGAATTTCAGTTGAAAATAATGTAATCGAAACCACAGACTGATAAAACGCAATGTTTTACAAAAATTTAGAGTATCTTTATAGAACCGCAGTGACATGTAATGTGCATGATAAGATCTGAAGTCTTTGTCCAGAAAATGGCGATTTATATTACATAATTTGATGAGTCTCGTCTGGATGAATTCTCTTCATCGAGTTGGACAAGCAGACAAACAAGATCGTGCAAATAATTTGATGTTTAAAATAATATCAGATTCCCCAAGTTTTCGTCGTAAATTCTTTCAAGTAATAAAACTTTATTGCTATTTTTTAAGACATTCTACTATAATTTTATCAAAATAACATAATTTGTTTAATTTAATTTTTCACAATTTTATATAATCCTATATTTAAAACAAAATGCTGTTTTTTAGGCATTTGCCCTGAACTTTCTACTGAACCAATTTTACTAACTTTTATTTTAAACTGAAAACTGTTCATTTGTAGATGTGCCCGCACTAGCTGTTTTTCAAAATTAACCGCGTTTTTACATTTGGTCAATCCAATCCAAATCACCAGGTGGTTGTGCTCGACATTTTTAATTTCCCCATTCTTTTAAACAAGTTTGTTTCATAGTTTTCTGAGTTTAAAAACATGATTTTTTTTTTTTTTTTTGATCGTATAGTTTTTTGCAGGTGGTAATTTTTAACGAGCTACACAGCCATTTTTGGGTGGAAAACGTGATTTACAGAAAATATTGTAGCTGCTTTGTTTTTCTACCTATCAAGATAAATCAAAAACCAAAATCTTGAGCATAAAATTGTCGACATTTTATGCAATTATAAAATTTTCCTTAAACTTAAATATTTAGGCCAAAAACATGCTTAAAAACCGGAGAAAAAAAGGTCAAACACCACATTTCGCAACCATTATTTTTTACGAAAGAAATCAAACTCACCTTAAATATTTTTTTCTTACACAGATTGTCATAGGACTACTTATTTTTACAAATTTCAATGCTGAAATTTCAATGCTTTTCTTTTCTTTTCTTTTTTTTTCTTTTTTTTTTTTTTTTTTTACAACTCATCAAAAACTGTGTTTCAAAAAGTCTCTTTTTGGCAATTTTCACTACTTAATATCTCAAAAGGGGCTGACTAAAAAATTCTGAAAACGTAGGATAATAAACATCTTTGTAATATGGTATTCAACTGTAAACTTTATGTTTGAGACTTGGCTGGTTTTCAAGAACAGTTCACTAAAAATCTAAAAATGCGCCCCTCCCTTCTCCTTTTCCTTTTTGTTTTCTTCCAGATACTTAGCATTACTGACAATTTTTGTTTAGGTACGTTCAAATTGACTATAAAACACATTTTACGCATTATTTCTTAGTTATATAGGGCAGTCACACCTTTTCAAAACTTGCTTGTAGGGGGGGGGGGGGCGTGATTTTATTGTGCACAGCTGTGGAGCACCTCATCCAGTTTTATTCTGACATGTTTTTGAAATCTGCCTAAGTACTCGCTAAGAGCTTACTTCACTTCACGAGCGAAAACACATCCTGCTAAAGAAATTTTATAAAGTATCTCGTTTGAATACGCCACTGCCCCTTGACTTTTACAAGATATTTTATAAAATATGTATACTGAGAAGTGTTTTCGCTCGTGAAGTGAAGTAATCTCTTAGCGAGTACTTAGGCTAATTTCAAAAACATGTCAGAATAAAAGTGTATCACGTGCTCCTCAGCTGTGCACAATAAAATCAAAATACCCCATCCCCCTTCTAGAAAGTTTTGAAAAGGTATTACTGACCTATTTAACTAAGTAATAATGCGTAATATGTGTTTTATAGTCAATTTGAACGTACCTAAGAAAAAAGTACCTGTAATGCTATGTATCTGGAAGTAAAGAAAAGGAAAAATGAGAGGGGAAGGGTGCATTTTTAATGAACTGTTATTCAAACAGCAGTCAACTCTCAAACATAAAGTTTACAATTTAACTTTATATTACAAAGATGTTTGTTATCCTATGTTTTCAGACTTTTTTAGTTAGTCCCTTTTGAGATATCAAGTAGTGAAAATTGCCAAAAAGAGACTTAACACAGTTTTTGATAATCTGTACAAGAAGAAAAGAAAAAAAAAACGAAAAACGAAAGGTTTTCAGTATTGAAATTTATAAAAATAAGTAGTCATATAACAGGTCTCTGTAAGAAAAAAGTATTTAAGGTGAGTCTGATCTCCTTCATAAAAAATAAGGGCAGCGAAATGTGATGTTTGACCTTTTTTTTTCTCCGTTTTTTAAGCATGTTTTTGGCCTAGATCCTTAAGTCTAATGAAATTTTATATTTACATAAAATGTGGACAATTTTATGCTGGTTATTGTGGTCTTTTTGTTCACTTTGATAGGTAGAAAAATAAAGCAGTTACAGCATTTTCCGTAAAACGCGTTTTTCGTCCAAAAATGGCTATGTAGCTTGTTAACCCTCTCACTGCGAAAGTAATTCTTCGCGATGAGCGTCTTTTACAGAAAATTAAATCGTTTATCACCGGTTCTTTAAAGCATAAATTTTTTACTATCGTAATCGAGGAAAATTTCCTGATTAAATCAGACAAAGTTTCCGCTAAAAAATAACTGGTGGGAACAACCAAATAGTATAATTTGACTGTAAAATGCATGACCGAGCATAGCTCGGGCTGCGCAGCGAGAGGGTTAAAATTGGCCGCCTCCAAAAAACTATATGATAAAAAAAATTATAACCATGTTTCTAAATTGCGAAGAACACTTGGTTAACAGATTAGGAAAATTAAAAATATCGAGTGACACCACCTTGGTGATTTGGAATGGATTGACCCATGACGAGGCTCAGTCGTCAATTGCACCCAATGGGTTAAAGTCCACTGTGTGAGTAAAATTGACTTTTTTAGCAACTAGGTGATACACATGTTTAAAACTAAGTTGCATAATTAATATACTGCCTCCATTCTAGGGGTTAAAGAAAAGATTATGGCTTGATTTTTAGAGGACATTTTCAGGATTGATTTTTTTTTAGTAATGTGCGTGGGAAAAAAAACTGTTTTTGGCATTGGATTTAGTGTACCTTTTCTAAATGAGCGAATTTTTCCATATAAAAATTTTAATTAGTCTAAATTCCGCAAATTTCACCGTGGTAGACGGGTACAGAAATCGGTGTAAGTGATTGAAATTTCTGATAATCATCTAAAAAAATAATAATAAGTCTTAAAATATATTAAACTCCTTGGAGGCGAAATCTCAAATTGATAACATACATCAAAATTTCGTAAAATGGCGGCAGTGTATGGGATCAATGATTGACCCCAATTTTTCATTTTCGAAACTATTTAAAAATCATTAAACATTTTAATTATAACTTGACTTTAAGGTATAAAGGTCTATTTTAAATTTCAAAAAATAAAACGTCGATTGTTTGAAAAGACATACATCGATAAAAAAAAAAAAACTTGTTTAAAAAATGTGTTTAAAATTTTCGTGATATCTTTTGCCAGCCGCGACACCGGTCCGTTTAATGTTTGTCACGACTTAAATATAAAGTGGAACAAAAAACCGTTATGCGAAAATAATTTAAGAACTTTAAGCGATAGAATTTGCAAAAAGAAAAAAATTAATTTTTTTTTTTATGTTTTTTGAAGGATTCTTCCAGAAACATTTTGAACAGTCGTGAAGTATCATTTATAGCACTAAATCAGGGTTTCCTGTTTCGCCTGCATATTCATTCAGAAATTTCAGGTTCATACTAGAAATAAAGAAAAGTAATTTTTCGTTCATTTAACGATTATTTTCAAAAAAAATTTCCTTCCTAAATTTCCGATTTCAGTTTGAAATTTTAGATTAAAACTGGCAGCACTGAACTAAATTCTAATTCCCAGATGCTACATTGACACTAGACCTTTGCACTAACCCTACGGGACGGGAGCCTTTTACGAAATTTTTAATCTTTTGTCACCGTTTTTTAAATACAGAAATTAGTGCCTTGTTGAATCTATAAAAAGCGCTCATTAAATAAGGCAAATTTTGCAGTAAAGTTTTACTGGTGAGGAAAAACAAGAATTCTGAGCGCTTCATGCGGCAAGTATACGTGTCGCTCGTCCCCAAGGGGCTAAAAAAATTATTATTTAATGTCCCTGACGAAATGCTATGACATGTTTTCAAATAAATGTGCGCGTAAATTCTGGTGACAGTCAATTTTTTCAACGAAAGTGTTTTGCCATGTAAAGATTAAACAAAGAAACACTAAAAGGTTATGCTATTACGTCCTTTTTATTATTTAATTTGTATTTTTACACTATTTGCTGGAGAAGTTTATAAGATTCCTGTGCCTTCTTTACAGACAGGTTAAAATTTGAAACTTACATAATTTTCACGAGTCTCTTATTTCGCTGATCTCAGAATATCGATCTTTTAATTCACATCCACTTTGACAGCGTGACGTAATTGGAATTTAATGGCAAAATAAATTGAATATTCTATATGCCATTCACTTAATTAGAATTGTTTTTGAGCTGGAGGCTACCATTATCACAAGTCGATAGTGAATTCTGCGTTTTAATGAAAATCACTCATGACTCCAACAGATAAAAAAAATTATCCATTCAAAAATTGCATTTAATTTCTAAAAGATAAAAAATAGGACGATAAAATTATACTACTTTCAACCTCAAAGCTTTTCGAAATGTGGCATTTTTCAGTAAAAAATGGACTTTAATGACTATAAAAAGCCTGACACGAAAATTAATTAATTTTCGTAAATACAATATTTTCGACAAGAAAAATTATTCTTTAGTGATGAAAATAATTTAAAAATACGTATGTCGTTAACTTAACTGACAAGATTCATTAATATTTTTGGGGCAGTAAATGAATTTCTTAGACGTTTGAGAGAATATATTATACTTTTTATACTTTCTAATTTCTAGTCTATGTAAAGTAAATCATTATTCTAAATTTAAAAAGCTAAATATTTATTATTCGGTCACATATTTTAGTGATTAAAAAAAACAGCTTTCAACAAATGATCTTTTAAAATAAATTACTTATTCCTTTGAGATTCATTTCTCAATTATTTTTACTAGAGAAAAATTTGCAAACTCAAAAAGAATGACACGCACTATGAAAAAAGGAAAACAATACACCTTAGTCGAATCTCACAACACCGTTTTGCGTATTTTTTCCATTGAGCTGTATCTCATTTCCTATTTCGGATATTTGGGCTTTTAAATATGCAATACATGGAACTATAATTATTAAGGTATTGACTTATCCTCAAAATTATGAAGCTTTAACTGTATCCGATTCCACGGGCGTGATAACCGCCAGGGAAAACTTCCACAGCAAATTTTAATAAAAAAATTTTCCTTATTTAAACATCTTATTCATGCAAAATGTCTGTTCCAGTTAAAGGCAAAATTATTTATCCGTAATTACTGGTGGAAGTTTATAACCGCAGAAGTCAGGACATGATTAACCCCTTAACCTACGATTTACTTTTAACAGCTCCACGGTTTGGCAAATCCATATCTACCACTAAAATTTAATAGAAATTTTCTCATTCTTTAATCATGGAATTTCTACGATTAAATTAAACTGTATTTACTGTAAAATTTTAGTGGTAAGAAGAATTTACATTTCGCTCGATCATCGTACGCGGGCTATGCCCGTCATTGTAGGTTAACACTAGAATGCCCGGAAAATTTACTCAAGTTTCATTAAAATATTTGCCACCAGAAATTTTATTTTAAATTATTTGACTGATTTATTTAACTTAAATCTGCGTGGTTTAAATTTAACTTATTTTATGAAAGAATTTCTGGTTCCAGTTGACATTTAATAGTATGGTCGGAGTCGGATCGACTCCTTTCGGGCGCTCTAGAGTTAAGGGGTTAATGGGGCAAACTTCCACCAGTGAAATTTTATAGAGTTTTTCTTTTTATTTAAACGCCGTATGCATGCAAAATTATTGCCATGAATAAGGCAGTAATTTCTATTAATTTTTAGTGGTGGGAGTTTGCTCGCTAGTAAACAGGGCCTGGCGGTAGTCCGGACCTTCGGTTCCGCCATATTGTGACATCATAACCTATCCTCCTGTCAGTGAATTTTATTACTGTCTGAACAAACATCCTGATAGATCGTTGTACTACAATTCCCAACTTTACAACACATCTGTGGTTTAATCAAGCAAAAAAAAAAAAAAAAAAAAAACCGATTAAAGTCTAAAATAATTAGAACTGCATAGTGACATTTAAAAAATACTCAGTAACCTTCAAAAGGACTCAAGACTTGTCAACAGGAAGCGATAAATATTCGTTAAGAGAGATACCAGATCATAGGTCACACGGGAGGAAATGACATACAAATTTCGTGAAATCATGTGTGCCTTATAATCATGTGGGTAGGTGTCAACACCCACCTGATAATCACACACCCAATAGAAAAAATAAGGATATTTTTCTATTGGTTGAAAAACACAGAATATAAGTTACTCCTGTCTTGAAATATATATATATATATATATTCATATATATATAATATTTTTTCCCTCTGCCTATTCTAACTCTGACTGTCTCTAGTGAATGAAGAAGAGGTCTTTCTCCAGAATATATGGCATCTTATGATGATGCAACATTTTTACCGATGCTATATTCACACTTTGAAGGAAGACTACTGCCAAAATAAAAATTAATCCTTCGAGTTTTTGAGGAATAATAATTGGCCCATAACATTAAACTAAACTAAAAACTATGGACTAAACATATTTCAAAGACATTCCATTGATGGATGCGTATACAGTTGGATAACCGGATGATGTCAATGAAGGATTCAAACACCCATGATTAGCAGCTATAGGCAAAGTACTATTTTAACAACTCTATCAAAACTAATAAGATTACAAATTTATGCAACTAAGAACATGAGGGAAAATAGCTTCATTTATTATTTACTCAAGAGTCATATGTCCAAACATAGTTCTTAATTTTAATTGTAAATCTTTGAGAGATCCATTTAACCTGATGTATTCAGGATCTTTTCAATTTTTGATTTTTTATACTATGTAAATATCGGATGTCCCAAAAATGACTGATGGATTTTAAAATTCAATAACTTGCAAACGGTGACAGATATTTAAAAAATTCTTGCAGGAGGGTTTTGTATGATGTCAGGAGTTTTTTTTACTCTGATTCTCGATCTTAGTTCGAATTTCAAACAATAGATGGTGCTGCGAGAAATAGGTAATAATTTCAGACCCGATTTTTGGCACTTCGGGATCCATTCAAAACATTTTAATCTCCATTTTTTCGCATGGGAGAAGAGAAAGGCCAAAACATCCAGCTTGAATTTAGCGCCTATTTCTTGCAGCACCATCTATCGCTGCTATTTGTAAATAAAACTGAGAACCGCAGCATAAAAACTCCTGATATCTTACATAACCCTCCAGCAAAACTTTTTTTAATATCTGTCACTGTTTGCAAGTTATTAAATTTTAAAATCCATCATATATTTTTGGGACACCCGGTATATGTAAATAAACTTTCACTTTATATTAAATTTTGATTTCCTCACTTTATGCTTTGCATCTAATTAATTATTCTTATCGTAGAAATTGGTAATTTTTTCACAGGGTAGGTTATAAATTATGGCTGAATTCTAAATTAAATTGCAACTCTCCCAGGTCACCTGTAATCCCTGTGTGATTCATAAGATTCTTGTACTTCGAAATAACACAGCGCAGGTAAATATAATTTATGCAATTTAAATTAATACAATAATAGATTAATTTTAAATTACACTACGGAAATCCAGAATCATGGTGCTTTTTTTACTATACGAACAAATCACGGCATATATGCCTAATAAATTACCAAATTCTTAATCTTATCTGTATGCTGGATTTAATAATTTATCTTAGTAATTTTTATTATTATTTATCAGTGTGCATAAAGCGTTCCAGCAAATCCAACAGAAAATTTGAATAGAAATTGTATCCTTATACAGGGCTGCCACCTGTGACTACTTTTTTATTTTATTTCGCTTCACTTTTTCAAAACAAAAAAAAAAACTTTTACATGAACGTTGACAACATTAGCAAGAGAAGTATACTACAAAATGTACTTTTTAAAAATACTGGTGCGAACGGAATATAAAAATAATTGCCTGTGGCAGCCCAGATTATATGTATTGGGTCGATCGGAAAGTCGTGTCGTGTTGGGAAAATCAATTCGTACCGGAAAATTCTATCATTTAATTATTATGCATTGATTCCGATATCTAATAATTACCGGGCAGAATTTTCCGGTTCGAATTGATTTTCGCAACACGACACGACTTTCCGATTACTCCAATATATAGACTCCTTATTCTACTCTTTTTAGAATAATTTAGACCAATAAGTGCTTAACCCCTTGAAGGGCGGTGATGCCGTCACGGTATCACATAATTTTCATCCCAAATTGCCACATTGGCACCGGAATTTTATGATGAAAATGTCATCTTTATTAAGTATGCGAAATTTTACGTTTACTTGTTTACAAATAAAATCTCTTTTAATACTGGTGTCATTAAATTATTTTAACATTTTACGAATACAAGTACCTTGCCCTTGAAAGGGTTAACCCCTTAATTCTCGCTCCCGTGATATTCACGGGCTGTGTATTTTACTCAGAATGTTTAATTCCCACTAGTTTTATAAAATAGTGTAATTGGCGTTATTATGGTATCATTTTCACTGACATTGAATAAGGTGAATATTTCTTATTAAAAAAGTGGTGCCAACGAGCAATTTGAATTTTTATAAGGTAATTTAATGCGACCGTTAAGGGGTTAAAAATAATTTTTACAATTGGAACACGTATTGAAGAGGGTATATTTTATTTTTAGTCTAACAGATTAATTTAATAGTTTAATTTATATAAATTTTTGGTTTAACCCTTACAGGCGCGGTGTCCTTAAAAAAGGACACCTAATTTTAATTCCAAAACTGACAAACGGCACCAAGAATATTTAACTAAAATTTTCCTATTATAATCTACATGAAAATAAGCAAGTTCTTATTTTGTAATAAATTCGTTTATAAATTGCGATGTCAGTCCATTATTTCATCAGTTTATAAACAGAATTTCTCCGCGCCGGTAAGGGTTAATAGATGACTGTAGAATCAGTGTTTCACGTTGAATATATTGTTAACATAATTTTCTTTTGGCTATAACTTTTTTTATGATTATCCAAATTGATATGGCTATTCAAAAGCCACTGAGAACAGTGATGGTGACTCTGACAATTGTGACATCATTGAAGTCACAGTAACATCATTGCTATTATGGTGACATATATAAGTAGTTTCACGTAACAATTATACAATTCCTACAAATACATTTAAATTTTTCTGAATCCCTTTAGTTGTTTCTAAAATTTCAGGACACGCAACAGTTCAGGAATTTCCATATTTCCCGTTCGCCACGTGAAGGGAACCGGTGTATTATATGTGAGATATTCTCAGAAATGTGGCAATTTTATGTCCCAGGGGTCTTTAAGACATATTTTTAAAATTACAAAAAGAAAAGGTGATTTAAACTACCAATATATAGTATATAATCAGTTATATATAACCAATATATGTATATAATCAGTTATACATATAAACGGTAATTATTTGCTTATTGAAATTGAAATATGGTAAATTAAATGTATTTTTAATGCAATATCATTCCCTCACTATATACCCATTCACACATGTAAGGAAGAAAATGCTTTCCAAATGCCAAATTTGAAGCAAATCAGATAATTCGGCATGAAAAACCCATTTCGCTAAATTAAGGAGTATTTAGCTCCCCCATTTCCCCCTTTATACTTAACAAATGAACATCCAAATATAATCATGGTATCTCCTTATCAGAAGAACCTAGAAATTTTTTTTGAAGACAATTGGATAATCCTGCTTGAAAACACATTCATTTAAATTAAGGAGGGGGCATTCCCTCCCCGTTACCCCTTTTAAACTTAACCAACGAAGCTCCAGATCTAATCAAAGAAGCTCCTTAACAGAATAAACCGGTATAGCAAATTCGAAGCAAATCGAATAATTCTGCATTAAAAATCAATTTTTCAAATTAAGGGGGGACTACCCCCGTTTTCCCCGCTTTATACTTAACCAATGAACCTCCAAATTTAATCAGGGAATCTCTTTAACCCTCTGTCTACCAGAAGGGTCCAATGGACCCGACATGTACATTCAAAATATTTATTCAAACCAGAAATTTCTTCAAAACAAACTAAATTTATAAATCAGACAATAATAAGTTAAATAAACAAATTAAATAGTTTTAAGTAAAAATTCTGGTGTAAAATGTTTTTATAAAACTTGAGTAAAATTTTCGGTAGTTCTAGGGTTAACAGAATAAACCGGGATATTAATTATGAAGCGAATCGAATAATTCTGAATGAAAAACCCATTTATCCAAATTAAGGGGGTAGCCCCCGTTTCCTCTCTTTATACTTAACCAATGATCCCCCAAAACTAATCAGGGAAGCGCCTTATCTACCAAATTTGAAGCAAATCGAATAATTCTGCATGAAAAATCAATTTTTCAAATTAAGGAGCGGACTACCCCCGTTTTCCCCCCTTTATACTTAACCAATGAACCTCCAAATTTAATCAGGGTATCTCCTTAACAGAATAAACCGGCATATTAATTATGAAGCGAATCGAATAATTCTGAATGAAAAACCCATTTATCTAAATTAAAGGGGTAGCCCCCGTTTCCTCTCTTTATACTTAACCAAACATCCCCCAAAACTAATCAGGGAAGCGCCTTATCTGAGAGAACCTATAAAAAATTTTGAAGCAAATCGGATATTTCTATCAAGAGTTATCGCGTTACGTACATACATACAGAACCTGCGGGCACATTAGATCTCAGGCTTTGATAGCCTGTGAGCTAAGAAAGCAATTTTTGTATTGAAAAATGTTTATCATTAATTTAAAATAAAATATATTATTTTTTAAATTATTTAAAATATGTTTCTTTAAACAAATAAATAAATAATTTAAACAAAAGCGATTACATAAGTTGAATGAACTCATTTACGATGGCCTTAAAGTGTGGAAAATAGGCAACATTTTTCTTTTAATTGATATTCTGTAACAATAGAAGAACTGTGAGGGCTAATTTTGACACACACCAAAATGTATATACAATTTTGGTACGAAACAGAAATTTCTTTATATAGTGATTTAACCCTCTGTCTACCAGAAGGGTCCAATGGACCCGACATGTATATTCAAAATATCTATTCAAACCAGAAAATTTCTTCAAAACAAACTAAATGTATAAATCAGACAATAATAAGTTAAATAAACAAATTAAATAGTTTTAAGTAAAAATTCTGGTGTAGAATGTTTTTATAAAACTTGAGTAAAATTTCCGGTAGTTCTAGGGTTAAACAAATAATTAAACATTTAACCTACACAATTTTAAATAAAAATTCTGGTGTAAAATATATCTATAAAACTTAATTAAAATCCACCGTTTTTCTATTGTTAAGACAAAAAAAGGAAGCACTTAAAATAAGACGCCATAATATCAAACTGTCGAATTTCCGAAATATTTCTTGTGACAAAGAATTAAAGTTGGGAAATAATAGTTCTCTGTTTACAGCGCTCTTCTAATAACAGGAGTTAGGATTTTACACTTGAGATGTTAATAACACAGTGATTGCTCTTCTATGGTTGTTGAGTCCTGAGTAAATAGTGATCAACGAAAGTGACGACACTTACGCAGTTCAGTGACCGTTATAAAAATTATCACTTTCCAGTTAAATGTGCATTAAAAAGATTTCTTTTTTCTGCACTTCAGAGAAAGGATTTGTTTCTAGAGAACTTAGTTTGCTGTTGTTTTATTCAAGTAATTTTCACTTAAACTGAAAGTAGGTAAATTAAAATAAATTCTGATAATAATAATAATAATAATATAAAGCATGACTTTCTTTTCAATGATATTTGTTAAGCTTAAAATAAATAGAGAGAAAATATTCTATGTAAGTTTTAATAATAATAATAATAATTGCAATGATGATGATAATAATAATAATAATAATAATGGTAAGTAATAAATAACATTAACAATAATGATGAGGATGAGGATTATGTAAATAATGATAACAATAATAAGTAATAAATAGTAAAAAATATTAATAATGATAATGATGTAACTAATAATAATAATGATGATGATAAGTAATAAATAATATTAAGATGGATAATGATGTAACTAATAATAATAATAAGTAATTAATAATGATGATGATGATGTAAATAACAATAAAAGTAATGATGATGACGATGATGATGATGGTGAGTAATGAATAATATTGATGATTACGATGATGATGATAATGTAAGTAATAACTAGGACTTCCCTCAGAGGGATTAGTCTGAGCGATATTGCTGAAAACATAGATTTAATAATAACACGCGGAAGCAAAGAAAATGAGATGTTATCTTTAATTGTCCATATGCTGCGATAAATTGAAATGATGAAAATAAACGAATCGTAGAATTACAAAATCTTATATATAAATTTGTATAAGCTGTTTGAAAAAATGGGAAATCAAACCATGCAAGACAGCCATGCATGGATATAAAATTGAAACTACACAATATATTAATAGTAAAATAGAAAATGAAACACTAAATTATCTTATAACGGAATTTTAATTGTATAAAATGATGTCAAGAGCATAATCAGATTCTCCGCACCAATTTGAGTAACTTTAAATGACAAATATATGATGTTTGAAAAGAATGGACTATACTTTATAGGGTGTGCGCTCCCCCGGAATAGTTTTGTACAATATCTGTTTTCCACGGATGCAATGAGGTTGTCGATAACAGTCAAGGAATTCTCTCCTCAAAATCTGATATAGTATCAAAGTACTGAATACATCAACAGTGGCATGCAATGCTTCGTTAGAGTGTGTTTTAGATTTGCTCGATCGGATTTAAATGATAAGTGTATGCTGGCCACTACATACGTTGTATTGTTTTGTTTTCAAACATATTCTGCACAAGTTGAGCTGTATTTAGCATGTATTAAATATAAGAAATCGGAAATGATTGCAACATAAAGTATGACACATGATCTGAACATATCGTCTGCATAATTTTTGAGCTGTCAATGTGTCATTTGAAGTAATTTACAAATTCATACATAATTATTCAGCAAATCATGCAAGGTAACATACGCCAATATGAACCCGATTATGAAATTTCACCAGAATAAGTTAATATATAAAAAATCTACTAATGATAACTGAGAATATGACCTTATGATAAAATGTCTAGAAAAATGAATCAGATGAAAAACTCATATCAAATTTAAAATGGCACTTTCCTCTGTAAGTGGCCTTGGCGAGAGAGAGAAAAGCCTAGAGGAGGTACACTTTAACAAGTACTTTCGGGCAACCTACTCACTGTTTCATACAGGTCTTTATTCAATATTTACACAATTTATTTAATGCTAGGTGGGTATCTATCAGTTTTGTTGCATTTAAATAGCATGTTTTGCGGAGGAAATGCAGCATTATGAAATATTTAAAGTTGCTATACCTAATAATTCCAAATTAATGGTAATTGAGATCGCTTTCCGTTAATTTCATCATTTTAAATTTTTTAGAAACCATTCATAGAGGCAATTGCATATTTAAAAACTAACCCGAAGCAAAATTTCAAGGTTTTGGGCTCATTAGTAACACAGAAATAGAAAATTTTCGAAAGTTTTTTGTTTCTGCACGGTTTTATATAGCGACATTTTTAGAAATTGTTCTATTGCGAGAATTTACGTCATGATAAATACATCCATGTCAATTTTCATGTTTATATTCCTAACAATTCCATGTACTTCGTTACTTAGATCATCTTTAGATCTTTTTCCGCTTTGTATAGTCTTTTGATTTTTTAGAATTCGTTCTACAACGAGCATTTACATTTTATAAATTACTACCATGCCAAAGTTCTAGTTTCTAACCCCAACAGTATCCCAAAAATTTCAGTATTCCAAATAAATCATAGATTAGAATCTTTCTAGAAATTTTTACGTTTATTAGTCAAATTGAACCTTTTAGAGAGCGTTCATTACGAGTATTTACATCTTAAAAGTAACTACCACACCAAATTTAAAGTTTCTAACCCAATCAATATCGCAGGAATCGCAATTTTAGAACATTTTTGCTCCTGCAGCGATGTAGGTTCTTGCAATAACATAAAATACAGTCTTTTTTTCGGAGCAGAGATGGCCATGAACATTTTTTAAGTTGGCTATGTAGTTTCAGAGATAACACCTCACAAACGTACAAGCATTAACAATATTATACACTTTATAATATAACGCTTTATAATATTAGCATTAGATGTACAGATACAAAAGCCATTTATCTGTTACAAACTAAAGTGCCCGGCGTTGCCCAGAATTTGAAGGATGTTTGTTCTGAAAAATCAATTTAAAAATTTAACATACATCACAAAACAAACATTAAAAAAAGCAGTCGAAATGTTGTATGAATGAATCATATGAAAACGCTATATAAAAATGTATAAATGTATATAACAGACGCAAAAGAATACAGCTATAAATGAACTTATTTCAATGTATAATTGGAGCAATAATGTTAAAATACGCCAATATTTCCCTATAATCGGGTTTTTATCATGCTTCAATACATTTTTCACGCTCATATAACGTTATACTATATCCACCACGTCCTTTGTACTTCCAATATGACGTAATATTTTCCTCTTTCACGTGGAAACCTTGAAATAGAAAAGTTATGAAGCTATATTCACTTTCATTTAAATTCTTCAAACTATTTATTTCATTTTCATTTTTCACGTGAATATCTTGCAATAGAAAAGTCATGATGTAATATTCACTTTTTTTTAAATTCGGCAAACTATTTATTTCATTTTCATTTTTCACGTGGAAATCTTTCAGCAGAAAATTAATTGTTGCAGTAATAATTTTATTGTGTATTTTAATTGTTGGCAACTACTATAACGAAAAATGTTTAAATTTGATAAGAAATTGCTGTTAAATTGGTGGTTTTTTATTAATTAAAAATTAACTACAAATTATTTCGATTCCGGATTACTTTAGTTGCCTCGTACATGTGTATGAAAACACATGCACGTATCTTTTCATAATTTTGGCTTCCAAATTGTGGATTTTTATAGAATTACAAACAGACAGATAGACAAGATTTCATTTTTATATATCTCTCTATTCTAAAAAAAGTAACTAACACTGTCACCGCCGCCGCCGGTTTTGAATTTTTTGTGACCGTAGGTCTTTATTCGTTAATATTAAGAGAGCTATTGTATACAAAAATATGAAAATCGGTGGTATTATAGAGAAATGTTTGATCAACACGCTGATACATACAGTTTTCAAATAGAAGAATTATTTTAAGAGATATTTAATGCTAAAGTTAGACAAAATCTTTCCATTAAAAAAGTTTTATAGGAGCAAAAACTATACATGGGAATTTAATCATTTTTATATCAGTTTATTCAATAGAAGATCCCGGTGTGAAGATTCCATTATTTTTTTTTTAATTTGACTCATTTTTTGAGGTTTTATTTCTATTTTAAATTCAAATATTCAGCATTTCGACAGATATTTTTTACATATTTTAGAAAATGATATTAATTTAAACTGTTGCCAACTGTATAAACAGCGCAAGCAATAATGTTTGCTTCAAATAAAAAAATTATTTACACGTTACTATTATAAACAGAAAAAAACCTTCAAATTAGTATTAAAAAAATTAGGAATAAAAGGAAGGAACTTACTGGAAATTACACCATAAAAACTATATTTACATGTGAATTTTAAAAGAGAAAGGATATTGTAAAATAAATTCATTAACATGCGTTAGAAGTCTTAAATAGAAGAAATTACGTCACACTACACTTATTATGCAAAATGAACAAAAAATAATATTGCAAAACAGTTTAAATTAAAAAAAAATGCCCGAGACAAAATATTAGAGGTTAAATATTAGACTTTTTCAAAATTTTATTATTTGTCGTTTGATGTGAGGTGTATGCAAAATTTCATGTCTCCAACTTAATTAGGGGCTGAGTTAGAAAAATTGTTTAAGATACACAAGTTAGAGCCCAGAGTGTTAAATATTAGACCTTTTTTATAATTTTATTATTTATCGTTTGATGTGAGGTGTTCAGCTATAAGTATACAAAATTTCATGTCTCCAACTTAATTAGGGGCTGAGTTAGAAAAATTGCTTAAAATACACAAGTTAGAGCCCAGAGGGTTAAATATTAGACTTTTTCAAAATTTTATTATTTGTCGTTTGATGTGAGGTGTTCAGCTGTAAGTATGCAAAATTTCATGTCTCCAACTTAATTAGGGGCTGAGTTAGAAAAATTGCTTAAAATACACAAGTTAGAGCCCAGAGGGTTAAATATTAGATTTTTTCAAAATTTTATTATTTGTCGTTTATGTGAGGTGTTCAGCTATAAGTGTTCAAAATTTCATGTCTCCAACTTAATTAGGGACTGAGTTAGAAAAATTGTTTAAAATACAGAAATTAGAGGCCGGAGGGTTAAATATGACTTTTTAAAAATTTTATGATTTATCGTGTTATCACAAGTGTTCAGCTATAAGTATGCGAACTTTCATGTTTCCAATTTAATTAGGGGCTGAGTTAGAAAAATTGTTTAAGATGCACAAGTTAGAGACCAGAGGGTTAAATATTAGACCTTTTTTTAAATTTTATTATTTATCGTTTGATGTGAGGTGTTCAGATATAAGTATGCAAAATTTCATGTCTCCAACTTACTTAGGGGCTGAGTTAGAAAAATTGCTTAAAATACACAAGTTAGAGCCCAGAGGGTTAAATATTAGACTTTTTCAAAATGTTATTATTTGTCGTTTGATGTGAGGTGTTCAGCTGTAAGTATGCAAAATTTCATGTCTCCAACTTAATTAGGAGCTGAGTTAGAAAAATTGCTTAAAATACACAAGTTAGAGCCGAGAGGGTTAAATATTAGACTTTTTCAAAATTTTATTATTTGTCGTTTATGTGAGGTGTTCAGCTATAAGTGTGCAAAATTTCATGTCTCCAACTTAATTAGGGACTGAGTTAGAAAAATTACTTAAAATACAGAAATTAGAGGCCGGAGGGTTAAATATGACTTTTTCAAAATTTTATGATTTGTCGTGTTATCACAAGTGTTCAGCTATAAGTATGCAAACTTTGATGTCTCCAACTTAATTAGGGACTGAGTTAGAAAAATTGTTTAAGATACACAAGTTAGAGCCCAGAGGGTTAAATATTAGACTTTTTCAAAATTTATTATTTGTCGTTTGATTTGAGGTGTTCAGCTATAAGTATGCAAACTTTCATGTCTCCAACTTAATTAGGGACTGAGTTAGAAAAATTGTTTCAAATACATAAGTTAGAGCCCAGAGGGTTAAATAATAGACTTTTTCAAAATTTATCATTCGTCGTTTGATTTGAGGTGTTGAGCTATAAGTATGCAAAATTTCATGTCTCCAACTTAATTAGGGGCTGAGTTAGAAAAAATTGCTTAAAATACACAAGTTAGAGCCCAGAGGGTTAAATATTAGACTTTTTCAAAATTTTATTATTTGTCGTTTGATGTTAGGTGTTCAGCTATAAGTATGCAAAATTTCGTGTCTCCAACTTAATTAGGGGCTGAGTTATAAAAATTGCTCAAAATACAGAAGTTAGAGACTGGAGGGTTAAATATGACTTTTTTAAAATTTTATGATTTATCGTGTTATCGCAAGTGTTCAGCTAAAAGTATGCAAAATTTCATGTTTCCAACTTAATCAGGGGCTGAGTTAGAAAAATTGTTTAAAATACATAAGTTAGAGCCCAGAGGGTTAAATTTTAGACCTTTTTCAAAATTTTATTATTTGTTGTTTGATGTTAGCTGTTCAGCTATAAGTATGCAAAATTTCATGTTTCCAACTTAATTAGGGGCTGAGTTAGAAAAATTGCATAAAATACACAAGTTAGAACCCAGAGGGCTAAATATTAGACCTTTTTCAAAATTTTATTATTTGCCGTTTGATGTATGGTGTTCAGCTATAAGTATGCAAATTTTCAAGTCTCTGACATATAAACTTATTGAGAACGGGCTCTGTGACAGACAGACAGGCAAACAAAGGAGTGAGACAGGTAGGGTTTCGTTAGATGAACGAAACTCTGAGAACATGCTGCGGATGACTGTAACAACATGCTAAAATTACATTACCATCAGCGATCTACCAATCCCGAATTTAGTTTATATTCGTTTCATATATTCTTATTCTTTTGTGCGGACCTGTAAAATAACTATCAATAATATACACAGTGAAACCTCTGAATAGAATACAGAATTTGCCCTCTATTTGGAGGTGTCCACTACTGAGAGTAAAACATGTACAGTTATTTAAAAAACATAACAGTTTTTTAAAGTGTTGGTAATCGAAAAAATGTCCGCTAAATAGAGGTATCCGCTAATCGGGTGTGTCCGTTATGTAGGTTTTACCAGTAAAACCACTGAATAGCGAACACTTCTGGAGGGCAGAATTTGTCCTCTATTTTGGAGGTGTTCTCTACTGAGAGTAAAAAATGTACAGTTATTTAAGGGTTGGTAATCGTAAAAATGCCCGCTAAATAGAGGTGTCCACTAATCGGATGTGTCCGTTATGGAGGTTTTACTGCATAATAATATCATCCTTTACAAGAAAATTGCATGCTGTATATTAGACAGACAGACATCCAGACAAAGATAACCTCCCGGAGCAATAAACACTCATGTCTTTTGTTTTAATCATCCACAATTATATGTCATACAACAGGCCAGATTTTGTACTACAGGCTAAAAATGGTCACTGTGGTACGGAGTACTGTATTATTATTTGTTTGCCCACCAAAACTGGTTGCCACGGGTTGTTGCAAGGTTTGTGATCACATGGTTGAAACTGATCTATTCAATATTACTGCGTGCGTATTTTTTTTATTTGCTCCATGTGCTCCCGTTGTCTACGAAAACATCCATCGGTGGAAGTGACGCACACCAAATTTCTGTGACGTATGCAGATAAATTGTGCTTTTTTATCAGTTTTTTTAATATAATTTTTAAACGGTTTGGAACTTAGTTTTCATAGTAGGTGCATTCAGTAGGTGGCCCTCATAGGTACCTTCTGGTGCAATCAGAAACAAAATCCGACAAATATTTTTTGAGTTATGCTTGACGAAAGGTTTTTATTAGGCTTTTTTTTAAGTAGGACATGGCGTTAATATCCATCGTAGCTGTAATGTGTCCGGACAGTAATATTTCGATAAGTATTAGCCTTCGCTTCGCTCAGACAATAATAATAGTGATGATAGTTAATAAATAATATTAATAATGATGTTTAGCTAAATAATAATACTAATAATAGTAATATTAATAAAAATAAGAATAAGAATAAAATGCAATAAAATATAGAAATATAGAAATGAAACTTCGCTAACTCAGGAGGTGTGAACAGTGTGAAATGGGTCATGATGTCATAAAATCTGGATAAAAGGTACTTCAAATAATGCACTGAAGATTTTTTCGTAAGAATTACAAATATTTGCTGATAGAAAGCGGAGTATATTTTGAGAAGAGTCACTTGCATTCGCTGAATTTCTATGGAACTTATGCAAAAGACGCACGAATCCAGCGAAAAACAAATACTAGATAACGGGAATTCTGCTTTTTCAGAATTTAGTGTCACTCTCGATGAAAAAAAATATATCTGTATATAAATATAGATAGTTCAGTTTTAAGACTCCAAACACGCGTTTTTGTTTTATATAAAATGACTTTATCCGCATCCGCTAAAGAACCTGCTCAGTATTACTGCGAGTAAATGACATGTTTTCACGTCCTCCAAGTTTTTCATATCCTTCAATCAGAGATCGAAAACGTGCTCTTTTTTTGTTCTAGAAAATTTTCCCCTTTTTAATAACAAATTTCGGCGATTTTATTAGGCAAAATTTGGAGTTAAGTTTTAGAAGTAACAGAAAGACTTAAAAGTTGGCAGCAATGGGTTAAAGTCGCACGGTTTTTACATTTCACTATTTCGGTATAATAAGCTATGCTGTTTTAAATTCAAAAGTCCTGTGATTAAATCAGACGAAAGTTACTATTTGGAAATAATGGTGCTCAAAAGAAGGAACGTTGCCAACATTTCGCATATATTCCAGTTCTTCTATAATTCTTATGCGATTTTGGTAGATTCGCATAGAAAAGAAAAAAAATAATAAAATCGTAAAACGAAACGTAATTTTTTACCTTGATTCAACATGAAATAATGTGAACCTTAAAAAGTTCACTGTCTTACTAGGTAGGGCAGGGCGACTAAGGCGACTAAAATAATGAAAAAGATGTTACAAGTTTAAAATACACATTTTATTTAAAATTTCTTAGTACTTTCAAGCTTTCTAAGCTCATCATCAGAGAATATTTTAATAACTAAATGTTGTTCATCTATACAATTACGACACTTTATTTTGAAAATGAGAGAGGCAATAATTATTAGAGTTGAAAGTAGAAGAAGCAGTAGTAGTTTCTTGGATTAAATTTAATTAGAGGAAATATATATTATTATTAATTGCATGGTTTATTGCTACTTCTACTTTCAACTCTAATAATTACTGGCTCTATCGTTTTCAAAATAAAGTGTTGTAATTGTATAAAGCAACAACATATAGTTATTAAAATATTCTCTGATGATGAGCTTGGAAAGCTTGAAAGTACTAAGAAGTTTTAAATAAAATGTGTATTTTAAACTTGTAACATCTTTTTCATTACTTTAGTCGCGTTTGAAGTAAGAGAGTAAACTTTTTAAAGTTCACATTATATTTTTTAAGAAAAAATAAAATCAAGGTAAATTTAGGGAGAAAATTAAACCAAAAATAATAAATAGAAATTAATCCTGATTAATATAAACATGTTTAAAGTTAGGTTGAAATCTACACTAGCTACTTTGACCTCTTACAGTAATAACATTTTTTGAGTAATAATTTTTTGAACCAGTATTTCTGAAAAGAAAATATCGCCTTATTTTAACCACGAATTGTTAAGGCGAATTTTACACTATTAAAATCGTGGTTCTATGTATTAATTACTGAATATCGCGTATAAATGAAAGGCCACTGTACTTTCTGAGATAATACCTAAATCATCATTCGAACAGTTTTCTTCATTTTTTTTTCCTGCAAAGTGTGACTATTTCTGAAAATTCAGTGAAATTTGAAATTTTGATCAGTTTTTGGAATCTGATATTGAGTGAAATGTCACCATAATATAGAATTACATTAAAATTCAACGTGTGTCAAATATACGAATGAGAAAACTAACCCATTTCAATGAGAAAACCCAACTTTTCAAACATGTAGGAATAAAAATATATTGTAAATGAATCATAAAGATTTTTAATGAATGTAATGTTCGAGAAAACTTCGTTGTTGTTGATACGAAAAAATATTTTCTTATCGAACAGCGTAAGCTAGGTTATGAAATTTTATTAAAGTTAATAAAAAAAGCTATTTTTGAATACGTTGAATAACACAGACCTATAAAAAAATACTTGTTCAAAATTGCATTAGTTTTGATAACTAATATTTATGTCTTTTTTTTTTTTTTTTTTTTTTAATTCGTGATCCCGAAAATGAAATCCATTTTTTTCGATCACTTAAGGATTTTTCTCAAAATGATTGCATGTTTTTAAAGAAAAAGCTGAAATCACTAAATTTTGACATTTCAGTTAAATTCCATTTATTTATAAATCCATATAAATTACATTTATATCTGAGTTCAAGTAATAGTTAAGTATATGTAGAAGCTTACAAGTCCTTAGAGCTTAGAGTAATATTTTTTCTTTACATCAATAGTTTTTTCCCACTTTTCCTATTGTAAACTTTGCAGGGATTGTCTCTTTGTAGCATCCAGCAGTAGTCGGCTATGAAGCTGAGATTCTATTTCCCTTTATATTGCCTCTCCATCTCCTTTATATCCTGGTGAAATCATTCACCTTGTTCCTCACCTAAATGTTCAGGAAAATAATCTAAGTGTGAATCGAGAAATGAACTTTTAACACGTTGACTGCCACGCTTACGAGTATAGTCGTAGCTTTAATATTCGTGGCTTTAATTTATTACTTTCTCACCATTATTTTAAAATAGAAACAATTGCCTTAATTATTTGCAGAAATTTCGCTGTATTAGTAAAGCGAAATTTAACTTTCAGAATTTGTGGTGGCAAACGACTTTCAAGAAGAAATTTGAAAATTCTTATTTTTTGCGGCAGTGAACGTGTTAAGCTCATATTACATCCTAAAATCTTGAATTTTTTTACCATCTCTTCTGCAATAGATATGTAGTTTGGAACCTTTCTGTTGCCATGAAAGCTAGTAATAACTAGTTTGAAAGATCTCTAAGCTTTCCTTTCGTTTCTTTTCTTTTTATTCTCAAAATTTTAATTTTTCATCATTTTCCCGACATCTCGTCCTGCAAACACACTTTCGTTCAGTTTTGCTTCGGATAAACCCGGGAACTGCTCACAAAGCGATTTGAAACATTCAACTTCTTTTGGTAGAGCCTTGACAAATTGTTTCATAAGACCTTATTTTATATGAAGCGGTGGCAGTAACACTTTTTTCGGATCAACAAGATTTTTCCTTTACCAGGTCCATGAGGGACAGGACGTATGGCAGACAGAATGTCAGAATAAAATATTTCCTTTTTTTCTTTAAATTGAAACCTTTCACATTACAAATACAAAAATAGAGATCATAACTGTGATGTTTAGGTTCCCTCCAAATCATTGGTATACCAAATCGAAAAGATTGCTTTTTACCTTGAAATCATTGCCTTAATTCTTCTACACAAATACGACAAACTTTGTGTGGAGCCCAAGGCTTGTCTTGATCTCCAAATTTCATGCCAAAATAAGAGAAGAACTCTTTTTTTTTTTTTTTTTTTTTTTTTTTTTTGCAAAATCAGAAATGCGTCTTTGTTGTTTTTTCACTGTATAGTTTCCACAAATATAGCAGAAACAATTCGGTAATTTGGACATCATCTGGAAGCCATGTTCTTTAATGCAGCAAAATCTAGAAGTAAAAATTACTATTATAACTTATAACTCACAGGTCGGAATAAAAGCACATGTGTACAGCACACAGTAAAGAAAGACACTGATTCAGGACTAGAGAAAAGGTCAGTGAAAAGGGGCGTGAAGAAGGGGTGGAGAGCAGTCACCTGCAAGCAGGAGAGATCTGGCTTCAACTGGCTTCCTCTGTCTTGAATATTGTATTTAAGGCGCTACATCAGTCACGCGAAAAGACCCGTTCGCTAATGCTATTCCTATGGAAGAAATTTATAAAGATATCTCGGTCGCATTTCACTATTTTTAGATTATTTTTTTGCAGTGGCTAGCAGAGGTCGATCTGTATGCAGGACGTTTTCTACTTTTTCAATTTCGTTTACAAGTATTTTTAATCAGGACACTTTCATTTTCAGAACCGGTTCCTAAAATGAAAGCATCCTCTTGAAAAAAATCCCCAATGAAAATCGAAAAAGTAAAAAAAAAAAAAAAAAAACGGTCTTTTTACAGATCGACCTCAGCTAGCCACGGCAATAAAAATCATCTAAAAATATTGAAATGCGACCGAGATATCTTTATAAATTTCTTCCATAGGAATAGCATTAGCAAACGGGTCTTTTCGCGGGACTGAAGTAGGCCGTTAATAGGCAGTTTACCGATTAAGAAAAAAATTCTGTATTGAAATAGTTTCTTCTTTGCTTTTTATTAGTTTAATGCACCAATTTACAATTTTAAGTCCACAAATTTATTTATGAAACTCATATAAATAATAATTTTTGGTCCGAAATATACTAAATTTATAAAAAAAAAAATAGATTGCGATTTGTGATGAAACTGTAAGTGATGGAATTTTTTCATTACTTTTCTAGTAATCAGCATCCAAAAAACCATAAAAAATACTACTTACTATACCGGCAACTTTTTCATCGCAGGCTTGTGTAATTACATGTTTCTTTTCTAAATATGGTAAAAAAGGTTATGCTGACATTTACATTTCATGTGCGGTTTAAATTTTATATACATCATCATCAGCATAACTAAGTCAGCCGAATTCTACTCGTATTGACGATTAATAAAATATATTTCTCATTACATGTCTAAAAAATTATTTAAAGCACTTGCATTTAAACTATATATATTTCTTGGTCACAAAACAATAAAATTGAAAAGTCACACCGGAAATATTTCAGTAGAAAATAAAATATATAAAAATTACCATTTATGCGTACAATCTGTAATATTCACTTGCCTTTCACGTTAAACAGAAGCGTTTCGTACTTCTGTTATGCGTAGGAAATGTAAAATTCTGATGTTTCGGACGTCGGACCCGTCGATTTTAAATCCGAGGCCGGTACCGAAATTATGCAATAGAAAGTAAAAGTGAATAATATTTAAAAATTGTTTCGAGAGTAATATCTCATTTTTACAGAAGTTCCCTTACATAGGGTAACAGTTAAATAAAAATTTATATTCAAACTTATCCAAAGAGATGTTTGGTATCAAGTAAAAATATACTCCTTATATAACCGATTTATCCCTCTTTTTTCTATTCTCATATTCGTTGGTATAAATCGGTTTGACCCTCTAATGCCCATGGTAGCATAAATGCTACCACAAGTGCTCCCAATTTAGTGGAATATTTTATTCAGGTATTCCGAATTCATACCAGAAAATTAAAATCGCAATCTTTGCTTTATTGTTAACCCCTTTCCTGTGGAATATATTTGAAAAAAACTTGCAAAAAATGGGGAAACAAATTCTGTTTCGCCCCTTGAGGGGCGGCATCTAATTTAAACAAGATTCTCACCCGAAAAAAAATAACAAAATTTTATATTATTAACCTTGAGGGAAAATCGATAAAAAATTGCTTTTCCTTATTTAAAAATATTTTTTTTCGATTATTCCGGTGAGATTTTAATATTTAGAGACATTTCTGCTTACCCCTCAAGAGGTTAATTTGTTTGCAACAGCAAAATTACAAAAATTCGACAAATGGCACGAAACTGCCGAAATTTTCGGGGGAAAGTATCGCGATCTATTGGGAAAATGATAAATTATACATTATGCATTGGACGAAGTGAGTTCGAGCTTCGCGGAATTGAAACACAGATTTTACTCTTGCTCAAACTCAGGTCGAGCATTCCAAACTTGGCGGATTTGCGTTGACCCAACTTATTTCGGGCGTCACAGACAAGGGGTTAATGGCATACATTTCGCTATTAGATAAAGCAAAATTTATTGTTTAGATTCCCTGGTATGAATTCGGATTTTCTGATTTATGGAATTTTGTAAAACGCATCCTACCATGGCCATTAGAGGGTATTATCATAAAATGAACTGGAAAAATACTTTAAAAATACGCTAAAATAATTTTATATTTTTCTGATAAACTGTAAACGTCCTAAATAAGGGATTGTGTATAATACTTATAGTAGTATAATATTCATAAAGATATGTTTTCTTTAGATTTATACAAAAAGTCTTTTAAATTATATGTAGTATTTTATAATTAGTATTTGTATTTACCACTAAAAAATTATATATATTTATTTATTTACAGAGACTAATGACATTATATTAATTACGATTCTAAACCCATCGAATTCGGCGAATGAAAATGTTTAAAAGACCTTTTAGACTGAATTTATAAAAATATTTACAAATGTCAACAAAAATCAATCGTATTCATTTGCTGACCTAACTCTCGAACCAAATATTTTAAGCTAAATCTATCAAACTACTATTTCAATTATTTTTTCAAATTATTGAAAAATTAGACTTCATTCATATAAGTAATCACTAACATGTAATAAAGATAAGTAATTATCAATTGAGGTTCTGAGCTTTGGTATTACGAAAAAAAAAAGTTCGAAAATTGTTTGTCAATCATGGCAAATGAGGTGCCTTCGAACTATAGCTAGTTTTATGAACACTCCGATATTTGTGCAATAGCTGTTTCACTTTATGCAAAAATACATGAATAGAAAATTTATTACGATTATATACTATATTAAATTCAAAAATACCGAAATAATAGGTATCCATGTTAAATAAATCGTAACCTCCATGGCAACGTAGAATCATTACTTATTATGGAGCATGGTTGATTAATTAGGTATGATAGGAGTTAATAGAATGAAGAAAACTTTTATTAATGTATTTTTTAATTTTTATTCGATTTTCATAAAATTTCATACGTCTCGATAAAATCTAAATGATTATATATATTAAATTTCAAACCATTCGGTTGGGTAGAGTTTTTGCGCTGTTATATTCAGACAGACCAGATGACGACTATAGGTACTACGTTTTTTATAGTTACGAACGCAACTAAAAATGCATCACTTTGACACTATTTTTTCTCAACGAAATCTAAGCATAACGTCAGTTCCAACGTCGTAATATGTACATGCTTGCTATATTCATATCCACTATATTATAAATATTTTAATGTGCAATAGGTTATTGATAAATGTTTTTCCAAACTTCATGTCATGTTGCCAGCTGCAACTCAATACTGGCGAGATTTAATTTTATAAAAGTATTCATAGTAAATTTATAAAAGAAGATACTCGCTTCCTATATGCTATGACGTCATTTTCCCTCGCTGAAGCATTTCACTTCCCACTGAGATTACTGTCTCAAATTCAGTATCAACGGTCTGAAATAATATTGAAATGGAAATTTTTTCTTAACCCTTACCAGCGCAGAGTAATTGTATTTATAAACTTATGAAATAATGAACTGACACCGGAATTTATAAACGAATTTATTAGAAAATATGATCTTGCTTATTTTCACGTACTTTATAATAGGAAAATTTTAATAAAATATTCTCGGTACCGTTTGTCAATTTTGGAATTAAAATTAGGTGTCCTTTTTAAAGGACTCCGCCCTCGAAAGGGTTAAACGCAACATTATTTCTTTTTCACATTAACACTAGAACGCCGGGAAATTTTAAGTAAGTTTATAAAAATGTATTGGACCAAAATATTTATTTAACATCATTTAAGTTCATTGTTTAACTTATTTAAGTGTAATTTATATTTAACTTATTTTATGAAAAAATTTCGGGTTCGGATTGACTATTAGTCCATTGGTCGGTGTCGAATTGACACCTGCTCTACGTTCTAGTGTTAAATATATATATATATATCTTGTTAATTGCAGTGAGGAAATGTCATTAGCGAAAATTTAGTAATTCAAATTCTTTCGATTTTCTCTGTAACTGTGGGAGTAACCCAATTATCAAAACTGTGAAGAATTTTCATTAAAAACTTTTAGAATTAAAATATACAAGTGTGAATATTTAAAAAGTAACTAATGCCGGCATATCTGCAAATGAACAGCTTTCATTTAAAAAATTAAGGTCATTGTGCCTAAATGTGATGGCCTCTAAATGAGATAATGTTCTTGTACTTAATATCCTAACCCCTTGAGGGGCGATGGGATATACTTTATCCCACCTACGATTAATGAAGATTTGCAACAGAAAAATTTTATTAAATTTTACTTTTCTAACTTTGTTGGGGAAAAGTCGTAAAATTGCTTTTCTATATTTTGCAATAAATCTATTTCCAGATTCCTGTGTGAATTCGACATTACGGAAAGACCATTACTTGCCCCTCAAAGGGTTAAAGCAAGAATCGTAAATAAATGCTACATAATGAGGCATCCAAACTTCAGGAACAAAACCCGAAGCATTTCTCTGCTTTTAAAACGTTTTCTTAAAACAAAAATTCCCTTTAAAATAAACACCGTTCATTATAACGCGCCCCCATCTTTCCTATATGAGGCAAAAAATCACGTAAGTGGTTCACGGTTTTTCTTTTTGACTTTGAAGATCAAATAACTTTATGGACGTGAAGGACAACGACTTATGTTTCATTTACCTGAAGTGTAAGCTTAGGAAAAGTCGACCAATTTTAAAATTAGAGTTATAAACTATCCTATGCATTTTGACGACTTCGTTTTCTTCAGGCACTTATTAGCGACGAACTGAATGCCCTAATTTCAGAAAGAATTTTAGGCGATTAACGATGCAAGTTTATATGGTATTCATTCATATACTGTATTAAAATAATGTTTAAATCAGAAACTGAGTTTAATTAAACTGTGCCGATTTAGTAAATTAGGAATTTAAGCATGATCCCCCAACTGTACTATTATAGAACAGGGTACTTAAATGTGTATTTAAAATGATCGAATCAGAAAAATGCGTGTCTTTAAAATTAAAAATAAAAAAATGGTGTAATAATAGCTGTGTATATTCGAGACAGAGAATATAAATGTATAATTACAGGATTCACAATACTGTTATATGATGGAAATTTTGAAAAATCTTGTATAGATTAAAAACTATTAAATTATGTTAATGCTATTAAGGAAGTTAATTTTACAAACATTAAGACGTTCGATAGCTTAAATGCCGAATCTGATGCATGATGTAGCTGAATTATGCCCTGGTTTGGAAGACTCCTTTTTTCTACGCTTTAAATCTGATATTTTAATTCTGATTTCAACATTTACTCATTATAATAAAAGCTTTCTACTTTTAGATTGAATAAGATCAAAAAAGAAAAGTGTGTTTTTCTAAATCAGTATTTATGTTTCCATATATGTATTCTAAAGCATAGAAAATGTTCAGTTTTTTGTGAAAGTGTAAGGAAAAGAAGGGGTTGGAGGCAACACAATATCAGGCCTGCATCAATCGAGCTATTGGAAACATTGTACGACTTTATCTAATTATAAATCTAATACTTTTATCATGTGACATTTTAAAATAACTCTAGATATATATAATAAATATTCTTGAACATTGTTATAAATATCGTGTAAATATTCTTTTAACCCGTGAACTCCCTACTAATGCCGATTCGCACAGATCAAAATTTAAAATGACGGTTTTATTTAAAACATGCTTTAATTATTTTGTATTTTTCTTTGAGGGGTCTCAGGATTCTTAAAGCTTCAAATTCTTAATTTTATTAGATGTTAAACTCCTATCTTTTCTGAATATTTTGATATCATTGTTTACTTGAAATTCCCATTAGAACAGAAGTTATGGCTTTTAGAATTATACCCGCTCAATAGCTGAAGCGGCGTTTCCGAAACTTTGAAGTCATTTTTCTCCAAATGACGTTTTTGGCATAACGCGCAGGCTATCTCAAAAACTTCTGAATAGTTTTTCGTGAAATTTTCAAAAACATATGTTTCATGTTATTCTATATAAACAGAACCTATTTTTTTTTTTTTTTTTTTTTTTTTGTTAAAAAAAAATAATTTTTTAGATGATTACACTGTTGAAATTAAAAAAAAATGTATTAGCTAAATACAACATTGTATTAAAAATATAAAAATGCTTTAACAAATTTATTTAGGTTCAGGGTAATTATTATAATCTAAGGTATAAGTAGGTACCAAAATTTTTCATTTTAGTTGCAATATTTATTTTGTAATCCTGCATGTAAGCTGTTATATTAATTTTCTGACACTGCCTAATGCCTGACAGTTTGGAGCCCCTTATAAATGCTAATTCTGCATCTTGCAATTTCTTTAAATACATGAAATGTAAGAACGAACGTACACTTTTCATTCCCATAAAAATTGTGTTTCAAAATCATATACATTTTAAGATATGAAATGTTGAAAATGGGCTTTTTTTGTTCATATTTTCCAATTTTAAGAGTCCTGAGACTCCTAAACAAAATAATATTTTTATAAAAATAAATATTACATTTGTATCCTTTATTAAATTTCATATGGGAAACATGCATTATATTTCATTATCAATATGTTACCCTAAAATTATAAGCACTTGAAGTTACGGAATATGAAATCGCACTATTCTGGAATTTACGGCTTACGCTGGTGTTGCGTTGACTCAACCGTAAAATTAAATGCCCATGACTAAATTTACTATCGATATACCACTATTTTTGAATTAAAAAATCTGCCTTTTTTAATAAGAGAAACATTGATTATCAAATAAAGTGAAGATCTGCTTTCATAATTTGTGGTGGCAAACTTTTTTTTTTTTTTTTTAAGTTGAAGACCCCTATGTTATAGTTTCGACGGTTAATGGGCACTCTCAAAATCCGCGAATTCTAAATGATGTTTTTTTAAATGATGACAATTGTTTAACATTCAACTACTGTTAGTGGTCTCACACATCACTTCCTTTTAAAATTATCACGGATTAACTTGAAAATTTCAATTTAACCGTAAATATTTGTGAAATTAAGTTTCGTTTGGAGCTCTAGTACTAATGCCAGAGACTTCTGAATAAGTGATTTTAAATTATAATAATACTGTAAATAAAGAGCATCCTATGAGTTAATGAAGCATTTTATCTGTCTTTCATCAAGCGGCTTTGGAGACCGTTCACAGTAGCTATGCGACAATCTCTGTCGCAAAAGATAAGTGTTAAATGAATCTTTTCAGATGAATTGGCATGTATGGAACGCATTGTCACATTTAGGGTTTTGGACGTCTCATGTAGGTTTTAACTTCTATAAATGCTACAAAAAATCACCAAAATGCGATAATCGTATATTGCTTGATTATACTACAGATATTAATTCCATTTCTAGAAAACAAATAATTTTGAAATAAAGAAACAGTATTCAGGGATGAGAGTGCTCCGACCCAAATGACCGATTGATACCACTTAATTTTAATAGTATTTCTCGCCGTATTTAATGACAGAATTTATTAAAACAAAGAATACTATTAAAATTTAGTGGTGGAAATCAAACATTTGGATCGGTGCGCTCGTATCCCTAAGTATTCAATAATTTTCTGCGTAATAAAATATATACTCCCGCTGTCCCAAATTAGTTGCTACATTTGATTACTTTTGTACTGATTATTGATACTGATGATTTTGTTTGAACATTTTTGAAGAGATTTTAGGGTACTTTGCTATCAATCAACGACATTTACTTACCAAGCATTCCCTCCGTCTCTCTTTAAATAAGTACCAAATTGGTTTAAAATATCCAGGGTTCGCACGCACTTTGGCAACGCTCTCATTTTTTAAGGATTCCTCCACCAAACATAAAACTACCTTCTAGCTAATGAATCGTTAATTCTTTTGGAAGAAAATAATCTTTATGGTATACTGGTGGTAGAGTCGTTACATAATGGTGTCGATCTACTAAACTGTATCGGAAGTTATTAATGACTCCACCCACTTGAAATGTAGCAACTAATTTTACACAAAATTTTCGACCTAAATGTCGCAACTAATTTCGGACGGAGAGAGTATTTATTTACCCAGATAACTGTTTGGCCCGTATGTCGTACGGGCAAGAAAAGTTTACTCTATCTATCACTGAAAGTTTTTTCATACAACTTACTTTTTTTTAATTACAATTGCATACTATTTAATGACAGTAATTCTTAGACTAAATATTAAGAATACTGGTGTTTATCCATATTTTCAATTTATCCTTCTATATATAAAAAAAGTTTTGATTTGGGAATGGACCGATGAAAATCTGCGTAGATATTCCCGGCAGATCGGCATCCAATTTGAATGCTTAAGCATGGCCTTTCTTCGTTAATATTAACAAAACTGTTGAATACAAAAATATGAAAATCGGTAACATTATAGAGAAATGTTTGATAAACACGCTGATGTAGACAGTTTTCAAATCGAAGAATTATTTTAAGATATATTTAATGCTAAAGTTGGACAAAGTCATTCCATTAAAAAACTTTTATAGGAGCAAAAACTATACATCCGAATTTAATCATTTTTAGATCATTTTACACGTTATAATTTTCCGGTGTGCAGAATGCATTTATTTTTTAAATTTGACTCATTTTTTGTATTTTTATTTCATTTTTAAATTCAAATTTTCAGCATTTCGAAAGATATTTTTTACTTAATTTAGAAAATTGTATTAATTTAGCCTGTTACCAACTGTATAAACAACGCAAACAATAATGTTTGCTTCAAATTAAAAATGTATTTAGAAGTGACTATTATAAACAGAAAAAAAACTTTTACAAATTACAATTAAATAATTACGTATTAAAAGCAGGAACTTATTGAAAATTACTTCATAAAAATTAATTTTCACGTGAATTTTAACAGAGAAAGGATATTGTAAAATAATAAATTCATTAACATGTGTTAGAAGTCTTAAATAGGAGAAATTACGTCACATTTACGCCACATTACACTTATTACGTAAAATGAACAAAAAATAATATTGCAAAACTGTGTGTATGTGTGTTTTCATATATGTTGTAGTATGAGTGTTTTATTATATTGTAAAACAGTTTAAATTTAAAAATTGTGCGAGACATTTATTTAATATTTTAAGATGATCATAATATTTCATTTCTAACAAAAGTATTTTTACTTGAATATTAAAAAGAGAAAGAAAAGTTTGGTGCAAATTATGTCAGATTATTCATTGTCAGATTCAAATTATAATTCAATCTTCCGAAATCTTTTTAAAGCCGATCAAAGTAGCGTGCTGTTAGAGTCTGCGGTGTCAGAACGGGGGTTACGAGCGTAGCTCGTAGGGGGCAGAGCCCCCTAGTTGTATATAGAAAAAGAAACAGTTAAATGGTTTGTAAAATTCCAAATATATCCTAAATACGGCAAAACTATGAGGAATCTTGTCTCATTTAGGTACAATGACCTTATATGAATATTTTTGCCAATTATTTCAAATTTAAATGTAAACTACGATTTCTACCCACCGTACTAGGACGGACATTTCCACTATTACATTATAATTCAAGATATGTAAAATATACGTATGATAAAATTTAAACAATCTGAACAGGAAACCCCAAAATTTTCAAGCAAATAGCAATAAAGAAAATTGTGAATGAATAATAAATACATAGTTATTAAAATAAATAAATAAAAGCAATGTTTGAGAAAACCTCGACCGTAGTTCAAGAAAGAAAATAAATTTTTGCGAACAGTGTGACCTAGTTTATAAAATAATATTAAAGTTAATCAGAAAAACCGGTTTTGAGTACATAAAATGTTAAGGTGTTTTCTTCTCTAAATATTCTACAACATGGGATGCTGACATTCATAAATTCATGAGCGATTTTCTTTTTATGTACAACATCAACTATGTAATGCACAACAAGTCAGCTGAATTCGCCTTGATATTGGCCAATAATATAATTTATTAATCATACATGACTAAAAAATATTATAAAGTCATTGATATTATACCATATACAGGGTTCGTACGGGTACCGTTATTTTCAAGGCCAAAAATCAGAATTCTTTATAGAAAAGTAAATCTAGTTCAAACGGACGAAATTTCGCCTAATTTTAGGAGAAATTTTCCATCAACAAATACTGGTACCGAAGTATTTCTTAGTCCGGAAATTCAAGGACACGTACGAACCCTGTGTATAGCATGCAGTAATCTTTTGATTAGAAATCAATATTTTTAAAAGTTTACACCAGAAAAGTTGCAAAGTAATAAGTTATACATAATATTTTTCGATAATTCAACCAGAATATTGTGCTCGCATTCGCCTTTCTTGAAAACAGAAGAATAATTTTCTTTTGTTATAAGTAAAAAAAAAAAAAAATTGACCGTCTGTGGTGTATTTTATTAGGAATTTATGTTCACAGAAATCCAGCTCTGATATGTAGTAAAACCTCCTAACAGACACCGCTGTTAGGTAGATTTCGTATGAAATAATACCTATTACATTCTCTCCTATGTTGGAATTTCGGAAAAATTTTTGCAGATCATGACCCCTAGAACCCCAAACCACGCCCAGTAAAAAACTTTACATTTATGTCTATCTATCTATATATCTATATGATTTTTTTATGGACACGATAATTTCCATATGTCTGCACAAATCTCTTCCAAACTGATACTTAAAATCAAGGGGCATAAAATCTGGGTCAAGTTCCTTAACACTAGAACGGCGGGAAATTTTGCTCAAGTTTTATAAAAATATTTCACATCAGAATTTTTATTTAGAACTATTTAACTTATTTATTTAAGGTATTTTTGTTCACCGTAGTTTAATCTTATATTATAAAACAAATTCTGGTTCGAATCGAAATGTTTTCATTCGGCAAGGGTCAAAATGACCCCTCGCCGCCGTTCTAGTGTTAATGGACAAAATCATACCAAGGGGATGGAAATAGGGAGGGGTTTTGTGAAAAACGAGAAAAAACCCATAACTTCTTAATTATAATACATATCGACTCAGTTTGAAGTTTTTATTACTTCTAAAAAAAGGGGGCCAAAAATTTATGTGTGACAGATTTTTGATAAAATTAAAAATGGGTTCAAGGGGCGAAAAAAAAAAAAGGCTTTGGGAGAAAAAAATTCATAACTTCGTCAATTCTCAAGATACCAAATCCAATTAAATTTATTAGAAGTTGTCTTAATATTATCCACAACTTTTATATTGACAAGTTTTTGATAGGACCAATTCTTACCGCAAAAAAATTCAAAACGGAAATAAAAAAGAGGGGGAGGGGAGAAGAAAAAAATCTATAACTTTGTCAATTCACACGTTATCCAATCCGCTTAAATTTATTATACATTTTCTGAATATTATCTACAACTTTTATATTGAGTAGTTTTTGATAGGACCCATTCTTTAAAAAAAATAAATAAATAAAAATACATAGAGGTTGAAGAAAAAAATATCGTATTACACAAATCCAAACTGCTTATTTTCTGACTCATTTTTAAATTGATTTTTGCTTTAAAACGCATCCAATTGGTAAGTTCTCTTATTCAGAAACTATATAATGTGCCGTAAAGCTCGATTTTTCGATAGAGGCGAACATATTTCACAAAATGATCTCAAAGTGGGCATTTTTAATAGAATTTTCGGAAGCGATTGTGTTGGAAATTAAAAATATCGCCCTACTGAGAAAATAATTGTTATAAATTAAGTTCTAATTAATTGAACGAAAAATAAAAACATAAGTCATTTATAAACCTCTTAAAAAATCCCGTCAGTAAGTTTCATGATTTTCCTTTTAAAAATTAATATGAAATTGTGTCAGAAAATTTCTGTTTGTTGAGCATGGAAAAAATATTTTTTGAATACTGCCTTAACATGGTTCTGATAAAACCAACTCTTATATAAAAATGAAATTAAAATCTTGTCAAAAATGGACAGATAAAATTGTTAAAGTCGGTTTTCTCTAATCATGATTTAGTTTTTGTTGGTGAAATTAGTACTTTTCTTCGAAATTTACCTGCGCCTGTAGGACGAGCCGGCAGGGATATTTTAACGACCACTTTTGTAATCCCGACTCCAAAACTGTGTATTTATATGCTTTTATTTCTAAATAGCGGAGTCTCCGAAAAGCAGGCAATAATTTTGTCGATGAAAAATGATCTTTTTCACGAGAAATGAAAATTTTAATTAAAATATATACAGGGTGTTTCATAAATGATGGGCAAAACTTTAACAGGTGGTAGTGCACTTTGAAACAAACAAATAGGGTTCTCGCTGCCGCTCGCTATTGCGCCAAATACGGACATTTGGTGAGTAAACGGATGATTAAACTCGCCAAATTGCGAGTGCTCAATTTTTGCTCATCTTTATAGGTGAGTTCGTAATTATATAAATACGTAGCACCTATAGTCGTCGTTCAGTCCGTCCGTCCGCATATAACAGAGCCAAAACTACCCAACCGAATGGTCTGAAATTTTAAATATATGATTGTTGCAAAATTTTGTCGAGCCATTTCAAATTTTATGAAAATCGGATGTATAGTTTAATTACAGGGACAGTCAAAAGTTTTTCTTTACATTACGGCCAATGGGGAAAATTATTGCAAGTGCATTTTAATGATGTTAAAGCCTTCCGAATGGTCTGAAATTTTAAATATATCATTGTTGCAAAATTTTGTCGAGCCATTTCAAATTTTATGAAAATCGGATGTACAGTTTAATTACAGGGACAATCAAAAGTTTTTCTTTACATTACGGCCAATGGAAAAAATTATTGCAAGTGCATTTTAATGATGTTACAGCCTTCCGAAAGGTCTGAAATTTTAAATTTATAATTGTTGCAAAATTTTGTCGAGTCATTTCAAATTTTATGAAAATCGGATGTATAATTTAATTACAGGGACAGTCAAAAATTTTCCGTTTCATTTCGGGGAATGGGAAAAAAATTATTGCAAGTGCATTTTAATGATGTTACAGACACTTATGAAGTGCAAAAAAATATACATTCAGTACAATATGGGGTGCAAAAAATAATTATAAAATTAGCTATAATAAGAACGCACCTCATTTGCCACGTTTGACGAGCAATTTCCAACTTGTTTTTTTTGTATGTGTGTGTGTGATCTGTATAGGCGTCACTCTAATGTACATAACTGAACCCAACACGAATTCAATTTAACATCAGCCAAAGCCACAGTAAGCAAAAATGTCATTTTAGTATGTGTTAATGAGCACAATAGGCAACAGCACTATTCTAAAATTGCCTTTGAGGTATGGGCTTCAATGAAAAGTCGAAGAATTATAGAAAAATATAGTTTTTGACCCATTTTGTTGTTTATATTTTGAATTTTTCAGAATTCATTCAATGTAATATCTTAAAACCTGAGTTAACTGGGATTGTAAGTTTTATTTCAGAAGATTTTATTGGGTTGAATCAAATTTAAATTTTCTTTTCTTTATTACGCAAGACATTTAGAATATAGTCATTTTTTTAGTTTATGTAGCATATAATTAAATTTAGATGAATAACTGATCTATAAGCAGTTACAAAAACTTTATGTTATTTTAGAACATATTGAAAAAAAAGGGGGGGGATGCATTAAGGGGTTAAATATCGAATTTTCAGTGTTTCACGACAAATTTATTTTGCTATTTTTTTTTATTTGGCGAATGTTTTTTATTTCGGATTAGCCAAATTGCTAATGTTCGTAAGAAGTCAGCGAGAACTCTGCAAACAACTCTCATGAAAGAATGCATGGTCGTCGTAATTAAAAGACAAAGGTATTAGAGGGCGAGGAAGTTGATTTTATTACACGAGGCAAAAACACACAAAAAACGATTAACTAAGAAAAGCAAGGTAGGAAACCGCTCTCCGTACAATCGTTGAGCTTTTGGGCAATTTCCATTTGCAGTTCCGTAGATAAAATGCATATTCGCCTTTTCCCTATTAGAGAAGAGCAACATCTTCCGTTACGCTCTTACCGTGAAAGGGCCTTAACTAGAAACTTGGTGACCCTGGGGCAAAACTTCATAGTGAGGCCCCTCAATATTTCTTTCTTTTTATATGCATGGGGGGTTTATTCCAATCGACAAAAAGAAAATTGTCTATTGGTCCTTGCAATGGTAACAAAACTAGCTACAAAATGTTCACAAAGCCAAGTGTTCAAGTATTTATCTAGCTTATATACAATTAACAAATTTTTTAAATGGATTATTTTTATGATACAAGTTTTGGAAATTAACCCTCTCGCTGCGTAATTGTTTTATCAAAAGCCCTTCGCGACGAGCGTCTTTTAAGAATTTTTATTCTTTTGTCACCGGTTTTTCAAAACATAAATTTTTGCCTAATTTAATCGGGGAAACGCTCCGATAGATAAGGTAAAATTTACAATAAAAAAAATTACTGGGGGGAATAATCAAGGAGGGTTAATTAGACGGAAAAATGCATGCCTGAGAAATTCTCGGGTTGCGCAGCGAGAGGGTTAAATATTCATTGCGTATGTTTGTAAGAAGAATAATGTGAATAATACAAAAGCAAAATACTTGCAAAAGTACAATTTTAAAAGAGTGTATGTTTATTAAAAATTTATAAAATCACACATTAAAAATACATGCTAAAATATTCGCTACACTGTTGTTAGCATAAAAAAAACTTAAAACAGTAAATTTTAATAAATTTAATTTTTAAGTACAAATACAGAAATACTATAGTCATTTTTTACTGAAAAAGCCTATGACAATAATAAAAACAACTTAATGGTATGAGGAAACTATAATACAGTAAACGCCTGACATAAACGTACATAATTTTTATTCAAATGAATGGGAATAATAATAAAAAAATACTTACATTTTAGTTAGTCATTATTTAGAACTAGATTAAACTAGCGGAAAACTTTTAACTGATAATTTAAAATATGACTTTTCTAAATAAAAGTTTAAGGAAGATTAAAGATATAGTTACAATAGATGTAAATTAAGTTTGTTAAAATGCCTACTTTGTTTAAAAGACAAGGAATCAGTAACTGATGCATGGAAAGTAGTGTAGATTGAAAAGATTAAATATGAACTACATTTGATTATTTCTTAAGGGGTCTCAGGACTCTTAAAGCTTTAAATTTTCGAAATTTTAATTTGTTTAGATATCAAACTACTATCTTTTCTGAACACTTTGGGATAAATGTTTTCTTGAAATTCCTATTAGAACAGAAGTTATGGCTTTTAGAATTATACACGCTCAATAGCTGAAGAGGCGTTTCAGAAACTTTGAAGTCAATTTTCTCCAAATGACGTTTTTGGGCATAACGCATTATCGTGCATATCTCAAAAACTTCTGAATTTTTTTTCATGAAATTTTCAAAACATATATTTCATGTTAGTCTGTATAAACTGAACCTAAAATTTCCTTCTTATTGCTCAGAAATATATTCTTTATAGGTGCTTATACTGTTGAAAATTTCTAAATTTTGCATTAACTAAATACAATTTTGTATTAAAAATAGAAAAATGCTTTAAATACAAATTTATTTAGGTTCAGAGTAATTATTACAATGTGAAGCATAAGTAGGACCCAAAATTTTCCTTCTATTTGCAAAATTTATTTTGTAATCGTGCGCGTAATCTGTTATGCCGATTTTCCGCTCGTGAAATGTCTGACATTTTGGAGCCCACTGTAAATTCTAATTCAGCATCTTGTAATTTTTCAAACACATGAAATGAAAGAACATACTTATATTTTTCATCCCAACATAAAATTTTGTCTTAAAATAAATTAAATTTTAAGCTATTATATGTTGAAAATGGTCTTTTTTTTTTCGATTTTTCCATTTTTAAGAGTCCTGAGACCCTTTAACATTTGTTTTCTAACTTTCAAAGAATCGAATTCATCAATTACTTTGTCAAAGTTGATTTGTTGAGTTCGTGCAAAATTGGCCGACTCAAAAATGTTTCAAATCCGACCAATGTAAAATGGTCAATCTGTCGCATTATTTCTTAATTAATAGTTTTTACAATTAGTTTAAACTGATTAATTGTAATTGATAGTTAAAAATAAAATGTATAATTTTGTATTCCTAAAATGTTCCTTAGATATAACTCAGTAATTATTTAAAAGATTTACCAAGAACTTTACTGGAGGAAAAAAATATGTATTGATAAGAGAAAATAGTACAGTTATATTTGTGAAAAACACATTTGTTTAGAATGATAGCATGAAGTGATAGTTTAGTAAATAGAATGTAATGATTTTCAAAATAAAAGCTAAATGAAAATGCTATCTCTTTGTTCTAAAAATTATGATAATGTAATGAAAGGGAAGTACTTACAATATTTTTTTAGCATGCGATAGAAAATAATTCGAACTTTAGAGAACCAATTAGAGAGAATATCGTGTGGAATTAACAACTTACACTTTCAGTAATTCTAATTGGCAAACTAAACAAGAAATAAAAATCATGCGTTAACCCTCTAGTTCATACTGTTGCCAATTGGCAACATATTATTTTTTCCATCCTTATTGTTTATTTACGGTTGCCACTCGTCAATTTTATGCTGTACGTATTCATGTTGGTCTTGTATTTAGGTTAATTCATAAAAAGTATCATAGTTGGCAATAATTGCTTATAATTTACAAATAAAAAGCAACTTTTGATACTTCCCATTTTGTTAGCCATAGTTGGATTTCTAACTCATATAAAAAATATTTAAAATGCAAAATTTCATTTGAAAAAAATTTTCTGAAAAGAATGTACTTTTAAAACTTATTTTAAATAATTTGCAGTAATGTTTATTGGAACAAAAATTGCATGCATATGAATATACATTTATTGCCATTTGGCAACACCATGAATTGAATTCCGCTTTTGTAAACATTTTGAGCATTGTCTGTTTCACAATTGGTTCGAATGTTTTTTTTTTCACTTTTATCACCATATGCCACCCTTACTCGATAAACGACTATTATTAAATACAAAATCTTCTCAGTTTACTGTAAAACTAGAGCCTGAGTAATGCAGGGGCATCCCCAGACTCCCGATTTGAGGGACCCCCCCCCCCTCCCCTTAATGGCAGATATAAGTGTTTTGTTAAACGGGGGCCAAATGATAAAAAATGGCCAAAATAATTCTTTTTCAGATTTAAAGGGTCTCTATTCTCCTTCGCTTGTGCTTCCGTGTCCATGTCCCCCTGAAGGTACCACTTACATCTTCAAAAAAGACAATGTTTAAAATTTAATAGTAACAACTTATTAGTCCATTGTTTTCAGCATTCTGAAACTTCTAAAGATGTCAGGAATGATAAAATGGATCACTGGCCACAAAACTTACATAAAAAACAACGGTTTAAAGTTCTGGACTGTATAGGTTACAATAGAGAAATATGCATTATGTGTTTGGTATCTCTATGTTTAAACAAAAACAACAAATGCTCTATTGGTTACCATTCATAACTTTGATAAATATTATTTATATAAAACTCTGTAGTATTCTGCTGCATTAGCCGTATATTTATAGAGTATATTTTATTAGCCTATGATTTTTTCATTCTATTTTGCATGTGATGTTACACTTTATAAGCCCATTTTGGTTTTTAAATTTTAAATGGTTTCAATTGGTTTAAATTACAGGATAAATATGGCTGCTTTTCCGCATTTTATTATGTATTTATTTAATTATATTTTTTACAATACTTCTATTGTGTTCTGTATCAGTACAGCATATCTTCTTATTCATTTATAAATTAAAAATGATTATATTGTAGCATCTAACATCATATGTTCATTTAATAACTTAGAACTGTAATTTGCACCATTATTATTTTGTTGATAGATAACGATTAATGTATAATATTATTATATGCTGTCTTTATTTAGAATTTTGGTTAATATTGTTATATGGCTTCTAAGTTAAATTTTGATTTAAAATTATTATATCTATGTAGTATATGTATGTATATATATATATATATATATATATAATATTATTTTTCTAAGTGTACATAAATTATTATATGCATTTAAAATCTTATAATTTACAAAAAAAGAAATTGCAATAAAACAGCACAGTGTTGCTAGTTGGCAAAATTGAAAAAAAAAATTATGTTAATGCATGGTGTTGCCATTTGGCAACAATTTAAAAAACTTCAAAATACTAAAAAATATAAGAGTGAAATGTTTTTCACTATTTTTCCTGTTATTTATGGCCGTAAAGGAAGCAAATATATATATATATATATATATATATATTAAGAAAAAATAAAAAATCATGCACTAGAGGGTTAAGCATAGATTATGAAACACTTTCCAATATTTTCCAACACTTCCTGAATGCTTTAACAAAACTTCTTTATTTAGGGAAATAAGGTAAATAAGATAACTAAGTAAACATTGTAGAAAACGAAAATGTATAAAACATTTGAAAAACTGATTTCAGCAGTTTCCGTCCATAGCCAAATATGTATTCCAATTCTTTTGAACAGCCCTGTATTTGATCTGTAGGTTGATATATATTAGGGTGGGCCGGAAAAAACTTTTTTTCGATTTTCGATGATGGGTAGTGGCGAAAAGTTGCCACTGGTGGCACTAAGTTTACTCAAAAAATTTGAGATTTTTCGGACAATTCCTTCATTTGCCGCAAATGGCTTGAAGTTTCGCTCAAATGCTGATTTTTGAACTTCTTTAGAAAAAATTTCAAAAATATTAAATTAAATTTATTTTCGCTGAATTTACTTGAAATGTCATGTTTAGTGTACGAAATGTTTAAATAAGCTCTGGTTATCTATTATTTATTAGCTGTGTGTATTTTTAATTAGGCGATTTTTATAGCCTTTTTGCGTATAACTGAGCAAAAATTGGAAGTATTGTTTGGTTCGTCCGTCAGTTTCTCTCTTTTGTCTTTATTATGTTCCTTTCTCTTCCTTCGGTTTTTCGAAGCGTTCACAGTCACATATTTGAATGTCGAACCACAGCATGTCTTGACAGCAAATCTGGAAGGAGAGTAGAATGTGGAGTACAAACCAATGAAAACGCAATCAGTCATCGTGAGGACGAGGAAGGAAATGGAAGATGGATGTTAATTATTTTTCTGCTCTAAAATACAGCTATTGTCAGAAGATTAAAAAAGTGGGAACTTTGAAGCAGGCACTTCGTCAGAATCAGAATTTGAACCAGGGCCTTCAAAAGCAGACACTCCCTAGCGCATATCCCTTTCTCAGGTAGCGTTCGCCACATTCAGAACTGGTATATCATAGAGGTAAATTGCGTTAAGGGCTTCATCTGTGCTTCAAGATGCAGAAATTGTGACAACCAGGAATAAGGATCTCGTCTCCGATAAAGACTTGGTCAGGAGACAGAAAAAGAATCTTGAAAAGAAGATACAGAAGGAGGAATATTTTGGAGGATGAAAAATTACAACCAAATTTTTTTAATGTAGAAATAATAATACGATCTTCATAGAAAAAAGAGAACAAGCGGCACCGTCAGAAAAATACGAAACACATATCACTAATGGCGTGCGAAAATGTACGTGTCCATTTCTACGAGCCAGTTCCTGTTTCATGGACATCATAAATGCAAAAGACTGAAGATTTGTGTACTCTATCAATCTAGCACCGTTTCAGTCGGTAAAGGTCTTAGATCAAGTGTTTCTACCATCTAGTTAGACAGTTGATGTCGCTGTCAGAGTGGAAGTTCGTTCGTATGAAGAATACATATCAAATGTTGCTGTTCTCTTCTTGTTTTTTTCCAAAGCAAACTTTATTCTGGCTTAGAAAATTATATAATGATTTTGCTAATTCTCCGCAGTGACCAAAAAGAGGTGTCAAGTGACCCAAATATTCCGAAACACGTTCAGACAACATGGTGATATTTGTTTCGTCTTTCTCTCGACGGTACTGCTAGTCTCCCTTTTTTCTATGAAGATCGTTTGATTTTTTATATTATCAAAAAACATGCTTAAAATTTTTCTTCCTCCATGATCTTCCTCCTCCTGTATCTTCATTCCAAGTTTCTTTCTCTTCCTCCTGATCAAGTCTTTATCTGTGACGATATCGATGAAGATCCTTATTTCCTGTTTTCACGATTCCTGCAATTTTTGCTAACTTACACCCGAAAAAGCTACAAAAGTTACCTAATTCAAAATGCACATAACTGTTAAATAATACATAATCAGATATTATTTAAACACTAGAAAGGTAGCCCGTCAAAAATGACGGAAATTTAGATATAAAGATATATACAACTCATGTGCAAGAATATGAGTTTTCTCGCTTGTTCCGCAGTGCTAGATGAAAATAACACATTTTAAGAACGAAACACATTTATCAATAACTGTGTACAGTAGAAGACCACTAATCTGCACAGTTTGGTTCCAAGTGTTATGCAGATTTGAGGCTTTTTGCGGCCATGTCTATTCAATCTTTGTTTACATTTTTTTTAATCATATATTGGACAATTTAGATTGTTGAGCCTTAAAAATAAATAAATAACACACTTAAAGCAAGGTTAAAAACTATTAAATTATCGTATACGATTTCATGAAATGGCATTATATAGTATTATATGTGTGTGCTTCACGATCTTGGTTACGACGTTGGCGAAATTGGCTGCAACTTGTCATAATCGTAATAGTGTGGGCCGCTATAACAAAAAAGTAACCAGTTTTTAGTAAAATTTCTGATATAAAGTAGCTTTCAAAAACTTGTGTAAAATTGCAGGCCGTTCTCGTGTTATGTCATTCCTAGGAATAATATTTCTAACACTGAAGATTATCCATGTATACATGGAATTTAGAAAAGCTTCTAAAAAAGAAAGGTCCTGAAATGACCTTGTAATTCCTCTAACTTCAAAGTTTAATCGGGCCCTGATGTTGAGTACTGAAATCTAATAAATACAGTTATTTTGAATATTACAATAGAATTAAACAGTTAAACTTATTTAACTTAAACCCGCTGTTACTTCCCGATGTTATTTTTGTAGTATTAAGAAAGAAATTTATTTAAAATTTTCAAATCATGCATTTATGATTTTTTCCGTCTTTAATAACTAAATAATGAAAAAAATAGGCTTTTGTTCTGAGCTCATAAATATGACAATAAAATAATGTAACTAAGAGACATTGCAAAATTAAATCTTTGTGATTACAAACCATAAACAAACGATACCGCCACCATTTTACCTACTATGACGTCATCAGAATATTGCCCATTGATTGTTGGAGAACTTACTTTGTGAATGATTACCTCAATGATTTAATATTTTTGACGTTTTACGATGAATGAATCACTTGTGTTTGTTTAGGTTTATGGAATGAGATATTAAGCTGTGAAACTAATTTCAATTGAAGTTATCCAAGGATTTATGTATTTTTAATCGAAATTAAAAACAATGATTTGATCTCGAAATAAAAAGTTTTAGGTACAGATGTCATATACGCCCCATATTGGCGCGATTTTTTTCTGACGCCAATGTCATATACGCAACGGGTGTTTAACTGGCGCCAAAGTGTCGTTATTTTGCTTGATATGGTAACCCGGATGTTGCAGTTTATGCTGTTGATATTTTCGCCAAATTGGCATCGGAAAAAAATCGCGCCAATATGGGGCGTATATGACATCTGTGCCAAGTTTTAGTTTGTATAATTTGTTATTTCTGTTAATTATTTATTTAAGTACTTTTCCATTGTAGCGCATTTTTAAAAAGAGCTTGGCGCGATTCGGGCATCCGAAAGTGAGATATATTGCGAAAATATATAAACAGCTATGAAAACAAATCTAATGAACTTTTATCTTTGTTTATATATGCACTTATATACATAAAAAATCGGGTACAGATGTCTATTCGCCCCACATAGACGCGATATTTTGCTGACGCCAATATCATATAGGCAACGGTACTTAACTTGCGCCAAAGTGTCTTTATTTTGCTTGATGTGGTGACCCGGATTATGTTGTTTATGCTGTTGATGTTTTCGACAAATTGGCAACCGAAAAAAATCGCGCCAATATGGGGCGAATATGACATCTGTACCAAAAATCGTTTCTAAATATATATAATTTTTTTATATACAAATTACGGCACAGATTTCAGATATGAACCGGGATACCTAACTGACGCCAAAATGGTGTTATTTTGCCTGCTATGGAAACCCGACTATGGTTTTTTATTTATGAATAAATTGTTTATTTACTTTTATTTTCTGTTTTTTAATTATATAAACTGCTTTGTTTTATAGTTATTATTCAAACTTTTATTTATTTATAGTTATTTCTTTTTCAAAATGATAGCAAATAACTGAAAAATATATAAGTAACTGGTATTCGAAAGCGAGATTCCTGCCAAATTGGCGTCGTAGAAAAATCACACCAACCCCCATGCGTATATGACATCTGTGCAAAAATTACTTATGTTTCTTTACAAAAATAGGTAAATAGCTTTTTTTATATTGAATTGTCGGCACAGATGTCATATACGCCCATATTGGCGCGATTTTTTTTTTTTTGACGCCGATGTCATATACGCACCGGTACTTAACTGGCGCCAAAGTGTCGTTATTTTGCTTGTAATGGTATCCCGAATGTTGTTTATGCTGTTGATGTTTTCGGCAAATTGGCGTCGGAAAAAAATCGCGCCAATATATGACATCTGTGCCAAATTGTATACATATGAAAAAATTGCTTGTGAGTATGAAGCAGTAAATAGGTTGCCAGAAAATACGTTGGCAAACTTCTTTCTCGCCAAGAAACTTATCTCCGAAGTATTGTACATAAGCAATGATTGCTAGAAATGCATTTTTAATTATGATATGCGCTTTTATGTTTCACTACATTTATGCATACTATACTGTGTGTATAAATGCTACAGTTCATATGCAGGGCTACACAAAAGAATTCGTAAGGGTTAATGAGTATGAGAGTAAATTGCTTAAAGGTGGTTTTTAAAGGAGTTATGCATTTTTACACTGAGCTGCATTTAGTTTCCTAAGAAATGTTTGTAGAATATAGATAAAATGATATACATGGTCACGCAAAGAATTGGATACATAACCGTCTATGTATGATAATATCTGGAAATGTGATTTCAGTAGTTTTAAGAGTAGTTTAAATTAAATTTTAGCTAAATAGTGGCATGTAACAACGGCACTATTAGCTATGGACGGTAACTGCTAAATCAATTTTTAATTTTTTTATGCGTTTTCTAAAATGTTTACTTAGTTATCTTGGTACTTCTTAGTTATCCCGTCGACCAAATTACTGTCGCCGAATTGTAAGATTAATTGCCAATAATGGTTGTCATTAATTAATTAATTAAATGCCAATAATGGCCAATAAAACCATTAATTCGACGGTTTATTTGCATTTTTATTAATGTTTTACTATTGATTTGGCGATTTATATAATTTGGCGAAATTGGTCGACGGGGTATCTAAGAAGTAACGTTATCTTATTTACCTTATTTCCCTAAATAACGAAGTTTTGTTAAAGCATTTAGGATGTGTTGGAAAGTGTTTCATATTCTATGCTTAACGCATGATTTTTCTTTCTTCTTTAGTCTTATTTTGCATTTATTTTATTCTTAATTTTTTAGTCTTTTACTGCTGTGTAGAAACTTTGGCACAGTTGTCATATACGTTATCATATATTGGCGCGATTTTTTTGCGACGTTAATTTGGCGAAAACATCAACAGCATAAACAACAACATCCGGATTACCATATCAAGCAAAATTACGACACTTTGGCGCCAGTTAAGTACCCGTTGTGTATATGACATTGGCGTCAGAAAAGAATCGCGCCAATATGGGGCGCGTATATGACATCCGTGCCGAAACTTTAATATTTAATGTTTAAACTCTTCGCTCCACTCCCCTTGCATATAGTACACACTATAACATGTATAGCGCAAAATAGTAGACAGTTTGGTACATTTCCACTGGAGGGGCTTTGGCATTTTTTTAAAAAAGCTTGGTGTAATTTGTGCATCAGAAAGTGAGATTTGGGTACTTTTCCGTTAGGCGGACACCATTGTCGCCAAGCGTAATAGTTGGAGCAAAATCGTGAATTGAAGCATTTGAAAAATAAAAGAAAAACCATTGTCGATACCAAAGTGAGCATTTAAAAAATGTAACATTTGAAAATTCCAGACTTTTACGAACTATATCATCAAATCACAAATATATACTTAAAATAAGTGAACAAATAACTGCTATAAAATAAAGCAATAAAATAAAACTCATATTAAACTGCTGGCATAAAATTACAAATATCTTTTAGCATTTTGAAATAACTGGCGCATTAGCATACATTTTGGCATGGTGTCCGTATAACGGAAAAATATCGAGATTTGTTGTCAAATCATATAAACAGCTATGAAAACAAATTTGATGAGCGTTTTTGTTTGTTTTATATGTATATTATTGGTGTTTTTATGTACAAATTACATCTGTTTCTGTATAAAATTAGAGCAACGGCTTTTTTATGTTAAACAAATCTTATAAATATCGAAAAAAAAATGCGTGTGTATGTAAAATAAAACAGTGAATAGGTTCCCGGAAAATGTGTTACCAAATTTCCTTTTTCGCCAAGGCACCTATACTGGAAAAGTACCTAAAGCACATTAAAATCGCGCAGTTAGGAGCTCACACAGTACACCGTTGTCTATTGGCGGTTATTTTATTAGTAGCATCGGGAGGAAGATGTAAAGATGTACTTTAAATTCTCACCTATAGATTTCGAAAAAATATCTTAAAAGAGTGGAGTTTAAGTTAAATTTCGTTGGCCTCCATTATGAAAGATTATTGGTTTTAAATGGGAATTTCGCCAAATTAGCCAGCTATTTCCAGGTTTGCTAACATTTGGCGCTACTGTGGTAACCCTGCATTAATGTTTTTCAATAGTTACTCATTTCAATGAGGTGGTCCTACCGGAATAGTGAGGGACACACAGAGACTTGGATTTTATATAAATAGATTTCGTACACTAAACATGACGTTTCAAGAGAATTCAGTTAAAATAACTTAAATTTAACGTTTCTTAATTTTTTTTTAAAGAAGTTCAAAAATCAGCATTTAAGCAAAGCTTTAAGCCATTTGCGGCAAATGAAGGAATTATCCGAAAAATCTCAAAATTTTTGTGTGAACTTAGTGCCAACAGTGGCAACTTTTTCGCCCTACCCATCATCGAAAATCGAAAAAAGTTTTTTTCGACCCACCCTAATATATAAACACATATAATGGGAATATAGTATAATGGGATACTATATATAATATAATGGGAAAATTTAGTTTAGCAAAAAAAAAACGCATAACAGATTGAAATTTCTCTTTCAGCAATTTATAGCAATAGAGGGAAACATACTTGAATACTTTTGTCTAACCCTTATTACACACCACTATTTAGCTGAAATTTAAACCAAACTAAAAGACTCCCAAAACTACTGAAATCACATTTCCAGAAATTATCATTTATAGACGACCATGTATCCAATTCTTTGAGTGGTTCTGTGTATCATTTTATCTATATTCTACAAGCATGTCTTATTAAACTAAATGCAGTTCAGCGTAAAAATGCATAACTCATTTAAAAACCACCTTTAAGCAATTTGCGCTCATACCCAGCAACCAGTACGAATTCTTTTGTGTAGCCCTGCATATGAATTATAGCATTTATACACACCATATAGTATGCATAAATATAGAGAATCATAAAAGCGCATACCATAATTAAAAATCCATTTCCAGCAATCATCGCTAATGTACAGTACTTCGGATACAATATAGTATCTGAAATCCTTTGTGTGTCCCTGTAAATACCATGCACTTCGTATTATAAATGAAATAAGTTATAGTACACCTCAGCGACGTATATCAATTACATTATATATGAAATAGATTAACATAATTAAAATACGCCGCAAATAATTACCTCTAACACTATATCATTATGTAACGGAATTCTTTTGTGTGGCCCTGTAAATTAATAATAACTGTACTTTGCACCACATATTCTGCAGAATGCATATTTTAGTGCACTTAATAAATGCATATATTTTACTATGTTTGAAAGCGTTTAACATCAATAAAAATCATTTGAAATGATTTTTTCCCATAGGCCGTAATGTAACGGATTACTTTTGACTGTCCCTGTAAATGAACTAAACATGCTACAAACTTCATTTGAAATAGGGAACGTGCTCTGGTAAACGTCAGTAACATCCAAAAATTTCAGGGCAATCCGAGTATATCTACGAGAGTTAGAGCGCGGACAGACGGACAGACAAACCGAAGTCTTAAACACTTTTAAACTTTGTTGGAAAGTGTTAAATATGCACACTATAGTGGTACTGAAAATATTTGGAGGGGCCTCAAAATTTAATTCCTCACTTGACTTATCACTCGGCAGGAATGACATATTCGACTCGACATTCTGCTGTCTGCTCTAGAGCTGCTTTTGCATGCGAAGCGTATGGAGTATATGAATGGACACGCAAAAACATTTACTCTAGGACTTTGATGGATTTTTTTCTTATTAACTTTTAGCTAGGTTCTGGGAATTTTATCGGAAGTTAGATTAGATATTGAAATACAATTATTTTTTAACCATCAGTTTGGGTCCCCTCGGGTTTTGGGGCCTCGGGGCAGTGCCCCTTCTGCTCCGGCAGTAGTTACGGGCCTGTACCGTGATTTACAGTTGCACAGTTGGATCAGCGTCTTTCATGTAATAATTGAGGCAGAATTTTGCATACGCCATATTCTTCTTTCCCATATCACATTTGTATGCTAGTGTAGTTCCTTTCCAGATAACTGCACCAGGAATGGAGCTTTAACGTTTGCATGGAAGAAGATTCCAATTCCGCCAGCACCTTCGCTTTTTATTTCCGACCATGCATTCTTTGATGAAAGTTGTTTGTTTGGATGTGTACTATCATCTATTAATGTTTTTCCGATCTTTTATGAAGCACCCTGTATACAGCAAATAAAAGCCCTGCGTGAGTTCTGATATTCACTTAATGGGGAATGCGTAACAAATTTTGTGATACAAATTATGATTAATACGCCGTGATTGTCGATAATTTCCGAAATAAATTCAAACAGGATCGAAAATTTATGTACAAATCTCTTTCACTGCGTCAAAAGATTAACAATTTGTAAGAAAGTTGTTTTAAAGTTGGAAAGTGTATCATAAACTATAAGAAACAAATGATTTTTTTTTCTTGTTTTAAATGAGCGTCTTTAAACCTAATTTAGAAAAGCCTTGACTTATATAGAATGAATGATTTTTGACTACATTTAATACGCGCATGTACATTTTGCATATGACAAGTGTGGCTCTAAAATTTTATTTTATTTTTATAGAAAACATTTACGCACGTTTTTTAAATCTCTCCAGTAAAATTGAAAAGTGTTTATTCATTCGGTTTGTCTGGTTATCTGTCCACGTTCTAACTCTCGTAAATATGCTCCGATTTTCATACAACTGATAAACGTTATTTAGGGACACCTAAGCATGTTGGGTATTGTATATGAAGTATGTGGGATTAATAGTTCATTTACAGGGGCACTCAAAACAGTTGCATTACATTATGGTATATGAGGAAAAATCATTTGCAAAGTATTTTAACAACATTACGCTATCTCAAATGCATTGATACTGATATAAATCGCTGAATATTTCGTCTCTTTCGAGACGGCATCCCTTACACAAACTTTATTTGAGTGGCACTGCTTTTTTTTACCATTTCCCTTTAGGTAAAATACCAAACAATACTCTAATTAAAAAAGACAAATATTACATTTATTTATTAATGGTGCGAAAAAAAAAACAAATTGCATGTGCACCTTTTGACGATGAATATATGCATCACCCGCCCCGAAAGGGTTAAGCAATATTGGCTGGAAGTGCGTTTTCAATTCCGGCATGCGCTTTTAAACGTAACTTTTTTTTTCATTTTACAAGTTGTATATAAATTCTATACCTCACATTCAGGGCTGCACAAAAGAATCCACGTGCTATTCTCCTTATTAGCAGAAATTGCTTAAGAGGAAATTTCAACCATTGTATATATGTATTTCTTAACTGAACTAAATTTTGGCATGCATGTAGTTAATACATACAAATTTATATACAGAGTTACTCAAATAATTAGGATAATTTTCCAATTGTCTATGGGAACAGCTGAAATTGGGTTTTCAAGTGCGTTATGCATTTCCATATGGTTAAATTATACATAATACTTTAACTTATTAAACGGTGAAATTTTGTTACATTATTCTGAATGTGTTGGAAAGTGCTTCATAATCTATACTTGTAGCATGATTTTTTAAAACATTTATTTCTATTTTAGTAGCCATTAAGTAACTCAAACCACAATTTGAGTAATTTAAAAGATGTTGCATCGGAATGCATATGGAATTTTTGCGTGTTAGATTCTGTATGCTTTCTCTGATCATAGATGGATAATATAGACTGAAGGGAAAAATTATCTTACTGTCATTGAAATTTATTTTGATGATTTTTTCTTGATCTAATGTTGTCAAGGATGTTGTTTTCTCTTATATTTAACATCATCTACATGCTCCTTTTTTCTGCTCTTAAATTTCCTGTTGTTAAATTAAATCCTCTTGTTGGTAAATTTCCATGTGTAACGATGCAGTGTCATTTAATTTACAAATATTGTGGTTCGAGTTACTCAATGGTTACGAAAATAGAAATAAATATCCAAGTAAAATTTAAAAAAAATAATAATAATAAATAAATCGTGCGGTATATATATAAAACTCAATGATATGGCGTTTTAGATCATAGCATCATGAATCGTGCAATTTCAGAATATTATTATATCACATAACTATTGTGAGCTGTCTGACAGACCGCTGCATATTATCCCGCATTCACTTCCACCCCTCAGAATAGAAAATGATCCTCACCCTTTCTTCTACTTCCTGAAACGGGCCCCCAAAGTTACATCCCGCTTGTCACTCAGCTAGCTGCTTTTATTTATTTATTTATTTTTAACCATTTGGAAAAATGGTTATTGTCCTCGTCAGGGTAGGAAATCAAAAGCATATCTGAAGCTTTATATTGGTTTAATCATCATTTTATTCGTTTTCTTATTGGTCTATACAGTAATCTGTATTTCCGTTTACTTTCAATAGAAGTGGACAACAGAGTGTTGCCACTATGACAAAAAAGTTATAAAAGTTAATAACTCAGAAACAAATTGAGATACAGCTTTCAAACAAATTGCATTCAAAAGTACATTTTTTTTTTTCAATACGACGATATAAAAAGTAATATTGTGGGATGTTTAGAAATTTGAGAAATAAATTTCATTTAAAATTGGCCGTCAGATTTCTTGAAAATCTGACAATGGAAAAGCCTTTTCCCGAACAGCCAATGAAATGCTTGGATAATACGTAAGTTTCAGGCGGATAATACGTGCGAGTCGCAGGCGATTTCTGTCGCTCGCAATTTTTACGTGTAATAACACTATTAATGTTTAATTCATGGCGTACGTAATGTTGATCAACTCCGTGCTATTTTTTATGTCTTAAATTTTAGTCTTTGAAAAAATCATTTTCCAAATGGTCGTTGTAATTTGTTAAGTTGCTTTTTTTTTTTTTTTTTTTTTTTTTTTTTTTTTTTTTTTTTTTAATTTTACTGTTTTGTCTGCGAAATCGGTCTGCGGTCTCTCAGACCACTAAATAGAAACATGAAAAAATATATAAACTAAGTGGTAAAAAAAATGTTTGTTTACCAATACTTATTTTAGTCCAAGAGCTGTTAAACATTTTAGGGAAGGTATTTGAGGCACCCTGAAAATTTGTGCAACACTTCTTTTGTAATGCCTGAATACAAAATCGAATGTCTGGCTGAAGGATCGTGGCCCAAAACCTGTGCCAGACAAAAAATGGCACTTGACACGTGTCTGGCACAGTTATTGTGCCGACTAAAGTGTCTGTCATTTTCAAAATATTTTTTCTAAGCATAAATATTATTGTGCCTCAATCTCAGCGTGCCTCAAACACCTTTTTTGGGTAGTCAAAAAATGGCACATGACACGTGTCTGGCACAGTTTTTGGGCCGACTAAAGTGTCTGTCATTTTCAAAATATTTTTTTCTAAGTATAAATATTATTCTGTTTCAATCTCAGCCTGCCTCAAATACTTTTTTGGGGTAGTGTCAAAAAATGGCACTTGACACGTGTCTGGCACAGGTTTTGGGCCACGATCCTTCAGCCAGACATTCGATTTTCTATTCAGGCATTACAAAAGAAGTGCTGTACAAATTTTCAGGGTGCCTCAAATACCTACTCAAAAATGTTCAACAGCTCTCCTACTATTTACTTAATTGATTCACAAATCATCTTTTGAAACTTGAAATTGATTTTTGAAGACTGAAGACAAGTAACCAGTTATATAGGAATAGTAAGAGAAAACGAATGACTGTAGGACATCGAGGAAAAGAAATATGTAATTTTAGACTCATCTAATAATTGTTGCATAAAAATATTTTTTCTTTGTGAAAAATGTATGAATATTTAATAAAAGTATTAGTTAAATACTAAAAATTACATTATATTTGCATAAAAAATTCCGTTATATAAATAAACGTTCATAAATTAAAGTTTGCGTACATATTTACATAATTTTATATATGTGAAGTTAAATAAGTGAGAATTTATACAACAACACCGGAATAAAATAAATAAAAGCAATACTTTTTTTACTACACAGCACAAAATGTGGAGTTGCATTCATTGCATCATTCTCGAACATTGAAATCAGGCTGCATCTTTACAATCGCTGCATTGATACACTGTTTTCCTTTTGTTACTCGGAAGGCATCTTTAACATGTTTCCCTTTTTTTTCTATTTTCTCATTTTGGTTAGAATATTTCCTCCGTCTTCACTTTTTCCAGACAGTCTTCTTATTGCTAGTTTCAGATCTTTAGGAAACTACAATGAACTTATTCTACGTTTCAGATGAGGCGATTCAATTTCAGAATTTTCAGAATCTGAATATTCTATATTAGTCCAAGAGTTGTTAAACATTTTAGGGAAGGTATTTGAGGCACCCTGAAAATTTGTGCAACACTTCTTTTGTAATGCCTGAATACAAAATCGAATGTCTGGCTGAAGGATCGTGGCCCAAAACCTGTGCCAGACAAAAAATGGCACTTGACACGTGTCTGGCACAGTGTTTGTGCCGACTAAAGTGTCTGTCATTTTCAAAATATTTTTTTCTAAGCATAAATATTATTGTGCCTCAATCTCAGAGTGCCTCAAATACCTTTTTTGGGTAGTCAAAAAATGGCACTTGACACGTGTCTGGCACAGTTTTTGGGCCACGATCCTTCAGCCAGACATTCGATTTTGTATTCAGGCATTACAAAAGAAGTGCTGCACAAATTTTCAGGGTGCCTCAAATACCTACTCAAAAATGTTCAACAGATCTGTTACTATTACAATCGATGCATTGATACATTGTTTTCCTTTTGTTACTCGGAAGGCATCTTTAACATGTTTCCCTTTTTTTTCTATTTTCTCATTTTGGTTAGAATATTTCCTCCGTCTTCACTTTCTCCAGACAGTCTTCTTATTGCTAGTTTCAGATCTTTAGGAAACTACAATGAACTTATTCTACGTTTCAGATGTGGCCATTCATTTTCAGAATTTTCAGAATCAGAATATTTTATATCTGACCATTGTTTTACAAGCTCCTCAACAGACCGCTCACAGTAGTTGTGATTCTGTTTTTGTCAGAATAAAGAACTTTTCTTTTTAGGATAATTTTATACTTTTCTTCGTGATATAATGGAAAAAATGGAATCTAATCGTTCTAGAAAATGTTCTGTGTACGTCGCACAAACTGAAATTGAAGAGTTTGTAAAAAATTCGTCAGATATAGAATATTCAGATTCTGAAAATTCTGAAAATGAATCGCCCCATCTGAAACGTAGAATAAGTTCATTGTATTTTTCTAAAGATCGAAAACTATTTATAAGAAGAATGTCTGGAGAAAGTGAAGACGAAGGAAATATTCTAACCAAATTGAGAAAATAGGAAAAAAAGGACACATGTTAAAGATGCCTTGAGAGTAAGAAAAGGAAAATAATGTATCAATGCATCAATTGTAAAGATGCAGCCTGACTTCAATATTCGATTGTGCTATACATTGAATGCAACTCGACATTTTGCTCTGTGTAGTAAAAAAAAAGTATTGTTTGCAACACTTTCCAACAAAGTTGAAAGTGTTTATGACTTCGGTTTGTCTGTCCGTCTGTCCGTCTGTCCGCACTCTAACTCCCGTAGATATACTTGGATTGTCCTGAAATTTTGGATGTTTTAACGTTTACCATAGCACGTTCCCTATTTCAAATGAAGTTTGCAGCAAGTTCAGTTCATTTACAGGGGCAGTTAAAAGTTTCCGTTACATTACGGTCTATGGGAAGAAATCTTTTAAAATGATTTATAATGATGTTACACGCTTTCAAACATAAGAAAATTGATATGGATTTATGAATTGATATGCATTATCTAAAATATACATTCTGTAGAATACGCGGTGGCAAGAATATTTATTATTCATTTACAGTGCCACACAAAAGAATTACGTTACATAATGATATAGGTGTGGAGAAAATTGTATGTGGCGTATTTTAATTATGTTAAATTATTTCATGTATAATGAAATTGATATACGTCTCTCAGGTTTTCTATAACTTATTTCATATATAATACGAAATGCATAGCATTTACAGGGGCACACAAAAGATTTCAGATACTATATTGTATCCGAAGTACGGTACAGTAGTGATGATTGCTGGAAATGCATTTTTAATTATGTTATGCGCTTTTATGTTTCACTATATTCATGCATAAATGCTATAATTCATATACAGGGATACACAAAAGAATTCGCAATGGCTACTGTGTATGACTGTAAATTGCTTAAAAGTAGTTATTTTTTCTTTACGCTGAACTGCATTTACATTACTAAGAAATGTTTGTCGAATATATAAAAAATTATATACAGAGTTAGCAAAGAATTGGATACATGGCCGTCTATAAATGATAATTTCTGGAAATGTGATTTTGAGTAGTTTTAAGAGTGTTTTAGTTTGAATTAAATTTTAGCTAAATAGTGGCGTGTAATAAAAGTACTAGGTTAACTACAGGGTTGTAGAAAAGTATACAAGTTTGTTTCCATCTATTAGTATAAATTGCTGTAAGAGAAATTTCAACCTGTTATGCGTTTTCTTGCTAAACTAAATTTCCCCATTAAATAGTATATATATTAACCTATAGATCAAATACAGGACTGTTCAAAATAATTGGAATACATACTTTCTGTGGACGGTAGCTGCTGAAATCAGTTTTTCAAATGTTATTTCAAAATGTTTACTTAGTTACCTTATATACCTTGTTTCCCTGAATAACGAAGTTTTGTTAAAGTATTCAATAAGTGTTGGAAAGTGTTTCATAATCTGTGCTTAACGCTTGATTTTTCTTTCTTGTTATTTATTTTATTTCGATGTTGATGTATAAATTCGCATCTATTTAACTCCACATATATAAAATTATGTAGATATGTACGCAAACTTTAATTTATGAACCTTTATTTATATAACGGAATTTTTTATGCAAATATAATGTAATTTTTATTATTTAACTAATACTTTTATTATATATTCATACCTTTTTCACAAAGAAAATATACTTTTATTCAACAATTATTAGATTAGTCTAAAATTACATATTTCTTTTCCTCGATGTCCTACAGTCATTCGCTTTTTCTTACTATTCCAACATAACTGGATACTTGTCTTTAGTCTTCAAAAATCAACTTCAAGTTTCGAAAGATGATTTATAAATCAATTAAGGGGTCTCAAGACACTCAAAATTGGAAAAAAAGGAAAAAAAGTCCATTTTTAACATTTAATATCTTAAAATGTATCTGATTTTAAAACACAATTTTTATTGGGATGAAAGATATAAGTGTGTTCTTTCATTTGATGCATTTAAAAAATGGCAAAATGCAGAATTAGCACTTATAGGGGGCTCCAAACTGCCAGACATTTGACGAGCAGAAAATTGGCATAACAGCTTACGCGCAGGATTACAAAATAAATATGGGAACTAAAATAATCATTTTGGTTCGTATGCATACTTCAGACTACAATAGCTACCTTGAACCTAAATAAATTTGTATTTAAAGCATTTCTATATTTTTAATACAAAGTTGGATTTAGCTAATACAAAATTTTGAAATTTTCAACAGTATAATCACCTAAGAAAAGTATTTCTTTGTACAATGAAAGGAAATTTTAGGTTCAGTTTATACAGACTAACATGAAACGTGTTTTGAGAATTTCATGAAAAAATATTCAGAAGTTTTTGAGATTTCCAGCGTGTTATGCCCAAAAACATCATTTGGAGAAAAATGACTTAAAAGTTTCGGAAACGCCGCTTCACCTATTGAGCGGGCATAATTCTAAAAGCCATAACTTCTGTTCTAATAGGAATTTCAAGGAAACAATTACATCAAAATGTTCAGAAAAGATGGGAGTATAATATCTAAAAAAATTAAAATTCCGAAAATTTTGAAGCTTTAAGAGTCATGAAACCCTTTAAGCAGATAAGTATTAGCAAACAAACATTTTTTTACCACTTAGTTTATATATTTTTCATGTTTCGATTTAGCGGTCTGACCCACCGCTCGTAGTAGTTATGTGATAAAATTTGTCACAGTGGTTAAGGGTAATTAACCCCTTAACCTACGACTTACGTCTCAACAGCTCCACGGTTTGGCAAATCCATAGCTACCACTAAAATTTAATAGAGATTTTTGCCTTGTTTAATCGTGGAGTAAAATCTTAAGTTTTTTTTTCCTTTTATAAGTAGTTGTAAACAACTACACTTTTATTCTCTCCCAATGGCTCTTCTATTATGTAAGACATCACAATAATCAGACTGGGTGCAAAGTTGACTTCAACTAGGTAACCCCGTAACCGCTGCTTCACTGTTCAGCACTGTTCAGACGATTAAATTAAGCTATATTTACTGTGAAATTTTAGTGGTAAGAAGAATTTGCATTTGGCTCGATCATCGTACGCGGACTATGCCCGTCATTGCAGGTTAAGGGGTTAAGGGTGGTTAATTTGTTTTGAATTGACTCGCGTAGAGTCGAAACATATCAACAGTCAAAGAAAACTATTTTACTGTTTTTAAAGTTTTAATCTTACACATTTTAGCATTTAAAAATAATATATTATTAAAAGGTGTTAATTTGTTATATATGTAATTATCGCCTTATTTAATCACCTATTTATTGAGACGTATTTTATATTTTAAAAATTCTGGTACAAACAAGTAATTACAGAATATTGCGTATAAATGAGAACTCATCTTTCCTCCCCAAAAAAAATCACTAAATCATCAATCGAACAGTTGTTTTTTATTTTCTTCAAAAAGTACTAATATTTTCGAAAATTCACTGTAAATTGAAGTTTTGATTGGATTGCGGGGACATGAAATTTACGGGATAATATCCATTGAGAAGAAATGCACTATAACTTGAGATGTACGGAATATAAGAAGAAAAATCTAAGTTTTTTAAACGAGAAAACATGAAATATTCAAGCTAGAAGACTAAAAATAATTTTTAAATAAATCCAAAAGTATTAAATGAATATTAGTCCAGGCAATAGAGACCGTATAGGGGCTCTACTTAGCAAAATTCCTGGTAGTTCTGGAAAAAGGCTTACTATATGTTTTTGGGGTCGCTGAATCCGAATTTTTAACTTCCCACCAAAATTTCCCCCTGCAACCACCCCCCCAAATTTTGGCAAAATGCCCCCCAAAAAAGGTTTTTATTAAAAAAATCAATTTTTTTATTGTTTTAGGGAAAAAATATCTAGAAATTCAGAAAGTAGGCAAAATTTGCAACAAATTAGATACATGACATTATGACTTAGGATGAAGGGGAAGGGGGGGATCTGCCTCGGAACATGCGCGCGGTGTTGCGTGAACTAAGTTCCCCAATTCCACTTAACCACTCACACGTTTACATTCGCCCTCCCATCTCCCCTCCTAACTTTCTCTATAAGGTTTACTTTAAGTTTTTTGGGTCGCTGAATCCGAATTTTTAACTTACCCCCAAATTCCCCCCCCCCAACCCCCTCAAATAGTTGTTTTTAACTTAAATTTCTTATTGTTTTTGAGAAAAAGCATTACAAAATTCAGAAACTAGACAAAATTTGCAATAAATAGGATATATGACATTATGACGTAGGATGAACGGGGAGGGGGAGGGCTGCCTCTGAACATGCACTGCGGCGCTACGTGCACTAAGTTATGAAGTCCAGGCAATAGGGGATTTAACCTAGAAAAATTAATACTAGTTCTGGATTTCGACTCACTTTATGTTTTTGGGTCGCTGAATCCGAATTTGTAACTTCCCACCAAAATTTCACCCTGCAACCCCCCAAAAAATTGATTTTTTGAAAAAATTTGGTTTTTGAGAAAAGCGCGGGGGGGATGTTCCGAGGCAGACCCCTCTCTCCCCGTTTATCCTACGTCATAATATTATATATCCTATTTGTTGCAAATTTTGTCTAGTTTCTGAATTTCATAATGCTTTTTCCCTAAAAGAATAAGAAATTTATGTTAATAACAACTATTTTAGGGGGTTTTCGGGGGGGGGGGGGATTTTGCGGATAAGTTAAAAATTCGGATTCAGCGACCCAAAAAACTTAAAGTAAACCTTATAAGGAAAGTTCGGAGGGGAGATGGTAGGGCGAATGTAAACGTGTGAGTGGTTCAGTGGAATTGCGCAACTTAGTCCACGCAGCACCGCGCGCATGTTCCGAGGCAGATACCCCCTTCCCCTTCATCCTAAGTCATAATGTCATATATCTAATTTGTTGCAAATTTTGTCTACTTTCTGAATTTCTATATACTTTTCCCCAAAAACTTTTCCCCTAATTTGTTTAATAAAAACCTTTTTTTTTGGGGGGGGGGGTCTTTTTACCAATATTTGGGGGTGTTGCCGGGGGAAATTTTGGTGGGAAGTTACAAATTCGGATTCAGCGACCCAAAAAACTTAAAGTAAACCTTATAAGGAAAGTTCGGAGGGGAGATGGTAGGGCGAATGTAAACGTGTGAGTGGTTCAGTGGAATTGCGCAACTTAGTCCACGCAGCACCGCGCGCATGTTCCGAGGCAGATACCCCCTTCCCCTTCATCCTAAGTCATAATGTCATATATCTAATTTGTTGCAAATTTTGTCTACTTTCTGAATTTCTATATACTTTTCCCCAAAAACTTTTCCCCTAATTTGTTTAATAAAAACCTTTTTTTGGGGGGGGGTCTTTTTACCAAAATTTGGGGGTGTTGCCGGGGGAAATTTTGGTGGGAAGTTACAAATTCGGATTCAGCGACCCAAAAAACATAAAGTAAGCCTATTTCCGGAACTACCATTAATTTTGCTAGGTAAAATTACCTATTGCCTGGACTATATAATGATTCAGAAAAATTCGGCGTTCAAAAAGAATTTTTTGGGAACTCGAGAATATCTCGGGATGCGCAGCGAGAGGGTTAATAAAGAGGAACAGACATATCCTTAAAATAGTGAAGCTTCAACTGTATCTGCTTTCGCTGGAGTTGATTGTCTCCGGTGCAAATTTCTGCCACTAAATTAAATAGAAAATTTCTCCCTATTTAAACATCTTATTAATTCAAATTTTCAGTCATAAATAATCGCAAACGCAGCTATTCAGTTTGACTGGTGGAAATTTACTTCGGCGGTAGGCAAGACCTGTGCTTGCCATATTGTGACAACCAAGACAACTACCTATTAGTTTCCCTGCAAACAATTTTAATTCATGGGAAAACTGCCACCAGTAGAAACAAATAGAAAAATTAACCATTTTTATGAGATAAATTTTTCGTTCAAAAGCCTCTAAATTAAGGCAAATTTTTCTATTCGAAATTTTACTGGTGGAAGTTTGCTTCGGCGGTAATGAGAAACAGTTCATCCGATATAAAAAGTCAACCGCCATCTTGTGACAACCTCCTCAGTTACTTCACTCGCAACTGGTAGACAATACACTATATGTCACCTCCTCTTTATTCATAACTCCATTTTGCTATTATACAACTATTATACAACAGGGATGCAGTCATTCATATCTTCATCTGCGCTGATGTATAATATGCTAACAATCGTCAGAATAGCTAACCAAATTTCAATCAGTATTGATCATTAATATAATATAATTTTTAATGCATGACTGAAAACTAATAATGCATTTAAACTGTTTTATGTACTATTCTCTTGTTCACAAAACAAGAAAATTTAATATACAGTTATGTAATAAAATCCCTTATTAATATTAAACGACAGTTATAACACGCAAAAAGTGAAAACAGTGCATTAACCCTTTCCGGCGCAGTGTGTCCAGTCTGGACTCACCTAATTTTAATTCCAACCTTGCAAATGACACCAAGAATATTTAACAAAATTTTGATTTTACAGTGAAAGCTTAATTTAAGGAGTTTTTATTTTCTAAAAGAAATCGTTTGCAATTTCCGGTGTGAGTCAATATTTTCTCATTTTGCGAATAGAATTTGTCTGCGCCGGAAAGGGTTAAAGGCATAAAAATACCTTTTTATTCTGATCTCCATGTTTCGTACGCACAAACGGCGACTTTATCAAGATCAGTATCGCTAAAAAAACTTTTTCTACAAAAAGTTTAAAGATAATTTGTGCGTACTGAACATGTGAATAGGAATGAATATATTTATATGCCTTTAACCCTTAAATGCGCGATTTTTTATTTTGTTTCGAAAAAATTATATATGATTCTCTGAAAGGATTATTACACAGGCAAAATAATGAAAAAAAAATCAGAGATACATTTTTCATATAATACGTCAGTCTTTTCTTCTTTTTCACATCTGCAATATAAACAAAAACTACTGTCGTGAGGCTGCTTTACGCTAAAATAATGCAAATTAGTAAATATTTTAATAAGTATGCCTCCAAATACCTTATTTTATATTATTATTTATTTTATAAAACTTAACATTTAATCCTTTAATTCCCATGATAGAATACGTTCTAGAAATTACGTAGTTCAGAGAATTTGACTTTACACCAGAAAGTTTCAATGGTTAATTTTGCTTTAATTATATACGGAAAGTCTGTTATTAATTAAAGCACATATTGCTATTTTAATTTTCTGTTATTAATTAAAGCACATATAGCTATTTTAATTTTCTGTTATTAATTAAAGCACATATTGCTATTTTAATTTTCTGCTGTGAATTAGGTATATGCGAAAAAAAAAATCTATTAAATTAAAAACACTGTTGTTTGCATATATGCAAAGCTGCGCACTAAAGGGTTAAATGTAGTTTTTTCAGTTTTAGTAGAGGAAAAGGTCCAAATACCGGCTACCACTTTTGTTTTTAATCTAGATCGTACATTTTTCAAAATTAATAAAATAAAAAATAACAGACATGTTTTACACATGTTTAGAGAAAAAAACAACAGTTTAAAAGACATTTTCTGTTTGTAAAAAGCAAAATTCCGAAAGTCTTCAAATTTTGAGTTTTTAAAATGGGGTCTAAATACGGGCTACATAAGTTTTTTTCCAAAAGATCACACAAATAGAGCTAATGACAATTATTAAGCAATAAGAATATTATTTTAATAAATTGTATTGATTTATAACATTTCTTATGTACAGAAAAAATACGCAATTTTTAATAAATATGTATTTTTGTCAAAGTTCTAAAATCCTTTACAACTATCTCTCACAGTCCTCTTCACATTATGTTTCTAATTTTGTTTTTTAACGTGTAAAAGAAAAAAAAAGCTCGCTGATTGAAATGAGTATTATTTTATCAAAAACATAATATCACTCTGTGCGTCGGTATAGTCCCTATCAGCCCACATATCGCTTTCTTAACATTGAACCCAGAATCCCCTCGTCCATTCTTGTCCACAGAGAAAGCACCCATGCAGAAGACATAACTTCATAGCTGCCAACTTTTACGCTTTTCTGCTACCACTAAAATTTAGTAGAGATTTTTGCTTTGTTTAATCGTGAGATTTCGACGTTTAAATAAAGCAATATTTGCTATAAAATTTTAGTGGTAGGACGAAAGCGTAAAAAGTTGGCAGCTATGTAAATTTATCATCTTCCTCTGTTGGATATTTTCCTTTTTCATTTTTTTTAACCCTTTCGCTGCGTAGTTGTTTTATCAAAATAGCTTTAAAATTGCGTATTTAACACCTTCGCGACGAGCGTCTTTTAAGAATTTTTATCTTTTGTCACTGGTTTTACAAAACAAAAATTTTTGACTAATTAAACCGGAAAAATGCTTCGATTAAATAAGGCAAAATTTACAATGAAAAAAAACTGGTGGGAATAATCATGGTGGGTTAATTAGACGGAAAAAATGCATCCCCGAGGAAATCTCGGGTTGCACAAATTTTGCTACTTTTACGTTGCCCGAGGAAATCTCGGGTTGCGCAAATTTTGCTACTTTTACGTTGCCCGAGGAAATCTCGGGTTGCGCAGCGAGAGGGTTAAAATCAAATTTTTGCCTCTTTCTCCTGGTTTACTTGTCATTTTTTTCTTTCTCTTCACATTTATTACATGCAATTTTGTAGTGTCCAACAGCGCTTTTTTGGAAAGTGATCCGGTAACTAGTGTCGGTACTAAAGAATTACGGCCAGGGGTTGCTTTTTTATATTGCGAAATGGGACTGGTACTATTTCTGAGCCATTTAAATTAATTTATTAATTACGGAACTATTTAAATTAATTTATTTTCCTCCCCTTCAAGCAGAGCAACCGAGAGAGGTCCAAATACCAGTTTTACGGTATTTAGACCACTCTAGGTAGCCGGTATTTAGACCACTCTAGGTAGCAGGTATTTAGACCACTCTAGGTAGCCGGTATTTAGACCACTCTAGTTAGCCGGTATTCGGACCACTGCTATGTTTAAGTTAAAACCGGTATTACTCATTCATATAATAAAATACCAATAATGTGCGCGTGGTAATTGAGAGCTAAATATGTCTAGAAAATAGCTTAATGAACAATTCAAGCCAATATACGATCAGTATATTTAAAAAAAATGAGAAACACATATCTCAAAAACTTTTGATGTACCAGATTACGTAGATTCGACACTCCTGCATTTACTATTTGTAAACGACACAGACTTCAGCGACGTACTTTTCGTAACTTTATTCTCTCAATGAAAGTTACAAACTCTGCCTTTCACCGCTAGGCTGCGCTGCGCTCAGTTCTCAGAACACCTAGTAGCCGGTATTTGGACCTTCTCTATGCGTTGTTAGCTCGTAACTTTAGTTTAAAATTTAACGTTTCAACCCGGAAAAGTTTCAGCAGACAAGAGAATATTATAATAAAATCTATTTTCGCTGCAATGAAAATACTCTAAAGATTCATTCATGTCAGACGGAAGTACAGCCTACTTCTGTTAGAAGAAATAAATAATGAATTGACAAATAGAGCCGCCGGAAATTTTACTCAAGTGTTATTGAAATGTTTTACACCAAAACTTTTATTTAAAAATATCGAACCTATCTCTCCGTGGTGAATTTTAAATTTATTTTAAAAAGAATTTTCTGGTTAGAATCGAAGTATTTGTATTTGGGACCGGTCAAAATGACCGCTATGGCGGTTCTAGTGTTAAATTAAGTTTTCATTGAATGATGACGTCAAAAAGCCTATATACAGTAAAATCTCTATAATAGTCACTTCCGAATAGCGGAAAAATCGAGTAAGAGAAATAGAAAGGGCATAGCCGGATAAGCATTGGAAACATGCCTTTCAATCAAATTTTCTGATTTTTTTTTTCCCCAGACGTAGCTACATATCTGACAATATATTTCGCCTATTATCACCTTATAAATATTGATATTTTATGAGATAAAAAAAAATTCGATTTTTTTAAACCGATTTTCTTAAAAACTACTGCACCGAATTTGGTGCTATTAATTGAGGTTATATAGATACTAAAGATGCATAACTGGGAATTTTTGCATAATTTTCTGTTTATTAAAACTGTGTGAAATAGAGATAAAAAAATTTACAAATATTCATATATATAGATATATATAGATATATTTTCATATCTTATTGCTATACGAAAATTACAATTTTCTTGTAAAAAATTCCTTCAACGTGCACGTATGATGTAGATAAATGCCGAAAGTGTGCGTTGGGTATAACATACAAATATTTACAAAAATAGGTGTAACAAACAATAAAATCCATTTATAGGCGTTATTTGGGGCGGAGCTACTCAAATTTAACCCGAAGAATGTTCGGAATAATCACTATAGAATTTAACCCATTACTCGCTGGTGTTGTGTTCACGCAACGGTCAAAATAAACGTACAGATTTAAGTTATTTACACATCCACCACTATTTTTCAATTGGAAAATTGCCCTTACTTAAAGCAATAAAATTTTAAGATCATATAAAGTGAAAATTATCTTTCAGAGTTTGTGGTGTCAAACGGTGTTCCACTAAGAAGTTGAAATTTCCACGCTTATAGTTTTGGCGGTTAATGGGTGAACTTCAAACAAACACACGGACATCCTTCTTAACTTTGTACATTCTTCGATATCGAAAAGTAACGACAGTGATCACAATCAATTTAAATGAAAATCTTTTCACCAGTTTTAATGAAGAGAAATTATAGTTTAGTTTCAACCTTTTGAAATTAGCAATATACTTTGGTTTCTACCATGTTTAATGCTTATGTGTAACTGATAGTAACCACCGCTTCTTGAAATTGATTTGTTGTAATAATTATATTCGATTTGATACGATGTCATCTGAGAATCATAATCCAAAATGCGATTGCTGTGGAAGTTTCTTGAATAAAACTTGTGTTATAGAAAAAAATTGAAAACAGACAAAGAATCCATACTATTTTCAATGTCGACTGGAACCGTGTTATTAGTTGGAAAATATACGAAACATTTGTCTCATAACAAATACTTTTTCATGAAACTGAGAACTGAATCTTTGAACCCGACTATGTATTTGTATATATGTTTATAAATATATTTGCAAAAAAATAGCTATGTCTTTACAGTACGTTTTACTCTCGTGATGTTTGTTCCATTTTAGAATAATTTTTATTTATTTATAAAAACATGTTTATCTGAGCAAAAATTAAACGACTCAAAATTAAGGAAATATATTTTTAAATACAAAGCATTATCCAGTGTTGTCGGCTATGGATTTTTTTTTTTTTTTTTTTTTTTTTTTTTTTTTTTAATTACTGACAATATGCACCAATTGAAACTATGCACCTATTTTCCCTAATATTTATTTTCGAATTAAAAAAACACAGAAACCTACCATTAAATAAATCAAAAATTGAGAGTTGTATATTTCCTGAATAAAAAAAATGTCCATTATTACCCTAAACTGGTAAAATTTCAGAAATAAATTAGAGTAATTGGTTTAAACTATAGTTATGTAACATTCTCATTTTACTGCGGAGATGCGCGCTTTAAAGTGACGAAAAAATTTACTCTTATTATCTTTTCATTAAAAGTGAGGAGAATAATGTTTCAATAAATGTCATTATAATACTTATCGTTGCATTTCGATATCGAGGAATGTTACTCTTTTCCGAGCAAAAATATTCTTCTATATTGTTTCCGATACAAAACGTTAATTTTTTATATCGGAAGAGTATCGACAGCGTTGAAAAAGGTGGACTATATGGTTATTAAAATCTATAATACAGAAGTTGACACATTCTTCGCTGACTTTGGTCCGAAAATTCTTCGGATGTCGAATTTTAATAGCTCCGCCCCAAATAACGCCTTTAAATGAATTTTATGTATTTTTACACATATTGTTGCAACTATATGTATGTTATACCCAACGAACACTTTCAGTATTTGTATATAATATACGTGCACATATGAGGAATTATTCACAAGAAAATGGTAATTTTCGTATAACCATAAGATATTATTTTTATTTATGTAAATTTTTTATCGCTTTATCACACAGTTTTAATATACAGAAAATTATATAAAAATTCCTACTTATGCATCTTTGGTACCTATACAACCTCCATTAATAGCATCAAATTCGATGCAGTAGTTTTTGAGAAAATCGGTTTTTAAAAAAATCGAAAAAACTTTTTTTATCTCATAAAATATCAATATTTATAAGGGGAAATATCTTGCCAGATAAGTAGCCACATCTGCGAAAAAAATCAGAACACTTCATTGAAAGGCATGCTTCCAATGCTTATCCGGCTATGCCCTTTACGTTTAAAAACGCCACTATAAATTAAAACCTGCTCACAGCCGTTCAGAAACGAAAATGCTTCGATTGCACGTTCCTTTTCCTTTTATGCAAAATTTCCGGTACCAGTAATAAATTTTTCCTCTAATCCACAAAAAATGTATTTTTACGCGCCCGGTGTACAATGTGTTAACCGTTTGAGTGCGGAGCAGAGCGATAGCGCTTCTCTTAATTCGTTTTATGCTAAAATTGCGGAGAGGGTGATAGTACCTATTTGTTGTCTCAGTGTGGTGTGCATTTTAGCTGGTTGCAATAGCGAAGCGTACGATTTCTGTATATATCGTCGGCTTACAAGTACTTTTTTATTATATATAAAACCAAATAAATTCGCATTTTTGGCATATATCCACAAGATTTGTTCCGCACTCAAACGCTTAAACCAACCATACTCAGCCAGCGGTCAGGCAATCTTTTATGTGTGGACCAAGACGTATCATCATTAATCTATATTTAAAAAAATTAATTTAGATGCGCATAAAGCGTATTTAAGATCTTAAATGTTATTTTAGATATGTTTAGAGGAAGACAAAATCTGCCCTGTTATTCGCAATTATTTTTAAATTATGTTAAAACTTCTCAAGTGTCACTTGCCTAGTCAAAAGTTCTTTTTAAATATGCTGCGGTAGTGTATGTTTCTTAATCTTCAACACTAATCGAACATTATTGCAAATTTATTAATGAATTACATGTTTCTACGTTAAAACATAGTCTTTTCGTTTAGTAAAATACTGATTTATTAGAGAAAATCTACTGATTTTTTTTAGAACCTAGAAATTCTGCATTGTTATATTATTACATTTTATACATTATATAGCTGATACTGTTTTTTACGATTTAACATTTGTTGAGGTAAAAAAAGGAAAGGTACCAAAATATTTTAACGCCACTATTTCCGAATAACAAACTTCATTCTACAACATTGGCAACAAAAATCTACCACAAAGTTTATTATTTGGAAATAGCGCTCTTAATATTTTTTGGTAACATTTCTTCCGGTAAAAATGTCAAAACTTACTGATAATATTAACTTCCTTATATTGCTTTTTTATACTACTTATGTTATCTTACTATTTTGATTACCCTTTCTTCCCAGGGCTACCACGGGCGACTACTTTTACAGGGTGACAAGAAATAACTTGGACACACATGATACATTATAACTTTAATGCTAATGAAAATATTACGACCAAACTTCAAAATAAATATGAATACATTATTTCGTCTAATATACTTACAAATTTTCAACGTGGCTACCTTTAGCCTTAATACAGAGCTTTAAATGTGTCACAAAATTTTCGGCTATGAGCCGCAACTCACTTACTGATATTTTATCCCATTCCTTGCATAAGCATAGCTTTTGGGATGCCAAAGTTTTACGAGGTTTAACACACACCCTTGTCTCCAAGATGGACCAAACAGAATAATCCATTCAGTTCAAATCTGGGGAATACGGTGGCCCTGCTTGAGCTCCAATGAAGTCAGGAAAATGTGTCTTGCACCAATCTTGAGTGGCTTTAGCTCTGTGTGCAGGTGCGAAAACCTGTTGGAAGGTCCATCTTTTGTTTCCAAAGAACTTTTGTGAGCAAGGTAAGACAACATCTTCCAAAATGAGTTTGCGATATGTTTTTTGATTAATCTTTATACCTTGATCAACAAAAACAAGTGGTGTTTTCCCACTAGCACATATCCCACCCCAAACCATTACAGATAGGGGTTGTTGACGCCATTCAACAATGCAAGAAGGTCCAGGTGCTTCTGCTGACCAAACTCTGTCGTTATGGCTATTGTGAGCGTGTTCCATCGAAAACAGTTTGTCATCTGTGAACACAAATGTTTGCCATCGATCACCTGCGGCCCGCTTTAACAGTTCTTTACACTTTTGAAGTCTTGTTCGTTTGTTCGCTGCTGTTAGCTTTTGGGCCTCTTTTATTTTGTAAGGGTGAAGACCAAGCTGTACTCTTGCCATCAAAGATGCGGTTTCTCTGTTGATCTTCATCTTTCTAGCAACCTTTCTCTTTGAATTCCTAGGATTTTGTTGAACTCGCTTTTGTTAACTAGTGGGTTTCTTGTTGCGTGAACTGTGCGCTTTCTTCCTCTTCCTGGCCTGTCACCATCATCACCGAGCTCTTTAAACCTTTTGATTGTGTATGAAACCGTCTGCTTAGGCACTTTCAATCGTTGGAAAATTTCACATTGTTTCATTCCTTGCTTATGTAATTCAAGCATGGCAGATCATTTGTTAATCATAATGGTTATCATAACTAACTTACTTACACCTGTTTAGTAGATTTCTAGAATCAATTCCCTATGACAATGACTTTATAACTTTAGTAATAGTTACAGATTTTTGGTTTGAAACTTTGTCCAAGTTATTTCTTGTCACCCTGTATATTCGGTTCGCACTAGTATTTTTCTAGTATAAATTTCCAAGTATATTTCCTTGCAAATGTTGCCGAAGTGTGTGGTAAGGATTGCTGTTTACAGAAAGTGGTGCAAGTTAGATTTGAAAAATAGTCGCCTGTGGCATCCCTGTCTTTACCCTGTTAGAAGTGTGTTGCGACCAACCTAGCACGCTCACATATCGCACACCCGCAAGAAAAGCGACACATCTCGCAAAAATTCATCTTGTGTTTTATTCCACTAATAGGTCTGTCATAGGCGCATCTTGCTACACAACAAGTTTCATAAGTGTAGCTATGAGGAAAATCACTTTATTACGCCTTATTTCCATTTGTGACCACAGAAGAGAGGTGGATTGTGTGGAGAAAAAAAATTACCTAATCCTCCAAACCTCATCCTACGGCTTCATTTTTAACCCTTTCCGGCGCGGTGTCCTTAAAAAAGGACACCTAATTTTGATTCCAAAACTGACAAACGGCACCAAGAATATTTAACTAAAATTTTCCTATTATAATGTACATGAAAATAAGCAAGTTCATATTTTCTAACAAATTCGTTTATAAATTACGATGTCGGTCCATTTTTTCATTAGTTTATAAGCAGAATTAATCCGTGCTGGTAAGGGTTAAGGGTTTTATGCTTTTATGCAAGTTTTAATCCCTGCATGCAGAACTAAGTGTTGCAATTTCATGTTACAGTAAAAGCATTCAATTTTTTTTTTTTTTTTTTTTTTTTTTGCCTCTGCTGTGAAATTTACTTTTGTTGAGATGTGTCGCTTTTATTGTGGGTGAGTGATATGTTTGCGGCCCTCGAGAAAAAAAAAGTTGAGTTGGCTGTGTTAAACGAACACTTTTTCAATTTCCATTCCCAAAACACTCCCAAGTTCACATCATCAGCTTCATTTTTCAATCTAATCGCTGTAATAATCGTAGACTGATTCAGGGTTGCCAGTTGGGCCTCCATTTTTAATGAGAAATTTCAAGTTCACACCAAAAATAAATAATAGTACTTTATGCTTTATTTAATGAGAAACAGTTAGTTATCATTTAAAGTAAAGATTCTTATTTCAAAATTTCTGGTTTGAAATTAAAATTTCGGATTAAGAATGGAGGCCAAATTGGCAACCCTGGAGTCATGACATCCTATGTTTTGGTGATTGCCCACCTTTACCGAAAGCAATTGTCACATTTTGTTCCCCCGGATGTCAATCGAAAGTATGATACTATGCTTTCACAGCATAAAAAAGCGACAACAATAACTCACACTCATTTATATACGTTACTTATGAAAGTTAATTCATGAATTACTTCGCAAACTGTTGCATAATTCAATAGTGAAGTGCAATGATGCCATACGTTGTTTGAAGCAACTAAATTAATATTAGGCGAACAAAATAGTGTGTCAACAAGCAAAATGCGTATTTTGATTGGTGATGTGCACCAATGTATGTATACATATAAATATAAAATGATGGATGAATTTAAACGAAGTAGATTGTAACATTGTTCCAGATAAACCAAGAAGTTAATTAAAAATCAATATAGGAAATTAAAACAGTAGTAAAGGAATGAATAAAAATGACATGAAACCATTGATGTTAGAGGAAAAACTAACCAACCGAATCGTTTGAAATTTAAAATATATAATTGTTGCATAATTTTGTCGAGTCATTTCCAATTTTATGAAAATTGGATGTACAGTTTAATTACAGGGACAGTCAAAAGTTTTCCGTTATATTATGGCCAATGGGAAAAATTATTTCAAGTGAATATTAATGATGGTACAGCCTTTCGAACAGAATGAAATTTATAAAAAAACTTATGACTTGCACAAAAATATACATTCAGTACAATATGCAGAGCAAAAAATATTTATAAAACTAGTTATAGAACGAAAACACCTCATTTACTACGTTCATAGCTGCCAAACTTTACGCTTTTTGCTACCACTAAAATTTAAAAGATATTTTTGGCTTGTTTAACCATGAGATTCCGACGATTAATTAGGAGAACATCTATTATATATATAAAATCCAAACGGAAATTTTGTTCCGAACGCCTAGATTTCGAGTTCTACTGCATGGATTTTTACAGAACTTATACCGTTAGATAGCTATTGTTTCAGGGAAGGTTTTAAGCTATAAGACATCATTCTACCTAGATGAGTTATAGAATTATGATGGAAAGTTCTGTTATTTTGAACGATGAGGTTTACCATTTTATTTCTTGGCGAAATTTACCGTTGAAAAAAAAAATTGAAAGGGCTATTACACCTTGAAAAATAAAAGAAAAAACTGTTACTAATTTTAATTAAAAGAAAAAAAAGAAGAAAAAGAGAAAATGAAAAACAGTTTTGGCGAGTGGTAATATTATAAAAAGAAAATATTTAATTTAAACAAGAAAGAAAATATTCGTAATGCGTAAAAATTTATTCAAAAAAAAGATTGCAGTTTTAAACAACATTTGGCAATTTATCTATTGCGTCAGGTTAAGAAAAATGCGCCAGAAAATTTGATAAGACAATATTAGACTGACAATTTTGTTTTTGTTTTGGATTCTTTTTTTATTTACTTTTTATTTTTATCAAACGCATCCATCATTAGACTTAAAATAATGGTACTTGTGAGTTAGATGTTGTATGTTTATTTACGATACTGATTTTATCGCCAAATAATATGATTTTAAGCCAAAAAGGCATAAGCGTAGCATTGGTTTGAGCGACGTTTACAATATTGGTGATTATTCAAGCGGACGGTATCCTTTTTGGAGTAATCTAATTCTACTACACACACATACATGTGGTGACAGAGTTTGTACTCTGTACTGCAAAGCCTAGCACATTCTTAAATGAAGCTCGGGATGATCCACCCCAACCTCTGAGTCAACGGAAAAAACTGCTGAACTTACAGAAACTATTGTGAAAAGATAGAGATGACTGTTGGTTGCTCGTGAGAGCAGACGTGTTGAAACGTCGCTGTTCGACCGAATACCGGGTCAAGGCGGAATGTCGCCGGCCAGATATAGTTATCATGTTTAATCTAAATGTAAATACCCCATCTGTAAATACTTCACCCACATAATCAAGAGCATTAAAGTTTAAGATTCCATCAAGAATCGGCTGGACTTTACTTCTAGACACCGACCACAGTGTACACTTATTCGTTAAAATAAATGTGCATTAAATTTCTACAGATTGGGGGCTATCGACCGAGTTATTTACATGCAAAGTGAAATTTAACTTGTGTGAAAAATTATCTGATGTCCTAAAGAAATTCTCTGAAAAAGAAAAGAAAAAAAGTTGCTTTCATCGAATGTTCCGTGAATTGCTGGAAAGAGAAAAAAAAGGGAAAATTCTCATGCAGAAGGAAAGATAAAAAGTCGTTTCTGTCTTGTGCGTCGATAAAGTCCGTTAATGAAGGAAGAAAGCCGGATTTTCAACTGGGTATTTATTTCATCGAAGGATAGAAGTGAGCGTGTTCTGTGAGATGAATCATTTGTGATCATCGTGAATTCTGAGTACTGATAAAAAAGTGTGACAAAATTTTCGAGTCTCTGCGAGTAGAAATATACGTTGACCCAATTTCAGCTTCTTCTTTTTTTGTGATAAAAGGGGGGAAGTGTTTTTTTTTTATTTTTCCCCATAAGTGCTTGAATTGTGTTAATAAAATATGTACAGTAAGTTTCTGTTGTGTACGCCAGAAGAAAAAGAATATTTAGTAATTTATGCAGAAGTGGATTTTTTTTTGTTCTGCACTTTTTTTAATAAAAGAAATAAGGCACTTGCTTAGACATGTCTGCGAAGAGGAAATATAGGAAGGTGTTTTTTTTTTTTTTTTTTTTTGCTTCCTAATGATATACATGATCTTAGATTCCTAATACATGATTATTTTTTGCTTCTTTCAGAGAAAAGTGTTTTAATGATTTCATTTTTTTTATCCTGTTATTTTTTTATGTGAAAAGAAAGGAATATATATTCTGTGAGAATATTTGGAGGGAAGCAAGTTTTTATAAAACAGGTGTTAAATAATTATTTTTTTGTATTGTTATATTGTGAAGAAAATATATATATATTTTTTTTTTTTGTGGAAATATCTGGCACAAAGTAAGTCTGTTTTAGAAAACTGTTAATATTATTATATATATATAGATATATTTGATTTATCGGGTGCTTATATATTATTGATTTATATTCAAATGTTTTATTTTATGTGTTAATTGGTTAGATATAATTATGGCACACTTAATAAGGTCTAAAAAGATCGATCTGGTTCCTGCGGTAATCGAGTTAGGTTTAAGTCCTCCAGATGGTGCTAATAAAAGTCAATTGACTGATTTAATTTTAAAATCCGAAGGGTATAATGAGGATTTAGTAAAAAATTTGCTAGCGGGGATTATAAGCGAGAGGGGAGAGAAAGAGAAATTGTTGCAACAAAAAGAAATCGAAAATCGTGAATTTGAATTAAGAAAATTACAATTGGAAAACTTTACAAATTTATACTTTATTTCTTTTTATATTAAAGTACTAGCCGCCTCTAGCAAGCAGTATTTACCGTATTAATTCCATGTTAAAAGTTGCATCATGTTACTGTTATTCATAATTTAATTTACTTGCCCATTCTTTTGCCAAGTCGGAAGCTTTTGATAGAGAAATCAAGAACTCTTTACGGTCATGGAAGCACATCATATATTTTGTGTTGCTATGTATTTCATCTTTCATGACAAATATCTCTTAACTCACTTATGCATTTTTCCTTAGCAGTTACGATTCGTTCTCTAATACGGAAATTTTTAATCTGATTAAGTAATCTTTTTTAATTGGGCTCACTGCCAATTGTTGTATTTTAACTGATACGACTGGGTACAAGTGAAATGGTTCTTATGAAATCCTTTGACAATATCTGCATTTGCATTAAACCATATTGATGCTAATATCTTTTTGTTTCACGTTAACCTTTTCAATAGACTCGATTACGGAAGAATAGAAGGTCTACCGGCTCACTGCCATGATCCATTTGAAAATCTATCATTCTTCTCATCTGATCGTGTTGAAGAATTAGTCAATGTGCCATGGTTTTAAGATTTTAGTTAATTTTATTCGAAACCTGAAAACTAAAATGCGAGGAACCCGATTATAGAAGATTCATTCTAACGTACATATCGATTAACAGGTTACATATTACAGAATTATAATAATCATAAGGAGAACTGGCAGTTTCAATGCTTCAATAGTTTCCGTAAATTCTCTTTATATAATACAGAAGTTTTAGCGGTGTAAAGATTAACAACATAGTCACAGTAAGTATAATAACAGTACAATATAATAACAATAGCAGAGGTTTTGGGCAGTGACGATACTATTAGCACTTTGAAAATATTAGTACGTTATATCATTTAACTATTCAGATGATATGCGGAAAAATAAAAATAGATGGCTCGCATTAATAATTAACTCATTGAAAAATAGCCACTAGCGTCAAATATTTGCCAAGCTTGGAGACATTTAGCAAAGTTTCGCCAAATTTGGTAATATATCATGTCAATTTATTCTGACGTCAAAATGATACATATGTATTATGTATTATACACATACCTATAATATGTATGAGGCAAATGTATTACGTATTATATGCATATGTATAATATGTATGATGCATATGCATAAGTTCATTAACATCACTAAAACGCACTTGAAGGAATAGTGTTCCATAAATAGTCGGGATAATTGCCAGATTGACCAGAGTGCTATTGAGATTAGAATTCCGACATTTATAATAGACCGGGAGGGGTCTGCACACACCATCACCTCATCGAGTTTACAGCTGAAATTTTAGGATTAGTTAAAACTAGATTAGCATATTTAAATGCAACTAGTATGTTAAGTCATATCTTGGTAGAAACCACCTGAAGACCTAATTTTAGTGGTTAACTGATAGGTTTACTATTGTATTTTCCTGCATTCAAAAGTTTGGAAACATGGAGGAATGGGTGCAGGAAAACACAATGGAAAATCCACCAATTAACCCGTAAAATCGGGTCTGTAGGTGGTTTCCACAAAGATATGACTTGGCAGACCAGTTACATTTCAATACGCTAATCGATATATAACTAATCCTAAAATTTCAGCCGTCAACTCGATGAGATGATGATCTGTGCAGACGACTCCCGGTCTCTAATAAAATTTGTTTTAAGGAAGTAAAGGATAGAAATATGGACAGATAAACTGAAAGATTTGCCTTATTAAGATTTTTGCAAAAGCATATAAAAATTCATTCAGCTTGAAATCATGTAACACCTTTATAACTCAGGCTAATTTTCTGTAATCGGGTTTTGGCGACCAACATAGCTATAATTATAATCTTTCTTTTACAGATTTAACATTAACAATAAATTAACAGTAAATAGGCTAATAATACAATATAATAACTTTAGCAGCGGACTTCGGACGCCGCATCTGTCGCACATTGTTAAAGACAGTTTATTAGTTACACATTTCATTTAATTAAAAGGAGATTTTTAAACTTTAATATGGAATTAGGATATTTTTCCACTATAGGGACCTTGGCATTTTTTTTAAATCTTGGCGCAATTCGGACTTCAGAAACTGAGATATGTTTCCAAATGATATAAACAACTATGAAAACATGTTTATTAGTTACACATTTCATTTAATTAAAAGGAGATTTTTAAACTTTCATATGGAATTAGGATATTTTTCCACTATAGGGACCTTGGCATTTTTTTAAAATCTTGGCGCAATTCAGACTTCAGAAACTGAGATATGTTTCCAAATGATATAAACAACCAACAAAAATAACCTGATGAACTTTTATGATATTTATATATGTGTTACTATGCATATAAACATTTTATTTATACATTTATAAAATATTATTTTTTATATACAAATTATTTATGATGGTATATAAAAATAAATAAACGGGTTCCTTACATTAAATAAATTGTATACATATGAAAAAAATTGCTTGTGCATATGACATAGTAAATAGGTTGCCAGAAAATACGTTATTATCAAATTTCTTTTCTCGTCAAGGCTATTTTCTGTATTTCGCCAAGGCTACTATATCGGAAACGTACCGAATTGTGGTTATATTTTGTTAAATGTTTTATTGTTTTAATATCGTAAATATATCATAACCTATACTGATTAAAATTTTTAGGTACATTCATTTTTCCTAATTAACAAACATCTTTGAAAAAGCATATATATAAAATGTTATTCTGCTTGAAATCACATGACCCCCTTCAAATCTCTGTAATCGAGATTTGGCGACCAACATTGGCACAATTGAATGTGTTAAGGAACTGTTTACGGCCAAATGAACACCCCTGTTTGAAGGGTTTAGAGACGCAAATTCTGTGTTTTCAGATTTTTCTGGTTAATTGTGCTACAAACCCGACTTACTTGTGAAATTTCATGATTCTACGACTTTTAGAAGTACCTTAGTTATTTGATGATGCGAAGTGAGTCAGTGACAAAAAAGCGCTTTTTTTGAATTTAATATTTCGAAAACTACTCAATACAGAAACATGAAATCGTGGAACCTTAGTTCAGTTTGACCATACGAACATGTGTTTAAAAGAAAAATTTCTATATCTCTCCCTAAAACGACGTTATGAGGGGGTGCAAAGTATGCCGAAATGGTTCAGGAAAAGGTAGCTTACGGCTTGTGCGAACTTGGCGGACGCACTGCCGTGCTCCCAGTACCCCAATTAAGAAAGCAAATTGAAAGTGTCATTGCCAACTGCATAGAGTGTATACTTTGCAATAAAAAGTAAGGAAAAGGAGAAGGTCTGTTAAACCCGATCCCCAAACAAAATATGCCCCTCGAGACCTATCATATAGATCACATTGGTCCCATGCCTTCTACAAATAAAAATTACAATCATATTTTTACTGTTGTGGACGCATTTACTAAATTTGTTTGGCTATACCCCGTTAAAACTACAGCCGCTAAAGAAGTCATCGATAAATTGACCAGACAACATGATATTTTCGGAAATCCATCGCGAATCTTTACCGATAAAGGACCAGCATTTACCTCTGCTGATGTTGAGAAATATTGTAAGGAAGAGAACATAGAGCATATTCCCATAACAATAGGGATACCTAGAGGAAACGGTCAAATAGAGAGAATGCACAGAATTCTTATCCCAATTTTAGCAAAACTTAGTGTAGAAGACCCCCACTAAATGGTACAAATTTGTCGCGCCCGTGCAACGTATCATGAATAGTACCGTATCGAGGAGTACAAAATTTACACCTTTTGAATTACTGACAGGAACGTAACTGCGGCAGAAAACTGACCTGCAAATCAAAACGCTGTTAGATGATGAGGAATTAAATTCGTTCATATCGGAAAGAAATTCGAATAGAGAAATAGCTAAGCAAAACATACTAAAAATACAACAGGAAAACATGAAAACGTATAACAAAAAGCGAAAAAAGGCCAACACATATAAACTCGGTGATTTGGTGGCCATTCAAAAAACACAGTTTGGGACAGGTACCAAACTAAAGCCTAAGTTTCTTGGTCCCTATGAGATTACTGCAGTAAAAAGAAACGATCGCTATAACGTGAGTAAAGTTGGACACCATGAGGGTCCAAATACAACCTCGACGGCTGCAGATCACATGAAGCCTTGGACTTCTACTGTCTAAGACGAAATATTTGAGCTTTAAGTGATTTTTGTGTTTTTTTTTATATATATTTTTTTTAACTGTGTATTATTGATATCTTTTTTTTTATTATTATTATGAACAAACTGTGAAAAAAACTGCTTCCAGGTGACAAGCAGAAAAACTTTATTATTTTTCTAACTCTAAAATATTGGTCAAGGACTGAAAACTTTTAAAAAGCAGTATTTAGTGGTTGATTTTACTATTATTTTGTTTTATATATTGTTTGTGAATTTTTTTGTATGTATATTATACGTTCTGGAAAAAGTAGTCCAGTACCAGTCAGGTATATAAAGGAGATGGCTGACTGGGAGGGCCCAGCCCTGTCAGGTAGGCCGAATTGTGGTGACAGAGTTTGAACTCTGTACTGCAAAGCCTAGCACATTCTTAAATGAGGCTCGGAATGATCCACCCCAACCTCTGAGTCAACGGAAAAAAACTGCTGAACTTACAGAAACTATTGTGAAAAGATAGAGATGACTGTTGGTTGCTCGTGAGAGCAGACGTGTTGAAATGTCGCGGTTCGACCGAATACCGGGTCAAGGCGGAATGTCGCCGGCCAGTTATAGTTATCATGTTTAATCTAAATGTAAATACCCCATCTGTAAATACTTCACCCACATAATCAAGAGCATTAAAGTTTAAGATTCCATCAAGAATCGGCCTGGACTTTACTTCTAGACACCGACCACAGTGTACACTTATTCGTTAAAATAAATGTGCATTAAATTTCTACATACATATATATGTATATATATAATACAAATGGAATTATATATATATATATATACATATAATACAAATGGAAATTTCGCTACGATTGCTTATAACTCAAGTTCTGCTGAACTTGCACTGTTAAATAGGTAATTTTTTTGGAAGGTTTTAGAATATAACATATCATTACGTTATCTACGTTGCTTAGGTATTGAATTCTGGTTTAAAGTTCTTTAATGAGATGAACCAGATTATGAAAAAAATAATCTTTTGAAAAGATTATGCAGAATGTTTTACGATAGAAGTTTCACTTTTAATCAGATAATTTTACAGGGAGGGTTTAAGTATCTAACATATCCTTCTACTTGCTCAGCTATACAGCTATGGGGAGAATTGTGTAATCTGGTTACCCCAATTATCAAAAATTTACCTTTTTAAAAAGTTCTAATATACTGTTTTTTCTAGTTTTGCATTGTTAGTTTGGTAATTTTTCAAAGACAATTTTAGCATATAATATATTGTTCTACATTGCTTAGTTATATGTCAATGGGAGAAATTTTGGTAATTTTCCAATATCCTTGGCGATCTTTAGCAATCCCTTGGCGAGATGTAGAAAATGGGCTTGACGGAAGAAGTAAAGTTTCAATGAATATTTTTTGTTCAATAATTATAGAATTTATTTACTATAAAGAAGCCATTTATCTCTTTTTATTTAAAAACAGAATTAAATTGAATATTAATAACAATAGTAACAATATATTTCATTGAAAAGTTTATTTTATGAACACATAGGTAAAAAAGCATAAAAGTTCATCATATTTATTTTTATAGCTGTTCCTATCATTTGTCCACAAATCTCACTTTTTGAAGTCCGAATTGCGAAATGCTTAAAAAAAAAAAAAAAAAAAAAAAAAAAAAAAAAAAAAAAACCGACAAGGCCCCTATACTGGAAAAGTATAGAAAATTATGTAATCAGATGAACCCGTTTATGACAGATCTCAAATGACAGCATTGCTATTTGGCTAACCATCGTCGATTTGGGGAGAAATATTCGTTAAATCGGTTTAATCAAACAATTCCTGACCGATATTTGACATCAAACTTGATTGTTCACTAATATAGACGTCAGAGTGGTCTCTGTTTTGACTAACACAATTTCCTTACAAAATTTTTCGTTTTAGATTTCACTTACAAATTTCGTAGAAACCAGCTACGCGAGAATGTTTTTACGGTCTTTTAAGTTAGCCGGGCACAAATCTCGCCAATATCATTTTTTTTTTTTCAAGGCAGTAGCATATTTTATTTTTCACAAGTGTAAATTAGAAACATTAAATTGATGATGAAGTAGAATATTTCTGTTTATAGCATTATTTGTTATTTTTATCCTTTTGAATTTTTTAAGAAATGGATGAAAAGCAACTATTTTAAATGTATGTAATATGTATATTTAACATGTGTGTATTTTATATTAAAAGAGTGAAAGCTTTATATTTTAAATGAATGGCAATGGGAACAATACTTTGTTGGTTATCAAATGTGGCCGGCTAACATAAAAGTACTGTTTTCCTTGAGATTTTTGAGGCAACCTATCACAGAAATAATTTGAAAAAATGATTGGTGACCAAAAAAGACCGCTTCTATGACTATTAATACTATCAGAAATAGTGCTAATATTGAATATTATAATAATATTTCGCAGATCAAACTAAAATACCGTGACAGTGACAAACATATATACATCTAACTGTAACGATTGATAAAAAAAATCAGGAAAATTGGAAAGTAGGTTTAGTTTGTAAAGTATGCATTATTTAAGGAAATAAATTACATAATCGAGTCTACAGACAATTGAAATACTTGGTACAAATATATTACATAATCCAGTCTACAAACAAATGACATATGTTATCGGTCGTAGTTTGATGATAATTAACTTAATAAAATAAGTTAAATTGATTCTTTGTTTTTAAAGCGGACCTATTCCATAATCGAATTTTAAAGAGAATTGGAGTAATTTGGGGCAATTTTTTGGAGACATTTTGCAACATTTACATTACACCAACACTATACCGAAATGTTTGCTATCGTGTCATTTATTTCAAACCTGAACATGAAAAGATTTTTTGGAACTTTTTCAATATCGGTACCTTGGCGAAATAGGAAAAACAACCTTGGCGAAAAAGGAAATTTGGCAATAGATTTTCTGACAACCTATTCACTGTTTCATTTCATATACACAAGCATTTTTTTTTTTTTTTTTTTTTTTTTTTTTACATTTTATTTAACGTAATAACGCCAATTATCTAATTTTATATCGAAACCCATTTAATATGTATGAAAAAACATTAATAATATACATACATTTAAAATAAATATATTAAAGCAAAATAGTCCATCAAGTTTGTTTTCATAACTGATTATACCATTTGGCAACAAATCTCACTTTCTGATGCCCTAATTGCGCCAAACGTTGTAACTTAATATTTATTGAACGTGAATCACTTTTGTCTTCAGTTATTATTTAGTCGTAACCATGCATTTTTTCATTTACTATTTTTCCAGTCAAAAATATTTTTTTGTTATTAAGTAAAATGAAGTTATAATTAATTTTTTTTGTCGATTCAAAAATGGAAACGTTTACAGCATTGCTAAGAGACACAATTTCATTGTGTAGTTTAAATTGCTATTTAAAATAAAATATTTTATTGTATAATATTTATTTGTGTTTTTATTTTCAGTATATATTGAACGTGAATCACTTTTGTCTTCAGTTATTATTTAGTCGTAACCATGCATTTTTTCATTTACTATTTTTCCAGTCGAAAATATTTTTTTGTTATTAAGTAAAATGAAGTTATAATTAATTTTTTTGTCGATTCAAAAATGGAAACGTTTACAGCATTGCTAAGAGACACAATTTCATTGTGTAGTTTAAATTGCTATTTAAAATAAAATATTTTATTGTATAATATTTATTTGTGTTTTTATTTTCAGTATATATTTGTATTCATTTAATAAAATAGTTGTCGAAACTTTGTAATTTTGAAATGATATATTTTTTTAATTATAACTTTCGCGCCAACTATGTTATTATTTTTTTTTTCAAATGCTTCGTTTGGTGCCAACAATTGCGCTTGGCGACAATACTGTTGAAATACCAGAAAAGTACTAAGCATTTAGATTGCACATTGCAGCATGGATGCTATAATATATAACATGGGACAATACACAATAAAAAAACTTGTTTATAGCTTCAGGTTGGCACTGAGACATTAAAATACATTTTTTTAAATAATAAAAATATAGATGAGGAAAGTTCTGTGATCGGAACTCTCACCAAGTTAGCTCTTTTTAACGAGAATGCTCAGATACAAAATGAAATATTGTATATTGTACTATCATTCTTTACCAAATCCTACTGTGAGGGATAATATAAAAGAGTTAGACCGTGACAGCTGAAATTTTGTCTGCACATTAGAAAATATAACAGCACAATGGCGTTCATATCGATTCAGCGCTGCGGAAGGACATTCAGTTAAAGGTCTTATTTCTTTAAATCACAAGATCAAACACATCATTTCGTTTGATTCAAGGTTTGCTTGGAAAAACGGACCCGCGCAGCGGGCATAGCCTCCTAATTTACTTTAAAATTATAGTGGTAAGAGGAAAGCGTAAAAGTTGACAGCTATGCACGTCTGACGTGCAATTTCCAACTTGTTAAAAAATTTTACTGTTTTACGCAGGACAGCTGACTGCACTCTTACGAAGTCTAACTACCAATAAATTGGATATTTAGTTGCTCCGCAACAAGGTAATCCTCAAAACTACTTCCATTTTTCCGTTGTCAAAGATTCTTTTTTTCAGATAGCGGTGGGAGATTAATTTAAAAATATCATATAAGGGATGAGATTTCTGTTTTTTTGCACACCAGCATTTTGTTACACAAATTGGTATTTCATTTAATCGGAACATTTTTGCGATTTAACAGAACAACATTTTCTCTAATCTCATCCCTGATTGCGATATAAACCTTTGGAACAACCTAATAATATCCAAAGTCTGTAATCTTAAATACGGATTTTCATTAATCATTTCCCCTCGTGGAGAAAAGTTACTTTGCTTAATCCTTTCGCGACGAGAGTCACTTATACATAACAAGGGCTCCCATTGGTCCGTTATTTCAGCGCCAGTATTTTTAATGAAAATTTTCACAGTAGGTTTTCACAAAGCGCGTATCAAAAAGAGGATTGCCAGTATAACCCTTTCTTTATCTCCAAAATTTCGCATTCATACCAGAAATTCTGTAGCATTATATTCATTATTTAATTACAGATATTTTGTGACTGCTTAATGCAGAGAATGAAACTTGGCGCAGAGGAGGAGCCTATTGACACCACTAATTTTTTATAGTATTCTTCACCTTAATAAAATGTCAGAAATTCTGTCATTAGATAAGCCGAAAAATACTACTAAAATTTAGTAATGCCAATAGGCTCCACCTCTGCGCCAATTTTCCACCACGGCTTAAAGTGAAAATCCTTCCTCCAAAATTTCAGCTATGAATTGAAAATTATTGCATTTTTTTTAATGTCCAAACCAGTGTTCCCAGTGGGCTACTTTTTTAAAATTCAGATTTGTTGTTCGGCACCACTTTTCTGAAATGGTAAAATTCACCTTATTTAATGACACATTAATTAAGGCGAAAACTTTATGAATTTTACCAGTTCAAAAAAGTAGTGCCAATCAAGAAATCTGAATTAAAAAAAAAAGTAGTCTGCTGACGACGCTGGTCCAAACTGTCAACTCTGATCCAAAATTACCTGTTGTGTTTCTATAAAATTTGCAAGAAAAATCTAAGAAGAATTTTCTTTCTGTAAAAGACGTCGCGAAAGGCGTTAACGCCTGGCTCTCCACGAGAGGGCGATTTCATTTCATAAGTTCTGTCAGCAGAATCTTCAGATCATTGTCAAATAGCTAAATAAAATGCTTATAAATTGAATCTTTCTTAGCCCGTTCAGGACGTACAGTGACATTAAAATTTAACAATAATTTTAATTCTTAATACTGGAAATTTTGTACAGTATTTTTCAGATTATTTAATCAAAAAATTCCACAATTTTACAAAGAAAAGATTACAATTAAAATATTCTGGTACTGAAAAATAAAATCTATATGCCCCCTTTAGGAAACGTATACTTAAAACCCGCACTCACAGGTATAATTCATGTAAAAAAAGGCTTTTTTAGCATTTAAAAATATTTTCTTTGGGAATTTATAGTCGCATGTTTAAACAGTAGTATTATTTTTTTTTATAAACAGTAAAATATTTAATACCCATTAATGATCAAAATTCATATTTAAAGTAGACATTTATGTTCTGTATTATCATTAACTGCATTTGTAAATTTTAATTAAAGATGTTGTTGCTTAAAAGAAAACATTTATTTCGAAATTATTCTCTTGAGTTATTTTTATAACATTTCATAAGAATGAAGTAAATTATTTTTCCATTTTTCGACTGTACTTTTTTTACTTCGATAATATAAGCAAACATGTGTTAATAAATTATTCTGTCTATGATTTATTAATTATTTGAATATGAATAAAGTTTTATCCTGTTTGTATGAAGCATGAAGCTGTAAGACACTTAGGCTTTTGGGAAAACAGTATAAAAATCTTTATATATAGCAATATAAAAATCTCTATATCGAGCAGTAAATAATCTTATTTAAATTTTTTATCGTTTTCTGTACGATTAGCATGTTTAGAAAGTGATTTAATATAATGTGTTTTCTATCTAAATCATGAAATAATCTAAATAATAAGCATACTTACGCTCAAAATGTAAGTTGATTTTTGGCGCTTCTTTCTTTTAGGGCTTTTGGCCCTTATTTTTTTATAAAGCTTTGTGCAATTCGGCCTTAAGACTCGACGTTAGTTACGCGAAGAAACTCCCAAGTTAATATTAAACACATGAGATTTCTGTTTTGAAATTTCTCACTTGCATTTAAAAATTTTAATTTTAATTTGATTTAATTTAATTTGAGTAGAATGCCCGAAGCCGGATTTAACGTTCTTAGTGTCTACATTTTGATTTTAGTTGCAGTTTTTTCTTATGAAGCTACATTTACTTTAGATCTGGTCCTAAACAAGTAATATAAAAATTTTGTTTTTAAAGTCAATTCCTACTTAGGCCATCAAAGAAAAATTTAATATAATCAAGCTAATATTAGTTTTTGTTGCATTAAAATATCTCAATTTGTTGATTTTCTATAAGCAAGTAGGTTTACAATGGAACTCTATGGGAATTTGGCGAAATATTACAGATATCGCCAAGTTGGCGTCACTTTTGGCGACTCATTTTGGCCGCCAAATTTGGCGATATATCGCCAAGTTGGCGACAAACTTGGCAGTATTAGGCGACAGAACAGGGTCCCCCCCTATGGTAACCCTTATTGAAAATACTTTCATTGAAATTCAATAACCAATGGCGGCCATTTTGTTTCCCATGCAAAACTAAAATTAATTAATTAAAATTTAATTAATTAATTAATATTTGAAAAAACTTTATTAACATCAATTTTCATCCAGTACAAGTTTAAAAAAATTTATTTTAACCTGATAGGATGAATAATGAGTAATTTATTAACGATTGAAAATTTGTACAAGATAAATATATAAATAAATATAGGGAGAGTGTGAGCTAATAGTAGGAATTGAGAAAGAAAATCGCCTTTGTTGCACGTCTATTTACTCTGCCCTCGGATTAAAATGTCAGACACAAAACCTGATAACCAACGGGACAAACGTCCACCAGTAAACTTAACCCGCTGACCACCGAGTAAAATGGCAAAACTGTAATGTAATTCGAGTTTTCTCTGTATATTTCTTTAATGCTAAAAAAAGATATTTTTTCCCGCATGATATAAAAAATTTAATTATTTATAGGAATATAATCCTCGAGAGTGAACTTAATCTTTCAAAACCGGATTATATCTGTAGAATTAAATTAAGTTAAATTATGCTTCTATTGCAGTGAAACGTACAGCTTAGTGAACGGATAAAAAAGTTCACGGCGGTGATAAGGTTAAATAGTTATTTTCGGCTTATTTAAACGCCCTATTCGTGTAAAATTACTGTCATGAACAAAGAAACAATTTCTATTATTTTTTTACTGTTCTATGTTCGAGCCCTTGGTAATCAGGTCTTGGTCAGACCGTGTTTATTCTATGGAACTATGAAAAAAAAAGAGAATTGATATATCCTCAAAATGTTGAAACTTCCACTGTAACAGGTTTCGGAGGGGCTCATTACAGCTGGGGAAATCTTCCACCAGTAAATTTTAATAGAAATTGAAACGCCACATTAAAGCCAAATTTCAGTCATAATTAAGGTCAAAAATGGATATTAATTTTTAGTGGTGGTAGTTTACTTCGGCGGTAGTCAAGCCTTTCGTTTTTGCCATATTGTGACCAGTGTTGCCAGATGGACTACTTTTTTTAATTCAGATTCTTCATTGGCAGCAATTTTTTGAAATTTTAAAATGCACCTTATTTAATGACATATTAATTAAGGCTAAAACAAAGATAATTTTACCGTTTGAAAAAAGTGATGGCAACAAAAATTCTGAATTTAAAAAGAGTAGTTCACTGGCAACACTGATTGTGACTACTTACAAGGGGACCAACAAACATGATGAGCACAGATTTTGATGACTTTAAAGTATGTTGTAGATGTTATCCCCCTAATTATTCTGCTGAAAGGTTTTCTTCAAATGGACCTTATTGTTTGAGAAATCGGGGGTCAAAATTCAGCATACGCCTCAAATACCCATTGGTTTGAACAACGAACGTGGACTTCGTAGAGCAGAGATAACATGCGCGATTTCTGTGCCAGAATTGTGGGTTTTATATATATATATATTTTATGAAATATATTTTTTTTCACTTGACCTTTTTGCTATTTTCTTAATAAATAGCATCTACATTATCGAATTTTTGACGAACTTTTTTCTGTAACTAGGGGGTTCTGCCCCCTACGAGCTATACTCGCCATCCCCCGTTCAGACACCGCAGTCTCTAAATGTACGCTAATTTGATCGGCTTTAAAAAGATTTTGAAAGATTGAATTATAATTTAAAAAACAGTGGCGATCTCCCTATAAAAGGGTTCCTATTCATTTCTCTACGATTGGGGAATTTTAAGGAAAAATCAGCTGCTGTTAAAAGATACAATGGCTGTTTTCGTCTTTGATTATATAAAATCCGTTAAACATTTCAAAATAAGCTAATATAATAAGCAAATCTGCAGCAAAATGCAAACATATTTTACAAATACCAGTGCCTTCTTTTGACGGAAATGACACAGAAGGTTAACGAATCTTAACTAAACCATTTAAGAAATTTCTTTATTTTCTGCTTCACAGATTTTTCTCTTTCAAATCACATTTTTTGTTGATGACACTTTATTTTCAGCTAGTAATATTTTTTTTTATTTTTATTAAGTTACTAAATAACCGCTCTAAAGCAGTCTAAACGCGTTCAATAAAATTAATATTATTCTTATTATTATAATCTCAAAATATCAAATTAATGTCTCGCGCAATTTTTAAATTTACTCTGTTTTGCAATATTACTTTTAGTTCATTTTACGTAATAATGGTAATGTGACGTAAATGTGACGTAATTTCTCCTATTTAAGACTTCTAACGCATGTTAATGAATTTATTATTTTACAATATCCTTTCTCTTTTAAAGTTCACGTACAAATATAGTTTTTATGAAGTAATTTTCAATAAGTTCCTGCTTTTCATACGTAATTATTTAATTCTAATTTGAAAGTTTTTTTCTGTTAATAATAGTCCAGTATAAATAATTTTTTTAATTTGAAGCAAACATTATTATTTGCGCTGTTTATACAGTTGTCAACAGTTTAAATTAATAGCATTTTCTAAAATAAGTAGAAAATATCCCTCAAAATGCTGAAAAATTGAATTTAAAATAGAAATAAAACCTCAAAAAATGAGTCAAATTAAAAAAGTGAATGCAGTCTGCACACCGGGGAAGTCAAACGTATAAAATGATTTAATGATCTAAAAATGAATTAATTCCCATGAATAGTTTTTGCTCCTATAAAACTTTTTTAATGGAATGATTTTGTCCAACTTTAGCATTAAATATCTCTTAAAATAATTATTCGATTTGAAAACTGTCTGCATCAGCGCGTTTATCAAACATTTCTCTATAATACCGCCGATTTTCATGTTTTTGTATGCAGTATTTTTCTTAATATTGAGGGAGAAAGACCTTCGGTCCCAAAAAATTCAAAACTGGCGTCGGCGGTGACAGCGTATGTTACTTTTTTTAGAATAGAGCGATATTTAAACTAATATTTCTATTGGCAAAACTACAAACTAATTTCTGTCTAGCACTTTTTAAAATTTATCATAGTTTACTTTTTATATTTTAAATACAATTATGAAATAATGCTTTTTTTTTTTTTTTCTCCTTTCCCTTTTTTTTTACTTTATGGAATTTTAAATGAAAATTTATCATTTATTGCATAACTTATACAAAATATTTTTCACATGGAATCTCTGAAACGCATTTATAATTCGATAATTTCAATCGCATATCGTCAAAAGAGTAATAAACTATTAAAGCAGTAATGCCTATATGTAAGTTTTTGGAAGTTAACCCTTAAATGCCTGATTTTTCAAAAATCATTGTAATAATGTTTTTAGGCTTTCATTTTTTTAATAAATTATGGGAAAAATACTTTAAAAAAATCATATGGTTTACTGCTAAAAACAGTTTGTTACTAATCGGCAATACTGGTCTTTAATTGAAAAAAGAATTTACCTCGATAAAATTGTATAATATTAAACACAAAAGAATTTTAGGAGCTATATTAAGAAATAAATTTTACTTGCTCACTGCAGAAAAAATAGGGTATTTCGAAAGCTTCCAAACAAAACAAAAAGAACAAGTAGCAACAAATGAAAAAATAAATCTATCTTTATTCTTAAACAGCACAAGTGTTGCCATCTACATATTGAAAATTGATTTAATAATATTTTCAGAATGTGTTTTATTGGCAACATTAGGCATTATAGCTTCAGTATTATTCTAATAGTATTTTAGAGCCTAAATTGGGTATGTTGCCGAAAAGCAACACCCGGCATTTAAGGGTTAAAAAAATATATATATTTCCTTTAAATACATTTATCTTTCAAGTTCAAAATCAACATCATTTTTCGTTTTATAAAAAATTACAGATTATATTCAAAATCCTTTTTTTAATTTAGCAAATAAAACGTTGTTTACGTGATTCATAAAAATTCAACTGAAAAAGCAAAAATCGTATGTAAATGAGATAAAATTTTTCATACATATAATACATATCATATAAAATATATTCATATTTTTTAAAGTCGTCTGCTAGTCTTTCACAATAATATGAGAATAAATAATTTTTTTTTTTAAATTCACCTCGGTTAGCTTATTTTTCAGACAAATAGAATCTACATATGCTATATGAACTGTTAATGTGTTTTTTTAACAGATGTTTACCACATATCAAGTATTTCACAAATATAAATTACGTTAATTTTTAGCTTTAAAAAGATGAGATTTCTAGACATAAACTAGTTTTGATTTTCGTAGTCAAAAATATTAGTTTAAAAATTTCGGAAAAAATCAGAAGTTCATGAACGTAAATTTATTTTTTTTAAGAAAACATGAAAAAGTTCAAAGCTGCAAAAAACGCAATTTCACTTAAAACTGGAAAAAAAATGTAAAATTAATTAGAAAAGAAAAAATACCTCAAGGTGGGATTGAACCTACAATCCTTCGGACAATAAGCCAGCTTGCTACCTGCGCGCTAAAAAGTTAGCATGCATTGTTCAAATTAATGTGTATTTGAAACGAATCATGAACTATGCCATCCAATCAGTGTTGCCAGATGGGCTACTTTTTTTTAAAAAATCATATTCTTTATTGGCATCACTTTTTTGAAATGGTAAAATGTGCCTTACTTAATGACATATTAATTAAGGCCAAAAACAAAGTGAATTTTACCGTTTCAAAAAAGTGCTGACAATCAAGAAATCTGAATTTATAAAAAGTAGCCCACTGGCAACACGGCCCCCAATTTCTCAAGAACAAAGGCCCATTTGAACAAAACCTTTCCCTAGAATAACGACCTCAACCGTTGCCATCGAAATACTCAAGGCTTGGAAACACAAGTTGTGACGTTTTCACTAATCGACCGGCTTCTGACTAGTGTTGGAATTCACACACAGAAATTTAGCATACCAATTTCCTTTTACTTTATTAGTGGAATATATATCATCTTATAAAACAATAGCAACTACATAAACTTACTGGTGAGAATTCGGAAACCCTAAATAAAAATTCAGCCAGATGCGAAATGCCACAGTGTTGCTGCATCTTGCTGATTTTTTATTAGGGGATTCCAAATTCTCACCAGTAAGTTTAAATAGTTACTATTTTTTTATAAGATGATAGATATTCCACAAATAAAATAAAAGGAAATTGCTATTCAAAATTTCACGCTGTGAATTCCAACATTAGTGGGCACGGGCAGTCGTTCGATTATTGATGACGTCACAACTTGCGTCCTCAGGCCTTGAGTATTTCGATGGCAGCGCCTCAACGGCATACTTTAAAATCACCAAAATCTGTGAGCATCATGTTTGATGGCCCTCTTTTTAGACAATCTCCTGTCAGTGGCTGTGAAATAGATTATAATACCCGGGCCTGCTGTCACCACTAAAAAAATAGAAATTTTTAACATATTTGTATGAGAAATTTGCGTGAATAAGTCGCTAAAATAAAGCGTAATTTTCTATTCAAAATTTACTTGTGGAAATTTGTTTCGGCGGTAATCAGAGATTGTTGATTCGATTTAACTCCTTGGGGACTAGAGACCGGTATACGTGCCGCATAAGGTGCTCAGAATCGTTGATTTTTTTCACTAGTAAATTTTTATTGTAAATTTTGTCTGATTTAATCCAAGCATTCTCCCGATTCAATTAGGGAAAAATTTTCTGTTTTGAAAAACCGGTGATAAACATTAAAAACACTGCAAAAGATGCTTGTCCCGAAGGGGTTAAAATATCAGCCGACATCTGGTGGCAATCTCCTCAGTTACTTCAATCGAAACTGGTAGACTTTACGTCATATGCCTCCCCCTCCTTATTCATAACTCCATTGTTTATTCAAGACACACATGATCGATTATATTGTAAGGGATCCGTTTTCATGTCCTTCTAATTTTTAGGTCAATATTACTGACATTGCTGTTTTTTTCAATAGTATACTGTATCTATTGTTATTACTGTGTTATTGTAATAACTGTATTTTTCAAATGTAATTATCGCCTTGTTTAATAACCGATTTATTGCGACGAATTTTACATTTACAAAATTGTGGTACAAGCGAGTAATTACGGAATATTGCGTATACATATGAACTCTTTGTACAGTCATGGGAAAAAAAAGTAAACACCCCTTACTAAGTCCTCAACAAATTACCGTAGGCAAAAGTTACTGGTACCGAACGATTGGAAATAAAGTCTTCTTTTAAATGATGTATATAAAATTTGCTTAGGAGGCCATCGACATATTAAAACGAATCCAAACTTTTTTTTTCAATGGCAATACACAATTTTAACCAATTATTTTAAATTGTCAGTTAAAACTATGCCTAGACACCAAATGTTAAGTCATTTGAATGATAAGTTTTTGAATTATAAACATTCAAAATTTAGTGCCTCAAATGTTAAATTACTTTTTCATATGTTTATTTATATCTCCTGAAATTATGCTCCTAATATGCTAATTTTTTGTGTAGAAATAATACTAATATACCCAAACATAACTACGGTGAGTTTGCAATTTTTATAATTTTATGATAAGAATTATGAAGAATGAGATTAATATTCGAAAAAACTATGAATTGCAATCTACAGTTTTTTTATGGATTTAGTTTTATTAAGTCCTGCTTTATGGAAATCCAAAATTTCAGAATTTTCTTCCAAGTAGTTTTCAAATTATGCTTAAAAAAACGGCAAAAGGATGTTTTAAGGGGCCGTTTATGATAGAAGTGACTAGATATTTTGAAATTTCTTCTGCTGTCGTGTAATCTAGCAGCCTGCTTGAGTGGTGCTTAAGGTGCCTTGATCAAGAAGGGGGCTCTCTCGGTTAACAATCGAGCACGGAACTTCAATTTGGAAACAGCCCTTAAAATACGCTCGTTTTAAAATAATTAGTTTCTCCGAAACTTATGGTACGAATTGCATAAAAATTTGTTTTTAGGCTTATTGAAGGGTGTAGAATTCATTTATGCGTTCAGAATGGTGTACTGCTATTGAAAAAAAAAAACAAAGATATAGTTCGTTTTAATAAATAGATGGCCCCTAAGCAAATTTTATAGACATCATTTAAAAGTAGACTTTATTTAAAATCGTTCGATACCAGTAACTTTCTTCTACGATAATTTGTTGAGGAGTTGGTAGGGGGGGGGGGGTTAGTTTTTTTCCCACGACTGTATCTTCGAAAAAAATCATTAAATCATGAATCGAACAGTTTTTTTTTCCCTTCAATGTGTAAGAATATTTTAGAAAATTTACTTCAAATAGGAGTTTTGATTGGTTTGCGTGAACATGACATTTACGGGATAATAGCCAATGAGCAGAAATGCACTATAACATGAGATGTATAGGTAGTGTTGTCAGGAGTCCCGTGTAAAAAGTAGCTTCAAATGCTCTGGACAACAGTATTTTAAAGTAATTTTCTTCGCCATATCTAATGGCAGAAGTAATTAAAATAATAAAACTTTGTAAAAAATCACCATAAAATAAAACAATACACAGGAGGCGTTTCGAGCTAAAAACATAACGCCACCTGTGTATTGTTTTACTTTGTGGTGATTTTTTACAAAGTTTTATTATTTTAATTGCTTCAAATCGCCAGTTTTCGGTGCTGTTTCGCTAATGGCAGAAGTATCTGCAATTAAAGATGGCGAAATAAACTGTAAGAAATTAGTGGTGTCCAGAGCATATGGAGTTCCGATTTACGCTGGATACCTGGCAACAATACGTATGGAATATACGGAGGAAAATCTAATACCGTAATTTCTCACGTATCCGCCGCGGCTTAGTTAACTCTTTTTAAATCCAGAAATTTTATTGAAAAAAAGAAGACAAATAAGTGCTAAGCAGAAGGAAGTCACATTTTATTTCAAATTAATTTTGACAGGAAATCGATTTATCTAAAGTGCGGCGGATACGCTCGAAATCACGGTAATTTAAACGAGAAAACGTGAAATATTCAAACAAGAAAAATAAAATAAAGTGTAAATAAATCCAAAAAGTATTAAATCGATATAACGATTTAGGAAAATTCGTTGTTGAAAAAGAATATTTTGTTAACATCTTAAATTTTATTAAAATTAAACAATAAAACCGCCTTTTACACTGTTTATTAAATTTATACAACTATTATACAACAGGGATGCTGCCACTCATATTTTCATGGGCGCCGATGATTAATATGTGTCTCATCGTCAGGGTAGCTAAAACATCCGAATTTCAATCGGTATTGATCATTAACCTTATCACCGCCGCGAACTAATATATCCGTTCACTAAGCTCCAGGTTTCACTGCAATAGAAGCATTATTTAAAATAATATAATTCTACAGATAAGTCCAGTTTTTAAAAATTAAGTTATGATTAATACTTTCAAGGCTTATATAGAAGCATTATTTAAAACAGGGGTGTCAAACTGTGGCCCGCCGGATCATTAAACTACAGTTATAACATGCAAAAAGTGAAAAAAGTACATCTAAAGGCGTATAAATACGTTTTAGTTTGATTTATATGTTTCGTACGCACAAACGACGATTTTATCAAGATCAGTATAGCAGGGCTCGCAGCGTTCCTAAAATTTTCATACTTTCCTACCACAATTTTAAAACGATAATATTTATTGCAGAATTCTACTGTAGATGTTAAGGGCCTGTACCACGAAGATTTTTTATTTAAAATACTGGTAGTAATATGTGAAAATTTTAGGAACGCTGCGAGCCCTGGTATCGATAAATAAGCTATTTCCGCAATAATTTTAAAAATAATTTGTGCATGCGAAACATGTGAATCAGAATAAAAGGTATTTACCGTAATTTCCGGCGTATAATCTGCAGGTCAAAAATCATGTTCGATCAGGAAAATTAAAAAAAGAAAAATGTAATATATTAGATCGCGGTAAATATTTGTGTCCAATTACAAAATAAAATTTCTGGGTCAAAACAGAATTGTTTGATCCGCGGATTATTCATATAACTTTAGATTTAAATGTAACATTTCACACCGGAAAATTTTCAGCAGACAGAGAAATATTATGATAAAATTTATTACTTTGTGCATGCAAATAATAGTTGGTTTATCATTCATGTCAAACAGAAACACAGCTCGCTTCTATAACGAATTGAAAAATTCAGTCTTCGAAAGCGCTTTAATATTTGCAAGTGTTACCGGTGGAATATCCTCAGACTTGATCGAAACTGAAATCGACGTGCTTCTATAATTTGATTCAGTCGATTCCAACTAGAATTTTTTCTAGAAATACTTTAAACTACTGCTACATAGAACTAACTTAAATGTATATGTTAAATAGCTTTTAATAAAAATTCTGGTGTTAAATGTTTTTAAATCAAGATTGAGTAAAATTGGAACAGGGAAGTAAAGTTAAAATCAAACAGTAACTTTTTCGTTATTTAATCGTAGCATTTTACCATTTGAATTTGGCAAAAAATTCTATTTTCAGTAACTGGTGACAAAAGATTCAAAATAGCTCGTCGATTTCATTTCCTAAGTTCTGTGATTGTCTGAATTTTCAGGTCCTTTTAACCGAAATTCTTTTAAAAATAATCCTTTTTAACCCCTTCGCGACGGGAGCCTTTTACGAAATGTTTATTACTTTGCTACCGGTTTTAAAAAACAGAAGTTTGTTCCTATTCAAATCGGGAAAATGCTCGGTTTAAATAAGGCAAATTTTGCAGTAAAATTTTACTGGTGAGTATAAACGAGGATCGTTAGGCCTATTTCCGGCACGTATACGTGTCGCTCGTCCCCAAGGGGTTAACACCTTCAGTAAGCATAACATCATTTAAACCTTTAATACAAGTGATTCCTTTTAGTATAGTTCGCTTTTTAACCCTTAACGGACGGTTGCTTTAAATATACGATTCTAGTTTTATATTCTCTTGCACCACTATATTTTTAAAATAATTTATTTAGTAAATTCCTTCTTGCACATGTCACATTACAAGTAAAAGTTTCCCTTTAAAGTGCTGCGAAGCGAATAAATTTGGATAAGTTTCTATCCTGTGGAAATCACGGTAACCGTACGCAAAGGGTTAAATTCCAAAATTGCATACATATTAAGCGTACAATCTTAATGCTGTAATCTGGCATAAAATTGACACATCTACGTCATTTTGTGGGCGGGTTTTTAGTATGACGTGATGTATGACAGAATATCTTCTATCTGCAAATCTCTTGCGCATATTTTCTGCCTCTTTATTCAAAAACGGAAGATGAATCTAGTTTACCAGATTTACTGCAAAAAAATTTTGTTATAGCTTGTTTTGATAAAATTATGTGCATAACAAAAAAGTCACAATATATTTTTAATTTTGGGAAAAAAACTACTAACAGGGTTCGTACGCATCAAGGGATTCACGGGATTTTAATTGTTCGAATACTAAGAATTTCGTAAAGTACTGTCGCTATATCTGAAGGTGGAATTAATGCTTTTTGATAAAATAAGGCAAATACACTGACGTAAAAAAAATCCCAACACCAAGAAAGGCTTGTGATAGATAAACAAAATTTGGTAGGCATGTTTACACATCTGAAAGATGACATCGATTCAAATTTCGTGCTCCGCGCATAAGTGTGGCGCTAGTAGTGCCACTCAGAACTTGCAAATCAGGCTCCATTTAAATGCGTGCTGTAAAGTTCGTGAGCGTTATTTGTCTTTGAAATGTGACGTATTGAGTTGATGTTAGCTAAGAATGCCTTTAACCCTTCCCGGCATTGTGTGCCCAGTTCAAGATACTTAATTTTAATTCCAAACTTACGATCAGCACCAAGAATATTTTTGTAAAATTTTGCTTTTACAGTGAACATGTAAAGTAAGATGTTTTTAATATCTAAAAAAGTCGTTTCTAAATTCCGGTGTCAGTTAATCATTTCATCATTTTACAATAAAAATTGCCTGTGCCGGAAAGTGTTAAATAGACGAAGAAACTATTTTCAACAGCTCACTGAGTTGTCACTAGATCGCACAATAGTAAGTAAGTAAGCACCCACCCTGGGAACCCGCTTTTGGCTTATGGTTAGGTGTAACCCCCAAGCCCAGGGCAGGGAAAAGTTTTACTACCTGCGGAAACAAGCCCAGAACGCCAGTCTCCGGGAAAGAAGACTTCAGAACGACCCGCCTGACACGCCGAAGAGAGCACAAGAGGCAAGTGCCGTGTCCCCGGACCGCCTGTGAAAATTTATGATTATTTAAGATGGCGATTCTTTACCAATCACAATTGGCTACCCTATTGTTTCAGGGCGAGCCTAGAAATATATTACGATTATGATTTATATGTTTTGGAATTTACGTACTATTTGAAAAAAGTTTAAGTATTTACATTCATCTTTTCATTTGATAAGAAATATTTTTTTCCCCTTTTTTTCACCCTTTTAAACAAAAATATTTATACATATTTACAATATTTCTAGTGGTATTTAAGTTCTTAAAAATAAAACAATCTCAAAAACACCCTTCCATACACCACGTGGACCCATGACATGTCCACCACGGGCAATCAGAAGAGGTAATTATTGAATGTATTTATATTGAATAAAAGAATAATGGCTATTGAGAATTTCGTAGTTAGCATAAAGTTTTTTAAGTTGTGCCGGGTCATTAATTATTTTTAGGATGTCCTGAAGGATTGTCGTTTCTGTTCTGTGAAATTTAAACTTCATGAATTTGCAGTTGCCGAAAATGTAATGCATCGGGTCTCCTCGACCACCACATTTACAAAGGTCGTCATCTTTTTTGCCGATATTATAAAGGAAAGACGGGAAGCTGCCGCGGCCTGTTAAAAAGTAAATAGATACTTTATCTTTTGAAATTATTTGGTTCTGAACTTTTGGTACCAGCCCGTGCGTATATCTGCCACCCCCTGACTGATCCCAGTTGTACTGCCACCTGTCCAGTAATTGGGTTCGAATACATTTTATAAGATAGGACCGAGGCAATTTAACTCCTCGATCCACTGGTAGGTCGCAGTACTGGGCGGCATCATTCGCCAGCTCATCCGCCAGTTCATTACCCGCTATGCCAATGTGGCCTTTTATCCAAGTAATGTAAAAAATTTTATTTTGATTTTGTTTAATTAAATTATGGATGTAATAAATTGGAAGGTTCTTTGGAAATAAATTGTCTAAGGCTTTAATAGTAGATTGACTGTCACTTAATATTTGGAATTTTGTATAAGGGGAGTTAATGGCCCAATTAATTGCCGAAATTATTGCGTGGAGCTCCGCCTGAAAGATTGAATTTTCTGCTCTCAGTTTGACTGTTTTTTCATAAATTTTAATGTTATGATTGTAGGCTACCATTGCATATGCTGTGCCAGAGTCCACCTTAGAACCATCTGTGTAAATCGAAATAAGATTAGTTTTTGGTGATAATTTTGTCTGTAACTATTAAGTTATTTAAATGAATACGAGAAGGTGGATTTTCTTTCCGCGATATTGCAGAAAGACTTGGCCGGAATGTATCCACTGTGTGTGATTGTTGGGAACAGTGGCCAAGGGTTTGTACTGCCCCAAGAAGATCGGGTTCCGGACGGCCACGTGGCACTACTGAGAGGGAAGAACGCCGTATTTGGCGTATGGCTGTGGCGCATCGCACTGCGTCTGCAGCAGAAATTCGAGCTGCAGTTGGTACCCCCAGTGACACAACAAGCTGTTAGAAATCGGTTACTTCAAGGACAGCTCCGAGCCTGGCGCTCTATAGCATGCATTCCACTGACTCCAAGCCACTGCCGTTTGCAACTGCATTTGTGTCAAGCCAGAGTTCATTGGAGGACGGAATGGAGATCTGTTGTGTTTTCTGATGGAAAAGAAATATACTTTATTTATAATTAAATTCCATGCATATTCTAAACATTCATAAACGTAGTATTCTCATCGGGAATACAACCGTGTATATCACTTTTTATAATTTTTGCACATCTGGAATTGAGTAAAAAATGAGACTACAGAATTCTATCTTTACTTATATTGTTTAGAAGTTAAAACAATTTCAGTAAAAGCGAAATTTGTTAATCGGATGTTGGCACCTTCAATATGACGTCAACTTAACTCATGGACCTGTTTTATGCGTCATTTTTCATTACATTAAAAAAGAATTAAAATCGAGCTTATATAAATCAGCAACATTTGAAAGTATACAAAAAATAATATTTCATCTTTTTATAAAATAAAATAAAAACACGTTACTAACTTGTTTTACTCTTTTGAAAACGAAATAGAGGAATTCTATCACAAAAAGAGTTTTCTGCCAATTTCGAAAACTACAGCTATTAGGTGGCCAACATTTTGCCCTCTTTACAAATGATATTAGTTCTAAAAAGAAATGTTTTTATTTAAATAATTAACTATATAATAAAATAATTAATTAATCACGAACAAAAATAATAGAATTTAAATACTACAAACAAATGAAAACACGACGTTTGCGCTTGCGCAGTAATTTCATAGATTTATAATTAAGGGAAGACAAGACTGGGTGCAATACTATGGGAAGTGTCCCAACTTTAACCCTTTCCGGCGCAGTGGTCCCACGTCGGGACCACCTAATTTTTATTCCAAACTTACAAACGACACCAAGAATGTTTTAACAGAATTTTGCTTTTACAATTAAAGCTTAAAGTAACAAGCTTTTTAAAAAAGGTAAAAAACCTAAAAAAGTCCTTTTTAAATTCCGGTGTCACTCAATCATTTCATTGTTAAACGAATAGCATGTTTCTGTGCCGGTAAGGGTTAACCCTTTCCGGCGCACTGTGCCTGGGTCGAGATACCTAATTTTAATTCCAAGCTTACAAACGGCACCAAGAATATTTTAATAAAATTTTGCATTAACAATGAAAGAAAAAAGTAACAGGTTTTTAATTTCTAAAAAAGTCGTATGTAAATTCCGGTGTCAGTCGAGGAATCCCTCATTTTACAACAAAATTTGTTTGTGCCGGAAAGGGTTAAGACTCGTTTCCTCAGAAACTACCCGACCCATTTTGATGAAATTTGGAATCTATTTTCACTGGCTTATCCTCCAGATTTATGGCAGACAGATTTTTTTCTGCGACTAAAACTTTTTATTTTAGAGCACTGGCAATTTTTCAGAAATTTACTATTTTCAGAAATGTTTTTTTATGAAACTAATTAAATTTTTAAAAACTGTCTGCCACACATGATCTTATATTTATACTCTACCACTCAAAGAAAAATTATCGAAATTGCTCGAGTACTTTAGGAGTTAATATTGTTTTTAGGTGAAAAGTACAATTTTTCGGAGAGCTAATTAACTTAGACACTTCTAACTTGTGTGAAGTTTTTGCATAGTTTTATAAAACACATGAATTAAAACATATATAAACACTTGGATAAAACTTAAGTACATATAATAAATACGTATTAACTGTTATTGAAATACTTATTGAAATACAAAATAAGCAAACTATTTTTTTTCTTTTGAAGTCAGATTGAATAAAGTTTCGAATGTTTAAAATGAAACGTTGTTGTATTAAATGTTGTGTCTTTTCGTAAAAATATTCATAAAGTAAATTAATATTTTTATAGAATTTAGGAAATTTATTGTGCCTCATTAGGTCGGACATTACAATTTCTAGACCAAACCACATCTCCCACATCACGACAAGCAGCTATATCGCTTGGATAAGGTTTCCGGAAAGCTCTACTTTTCAAAAACATTTTGTCTCCTGCGAAAAATTTTAACATAATGTTGCAATTTTTTAAAATCATTTTCGTAGGTTCTTGAAAGAATTTTTAATCTTTTTTTAATATTTTATACTTATTATTGATTAATTTGTATTTTTAAATACTTCTCTTTAAAAATATTCTATGTTAATAGTCCGATAAGTAGTTTTGAAAATTGCATTTTCAAAAAGTTATGCTGCTGTAAAATCAAAAAATATGATTTTTAACAGAAAAATTTTATCGATTCTCAAACTTTCTAATATAGGACTTTAAAATGCACCAGGTCTCGATGAAAGGCGCGAGCAACACCAAGAGCGGTTTCCTTGTTAGTTGAAAAGTGTTTATGAATTCGGTTTGTTTGTCTGCCGTCTGTCATCAGCTGATTCCGTCTTTACGTTATTTAAGTGTCGTAAATATTCTCAGATTGCGATGTAATTGATATATGTGTTTAGGGTTCACTATGGCATGTTCGCTATTGAAAATGAAGTGTGTAGAATTTACGGTTCATTTGCAGGGACACACAAAAGAATTCCGTTAGTTTACGGTCTATGGGGAAAAATCGTTTGCTGTATATAATGATGTTAAACTATTTTTAAAATATTGAAATTTATATATATCACTGAGGTGTACTAACAAAGCACTTGCAGAAAAATATAGTGTGCATATAATTTATCGTTCAACTACAGGGACACACAAAAGAATTTGGTCTACAGTACTGCCAATGGACATTAACTGCTGGGACTGCATTTTCAGTTGTGGTACGGGTTTTAAAATGTAATAATAATTATTATTATTGAATATTACTTGGTGTGTATAAATTCTACATGTCATATACAGGGCTGCAATAAAGATCACAAGTATATTTCTGTTTAATGATGGAAAGTGATGAATGGGAATTTTGAACTGTGCAACGAGTTTAATTGAATTAACTTTTTATCATACCAGTTAATACATACACATCTATAGATCATATACTGGGCTGCACAAAAAAATCTGTATATTTATCCAAATGTCAGGGTTTCCACAAGCGACTATTTTTTAATTCCAACTGGGACCACTTTCTCAAAACAGAAATCCTTAATAGACACTTTGACAACTTTTGCAAGAGAAATATACTTCAAAATTTATATTAGAATAATACTGGTGCGAAAAGACTACAAAAATAGTCGCCTGTGGCAGTCTTGGACTATTGATGTTAATTTGAGAAATTAGCGTTTCGAAAGCGTTATGCATATTCTAAATTATTTATTTAGACATCAACTTTCACCTTAATGGACTGTAAAATTTTGCTACAGTACTTTGAGTTTGTTGGAAAATGTTTCATAATCTACGCTGGAAGCATGATTTTTCGTTCTTGTTTAATTTGTCATTGAAAATTCATAGTCGTATGTTTAAACATTTGTTTTAAAAGTAGTAGAATATTTCTACCCTATAAAATCCTAATGAAACGAATTTATGAAACGGATATATGAAACGGCTGAAAAGTAACGAATTTATGAAACGATTCTATGAAACGACTGATTAAACAACTGATTATGTTTCGCGGCGATTTCTCCTAAAATATGGAATACTTTGCGATGAAATTAACACCAAAAATTGGTATTGATCCGCAGATCTCAAAACTGGTATTAGAATTTTTAAATTCTAATTAGTTTTCGAAATATTAATTTTTTTTTAAATTTTAAATACTTTTTTCTGATGATGGCAACACAAATTTTAATCATAACAGATATTTTTTTTCATATTTCAGAAAAGATTGTTATTTTAAACTAACTTAGTGACCAGTTTGGCCTCCCTTAAATCTATGCTAAGAAATGTATCATGTTACTTTTATTCGTAATTCAATTTTTATTTCATTATCATTTTTTAATACAAAACTTTCATATAAAACATAAACATTTAAAATAAATGGCTTTCACTTCTTTCTTTCTTTTTTTTTTTAAACGAAACGAGAAGAAAAATATTAGGCACAGATGTCATATACGCAACGGGGTACCTATTTGCAGGGCTGCCATGTGGTCCGCCAACTGAATACCAATAAATTTTAACAGAAAATTTTATGGTAGGTTTGCGCTAGAATTAACGTTCAATCGTGATACCGGGGCGGTTTATAAGAAAAATCTAAAAAGAATATTTTTCTAAAATAATATTGGTATTCAGTTAGCGGACCATTTGGGAGCCCTGTAATTGGCGTCAAAATGGCGTTATTTTGCTGACATTATAACCCGGCTATTGTTGTTTATTTATTAATAAATATTTATTTGAATTTGTTTTCTTTTTATTTACAAAAATGTTATAAATTGTTTTGTTCTATAGTTATTAATTAAACTTTTTTTATTTATTGTTATTTCATTTTAAAAATAACGGAAAATAATTTAAAAATACATATGTAACTGGTATTCGAAAACGAGGCTTTCGCCAAATTGTCGTAAAAAAGAAATGCACGCCAAACACAGAGTCATAGAGAGTATATGACAATAAATACAACAAATCATGACATTTAATTTCAGCTTCAAAGCAATGTTTTAATGGTACTACGTCTCCCGTCGACAAATTTCGCCAAATTATACAAATTGACATACTTTTTTTTAATTTTAAATAACGAAAGAACAAATAAATTAGTACAGTCAGACCTCTATTTAACGAACCTCTATTTTGCGAACTTTTCCTTGGAACCAAGAACATTTTGCGAATTTCTTCGTAAAATAACCTCCAAATAGCGAAGTGCATTCTCTATTTAACGAACTTTTTCTTGTGATCTAAATTTTTTTTCTCCCCATTTCTCAAAATATTTCTGGAAATTTCAAACTTATTCTTTCTTTAAACGCATTTTATGATGTTAATGGCCTTGAACTGGTTTTACAAGGCGCCTTCTTTGTCAGCAGTCAGAATTCGGTAAGTACAGAGGAAGAAGATGATAATACCTTAGAGTAACTTTAAAAAATGTGGCTATAGATGAGAAAAAAAGAAGAAATGAACCATGTGCTGATTGATGACTGTATTTCACTTAATTCTGAAATTTACCTTGGAAACACTATCCGAATTGGATATGTTCCACAGTGTGGAAAATAAAAACAATACAGCAATGCATTGCGATGAAGACGAATATGATGATGATGGAAATAATCATGATTCTTTTCTGAAATAATCATGATCTTTTTTCCGGGATTTAGCGACTTCGTTAAATAGAGGCTCGACTGTATAACATTAATAAAAATGCAAATAAAACGTCGAAATAAAAATCACTTGATGGCATAAACACGTGTAACTTCCTTAAAGTCAAATGAATGTGGCATTTACGATAAACCATTTTTGACATTTAATCTTATAGTTTGGCGACAGATTTTAGATGTAACAGGCGACAGATTGTGAATCTGGATGTCTTAACAGCAACTGATTCTGTCTTAATTTTTTGCAATCAAAGGGAATTGAATGGAAACCCGTTTACAGGGAGATCGCTACAGGCTTTTTCAGTATAATTCAATCTTCTCTAATCTTTTTAAAAGCGATCAGATTAGCGTGCTTTAGATTCTGCAATTTCTGAACAGGGGTTAGCGAGCGTAGCTTGCAGGGGGCAGAGCCCCCTAGTATATACCTAATACTGATCAAAATTTACATTTAAAATACACATTTAGGTTCTATTTTATCATTAAATGCATTTGAAAATTTTAATTAAACATGATATTACTTGAAAGAAACCATTTGTATGGAAATTATTCTCCTGAGTTATTTCTATAACATTTCATAAGAATTAAGTAAATTATTTCTTCACGTATCAGCAACATTTTTTTATTATTTCGATAATATAATCAAACACGTGTTGATAAATTATTCTATCATTGGTTTATTAAATATTTGAAAATAAATGAAGTTTTATTTCAGTTGTATCTAAGAGAGAGTTACAAGGGAAGAATTACGCTTTGGATAGCAATGTAATTATTATTATATCTAGGAATAAATAATCTTGTTCGCATCGCATTTTCTGTACGATTTGTATTAACAAAAAATGCTTTACATCTAAGTTATTTTTATATATTATACAGTAGTACGATGCTTAACACCTTCGGGATGAGCGTCTTTTACATGATTATTAATCTTTAATCACCGTTTTTATAAAACAGAAATTTTTGTCTAATTGAATCGGGAAATTGCTCGGATTAAATATGGCAAAATTTACAATAAAAATTTACTGGTGAGAATAATTCCCGATTCTAAGTAGCTTACGCGGCACGAATCCCGGTCGTTCGCCCCCATGGAGTTAAGCTTTAATTGGATGTTTCGTACTTGTTTGTTTTAGGGGTCTTAGATTTTTTTTTATTACTTGGCGCAATTCGGGCTTAATAAAAAGATATTTTTGTCAAATGGTATAAACAGCAGTGAAAACAAACTTGATGAATTTGTATGCTTGTTTATATATTTAGTTATATATACATACAAAGATTTTATTAATAAATATAGTATTATTATTGTTTTTTAGGGTTCCGTACTTAAAAAGTAAAATCTGAACCATTATAAGATCACTCCCGTGTCTGTCTGTCTGTCACAGCCATTTTACTCGTAAACTATGGAACGTTGAAAGTTCAAATTGTCTGAAGTAATAAAAACGATTGACCCACATACTTACAGATTATTAAACATTCACAAATATATTTAGGAAAAATGTAGAGGGCCTAATTAAAATAGTTGAAAAAAATTCTTTTCTTTGTATATTGTTTGGGGTATCGTGTGAAAGCTTTCGTAACGCCGAACTCAAAAATACAATATTTTTAATTTTAGACATTATATTTGCAAAGATATCATAGAAAATGTAATGCAAAAATATGGCTCTTCCCCCTCTATTTCCGAATCTACTGAAACTAATATTATGAAAGAATTAGGGGTAGTAGAAGTTTATTTAAAAACAACAGCTAGCATAAAATCCTAGTTCGCATAGTTTTTGAGAAAGTTGCATTCTTCCGTTTAACAAAAATTTCGATTTGCGGGCGTTCAGCGAAGGAGTTGAGGAGCGCTGGAGGTATCTATCGTCGCAGAAATATAAAAGGATTGTTGCTAATGATTTTCGAAAAAATTATCGGTAATTACCCCAGATATTAACCCCTTAACGGTCGCATTAAATTACGGTTTAAAAATTCAAATTGCTTATTGGCACCACTTTTTTGAAAAGGAAATATTCATCTTATTTAAAGACAGGTAAAATGATACCATAATAAAGCTAATTATACTATTTTATAAATCTGGTTGGAATCAAACAAATCTGAATAAATCTAAAAAAAGACATAGCCCGTGAATATAACGGGAGCGAGAATTAAGGGGTTAACTCTTAACCCATAGCTTCCAACTCTTCCGCTTTTTTCTACCACAAAAATTGTATAGAAATTTTTGCCTAATCGGCAGATTAGGCAGAATCGTAGATTACGGCGATTTAAAAAGATAAAATTTACTATACAATTTTTGTGGTTCGAAAAAGCGTAAGATGTTGTGAGCTATGCCTTAACCCCTTCAGGACGAGCGTCTTTTACAGATTTTTTAATCTTTTATCACAGGTTTTTTCAAACAGAAATTTTTGCCTAACTGAATCTGGAAAATGCTCGGAATACATAAGGAAAAATTTACAATAAAAATTTACTGGCGAGAATAATCCAGGATTCTGAGCACCTTACGCGGGACGTAGTATATCGGTCGCTCGTCCCCAAGGGGTTAACCTTCTCGCTGCGCATCCCGAGATTTCCTCGGGCAACGTATAAGTAGCAAAATTTGCGCAACCCGAGATTTCCTCGAGGATGCATTGTAAATTTTGCCTTATTTAATCGGAGCATTTTCCGATTAAATGATATAAAAATTTTTGTTTTGAAAAACGATTGACAAAAGAATAAAAATTCTTAAAAGACGCTCTTCGCGAAGGGGTTAATTTTTGAAGCTATTTTAATAAAACAATTACAAACAAAGAGGGTTAAAGACACGGAAGGTTTGGACATACATAAAGACATGGGCGGCGTATTCTATGCGTCATCCACTTTTAAAGCCTAGATAACAACATTTAATGATATATTTGTATATGCTATGCCCGGTTACTAGTTCATATATTTAATGTACGGAATCTTCTGTACGCGAGTAATACTTGCATTTGACCGGTTTATTCATACATAAAATTATTTCTGTCTGCACATAAAAATACGTAAATTGCTTCTTTATATTAAACTAGGGGGCTCGGCCCCCTACGAGCTACGCTCGCCAACCCCCGTCCAGACACCGCAGGCTCTAAATGCACGCTAATGTGATCGGCTGTAAAAAGATTTCGAAAGATTGAATTATAATTTAAAAAACAGTGGCGATCTCCCTATAAACGGATTTCTATTCATTTCTCTTTGATTGGGGAAATTTTAACGCCAAATCCGCTGCTGTACTACTTGATTATCCCGTCGACTAATTTCGCCAAATTATATAAATCGCCAAATTATACAAATTCACATAATTTTTATTTTAAATAAAGAAAAAACATATAAATTAGTACAACATTAATAAAAATACAAATAAAACGTCGAAATAAAAATAACTTGATGACGTAGACACGTGTAACAACATTTCAAAATAAGCTAATATAAAAGGAATTAAGTAAACAGAATCTTTGTCTCCCGGCATTTTTTAACAAAGCGAAAAGAAAGTTCTTTTAAATGAGACATTTTAAATTAATCGTTTTTAATCTGACGTAATTTTGACCAAACTATTCTTTCTCTTTTTAATATTCACGTGAAATTACTTGTGTTAGAAATAAAATACTATTTGCGCTTTCCTAAGAAAAATAGTTGAAAAATATCCTCTCAAAATATCAAATAAATGTCTAGCGCAATTTGTAAATTTAAACCGTTTTGCAATATTATTTTATGTTCATTTTATGTAATAACTGTAATGTGACGTAAATATGACGTAATTTCTCCTATTTAAGACTTCTAACGCATGCTAATAAATTTATTATTTTACAAATTCCTTTCTTTCTTAAAATTCACGTGTAATTATAGTTTTTATGACGTAATTTTTAATAAGTTCCTGCTTTTTGTACATAATTATTTAATTCTAATTCCAAATGTTTTTTTCTGTTTATAATAGTCACGTGTAAATAAATTTTTAATTTATTACACGTATAATTTTTTTTTTTTTTTAAGCAAACATTATTGTTTCCGCTGTTTATACAGTTGGCAACAGTTTAAATTAATATCACTTTCTAAAATCTGTAAAAAATATCTCTTGAAATGCTGAAAATTTGAATTTAAAATAGATATAAAACCTCGAAAAATGAGTCAAATTAAAAAAATAAATCAATTCTGCACACCGTGAAATTATAACGTATAAAATTAACTAAAAGTTATTAAATTCCGATGTATAGTTTTTGCTACTATAAAACTTTTTTAGTGGAACGATTTTGTCCAACTTTAGCATTAAATATCTCTTAAAATAATTCTTCGATTTGAAAACTGTCTGCATCAGCGTGTTTATCAAACATTTCTGTATAACACTACCGATTTTCATATTTTTGTATGCATTATTTTTCTTAATATTAACGAAGAAAGACCTCCGGTCACAAAAAATTCAAAACCGGCGGCGGCGGCGGCGGCGGCGGTGACAGCGGTAGTTACTTTTTTTTAGAATAGAGAGATAAATTGTATACTTGAAAAAAGTACTTATGTGCATGAAAATTGAATACGTTACCATAAAATATGTATGCAAATTACTACTCCTGTCAAGGTCATATTTTCTATCTTGACAAGGCCTCTATAAGAAAGAAGTATCGAATTTTTATATGTATTGCTAAGAATAAAAATTAATTTACTCTTTTTTTTATTTGCGCAAAAAGAAACAAGTTAAATGTATCAATCCCAAAACTTTCTTCTATCTCATGCATGTCAATACCTCAAAATTCGTTATGACTGTGCCAAAATTAAATGGCAATCTATGATTATCATGAGGACTCTGAAAGAAAAGAAATTCCGTGCATTAGTTATTGAGATATGACTATCGCTGAAATCGTGTAATTCCAGAAAAATGCAGCATAGCAGCGCCACCTATAGGGTGATTTACACCAAAATCTAATCATCATCCGCTTGTGTGAACGTCTAACTGAATATGAAGTTTGGGGAAATTTCGTGCATTAGTTCTTGAGATAGTCTTGAGTTATTGCGCAAATCATGACACATGGAGTATAGCAGCGCCACCTGTTGAGTGATTTACACCAACACATAATCAGCAGCAATATTAATCAAGGTATACTTGAATCTGAAATTTGATGAAAATTCGTGCATTTGTTCATGAGATACAGCTATTGAGGAAATCGTGAAAAATGCACCACAGCAGCGCCACCTATTGGGCGATTTACACCTGCACGTAGTCAGCATCATTTCATATCAAGGACTAACTGAATCTGAAGTTTGATGAAAAAATGTGCATTAGTTCTTGAGATAGAGCTACTGCGGGAATCGTGTAAATTCTGCAAAATGTAGCATAGCAGTGCCACCTGTGAGGCGATTTACACCAAAACATAAATAGCATTAACTCATATCGAGGACTAACTGAATCTGAAGTTTTATAAAAATCCGTGCATTAGTTCTTGAGATAGAGCTATTGCGGAAATCCTGCATAATGCAGCATAGCAGCTCCACCTGCTGGGGGATTTACACCGAAAACTAATCAGCACCAACATATATCAAGGACTATATGAATATAAATTTTTATTAAATTACGTGCTCTAGTTCTTGAGATAGAGCGCCCACAAAATTTGTGTCACTTACAGACAGACAGACGGACAGACATTTTGTAAAAACATGTTTTTTGGAATCTCTGACCCCTAAAACGTGTAAATCTGTCGAAAACTGAAAGTCGAAAATTTTCACGAATCCAATACTTTCTTCTTGTAAAGATAGAAGAAAGTAAAAGAAGAAAAGAATGGGCATTAAATGCATGGTTGAAAAATTTATTGTTTCCCTTGAAAAATGACGGTACAAAAAGAATAAATTTGGCAGTCATGCATTTAGTAGCCTAAATAAAGCTAGTCAAAGGCCGTCCCTGCATGTAACATATAATACGTTATAGTATGTATAACATGTAATACGTTATAGCATATATAACTTATAATACGTTATAGTATGTGTAACATATAAGGGGTTGCATCATATATAACTTATATGACAAGCAATGACAATTACTACCAAGTTATAATCATATATGACATTATATAAGTTGCGTATATGTACACATATATGACTTGTTTGTAATATGTCTTAGAAGTAATATCTAAAACACAAAAATATGACGTATATATATATATGATGTATTTAGCTTAAATAGGACTATATGAGGTATATATAGGGTGGAGTGAATTTTTTTTTTCTTCAAACCAAAATTGGCCGGGGTGGGAAAGTTACTCTATCAGATCCTTATTCTGAATGTAAAATATTTTTGAAAAATATTAATATTAAATACTGCCCCACGGTCATTGAATATTGAGAAAAAACATAAAAGCGCTCGTCTGTGGAAATAAAAAATTCTTTTCCTAATCAAAATGGGGCGGTGTGGGAAAGTTGCTCTATCATATCCTCATTCTGAATAAAAAATATCTTTGAAAAATATTAATATTAAATACTGCCCGAAGGTCATTGAATATTGAGAAAAAACGTAAAAGTTGTGCATTTTCCCATTTTTTCCCCTCAAATATACAAACTATTTTATTAATTTAGTTTAAAAGGATGATCATCGAATTATTATTATTATTATTATTATCTATTTATAGTAAAAATATGTAATATTTATATCAAATTTGCTTTTTTTATGCTAACTCAACGACTATACTTTTTTTAAATATATGAAATTTGGGTAATTGTAATTGTTTTACATATTATACTTAACCTGTGTAAGAAAATATAATTTGAAATTATCCTTAAAGAACTATAGTAATAAGGTAAAAATAATTTACTATTTAATTTACAAGCAGTGAAGTTACCATTTTATGGTAGTCCATACTGTTTTTTGGTTTCAAAAACTGGCATTTTTTCCCGACTCCAAACGTTTTAATGTATCCATGGCGTCTCAAAGGACCACAAACAGCAGAAGAAGCCTCTGTAACAAGTCTCACACATCTTTCAGTGGCTTGATTGTGTCAAGAGAATAGCTTAATCTTAGGTAAGATGTCTTCATCTATTGCCTTTGGATTTAGGATACACTTTGCAAGAATGTTATGATCTAAGAACTTAGTTAATGGTGGTTCTGTCACGTCCACTTCAGCCTAATTTATGAAATTGATATAGTCTTTGGTCTCTCAGGTAACTTGATCGTTTATTTTCGTGAAACTTTTATTATTCTGCATAGTGCCAACACTCATACATACTATATAAGAGTGGCACTGCACAGAATCATAAAATCTCGAAAGTCAAAAAATTCTTTACGTACGTTATCTCAGGAAACTTGAAAGTACGTAAAGAATGTCTTCACTTTCAAGATTTTATTATTATGCGTAGTGCCGACACTTTTACATACTGTGTAAGAGCTTTGGCACTTCGCAGAACAATAAAATCTCGAAAGTCAAGAAAGTCTTTACATACGGATAAATTTTGAAACCAAAGTCTATATAGATTCTATAAATTGGGTTGAAGTGACCGTGATACAACCACCATTAACTAAGTTCTTTAATCATAACATTCTTACAAAGTGTACCCTAAATCCAAAGGCTATAGAGGAAGACATCTTACCTAAGATTAAACTATTCCCTTGTCACAATCAAGCCACTGAAAGATGTGTGAAACTTGTGAGGCTTCTTCTGCTGTTTGTGGTCCTTTGAGCAGTGGCGCAGCCAAGGGTGGGGTTTGGGGGTTAAAACACCTCCCAGAGCTAAGAAAAATTATTATAATTGCCGCTTATATGAATCAAAACTAAAGTTAATATTTAAACTTTTTGGCTTTTCGGAATCTGCCGCTTTATTAAATCAAATTCTATTCAACAAAGTGATTCAATTAAACGGCGAAAATTCTATTTAAAACTGTAAAAGTACATATTACATGCATTAGCTAAGGGAAAATCGGTTATTTGCACTAAGTCACTTTTTCGAGACGCTTTATGCTAAATGAATGGTCATTTCCTGCCACATAGACGCTTTCAGTTTAAGTATTATACATTGGGCGTTTCTTAATTGCGCTTTTGTCTTTGTTCCATATTCGAAACAATAGTAGAGCATGGAATTCCAGAGAAAAACATAAAACATACACTTTGTTAGATCTCTCTCGTTTTCAAACGTCATGTTTTATGCTTTTAGCTCTCAATTATATCTAAGACCAAGTTTTTCGCGTGCCCAGGTAAAAATCTTTGTAAAAATAAGAATTAAAAAAATAGTACTATTAAGTTGTAAAAAGCAGTTTTTGATTGTGATTAAACAAATTTTATTTATCAGAACGTTTCGAAATTTTTGTAAGGCGCTGTAAATTTAGTCTTCCGACATGTTCTTAAAATATTATGTCGAAATAACAGACATTTACTTATATTTAGCGTAGAAAAAAGATCGCCTTCGAAACGCGCGAAGTGAAGTGCGGTTCTGAATGAATCGTAATTTAGAATGCTTTCAGCTAATTTCGCACCTTTAAATTTCTGATTTTTAATAAACTGTTTATGCCGAGCATCTGCATCTTAAAAGTAATGTCTATCGTTTCAACTAACTCATAATTTAGAACGCTTTTAGAACGTTTTCCGCTCATTTCATCCTTTTAAATTCCAGATTTTCTAAAAATCGTTCTAAGGGAGCATTTACTACATGAAAATAATCACCGAGCCAAATTCCAGGCTTCTATGCCAACTATATCACATAAATCGCAATGTTAGACTGTTTCTTCTCTTGCATTCTTTTAAATTTCGAATTAAAAAAAATTCTGGGGTAGCATTTACGTCTATTAAGTAACATCCATGTAAAATTTCAAGTTTCTAGCCCTAACAGTTCTAAGTATATTATAATTTAGAGCTTTTTGTAGAACGTTTTCCGATCATTTCACGGTTTTAAATTTCGATTTTTTTTATAACCCTTTTGAGCGAGTATTTATACCAACTGTATCGCACAAATCGCAATTTCAGAATGTTTTTTGCTTTTGCATCCTTTTCAATTTCGAATTTTTGGAATCCAATTTAAATTTCATCCTTTTAAACTGAAATTTTTATTAGAAACCGTTCTTGAGCATTTATACATCCCCAAACTTACCACCATGCCAGATTCTAACCTTCTATACCTACTGTATAACACAGATCGTAATTTTAGAATGTTTTTTGCTCTTGCACCCTTTTAAATTTCGAACTTTTAATAAATTGTTCTGGGCAAGAATTAAGTCTCCAAATTACAAACCATGCCAAATTTCATGTTTCTATCCCTAACTGCACCAAATAAATCGTAATTTAGAATGTTTCCTGTTCACTTCCCCCTTTTAAATTTCGAACTTTTTAGAAACCATTCTTAGTGAGCATTTACATCTTAAAAGTAACCACTAGACCAAATTTCAAATTTCTAGAACCAACAATATCGCAGAAACTGCAATTTTAAAATTTGTTCCTGCATCCCTTTGGAAGTTGTTGTTCCGATGTAAAATATAGCCTATGTTGGAGCGGAGATGGTCACCAACATTTTGCGAACGTTATTACGGTTCCACACCACACCTAAAAAGTAAAATGGAATTATTATAAGATCATTTGTGTGTCTTATTTTGCTGGCGCTCAGCGGGGCATTTGAGGGCGCTCGATGTACGTAAATCGAAGAATCATCCAAGAATTGTTGGTAATGATTTTCGGAAAAATGTGTTAGCCGAGATATTAATTAAAAATCCATCTAGTAAACATCATCACGGATCAAAACAGTGCTGCTACATTGAGACCTCCTTTCGAAGGGCGCTTGGCACAATACCAAGTTTAAACTTTGTACAAGATCTTTGTTTTAGGTAAGTCGAATCATAGTGTTAAGTAACATTTTTCATTCCAAGTGAATTCAATTATTGAAGACAAATGTTAAAAAAATAATTCATATAATAATTCCAAGATATTAAAAGTCAGTAATTTTGAGACAACAATCGCTCATAATTCAATAACTAATTCATTTATAATGAAAAAATTTTGATTAGAAATCACTTGAATAATCATGCCTGCATATGCTTTTATTTTTAAAAATGAATCGGTAAGTTTGTTAAGCGTACTTTTTTTAAAAATTGCTTTAAAATTGTCTACTATTAAGTGAAATATGATTGACAAGTGACTTTTCGTGAGAATCTCTGCGACCCTTTCCAAAGTGTCGTTGGTTCTCTGCCAAGTTTAAACTTTGTACAAGGTCTTTGTTTTAGAGTGAGGAATATTCATTGGGATTCATTCTAATAGAATTAAATTATGGCATGTGGTATTGTTATACATACGCGAGTATATTGTCTTTGACATGTTCTGATATTTTGTATGGAACCCTTTGTACGCGAGTAAAATTCGCAAACGACGATTATATTTTTAAATCCGTTCGGTAGTTCCAGAGTTAACACCTACAAAAAAAACAATACATTTGACAAAAAGCAAGGTAAGTCTATTGAAAAGTTTGTTAAAATGGCTTCATTATTATTAGTAAAGTTAAGAACAAGAATTCGGGATTGTCTTGGAATGAAACTCTGTGTATTTTTGATTGAACAAGTGGATTGGAACCCTATTATTTTCTGTGCAAAAATTATTTGCTGGACTGTGTACTGATACTAAGTTTCAGACACTAGGCGAAATGGTTATTTAAGTGAAAATGAAGTCATATTTAAAAGAAAATGATCATTTTCTTAGATAAAACTAAACATTTTAACACAAATGTGTCTAAAAATCTTAAATTACGGAAATTTTTACTCTCCGGAATTGAGATTAGAATCTCAAGTAAAGAGTGCGTCTGTTCACATAAAAGATGTTGCTGACAATCGTGACTTCATGAGTTAAAATGATTGTAAAATGATCAAACACAATACAATTTTTTTCTTAAATGATGAATATGGATATGAGAAGTGTGTATGCAAATTTAGAAAAGGTGAAAATTGCTGCTTTTCACTCCGGTATACCAGTCATAAGATCCTCAATTAATAACCACATCCTAATAACGGGTCTTTATTACATTTTACTGATTACGTATCTATATTATAAAGAACAAACGTATATGTGCGTAATGCTGACGTCATTTTGCGAATGGCAAGACTTCACGATCAAATTTCGGTTTTGAAATTTTCGCTACTGCAATTTTTAAATCTTCTGACCATCGTACATTTTCAATTTTCGTCGCATAAGGAAAAAATATACTTCCAAATGCAATTTGTTTAAAAACTGTATCTTAATTGACTGGTGTATTATGTTTTTCAAAACAATTTTTAAGCATGATTTTTTTAAGTTTATCTTATCACGTGCCGGTTTCAATACATAATAATAATAAACATTTGCGCATAAAGCAAGAAACTTTATTCAGGATTTGTTTCTGACTATTTTTGCATAACAAAATTAATACTTCCGTTATAAAAAATAAAAGAATAATATTAAAATAAGACCAATCTAACATATTTGTGAAAGCCAAATTAACGAAATCGATATTTCTTTTATAAACAAATAAAAGAATAATATTAAAAAAAAACTCAAATCCAACATATTTGTAATCGTACAATTTAAATTTTTAGATCACCAAATAGGAATTTTTTTTCTTTAAAATGAAATTTGTTAGCAAAGTTCATCTCCGTTTATTGATTGTCTATGGTTTTAAAAAGAATTTTAAAGCGTGAAATATTTTTAATTTATCGATATCGCGCAGAGCTCGATTACGAAAGATTAATCCGTTTGCCCTTAAAACAAAATAAAGATTTCATCATTTTCTTACTCTTAATATCCATTTTAAAAAAACTTCCCTATGAATAAATAAATAAAATAATATAAATAAAACACAAATTTAACAGACATGTATAAGCTCTGAAATTATCAGAATATAAAACGATGCCGTAAGTAGCAAAATCTTGGTCAAATAACTCTTAGCATGCGGCTAATAGGAAAATATCGCTTTTAATAAATTTTAAAAATTTATTTCATTGTATCATTCGTATTTTTCATATGAAAAAGGCTTTTTTTAATGTAACTGGGTAATCTAAAAAGTTTATTGCATATAAAAAGTTATTAGTTTTCAATTTAAAAAAATGTTTTCACCTACTATATTCTGTAACCCGGGAAGTCCGGGTATGATCCTCTAGTTGAAAAAAAAAAATAACGTGCTATTATAGCACGCTATATGCAACTTGTATTCGAAACGACGCTTTCGCCAAATGGGTTTAAAAAATCCCGCCAAACCTGGTGCGTATATGGCATCTGTGACATAAATGTAAACATTTTATTTATATATATGTCATTGCTTTTTATATACAATTTATAAAAATAGGTAAGTGGCTTGTTTACACAAAATAAATTTTATAAATCTTTAAAAAATTGCTTGAATATATGAAACAATGAATAAGTTGCACGAAAATACACATAAAAACCTTACTTGTCTCGCCAAACCCATTTTCTCTACCTCGCAAAGAACCTTTACAGGAAAAGTACCAATTTCATATTTAAAGACTAAAAAGAAATTAATATAAATGGAAATTGTTTTTTTTTTAATCATACTTTCATTAAAATTCCCTAAAATTTAGAAAACATATATGTTTTTAAATGCACTAAATAGTAGAAAAGTTTTGAAAAAAACCTTAAATGCACGGAGTTTAAATTTAATTCGGTAAGTTCAATTGTGGAAGATAAAAGGATTTAAATGGGAATTTTGCCAAATTAGCCAGTTATCGCCAAGTTGGCTTCATATATAAAAGCTTTTTTATCGCCAAATTTGGCGATATTTAGCCACGTTGGCCAAAGTTTGGCGATATCGTGGTAATCCTGTCATTAGTTCTTTTCAACAAATACTCATTGTTGAAGCTAATGCTGATTTCTCTATAGAAAATCAAACAACCATTAATTCACACCCCCTAACGTTGCCCCCTAAGGGATCGAATTTAAAACAATCAATCTCCAATTCATGTATTGCCCTCAGGAATGCATATATATTCCAAATTTCAAAACCCTATGTCAACAGGAAGTGGGTGAAAAATGAATCACAAGATTTGAGTGCCACAGGCAAATATAATTGTAAGTTAAAAGAAAGCATGTAAAAAACAAGTGGATAAGTGTGATCACAGATCGCACAGAGGGTTTCGTTTAATATTCCTTTCAAAGCACTATCCTTTTGAAAAATCTGTTAGTTCAACATTTCGCAACCAGAGGTGCTCTCTATTCTAAATAAACCTATATCCGAACGAAACTCCGTTTTATATACTATCCGTAGATATATTAGTCTAGGGAATTGAGCCGACAGCACACGAGATAAGTAGGCGCCCCTGGCGGTAAAAAGTGGAACTAAAATATGTAAGGCTATGATTTATAATATGAAAGAATGGTCAAAGGGGTGTCGGGAAAAGTTGGAAAAGTGCTCCGCGGGCGAAAAGGGCGGAGGTTAAAAAAATTGATTAAAATACACAAGTTAGAGCCCGGAGGAGTAAATAATATAAGAATTTTTGAAATTTTTATGATTTGCCGTGTAGTTTGTGGTATTCAGCTATACGTATACAAAAATTCATGTCTCCAACTTAATTAGGGGCTGTCTTAGAAAGAGTTGCTTAAAATACATATGTGGTAGCTCAAAGGGTTAAATGTAAGAGTTTTTCAAGATTTTATGATTTGTCGCCTGGCCTCAGGATTTCTGCTATAAGTATGCAAAATTTCAAATCTCCAATTTAATTAGGGGCTCAGTTAGAAAGAATTACTTAAAATGCGCATGTGGGAGTCCAAAGGGTGAAATAAAAGATTTTCTCAAAATTTTATGATTTGTCGTATGATGTGTTGTGTTCAGCTATAAGTATGCAAAATTTCACGCCTCCAACCTAATTAGGGGCTCACTTAGAAAGAATTATTTAAAATACACACGTGGGAGCCCAAAGGGTTAAATGTGGGGCTATTACAAAATTTTATGGTTTGTTATTTCATGTGAAATGTTCAGATGTATACAAGATGTATGCAAGATTTCACGCCTCCAACCTAAATAGGAGCTCACTTAGAAAGAATTGTTTAAAATACACATGTGGGAGCCTAAAGGTTAAATGTACGACTTTTTCAAAATTTTATGATTTGTCGTTTGATGTGAAGTCTTCAGCTATTAGAATGCCAAATTTCACGCCTCCAACCTAATTAGGGACTCACTTAGAAAGAATTGTTTAAAATACACATGTATGAGCCCAAAGGGTTAAATGTAGTACATTTTCAAAATTTTATAGTTTGTCATTTAATGTGAGGTGTTCAGCTATAAGTATGCCAAATTTCACTCCTCCAACCTAATTAGGAACTCACTTAGAAAGAATTGTTTAAAGTACACATGTGGGAGTCCAAAGGGTTAAATATACGACTTTTTCAAAATTTTATAGTTTGTCATTTTATGTGAGGTGTTCAGCTATAAGTATGCAAAATTTCACGCCTCCAACCTAATTAGGGCTCACTTAGAAAGAATTGTTTAAAACACACATGTGGGAGCCCAAAGGGTTAAATGTACGACTTTTTTTTAATTTTATGTTTTCTCTTTGAAGTGAGGTGTTCAGCAATAAGTATGTAAAATTTCAAACCTCCAACCTAATTAGGGCTCAGTTGGAAAGAATTGTTTAAAATACACATGTGGGACCCCAAAGGGTTAAATGTACGACTTTTTCAAAATTTTATGATTTGTCGTATGATATGTGGTATTCAGTTATAAGTATGCAAAATTTGAAGTCTCCAACATGTATAGTTTCTGAGAACGAGCTCTGTGACAGACGGACAGACAGACAGACAGAGGAGTGAGACGAACAGGGTTTCGTCAGATGAACGAAACCCTAAATAATAAGGAAAATAAGAAGAAATGATTCTATACAGAAAAATATTTTATTAAACATCATATAATTGTTTCTAATTTTCACACGCGAAATATAAAATATGCTTTTGTCGAAGTTTTTATGCCTTTTTTCTTTTAAATGAAAGAACAAACAGATTTCTTTTTTTGTTTGATTAAATTTAAATATGTTTTATGGCACTTTATTATTACTGCGTGCGTTTCTTTTTTTTTCTTTTGCTCCTTGTGTTCAAACCAGTTGTCTACAAAAACATCCACCGGTGCGAGGCTAACGAAAAAGATAGGCTACCGCGGTGGGTCCGATTCTTCTTTTTTTACAGGCCGCAGGAGTAACGTGAGGCTCGAATGCACCAGTGAAGGTGTGCGAAAAGAGCATCACGTGACTCCAGAGGTCTGTAAAAAAAGAAGAATTGAACCCACCGGGGTAGCCTGCCGTTCTCGTTAGCCTCGCCACCGGTGAAAGTGACGCACACCAAATATCTGTGACATATACAGATAAATTGTGCTTTTTTATCAGTTTCTTTTGTATAAATTTAAACGGTTTGGAACTTATTTTTCATAGTTGGTGCATTCAGTAGGTGACCCTCATAGGTACCTTCTGGTGCAATCAGAAACGAAATCCGGCAAATATTTTTTGAATTATGCTTGACGAAAGGTTTTTATTAGGCTTTTTTTTTTTTTTTTAGTAGGACATGGCGTTAATATCCATCGTAGCTGTTATGTGACCGGACAGTAATATTACGCTGAGTATTAGCCTTCGCTTCGCTCAGACAATTATTTAATCTGCAATTAAATAAAATTACTATTTCTACTTCAAAAATTGGTGGGAATCAAGCAATCTTAATTTTTAAAAAGTAGCCCACCGAAAAAGTCGCCGGTGGCTGGAGGGTTGGTGTCTTTCACGTCGACAGAAGAATATTTTCCTTCTGTTACACATTTAAAGTATAAAAATCTATGTTCTCTGATGTATTGTTCTACGATATTTCATTGATTAAATGAATGCCACTGAAATTGAGCAAACATCTCCATAACGGATACCTTTGTTTAACGAGCATTTTTTTTATCCCCACTCCAAAATGTTTGTATTTATATGAATTTAACTTTAAAAAGCAGATAGTTATATTTAACGATCTTTTTTTCACTCCCCACTCCCAAATCTATTTATTTATATGCAATATTTAAATAGCGGAGACTCCAAATAGAGGACATTTAAGAATAACACATTTCCTTTTCCAAATGTTCCATATAAGGCATTCATACTTTTATGGGCGTTGATCAATTTTATATGGATGAGTATTGATTATTAAACCTGGGTCATCCGGAAAGTCCTGCGGTGTTCTGATGCATTTTTAATCCATAAAAGCCAGATTACCACCGGAATTTTGGAATAAACCTTTGCTTTTATAATGTAAATGAAGAAAAGCTTTTGTTTATTTTTAAATAAAGTTTTTCGTAATTTTCGATGTCATTCAATTATTTCAATATTATCTCAACAGAAGCATGCCACAGAATTTTCCGTATGACCCAATATAATACCCAATCTCATTATATATCTGAAATATCACTAAGAGTATAATAATATCACTAGCAATATAATTGAAATTTAATTTTACAGGCTGCGGAGAAAGTATTGATAGTAAAATCAATCTCTACTACAACGCCATAGATCAATTATTTCAATAATTTTTATTGAATAAGTTTAACAGCTAAGTAACAATTGATATTCTATCATTCATCTTCGATTCGGTCTCCTTTTGCCTTGATACACTCGCGGAGACGGCGCAGGAAGGCATCCACGACGCGCCGCAAGTAGTCCGCTTCGAGACCCTTCCTTTCACGTGTCAGAGCATCTTTTAAAGAAGCGATATTCTTGTGAGGTTTAACACAGGCTCTTGCTTGCAACACTCCACATACTGAGCAATCAAGTGGATTCAAATCCAAACCATTATCCGGTGGCCAGTCTTGAGAAGAAATGAAATCCCGAGGATTTGCTTGTCACCACTGTTGCGTTTAGCGAGGCTTATGGGCTGGTGCTGAATCTTGCTGGAACACATATGGATTGTTTCCAAAATGAGAAATTATCCATGGAAGGACTACCTTTATCAGAATATCGTTGAGATAATTGCTCTGATTAATCTTGACATCAGCATCAACAAAGACCAAGGGTGATTTCCCATTGTTTCTCATTTCATTTCTTCTCAAGACTGGCCACGGAATAGTCCGGATTTGAATATACTTGATTACTCAGTATAGGGAGTGTTGCAAGTAAGAGCCTTTGATAAACCTCACAAAAATATCTCTCCTTTAAAAGCTGCTCTGACATGTGAACGGAACTGTCTCGATGCGGACTACTTGCGGAGCGCCGTGAATGCCTTCCCGCGCCGCCTTCGCGGGTGTATTAAGGCAAAAGGAGACCGAATCGAAAATGAATGATAGTATATCAATTGTTACTTAGTTGTTAAACTTACTCAATAAAACTTATTGAAATAATTGTATCTATGGCGTTGTAGTACAGATTGATTTTACTATCAATACTTTCTCCGCATCCTCTATATATAGAAAACTTTTGACTGCAAAACAATAACATTGATATTTGACACCGGAAAAGTTTCAGGAAAAAATAGAATATTATAATACAATTATTAATAGTGCTCCGCGAGGGGTGTCAATCTGTCTCTAGTTCATGTGAAATAGTAATACAAAATAAATCGGACAGAACATTATGCGATGTTTTTCTGCCGTGGCAGAAGTTTTCACTTATAAAATCAATTGCTGATATATTAAAAACTCCCTAACAGATGCTCCCAAATAGCACAAAATTCTATTTAACGGACAGTTTTTCAATTTTCACTCCCAATTCTATGTATTTATATCCTTTTATTTCTATATAGTCGTTAGTAATTTGGGCCAAAAGAGATGAAAATGATCTTTTTTGCGCGAAACGAAAAATTAAAAAAATTATGATCACTTAAAGGAGGGGTGCAACAATCTAAGCACCAGAGGGCAATCTCACACCACTAAATTTTATTACATTTCTTCGCTTAAATTTTATTAGAATTCTTACAAAAAATTAGACGAAATATTACACAAAAATAACGAATAAAATTTAGTGATCAGAGACTGCCCGCTGGCGACCAGATTTTTACACTTCTGACTTAACCCTTTATCTACTGACGGTAATTATAAGTACCACTCACTTTAAACTTTCACCCCACAGTGAATATTACTAATATGCTAATGGTACTTTGCAAAAACACTCTTTTAACTTCACTTTATCTGGATACATGGCAGCAATAGTTCTAGGGTTGTTATTTTAGCGAGGAAGGAGGCTTTCTCTGAAACAGTCGATGAGTTTCGTTCCGACATTTTGTACAGATTGTCACGCTCGTATTTTTATTACTGAAAACACAGTAAAGGATATAAGATAAATGTTGGATTTTTTTTATGTGTTCATTATGATCTTAGAATACAATTTGACTAGCTATTTTAGGTGAACGATGTCTAACAGTTGAATTACTCGGTGGTACTTATAAATACCGTCAGTACACTGGGTGATGGAGAAAAACTTCTTGTTTACTTTTCGTCTGTGTAGTTATACATCGTTTTCATATGCTTTCCAATGTAATTACTGAAATGTGGTGTAGCAATAATTTTCCTAGTATTTCTTTTCTGTTTCATTTATTATTTTTTATAGGAAATCGAAAAAGTTGTGGCACTGACTCTTTTTTGCTATGCTAGAAATGGCTTATGTAAATTCATATATTGCATATATTGAATATGTGGACATGCGAGAGAACATGTTGTCCCTGGAATATAGACGTCGTATAACTAAAGGACTGCTAACAAGATCGAAACTTAAAAAAAAATAGTTTTTTAACACTTTCAGAGGCAAAGAATGTTCAATACTAAAGTGTTGAAATAAATGATTGTTACCGGAATTTGCCAAAAAAATTATTTATAAATAAGAAAATGGCCTTATTTCACAAACTTAATAAATCGAAAATATTTTACCACAATTCTGGTGCCGTTTGAAAAACCTTGCGAATTTTCTGTTGCTATATTTTAGCCACCGTGTACTGACGGTACTTTAAAGTACAACTTTAATTAATTACCTCTATGTAATTAAATTTCTCACAGGTGAGTATATTTTTTATGTTTATCCTTTAATTTTCATTGTAGTAACAAAAAAAAATTACAGTACATCCTAATGCGGTAGATAAAGGGTTAAAGCGCAGTGGAAGTTCTATTTTTTGCTTCGAGTAACAGATTCTGCGCAAATTATGATTAGTGCATCGTGACTGTCGAATATTTCGGAAATAAGTTGCAAGCAGGATAGGATCAGGTCTACATGTACAAATTTCCTTTACTGTGTCAAAAAGATTAAGAATTTATAAATGAAATCTTTTATGTTGGAAAGTGTAACATAAAGTATACGTAAAAAATTAATTGTCTTTCTTGTGTTAAGTGACAAAACCTCACATAAAACTGGTTATACTTTTCAGTATAGATAATTTGATGGCTGCTTTTAATGCGCGCAAGTGTGTTGTGTATGTAATATGGGTGTTCTAAAACTTATTTATGTGAAAAGTTTTTTTATGATATTAAAAAGTTATGCAAAATGGATAAGGAAAATAGTTTCATTTATTTGGAAATCAAGTACTGTTCAGGGGTTGATTATCAACGGGGAAAACTTACACCAGTAAATTTTAATAGATTTTTTCGCATTTTTTAAACTCCTTATGCGAGAAGAATATCGGTCCTAAATACAGTGAAAATTTCTATTTACTTTTACTGGTGGAAGTTTACACCATTGTTAACCCCTTAATTCTCGCTCCCGTCAATATCTCGGGCTGAGGTGTCGTTCGTTATTTCTCGTGCCCGTCATATTCTCGGGCTGGAGATTTAATTGCTGGAAAAAACTTCTGAAACAAGAAAAATTGAACTGGAATTTCCATTTGAAGTCTTTGAATATTAGCACTCTGGTTAGATTTGTACGATCTATAATTTGCCATAAATTTGTAATATTTTTGTCATTTTGATATGGATTCTGATGAATCAAGCCTTTCTGATGATAACTGGAATATGGGTGTTCCAGTCCCCTTCACGGTCGCTTAATATTTGAAAAAACCATCAAAAGTGTACCTATTTTTTTTATTACAGAAATTGAATAATTATAAGGTTTCTAAATAAAATATGCAATTAGTTTATTTTTAAGGCGAAAAAACAATATTTTATAGCCATATTCATATTTGTATAAAAGCCATCATGCGAGGATTATGTGTCTTAACCTCTTAAGCTTCGCCCCAGATAAATGTAGGTTACTATCTTTTAATTCAGATTGTTTGACTGCCACCAGTTTTTTTTTTTTTTTTAAATAGTGTAAATGGCTAAATTTTCGTATCATTTTATCTGCCGTAAACTACGGTGGTGGGAATCAAACAATCGGAATAATAAAAAAAAGTAACCTACTTTTATCGGAGGCGGAGCTTAAGAGGTTAAGCCACATAATTCTCGCATGATGGCTTTTATGCAAGTATGAATATGGCTATAAAATATTGTTTTTTCAGCTTAAAAATAAACTAATTGCATATTTTATTTAGAAACCTTGTAATTATTCAATTTCTGTAATAAAAAAAATAGGTACACTTTTGATGGTTTTTTCAAATATTAAGCGACCGTGAAGGGGTTAATCAGGTAATGCCACGGTTGCCAGTTTGGTCACCACTTTTACCACGTATATGCCGTAGCTCAGATAATTCGATTTCCTACCAGAGTTTGTTTTAAATAAAATGTGACTTGCTTTTGCTTAGCATTTATTTTACTTCATTTTTTAAATAAAATTTCCGGTATGAAAAGACTTAACTAAGCCGCGGCGTATACGCGGGAAATTACGGTAGTCAGAAAATTCGGATTCACAACGAAAAATACTAAAGGCACTTTCAGATTTATTTAAATACAGACATTACTTGTAAACTTAAAGTAAAAAATTTTCTTCGGGAAGTGTCGGTCTGAAGTTTGAATTTCAAAACAAAAATGGAAGCAATTGTGGCAACTTTGGGTCATGCTAGTGTTCTTAAAATCCAAGCATTAAGTAACATTATTATACACCAATGGATGACATACAAGCAAGAGCAGTCGTAGGAGCCTGATGTCATATGACACCACAGTTCAAACCGTTAGCGGAGATCGATGTAATGTAAATAAGGAATTAAAACTCAAACCTAACATGGGATTTCTTAATGAAAAAAGATAAGCATTAATAACTTTAATTCAATCGCTTTTTATTTGAAGATGTACACCAATTATGTATTATTTTATTTTGAGATAAAAAGAAAATTCTAAAAAGTGATAAGCGGCAAATAAGATATCATACTTTACAATACATTTCGCATCAATTACCATCCAATCTACATTTAGAAAGCATCGAAATATGCCTATAGCATTTCTCATATTTTTGAAGAATATAGAGTACTGTGTCTATATGTTGTGCCTTTTTTGGATTTCATACTTGGGATCATTAATTTTTTTTTTTGTTAGTTCACGCTCCATAATTAGAAAAATACAGGTGTAGGAGTGTATTATTAAAGATGGAATCTGCGGACTGTTAATTGCAGCAGCAAATATGTGCAATTGTGTTTGTTAATATCGATTTAAAATTATCAATTTAATTTTTAATATAAAATCTAAAAATAGGAATATTTCAAAACGTATTATAACTATAATTGTCTGAGCGAAGCGAAGGCTAATACTCAGCGAAATATTACTGTCCGGACACATTACTACTACGATGGATATTAACGCCATGTCCTACTAAAAAAAAAGCCTAATAAAAACCTTTCGTCAAGCATAACTCAAAAAATATTTGTCGGATTTCGTTTCTGATTGCACCAGAAGGTACCTATGAGGGTCGCCTACTGAAAAATAAGTTCCAAACCGATTAAAAATTATATAGAAAAAAACTGATAAAAAAGCACATTTTATCTGCATACGTCACAGAAATTTGGTGTGCGTCACTTTCACCGGTTGATGTTTTCGTAGACAACTGGTTTGAACACATGGAGTAAATAAAAAAAAAATACGCACGCATTAATATTGAATAGATCAGATTCAACCACGTGATCACAAACCTTGCAACAACCTGTGGCAACCAGTTTTGGTGGGCAAACAAATAATAATACAGTACTCCGTACCACGGTGACCGTTTTTAGCCTGTTGTATAAAATCTGGCCTGTTGTATGACATACAATTGTGGATGATTAAAACAAAAGACATGAGTGTTTATTGCTCCGGGAGGTTATCTTTCTCTGTCTATCATACAGCATGCAATTTTCTTGTAAAGGATGATATTATTATGCAGTAAAACCTCCATAACGGACACACCCGATTAGTGGTCACCTGTATTTAGTGGGCATTTTTTCGATTACCAACCCTTAAATAACTGCACATTTTTTACTCTCAGTAGCGGACACCTCCAAATAGTGGACAAATTCTGCCCTCCCGAGGTGTTCGCTATTCAGAAGTTTTACTGATAAAACCTCCATAGAGGACACACCCGATAAGCGGATACCTCTATTTAGCGGACATTTTTTCGATTACCAACTCTTAAATAACTGTACATGTTTTACTCTCAGTAGCGGTCACCTCTAAATAGAGGACAAATTCTGCATTCTCGGGGTGTCCGCTATTCAGATGTTTTACTGTATATAATAGTGATAGTTATTTTACAGGGTCACACAAAAGAATAAGAATATATGAAACGAATATAAACTAAATTCGGGATTGGTAGATCGCTGATGGTAATGTAATTTTAGGATGTTGTTACAGTCATCCGCAGCATGTTTTTACAGTTTCGTTCATGTAACGAAACCCTACCTGTCTCACTCCTTTGTCTGTCTGTCTGTCCGTATGTCACAGAACCCGTTCTCAGAAACTATATATGTCGGAGACTTGAAAATTTGCATACTTATAGCTGAACACCACACATCAAACGGCATGTAATAAAATTTTGAAAAAGTCTAATATTTAACCCTCTGGGCTCTAACTTGTGTATTTTAAGCAATTTTTCTAACTCAGCCCCTAATTAAGTTGGAGACATGAAAGTTTGCATTCTTATAGCTGAACACCTGCGATAACACGACAAATCATAAAATTTTGAAAAAGTCATATTTAACCCTCCGGTCTCTAACTTCTGTATTTTAAGCAATTTTTCTAACTCAGACCCTAATTAAGTTGGAGACATGACATTTTGCATACTTATAGCTGAACACCTCATATCAAACGACAAATAATAAAATTTTGAAAAGTCTAATATTTAACCCTCTGGGCTCTAACTTATGTATTTTAAACAGTTTTTCTAACTCAGCCCCTAATTAAGTTGGAGACATGAAATTTTGTGTACTTATAGCTGAAATCCTCACATCAAACGACAAATAATAAAATTTTGAAAAAGGTCTAATATTTAACTCTCTGGGCTCTAACTGGTGTATTTTAAGCAATTTTTCTAACTCAGCCACAAATTAAGTTGGAGACATGAAAGTTTGCATATTTATAGCTGAACACTTGCGATAACACAATAAATCATACAATTTTGAAAAAGTCTAATATTTAACCCTCTGGGATCTAACTTGTGTATTTTAAGCAATTTTTCTAACTTAGCCCCTAATTATGTTGGAGACATGAAAATTTGCATATTTATAGCTGAACACCTCCTCACATCAAACGACAAATAATAAAATTTTGAAAAAAAACTAATATTTAACCTCTAATATTTTGTCTCGCGCAATTTTTAAATTTAAACTGTTTTGCAATACTATTTTTGTTAATTTTGCATAATAAGTGTAATGTGACGCAATTTCTTCTATTTCAGACTTCTAACGCATGTTAATGAATTTATTTTACAATATCCTTTCTCTTTCAAAATTGACATGTAAATATAGTTTTAATGGCGTAATTTCCAATAAGTGCCTGCTTTTTATACCTAATTATTTAATTCTAATTTGAAGGGTTTTTTCTGTTTATTATAGTAACGTGTAAATAATTTTTTTATTTGAAGCAAACATTATTGTTTGCGCTGTTTATACAGTTGGCAACAGTTTAAATTAATACCATTTTCTAAAATATGTAAAAATTATCAGTCACGATGCTGAATATTTGAATTTAAAATAGAAATAAAACCTCAAAAAATGAGTCAAATTAAAAAAATTAATGAAATCTGCACACCGGGATTTTCTATTGAATAAAATGATCTAATAATGATTAAATTCACATGTATAGCTTTTGCTCCTATAAATTTTTTTTTAATGGAACGATTTTGTCCAACTTTAGCATTAAATATCTCTTAAAATAATTCTTCGATTTGAAAACTGTATGCATTAGCGTATTGATCAAACATTTCGCTATAATTCCACCGATTTTCATATTTTTGTATGCAATAGTTTTCTTAATATTAACGAAGAAAGACCTCCGGTCACAAAAAATTCAAAACCGGCGGCGGTGGCGATGGTGACAGCGTTAGTTACATTTTTTAGAATAGAGAGATATATAAAAATGAAAACTTGTCTATCTGTCTGTTTGTAATTCTATAAAAATCCACAATTTGGAAGCCAAAATTGTGAAAAGATACGTGCATGTGTATTAAAACATGAACGAGGCAACTAAAGTAATCCGGAATCAAAATAATTTATAGTTAATTTTTAATTAATAAAAAACCACCAATTTAACAGCAATTTCTTATCAAATTTAAACATTTTTCGTTATAGCAGTTGCCAACAATTAAAAAACACAATAAAATTATTACTACAACAATTAATTTTCTACTGCAAGATTTCCACGTGAAAAATGAAAATGAAATAAATAGTTTGACGAATTTTTAAAAAAGGTGAATATTACGTCATAACTTTTCTATTGCAAGATATTCACGTGAAATATGAAAATGAAATAAATGGTTTGACGAATTTAAATGAAAGTTAATATAACTTCATAACTTTTCTATTTCAAGGTTTCCACGTGAAAGAGGAAAATATTACGTCACATTGGAAATATAAAGGACGTGGTGGATATAGTATAACTTCATATGAGTGTGAAAAATGTATTGAAGCATGATAAAAACCCGATTAGGGAAATATTGGCGTATTTTAACATTATTGCTCCAATTATAAATTGAAATAAGTTCATTTATAGCTGTATTCTTTTGCGTATGTTATATACATTTATACATTTTTATGTAGCGTTTTCATATGATTCATTCGTACAACATTTCGACTGCTTTTTTTAATGTTTGTTTTGTGTTGTATGTTAAATTTTGAAATTGATTTTTCAGAACAAACATCCTTCAAATTCTGGGCAACGCTGGCACTTTAGTTTGTAACAGATAAATGGCTTTTGTATCCGTACATCTAATGCTGATATTATAAAGCGTTATAATATTATAAAGTATATAATATTATTAATGCTTGAACGTTTATGAGGTGTTATCTCTGAAACTACATAGCCAACTTTAAAAAAATGTTGGTGGCCATCTCTGCTCCGAAAAAAAGACTATTTTATGTCAGTGCAAGAACCTACATCGCTGCAGGAGCAAAAAGTTCTAAAATTGTGATTTCTGAGATATTGATTGGGTTAGAAATTTTAAATTTGGTGCGGTAGTTACTTTTAAGATGTAGATACTCGTAATGAACGCTCTCTAAAAGGTTCAATTTGACGGATAAACGTAAAAATTTCTAGAAAGGTTCTAAACTCTGATTTATTTGGAATACTGAAGTTTTTGGGATACTGTTAGGGTTAGAAACTAGAACTTTGGCATGGTAGTAATTAATAAGATGTAAATGCTCGTTGTCGAACGAATTCTAAAAAATAGAAAGACTAAACAAAGCGGAAAAAGATCTAAAGATGATCTAAGTAACGAAGTACATGGAATTGTTAGGAATATAAACATGAAAATTGACATGTCTGTATTTATCATGACGTAAATTCTCGCAATAGAACAATTTCTAAGAACGTCGCTATATAAAACAATGCAAAAACAAAAAACTTTCAAAAATTTTCTATTTCTGTGTTACTGCTGAGCCCAAAATCTTGAAATTTTGCTTCGGGTTAGTTTTAAAATATACAATTGTCTCTATGAATGGTTTCTAAAAAAATTAAAATTTAAAAAGATGAAATTAACGGAAATTACCATTAATTTGGAATTATTAGGTACAGCAACTTTAAATATTTCATAATGCTGCATTTCCTCCGCAAAACATGCGATTTAAATGCAACAAAACTGATAGATACCCACCTAGCATTAAATAAATTGTGTAAATATTGAATAAAAATCTGTATGAAACAGCGAATAGGTTGCCCGAAAGTACTTGTTAAAGTGTTCCTTCTCTAGGCTTTCCTCTCTCTCGCCAAGGCCACTAACAGAGGGAAGTGCCGTTTTAAATGTGATATGAATTTTTTATCCGATTCATTTTTCTAGACATTTTATCATAAGGTCATATTCTCAATTATCATTAGTAGCTTTTTTATATTATTAACTTATTCTGGTGAAATTTTATAATCGGGTTCATATTGGCGTATGTTAGCTTGCACGATTTCCTGAATAAATATGTATGGATTTGTAAATTACTTCAAATGACACTTTGACAGCTCAAAAGTTATGCAGACGATATATTCAGACCTTGTGTCATACTTTATGTTGTAATCATTGCCGATTTCTTTTATTTAATACTTGCTAAATACAGCTCAACTTGTGCAGAATATGTTTGAAAACAAAACAATACAGCGTATGTAGTGGCCAGCATACACTTATCATTTAAATCCGATCGAGCATATCTAAAACACACTCTAACGAAGCATTGCATGCCACTGTTGATGTATTCGGTACTTTGATACTATATTAGATTTTGAGGAGAGAATTCCTTAAATGTTATCGACAACCTCATTGCATCCGTGGAAAACATATATTGTACAATATTAATTATTCCGGAGAAGCACACACCATATAAAGTATAGTCCATTCTTTTTAAACATCATATATTTGTCATTTAAAATTACTCAAATTGGTGCGGAGCGTCTGATTATGCTCTTGACATCATTTAATACAGTTAAAATTCCGATATAAGTAATTTAGTGTTTCATTTTCTATTTTACTTTTAATATATAGCGTACTTTCAATTTTATATCCATGCATGGCTGTCTTGAATGGTTTGATTTCCCATTTTTTTAAACAGTGTATACGAATTTATATATAAGATTTTGTAATTCTACGATTCGTTTATTTTCATCATTTCAGTTTATCGCAGTATATGGACAATTAATGATAACATCTCATTTTCTTTGCTTCCACATGTTATTATTAAATCTATGTCATCAGTAATATCGCTCAGACTAATCCCTCTGAGGGAAGTCCTAGTAATAATTATTACTGATGCTAGTAAAGAAGAAATGGTTCAAAGAGTACCGAGTCACTTTAATTTGAAAAACAAAAAGAAGAAAAATGGAAATAAATAAAGTTAGCATCCATATTGCTAATCGATTTTACTGTGATTTTTCCCTTTTTTTCTTGCAAAAGAGATGTAATTTAACAGATATAACAGGGTTCGTACGGGTACCGTTATTTTCAAGACTAAATATCAGTATATATATATATTTTTTTTAAATAAATCTAGTTTAAACGGACGAAATTTCGCCTTGATTAACCCCTTGAGGGGCGGTGGGATATATTTTCTCCCACCAAAAACAAGTTTCGCACCAGAAACTTTTAACTAAATTTTATATTTTTAACTTTGGAGGGAAAAGGCTTTAGTATTGCTTTTCCGAAAAATTAAATTTTCCACTATTCCGGTGAGAAGCCAATATTACAGAGACGTCATTGCTTTCCCCTCAAAGGGTTAAGGAGAGATTTTCTATAAGAAAATACTGGTACCGAAGAATTTCTTAGTCTGGAAATTCAAGGACCCGTACGAACCGTGTATAAAACAGTTAACTGGGAAATATTAGTGATATTTTAAGCATTTTGTAGTGATTATGTAGTTTTTTTTTTCATTTCAACAGTGAACTTCACCGAATAGCTGCAAAACTTCCCTCTCCCAAGGTGTGTGTTATTTAGAGGTTTTAGTGGAACAGGTTATTGTGCCATTAGGAATTTCCATTGCTTGTCACATTCAGGAAATATTTCACATTTCATAAAACATAAAATCACAAACATAAGCAAACAAAGACTGATAGAAATCGTTTCATCTTCGTTGGTGTAACTTCTTCCTGCTACATCTGAGTAAAAAATCCACTAATTCACTTCTCCTGGATATGTAGTCATTGTTTCAGCAGTTACTTAGATGGAAAAAGAAGATCATTTTCCATATTTGTACACTCTCTTTTTTAACTCAGTCTCGTTTTTTTTTTTTTTTTTTGTAAAGATGGAATTTTCTAATCGGTTTTTAACTAGCTTGCTGATATGATAGGATCATAAAAATTGCATTTACAGATGTATTTCCGATGATAATACAACTATAAAACTATAAAATATTATCCTAAATAAATATTATACTAAATAAATACAGGGTGCCTACAAATTAGTTGGGCAAAAAGAATGATTTATTGAATGCAATTGACAGGAAAGAAATTTAAAGAACAGTCGTGGAAAAAAAAAAGTAAACACCCCCTACTAACTCCGCAACAAATTATCGTAGACGAAAGTTACTGGTACCGAACGATTGGAAGTAAAGTCTACTTTTAAATGATGTATATAAAATTTGCTTAGGGGGCCATCTGCATATTAAAACGAACCATAAATTCATTTTTTTCAATGGTAATGCCCAATTCTGACAGCATAAATGAACTCTACACCCTTCAATTAGCCTAAAATCAAATTTTTGTGCAATTCGTACCATAAGTCTCCGAGAAATTAATTATTTTAAAATGAGCGTATTTTAAAGGCTGTATCCAAATTGAAGTTGGGTACTTGACTGCTAACCGAGAGAGCCCCCTTCTTGATCAAGGCACTTTAAGCAGTCAATGAAGCCTGTTAGATAACAAAGCACCAGAAGAAATTTCAAAATATCTACTCACTTCTATCATAGACGGTCCCTTAAACCATCATTTTGCCGTTTTTTAAGCATAATTTGAAAACTATTTGGAAGGAAAATGTGAAATTTTGGATTTTTATAAAGCTGGACTTAATAAATCTAAATCCATCAAAAAAATTGTAGGTTGCAATTCATAATTTTTTCAAATATTAATTTCATAATTCATAATTCATGTCATAAAATTATAAAAATTGCAAATTCAGCTTATTTATGTTTGGGCACATAAGTGTTATTGCTACACAAAGAATTAGCACATTAGGAGCATAATTTCAGGAGATATAAATAAAAATATGAAAATGTAATTTAACATTAGATGCACTCAATTTTGAATGTTTATAATTCAAAAACTTATCATTCAAATGACTTGAAATTCGGTGTCTAGGCATAGTTTGAACCGAAGATTTGAAATATCTCATTAAAATTGGGCATTGCCATTGAAAAAAATGAGTTTTGGGTTAGTTTTAATATGTAGATTACCCCCTAAGCAAATTTTATATACATAATTTAAAAGTAGACTTTATTTCAAATCGTTCGGTACCAGTAACTTCCGTCTACGATAATTTGTTGAAGAGTTAGTAGGGGGTGTTTACTTTTTTTTTCCACGACTGTACATATTGTTGTAAGATAGATAAATAGTTTATGTTTACCATTATCACAAATGTTCGATGTGACTTCCTTCCGTGAAACAGGAATGACCGGATATATATATTGATGTATATATATATATATATATTCCCATCGGAAAATCATTTCTTTACACAGATTTGTTAGCACGTTTCTGTGGATCAAATCAATTGCAGTGCAGATTCTTGGTTTTAGTTGGCGGCTTGTACACTTGGTCCTTTACAAAACCCCAGACATCGAAATCAAGCGGTGAAAGATCTCGCGATCGTGGTGGCCATTGAATAACACCTTATCTCGCTAAATGATAGTGTCAGTTATGACACCCAACGCCATCTATGGATAAACTTTGGCAATATTACTACTAGTCTGACTTTCAAGTAGTTAATTTCATTTAATGTTTCGGAAGATCTTAACTCGCGAAATTGCCCAACTAATTTGTAGAAACCCTGTATTATACTAAATATTATACTAAATAAAACATTTTTTGGACTTAATTATTATTTAAAACATATTTCCATTATCCCGCCAATAGTGATAAATCACCATATATTCTCTGTAGCTCGTACAATTGCATACAAGTTGAAACAACAGTGGATTTAATGGTGTGTCACTAAACGCTAGCCAAAATATGCCAAATATGTCTGAAACTGCAGCAATGAAGATTTTTATGGCTAAAAAGAAAAGAAAAGTAAAGAAAGCAATGATTTTTTTTATAATCGAGTTCTGGGCCTATGCCAATTTAACCCTTAAATGCATAATGATGCATATCTCCATCACTTTTTATTTAACTTTAAACAACCAATATACTTATATTGAAATATTAATCCTGAAAACATTACAAAAATATGCTATAAAATAATCCAGCTTATCTTAATGTAAGGTCTCTCTAAAGAGTCTTTTTTTTAAGATGTGGTATCTCCGGGTAACGGTTTCACCTGTCCGTTTTGGAACCAATGAAATTTATCCTGTATCTAAATTTTTCAAATTTTTTTCTATTTCTTTTCTCTCTTACATTGTTACACTTTTAGTGCTTATTATATATCATAATTTCGGGTGTATAACCCGCAGATCAAACAATTCAATTTGGACCGAGAAATTTTATTCAGTATTTGAAGACCAATATTTACCGTGATCTAAAAAGTTACATTTTATTTTTTAAAATTTCTGAACGAAACACGATTGTTTGATCCGCGGGCTATACACCCGAAATTAGGGTAGTTATTATTTTCTTAACTTTTATTGTTATTTTTCTCATTGTGGCCACCAGCCACATTTAAACATAATTTTTTTAAGGATCCCTAATGCCCTTGCAACACGATCACCTCTCAACTGGATGTAAAGCTGACGCGAAACTAGCCAGTCCAAAAATCAGATCACATTGTTCCATTGTTCCATGCAACTAAATAAAATTAAAAATTTATCTTAAAATTTCTGGTCTCTAATCTTTACTATAAGCATAAAAAAGAAGAAAAAACTCGAATAATTCATGCATTTAAGGGTTAAGTTTTACAAAATACAAAATTATATGAAATAAGGTATTTAGATTTATATTTATTAAAATATTTACTAATTTGCAATATTTTAGTTATGGCAGTAGTTTTTACCTGTATTGTAGATGTGCAACATAAGAAAAGAATGGCGTATTATACGAAAAATGTACATCTGATTTTTTTTCATCATTTTTCCTGTGTAATAAGCCTTTCTGAGGATCATACATATTTTTTTCGAAACAAAATACAAAACAACGCATTTAAGGGTTATTGAATTGTAACGGAAATTTTGCGGGGAAGAAAAACATGAATTGCAGCCAAAAGTTTAGGCATGATTTTCAAGATGAACATTGAATTCTTATAAAAAAAGTGTTTTTTTAAGTATTTTTATTTATTCTGTTCTAAATGCGCCATACTTACTTTTATTACAAACTTAGAAGAATGTATTGACAATACATGTCCTAGAAGCAAATAGGAATTTATGTTATTGGTGCCTAATATAGCATTCATGTTAAATGTTTTCCATAAAATACCAATATTGTTTAAATAATATGCTCGTTCCGTGTTATCTGGCCTAGGGGTTCCTGCTCGAATACCCGTCACTTTTCATGTAATAGTTGCAATACATACATATATTAAGTACAATACTTGTGTGGAAATATAAATTACTTAACCCCTTAAGGGGCGGTGGGATAAAATATATTCCACCTAATTTAAACAAGATTCTCACCAGAAAATTTTAACTAAATTTTATATTTTTAGCTTTGGGGGAAAATCATTGAGAAATTGCTTTTCTGTACTTAAAAATTACATTTTTCGATTTTTCCACTGAGAATTCACTATTTCGAGACATTTTTGCTTGCCCCTCAAGTATGTTGATAACAACATTTAAACACACAATAAAAATCCATCAGGTAATTTGAACAGACATATACGTTTCATGAATTCCAGGACTCACATCCTCAGTGTATAAAATCTATAAAAAATCTATACAAAACATCCCCCCAACTACATGCACGTTGAAAATCCAAATGTCAAAACACAATACCAAAAGATCATCAAGTTCAAACAGCCAATGAAATTAAAACGGAAGTGAAGTGCCGGGACACAACAAATCCCCCCAGAAAGTTGAGATGTATGGTACACTAGACAAATCATTAACCTAGAAGTTTTTAAATATATGGATATAAACAGCTTCAAAAAAGTCTAAATCCAGAGGAGTAATGCATTTTTCGATAATGGTACCTGAGTCAAAATTGAAACTATGTCCCTCCCCCATGCAATGAGGGGCGATAGAGGATTTTTGCAATTATTTTTTCTTTACATAGTTTATGTGTTCTTTGACTGTAACGGAGTTTTCGTTTAGTTTGTCCAATATAGGACAAACCACATTGCCATTGAATGTTGTAAACACCCTAATAATTTTAAGGAGGAATTTGATCCTTAAACTGTGAAAAAGTTAATTTATTAACTGGTTTAAAAACCACATTAAAATCATAATGTCTTAAGATATTAGCTATTTTAAAGCTAATACTATTATAAAATGGTAAAATGAAAAGGTTAGAAATAGAAACCGCAGTAACACAAGAATCAAGATTAATAACACATTTATTAAGACTATGAGAAATTAAATTATTGATATAAGATAAACTAAAACCACGATCGATAGCCAAAGATCTAATGTAATTTAATTCTGTAAAAAGTGATTTTTTATCTGAACAAATTAAACGAGCTCTATTAATCAACTAAAGAAAAGCCGAAACTTTTTGGGAAGGAGGGTGACATGAAATGAAATGGGGGGGGGGGGGGAGTGTGACAGCAAAAGGATTACGGTAAACGCAAGTATCGAGGGTGTTAAGCTGACGAGTAACCAACACATCAAGAAATGGCAATTTATTATCTATTTCAACTTCATAAGTAAACTGAATAACTGAATCTATTGAGTTCAAAATCATTAATATATTTTCAACAGAAAAAAGAGAAAGGTCCAAGAATGCAAAAGAATCATCTGCATTATCTGCAATAAAATGGGAAGTTGATAAGGTTAAACATTTTAACCTCAAAGTAATGCATATGGCTATTTCCATGAGCACTTGTAGTGTAAGTCACATGTTATGATTTTTGGCTACCAGTATTTTAGAACGGAAATGCGACTTATTTTATCGGAGATATCTCATTAATTGATTAAGGTCAAACAAACTTTTCGAAAATAACTGTGGCCAACAAGCATAGCAATTATCAGCTATGTGACTAACTACAAAACTACAAAAACTACTGTGTACTACAAAAACCCATGGAACTAGCCATACATAAATCTGCTGGGAAAGGACTAAGGGACCCATTGCTAAACCATCTGTCATAGAGTAATATTAATTTGAAATTTGAAGTGATTTTTATTTTAAACAAGTACTGAATAACTCAATAATGTGATTGATTTGATAATCTGTGTAATGAATAATGTGTGGCTTTTTTTTTCTTTTTTTATAGATCTTTATAGATTTTATACACTAAGGATGTGAGTCCTGGAACTCATGAAACGTATACGTCTGTTGAAATTACCTGATGGATTTTTATTGTTTGTTTAAACGTTGTTTTTAAGTAATTTACATACATATATGTCTGAAATGGACATCTTCAAACTGCCTAGACCTTGTTAACCCCTTCGGGACGGGAGCCTTTTACGAAATTTTTAATCTTTTGTCACCGTTTTTTAAAAACAGAAATTTATGTCTTCTTGAATCGAGAAAATGCGCTGATTAAATAAGGCAAATTTTACAGTAAAATTTTACTGGTGAGGAAAAACAAGGATTCTGAGCACATCATGCGGCACGTATACGTGTCGCTCGTCCCCAAGGGGTTAAAGTAAGTGTCATCTTTATCGTCACAGACAGTATACGCAAATTTGAAGCCAAGTAATGAAGAATGCTTATAAAAGTGCTTTTTTTAAACTATTTTTACTTTTATACTTTTTCGAATCTGCATGTATGCTTTATTTATTTCTATTGCAAACGTAACGGAATTTATTGACAAAATATGCCGTAGTAACAAATAAGAATTGATTTTATTGGTACTCAATTTTGCATTCATATGAAACACTTCCGATTAAATATCAGTGTTGTTTACATACCATTGTCATTCCATGTTATCTAGCTTACAGGCATGCCACAGGCGACTTTTTAAATTCTATTTTGCTCCATTTTTTTAAAACAACAACAAAAAAACCACATACACTTTGACATCTGCAAGATGGGAAATAAAATTTCCCTGTGTTCCTTTATGAGAATCATACATATTTTTTTCGAAACAAAATAAAAAATCATGCATTTAAGGGTTAATGAATTGTAACGGAAATTTTGCGGGAAAAAAGAAAAAGAAAAAAAAAACATTAATTGCAGCCAAAAGCTTATGCATGATTTGAAAAAAAAATATTTTGCTAAAATATTTATGCGAATAGAATATAAAAATAGTTGTCTGTGACAGCCCTGACCTTAGGGGTTCCTGTTCGACCCCTTCCCTCCCTTCAAGTGTCATGTGATAGTTGAAGTACATATATATAACTCTGAAAGGGAGATCTTCAAACTGCCTACATCTTGGTAACTTCCTTATTCCCATGGTAGAACACATTCTAGAAATTTCGTAATTCAGAAAATCTGATTTCACACCAGAATATTTTAATATTAAATTTCACTTTATTTAAAAACAAAATGTCTGTTATTAAGTAAAGGAAATATTGCTAATTTAAATTTTTGGTATGACTTGAATATCTGAATTAAAAAATCTACTAAATTTAAAAACTGGTGGTAGCATATATCCTATTATGGACATTAGAGGATGAAAGTAAGTGTCAACTTTATCGTCACAGACAGTATGAGCTAATTTGAGGCCAAATAATGAAATATGTAAAGATTCCTTATCTTTAATACTGCAAATTTGTTTTTCAGCACCAAAAGTTGTACTAGATTGCATTTTTGTAGTAAGTAAAGTTTCTTTTATTATGAGCAGTAAGATGACAAACTTGGTGAGTAAACTGTTTTTTACGAGAGTCAAACAGAGAATTAATTGTACAATTGATGACCCAACTTTATTACTTATGACTCTGGATGTTTGTAGAGGTCAATCCAGTGTTGCCAGATTGGGGACTTTTTTGACCCCAGATTGTTGATTGTCACCGCTTTTTTGAAATAGAAATATTCGACCTATTTAAAAATGGATTAAAAATTCTGAGAAATAAGCGAATTATACTATTTTTAAAAAGTGGTGACTGTCAAATAATCTGAATTAAAAAAGTCCCCAATCTGGCAACACTGGTTCAATCTTAACACTAAAAAAATTGAATTCTCACCGGATTAATCGAAAAATTTTATTTTAAAATAAGGAAGATCAATTTTTCGACAATTTACCCTCAAAGATAAAAATACAAAATTTAGTTAAAAGTTTCTGGCAGGAATCTTGTTTAAATTAGGTGGGATAAATTTTATCCCACCGCCCTTTAAGGGGTTAAAATGAACATATTTTAGCGGCTGAATTTATTTATGGTATCTAACTTAAGTATTGCTATTTAAAAAAAACAGACAAAGTCTGGGTTCGTTTTGATATGTTGATGGCCTCCCTAAGCAAATTTCATATGCATCAATATTTCAAATGAAAATCAAATTTCAAATTTCAAAGTAATTGCTTAAAAGGCGCAAAGGCCAACATAGTGAAAAAGATTCCAAGCCGGGACTCGAACCCGGGCCATCAGTATAGCGCACTGACGTTCTACCGACTAAACCACTTGGAACGATACCTAGCTCGGAAAATTTCTCACTATTATATGTTGGCAAGGCTACAAACGCAGCACAAGATGGAATATTTATCGTGAGTCACCGACCTGGGACAAACACGAAACATAATTAAATCCAGCATCGATAGAAATTATATTAATACATGGAAATTATTCCAGAGAGAAACATTCGCCTTGCATACAATATTTCAAATGAAAATCAAATTTCAAATTTCAAAGTAATTGCTTAAAAGGCGCAAAGGCCAACATAGTGAAAAAGATTCCAAGCCGGGACTCGAACCCGGGCCATCAGTATAGCGCTATGACGTTCTACCGACTAAACCACTTGGAACGATTATGTATTAATATAATTTCTATCGATGCTGGATTTAATTATGTTTCGTGTTTGTCCCAGGTCGGTGACTCACGATTAATATTCCATCTTGTGCTGCGTTTGTAGCCTTGCCAACATATAATAGTGAGAAATTTTCCGAGCTAGGTATCGTTCCAAGTGGTTTAGTCGGTAGACCGTCAGTGCGCTATACTGATGGCCCGGGTTCGAGTCCCGGCTTGGAATCATTTTCACTATGTTGGCCTTTGCGCCTTTTAAGCAATTACTTTGAAATTTGAAATTTGATTTTCATTTGAAATATTGTATGCAAGGCGAATGTTTCTCTCTGGAATAATTTCCATGTATTAATATAATTTCTATCGATGCTGGATTTAATTATGTTTCGTGTTTGTCCCAGGTCGGTGACTCACGATAAATATTCCATCTTGTGCTACGTTTGTAGCCTTGCCAACATATAATAGTGAGAAATTTTCCGAGCTAGGTATCGTTCCGAGTGGTTTAGTCGGTAGACCGTCAGTGCGCTATACTGATGGCCCGGGTTTGAGTCCCGGCTTGGAATCTTTTTCACTATGTTGGCCTTTGCGCCTTTTAAGCAATTACTTTGAAATTTGAAATTTGATTTTCATTTGAAATATTGTATGCAAGGCGAATGTTTCTCTCTGGAATAATTTCCATGTATTAATATAATTTCTATAGATGCTGGATTTAATTATGTTTCGTGTTTGTCTCAGGTCGGTGACTCACGATAAATATTCCATCTTGTGCTGCGTTTGTAGCCTTGCCAACATATAATAGTGAGAAATTTTCCGAGCTAGGTATCGTTCCAAGTGGTTTAGTCGGTAGAACGTCAGTGCGCTATACTGATGGCCCGGGTTCGAGTCCCGGCTTGGAATCTGTTTCACTATGTTGGCCTTTGCGCCTTTTAAGCAATTACTTTGAAATTTGAAATTTGATTTTCATTTGAAATATTGTATGCAAGGCGAATGTTTCTCTCTGGAATAATTTCCATGTATTCATATGCATCATTTAAAAGTAGACTTTATTCCCAATCACCTCAAGGCACCAGTAACCTTCTTTTACAATAATTTGATGCAGAGTTAGTAGGAGGTGCTTACTTTTTTTTTTATCACGATTGTATGTCTTATTTGCGATTACGTCGAAATTGACAGGGTCCAGTAGGGAACATATCGAAATTTAAGCCCCTTGTTACGGAATGATACAATGGTTTCATATCGTAAATATTGCCAATATTGCAGAAATATTTGCACAGAAATGACGAAATATGCCTGGTCACTTTTAATCAGGATAAGGGGCATTCTCACAATCTTTTGACTTTCATGTCCGTGAATAATAATTTTTTATTTAATACACTTTTTTGTGTTTTTTTATTTCATATACTGGGGAACATCCCATTGCATGATTGCATAACAATATTAACGAGATAAATAAGTTTTGGACGATGTTGGGGGTCCAAACACCTGGAAAACTCATCTACCGTCCCGTGTACCTGATGCTGATTTTTAAGTTTGGAGCTGTCTGTATAAAATTGTTTCAATAAAAATAATTCAATGTATTTTTTTCTGAAACTGGAACTATTGTTTTATATAAATATGTAGCTAAAAATTAACTTGCACACATTTTTAGAATTGTTATTATTTTTTAAACTCTGTCCCTGGGTTTTAGATTCCTTACCATCCCTCTTCTAAAATTATACAGAAAATCATTTCAGATGCAGACACAGAATATTTTTAAAGTTTTTTCTCATGCAGAGGTATGCTAGAGAAATAATGTCTAAAATTCTTTGGCAGGAAATTTATTGTAGAATTTAAATCAGCATTTAAATATCAATTTCAAGCATCGTGGCTTTATTGGTAGCCTCACCGTCCCCAAGGTTTATTCCTGCACTTTTCGAGGTAAATTAAAAAAAAAAAAATTAATTTAATCCAATGTTAACAACTTTTTCTAAAAATCAATGAACATTGTTGCTATCACCTAGTCTTAACATGATTTTCCTAAAAATAGGTGGTAATTTTCCTTACCGTTCCATCCTTACCGTCCCTTTTTTCCAATACCATCCGATACCATCCAATACCATCCCTTTTAGGTAGCTTTCTTTACAAAAAAGCTACCTATTGCAGCCGTTCGGAGGAAAGCGATTTCAAAAAATTTTGGTATATTTTCATCGATCATGACCCCCAGACCCCGAAACCACCCTCCGTTCAAAATTGATATATATATATATATATATATATATATATATATATATATATGACCTATGTCACACTGTAACTCCCGTAATTATGAACCGATTTCGATGTAATTCGGTGTGTACATAGTACATACCAATGTCTCGACCGAGTTCGTTGGCCAGCTTCATCCGCCGTTTTGTTTCAAAATGGCGGCCATTTAAAATTTTTAAAAAATTTTTAAACTTGAAATGTGGTACCAAAAAATTAAAAATGGAAAAATATTTTTTTCTTATGTATTTGACCTTTATACAAAGATTCCGGAGCAGTTTTTGTTTCGTCTATATCTTAAAAAATGGCTGAGTTATAGCATTTTGAATTTCTAGCGTGGCTGACATTTTGAAACGTCCTGAATTTTGTCACGCGATAAAAGGCGTACTTATGAACCGATTTGGATGTAATTCAGTGTGTACATAGTACATACCGATCTCTCGACCGAGTTCGTTGGCCAGCTTCATCCGCTATTTTGTTTCAAAATGGCGGCCATTTAAAATTTTTTTAAAAATTTAAAATTTGAAATGTGGTACCAAAAAATTGAAAATGGAAAAATATATTTTCTTATGTATTTGACCTTTATACAAAGATTTCGGAGCAGTTTTTGTTTCGTCTATGTCTTAAAAAAATGGCTGAGTTATAGCATTTTGAATTTCTAGCGTGGCTGACATTTTGAAACGTCCTGAATTTTGTCACGCGATAAAAGGCGTATTTATGAACCGATTCGGATGTAACTTCGTTTATACATAGTACATACCAATGTCTCGACCGGGTTCGTTGGCCAGCTTCATCCGCCATCTTGTTTAAAAATGGTGGCCATTTAAATTTTTAAGAAAAATTTAAATTTGAAATGTGGTACCAAAAAATTAAAAATTGAAAAAATATTTTCTTCTTATGTGTTTGACCTTGATAAAAAGATTCGGGAGCAGTTTTTGTTTCGTCTATATCTTAAGAAATGGCTGAGTTATAGCATTTTGAATTTCTAGCGTGGCTGACATTTTGAAACGTCCTGAGATTTCTCACGTAATAACAGGCGTATTTATGAACCGACTTGGATGTACCTTGGTGTGTACATAGTACATACAAATATCTCGACCGAGTTCGTTGGCCGGCTTCATCCGCCATCTTGTTTCAAAATGGCGGCCATTTAAAAAAATTAAAAAATAAAAAAAATTAAATGAGATACCAAAAAATTGGAAAGTGAAAAAGATTTTTTTTGTATGTGTTTGACCTTAATACAAAGATTCCAGAACAGTTTTTCTTTCGTCTATATCTAAAAAAAATGGCTGAGTAATAGCATTTTGAATTTCTCTTGTGGCTGACATTTTAAAACGACCTGATTTTTGTCACGCGATAACAGGCGTAATTATGAACCTATTTGGATGTAACTTGGTCTGTACATAGTACATACCAATGTCTCGACCGAGTTCGTTGGCCAGCTTCATTCGCCATCTTGTTTCAAAAGGGTTGCCATTAAAAAAAATTAAATTTAAAATTCAAAATGAGGTATTGAACAATTGGAAAATGAAAATTTTTTTTATGTGTTTGGCCTTGATACAAAGATTCCGGAGCAGTTTTTGTTTCTGAAAATTTGTTCTTTTGTTTATATCTTAAAAAATGGTTGATTTATAGCACTTTGAATTTCTAGCATGGCTAACATTTTGAAACGATCTTGTATTTGTCACGCGATAACACACGTATTCGCCTATTTCGATGTAAGAAGGCATGTGGATAGTATACATCAACACCTCGACCAAGTTCGATGGCCAGATTCATCAGCCATCTTGTTTCAAAATGGCGACCATTAAATTAAAAAATATATATATATTTAAAGTGAGGTGCAAAAAAATTAGAAATTGAAAAAGGTTTCTTTCTTAAGTATTTGACCTAGATATAAGGATTCAGGAGCATTTTCTGTTTGCATATATATGTTACTTTAAAGAAAAGCAGCTTGGATAAAGCTGACTAATTTCGCGAAATTCTCATTCATTATATTGATAAAAATTAGTATTGAATCTCCTATATTCGGTTTCCACTAAATTGAGCTCCGTGTGTTTGAATGATATAATTTGGCTTTTTTTAAATAAGGATTATGAAAGCTACCTCTTCCTCCCGGCACTGGCCGGAAGGACTTTTTTTTAACTTACCGTCCCTTTTTAACACCCCTTTAAGACAATGTTATACAAAAATTCTGTATTAAAAGTACTACATTGTTATTATTTCTTATTTGAATGTCCTGTGGGTACTATGCCAATTCATTATAAGTAAAAATTTAGAAGAAAATAAAATGTTATAGGGGTAAAACGGTAAGGAGGATTAAACTCGCAAGTTTAACTTAAGCCTCAGTTAAATAAAAAAAATTTCGCTGCTGACCATTTTTTCTTTATTTTGAATCATTAAGGCATTCGTCTATCAGATTAAAATGCTATTTTAGCAAGTTTAATTTCGCCAGATTTTTTTCCCCAAAAGTCAAAAGATTGTCAGAATGCCCCATATAGCCAATACAAAAAACGTTAGCCAAATATTATTTTCTTAATGGTGTGTAATTAACAGAAACATCGTCTAGTCAACTGACTTCTCTGTTTATTTTTATCTGATACGAAATGAATTCAATTATTCAATGCAAAGTTTCAATATATTATTAAGGTTTATATTTAATTTACTATCACTTTTACCGGTCTTTATTATAAAGGAAAGAAAGTGCATTCTTGCAACAGTGCGAATAATTCTGTTTATAAAAATATGCTTTTGATAATAGCATTTTAGTAATTTACTTTATCGGATGGCATTAAAGAAAATTTGGACAAGTTTGAGTAATTGTATTTACGAAAATCCTATTTACATAATACTGTTATAATATAATTTTGTATAATGCATATTTCTTTAAGGAATTTTATTTAAATATACGTACAATACGTGTTTTGGGAATTTTACTTTTTTATAAATATCGGTTATTAATGCAAGGAGTAATAAATATATTTTCCTAATAACAGATTATATTTAGTTAGTTCAGACCCTAATTTTTGCTTCTGCGTATCGAGTAGCTGTCCCATAGAGGAACTAACAGTACTTCCTTCTAGAATTCTCACCTTATTTAAACAAAGAATTTCTGCCATAAATAAGGAAAAAATACTTTTAGGAAATTGCGGTGAATATTTGATTTGGGTTCCAAAAATGCTCAGTCAGGCCTTGTGCTTTTTGCAATAAAACAGGTCTGTATTGGCGTGTTACAAATTATTCAAATTATACATTTATATAGATATTTATTCAATTTCACATAAATTAAAAAGCTGTAGAAAAATGTATTTGAAAAATATAATACAACCATAAAATGTAATTTTAAAAGATGATAGGTACAGTCGCAAAATTCATGGAAAATGACTGATTTTTATGTTTTTATTTTCAGTGACCACTGAATATACAGTAGCTAACAAAAGTTTTGAGACGATATGATTTTCTCTCCTAACTTTTTCTTTAAGCAAAATTTCTTAATGATGTAATTAGCAATTTGTACTCATTTTAAAGCTCAACAAAATGCAACATTAGAACAATTGAGAATTATACATGCATTAAAAATAATTTGAAAGTTTGCAAAAATACTTAAACAAAAGTTTCGAGACGAGTCAGTTTTATAAAACTTTTATTGAAATGAGGCATCTAAATGTAACGAAGTACAACGATATTTAATATCTAGTTCCATATCCTTTTCCTTTTAGGACTGCGGCACATCGTGTGGGCATGAAATTAACAAGGCTTTAATAAGGTGGAACTAGGGATTTTCGTCCATTCTAATTGACGATCCTGAAGGAGTTTTGCTTTTGAAGAATGCTCCCGTGTTCTGATGTATTCCCAAAGATGTTCAATTGGATTGAGGTCAGATGGCTGACTCGGCCAGTTCAAAACTTTAATTTTGTTTAGCTGTAGACCAATTTGTCACCATTTTGGAGATGTGCGTGGGATCACTGTTCTGCTGAAACATTCATCCACGAGGCATCTTTTTGCGAGCATATGGCAGTACGTGATTTTCTAAAATGCTCTGATAAGCATTTTGATCTATAGTCCAATCAATGTGCACGAGGGGACGACTCCATTATGATGGAAAGCTCACCTGACCATTACTGATCGTTTCCGTGCTCTACTGTTGGACATTGGTACCGTTCATACATTCCGGTGCCTTTTGGACGACGAATATAACTGAATATATAGAAACTATATGCAAGAGAACGACAAATTCACCTTAATACTTTAAATTAAAACATAAATACATAAAATGATTCTCAGTTTTTATTACTAAAATAGGTGCTAAAAAACAAAAGGTTTTAAACATTAAAACCAATATTCAGATGTTAAAACTTCCCGAGCGCTTTCGACCAAGCCTTGGTCATCATCAATGGGGTTAAAAATGAGAATCTTTCTGTTTCACATTCTGAAACACTATTTCTCATTTTTCACCCCATTGATGATGACCAGGGCTTGGTCGAAAGCGCTCGGAAAGTTTTAACATCTGAATATTGGTTTTAATGTTTAAAACTTTTTGTTTTTTAGCACCTATTTTAGTAATAAAAACTGAGAATCATTTTATCAATTGATGTTTTAATTTGACGAATATAACGTTGACCATCACTTTCAAATATATTGAATTAGGATTCATCGCTCGAAACGACCATCTTCCAATCTTTAGTTACCCATGTATCGTGCTGCTTAACAAATTTTACTCATATTTTCCTTTTCTTTGCACGGATGTAGGAGTTTTTTTTTTTTTTTTTTTTGCAAGGACACGTGCACACGAGCCAGTGGTATCATGATGACGTCTTATGATGTACTTACGCACTGAGAATTTATGCTAGATGGCAATCTCCTAACATATTACAGCAGCGTTCATGTTGACCGACTTCCCTTGGATCAACGCGTCTTGACGTTGAGTCGTTTTTTTTAGACTCCTAATCCTGGAAGATCGCGCACACCATCCTTCCGCTTCTTTAATAATTAAAAGACGAATGGCGAAAGGTGTATTTTTCCCTGCCTTCGTACTGAAAATGATTGAGATACTGACATTAAGATTTTCAGGTACGAAGTAGAATTCTAATGCTAGCAGCATTAAGCATGCCAGTTTCGCATACAATAATCCGGCTGAGGTCCCGAACTGTTTCGTGCTTTATATATGAAGCATCGCACATTCAAGAACATTCAGAAACAGGAATACATAAAGCTACTTATTTGAATATCTTCGCAAAGTTATCGAAATTATAAAGTCATTTTCTTACAGATCATATGAAAAGGAAATAACGAAAATGTAATTTAAAAGGCCGGGACGGGATTCGATCTTACATCTTCTGCATACAAATCCTCTGCACTAGACACTCAGTCAGAGGAGCCCTTGTGTGTGCGACAATACCACATGTATTCGTATTTAAGTCAAGTATTCAAAACTTGAGTTTTATCGGATCACCCCAAAACTTCTGCTTGGAGCTTTTTAAATTCACGACTAGTAATTTTTAAATTAACAATTATAGCGCGTATCATTAGTTGCGCACCATGTAGGATGACTATAGCTACAAATTACTGATTTACATCATTAAGAAATTTTACTCACAGAAAAAGTTAGGACAGAAAAACATATTGTCTCAAAACTTTTGCCAGCTATTGTAATTCAATAACTTTTCTATGTTTTCATTATTTGATTATGACGATTTCGTAACTTGATAGTTTTCTTTCTTCTATGATCGTTACTAATTAGTAAGATTAATTTTTAAATAATCTTGTTTGCAAAATTGTGCAATCATTGACTTTTTGTTTTTATTTTTTACCGATATATCAAATTGTAGATTAGTTATCACCAAAACAATTGCAAATAATTATTAAAATCTTTTCATTAGTTCCAGAGAAAAACGAACGAGAAACAGAAAGGTTTACAGAAGAAGCCGTCAAATGTTGCATATGCATCGTAGAGTCCAGTGCTCTTTCTCTGATAAAAATACGGTATGTTTTTGTATATAATTCAAAACAAATTGTAAACTGCACGTCAAACGTGGCAAATGAGGTACGTTCGTACTCTAACTTGTCTTATAAATGTTTTTTGTACTGTATATTGTCTGAATATATATTTTAGTACACTTCATAAGTGCATATCAATTTCATTCTGTTCGAAAGGCTGTAACATCATCAACACTAGAACGTCCAGCTGGTGTCGATTTGAGACCGATCAAATGATAAAATATCGATTCGAACCAGAATTGTTTTCTTAAAATCAGTTCAATTGTAACTTGAGAAAACTCAGTTAAATAAATAAGTGAAATAATTTTAAATAAAAATGCTTGTGTTAAAATGTTTTTATTAAGTTTTGGTAAAATTTCCGGACGTTCTAGTGTTAAAATGCACTTGAAATATTTTTCCCCATTGGCCGTAACATAACGAAAACTTTTAACTGTCCCTGTAATTAAGCTATGCATCCAATCTTCATAAAATTTGAAATGACTCGACAAATTTTTGCAACAATTATATGTTTAAAATTTCAGACCAGTCGGTTGAGTAGTTTTTGCTCTGTTATATGCGGTTGGATGGGCAGACAGACAGACAGGCCGAACGACGACTATAGGTGTATTTATATAATTACAAACATACCTAATGAGAGAGTTTAGGGAAAACCAGATTCTATACATTGCTAGCATATTTGAAGTTTCTGCGTCAGTTTCAACTCTGTCTGTCAGTTAGCTTAATGTTGCTCTCAAATCCATATTTGCTGCTTCTTGAAACGTTTCTAAAGTTATTTTTGTTCGAAAAACCATTTAATTGGCAGAGTCTCTTTGTCACAAACTATGTATTCGAACAATTGTTTCTTTTTACGGTAAAGGAAAAAGATCTTTCAAAAAATGCTTTGACAGTTGACGTTTTCAACCTAATTTTTTGACGTCGTAGTGTTGGAAAGGCAAAAAAAAAAAAAAAAAAAAAAAAAAAAAAAAAACAACCATAAGACAACAATCACTTGTAACTGATCATTTCATTAATTTATCTAAATACGAAAACATCTTTTCGATTATAAATCAAATTAATAGTTATGCAAGTGTCATTCTTTTAGGTTTAAATATGAGTCCCTAAATGTGTAAGGAAGCTTTGAGAGGGAAAAAATATTTTTCGGAGAACCGCCTCAGAGAAATTTGAGATGTTTTAGTACCAGAAATTTCGTAAAGTACTGATCGCTATATCTGAAGATAGAAATTTTATTTTTATTATTATTATTAAATTAAATAAGGCAAGTATTACTTTAGGAAAAAGATAAAAGGTTCTTAGAAGTGATTGAAGCGTACGAACCCTTGCCTTAAGAAATAATTTTATACGGCACAGGAATTTATAGACGTTAACTAAAATAAAAATAACTTTGCTTAAGGTATTTTTATATATATATTTTTTACTAATTATTTATTTTATTTTTTGCAGTACACTAAAGAAATAAAGCAGATTTTAAAACCTTTGTTCTTTAAAGAGAAAAATCTTTAAAGCATAAGCGAATTAATCTCGAGAAAATATTCAGTTCTTTCATTTCAATATTTGAAAACTAATAAAGAAAGCCAATCTGTAATTTTACATGTGAAATTTAATATAAAACATCTTTGAAGTTGAAAATAAAATTTTGTTGAACTGAAAAATTTAATTTAGCAGAAATTTCGTAAATTAAAATTTGTAAGCAGTGAATAATAAAGTGGGACTATAATATGCGGATAAAGTTCAACGAATTATGTAAATTTCTTTCATTTAAAGTGGAATTATACATTTAATCAGTAGATTTCTATAGCTAATTCATTTTGAAGGAGTACATTCTGATTTTAGACACGGAGTTACGCACTATGCGGGTAGTTCTAATACGACCTTTAAAAAGTAAATAAATTACCACAAGTTGCTTAATTTCAGGAAGAAGATGGTAGAATAATACATAAAGAACCTCTATAACGGAAACACGAACAGCGGACCTATATGTATGTACCTTTATACCTCTGATTATCGGACACATCTGAATAGAGGACATATTCTGCTCTGATGAGCTGCAGGTTATTAAGAGATTTTACTGTATAAACATGAAAAAATCTGAGGAACAGCAAATGTTGTAAATAAACTTTTAGCAAAAGAATATCTTTTTTTTTTTTTTTTTTTTTTTTTATTATAACCGATGCAAATTTTGAAAAAAAAAAAAAAGTAGAACTGCTACAATAAATAATGGAATGATGTAATCCGAATCAGAATGAATGTAAAAACCAAAGGAAATAAATTATTGAAATGCACACACACAAAAAAAAAACTAAAAAATTAGCTACTGTAAAATTAACCAGTCTAAAATTCTTTTAGCGGGTATGTCGCCAAGCTTGGTATCAATCAACAGCGATGTTGGCTAAAATGTGCAGCTGTTTTCAAATGTAACAAGAGGATCAGAGCAGATATCGATAAAGATAAGTTAGAATTTATATCAAAACTTTAACCCTTAAATGCGCGATTTTTTATTTTGTTTCGAAAAAATTATATATGATTCTCTGAAAGGTTTATTACACAGGAAAAATAATGAAAAAAATCAGAGATACATTTTTCATATAATACTTCAATCTTTTCTTCTGTTGCACATCTGCAATATAAGTAAACACTACTGTCGTGTGGCTGTTTTACGCTAAAATATTGAAAATTAATAAATACTTTAATACGTATGCATAGATGCCAACATCTCTTAATTATTCCGGAGTCTGATCCAAGATGAACGCGTTCTCAACCAGAAATTTTATTTAACCAAAAATTTAAAAAAGAAATAAAATGTACCTCATAGAAAGAAGATATATTTTCTTATATATTTTTTCCGGTTTGGACATGCAAATTTTCGATCAGACTCCAGAATAATTAAGAGATGTTGGCATCTATGCGTATGTCTCCAAATACATTATTTTATATAATTCTTTACTCTATAAAACTTAACCTTTAACCCTTTAATTCCCATAATAGAATACGTTCTAGAAATTACATTGTTCAGAGAATCTGACTTTACACCAGAAAGTTTTAATTGTTAATTTCGCTTTATTTAAATACGGAATGTATGTTATTAATTAAAGCAGATATTGCTATTTTAATTTTCTGGTGTAAATTAGGTATATACGAAGGAAAAAAATCTATTAAATTCAAAACACTGTTGTTTGCATATATGCAAAGCTGCGCACTAAAGGGTTAAGAAATAAGTACCATTTGTCTATTAACATATTTCAATTTTACAAATCAATTAATTTTACAAAAATATTGTTTATAAAAAATATCTGAAATAAACAAATAACAACAAGAACTAAAAAGAAAGATTTTCTTTTGAAATTTAAAAAAAAAAAAAAAATGATCCATTTTATTATTATTTTGTTTTCTTTTTTGTTTTTGTCTAAGTATAAATCATCAGATGGAATTACACTGTTAAAAACAGAAAAATATTTCTTAATCTACGAAAATATAATGAAACACGGACGAAAATATCATTTTGAATAAATGAGTTGTAACGTTCCAAATGTCTATTTACGTTTATTGTCAAATGCCTTTACCAATTAATATCTATGTGAGTATTAGGTTTTTTTAAATAGTAATTTAACAGGTGGTAGAGGATGATCCATTATCTACAATAATATGTTTAATTTTTTTTTTGTCACATACCATCCTCATCATCTTCATACTCCTTCACACCTCCTCCGACATACGAACGATTCCGAAAATAGATCTTTATCTTACGAAGCTTCAGAAACCAAAAGCTTATACTTATAATATTTAGAGTATTTATAAAAGCAAATTTTTATAAAAGGTTTTTATATTATAATATCGGGTAACCATGAAATTTCGTGCGCTGTTCATCAGACAGAAAAAAAGTGACCCACAAAACCCTTACACTCTTATTTTATTCTTTGAAATGATCAGCATTGGCTTCAATTATGTTCCTAACGCGACACAAGCTTATAAATGCCCTTTTTGAAAAAATCTTTTTTTAGAGTTCAAAAATTATGTAATAGCCTTTGTGACATCTCGGTTTCTGAATTGCTGTTCCCGCAAGTGGTTATCCATGGCCAAAAACAAATAAGAGTCCGATGAAACGACGTCTGGGAAGTAAGATAGATAAATCAAAACTTCCCAGCCCTATGTTTTTATCACGTAAATTGGTCGCGTTCGCCATATGAAGCCTAGCAATAATGTGGAAACAGGGTTCGCACGCTAATAAGCCACGCTCCATTTTGTAAGGACTCTACCACCAGTAATCGCATAAAAGTACCTTCTAGCTAATGAATCGCGAAGAAAAGTATTTTTAAAATAATACTGGTGGTAGAGTCCTTACAAAATGGGGCGTGGCTTAATAGCGTGCGAACCCTGGGAAAAGGAGAACTGCTCTCCCGTTGACCATAAGGCTGCTTTTGGAGCACAGCAGCTGAAACCCTTTGCAAGTGGGAAGAGTAAACGACATTTGTGATGGTTTTCACGCTTTGTAAGGAGTTATAAGTAACTGTACGTGTATCATCGCTGGTCCACCAAAAAAACATTATCCGGTTTTTTTTGTTTTTGTTTTTGTTTTTTTTACGAATGACCGGTTTAGCGGTCTATGAGACGCAACCAGAAGTCAACCAATGATGTTTTCTCTTCCGGCTATCATACATGACCCATTTTTCGTCACTTGTCAATATATAGTCCAGGAACGAGGCTTTGTTGTAGCGTGACAGCAATAACAAGCAGATGTTCAACCGTCGGAGCTTGTTTCTTCACACAGAACATGAGTGGGCCATTTTTTTACTTTCTGTTTTCTGAGGTTGCAAATTTGCAATAGCTCTCTCCCTTGAAAGTTAAAGGGTTTAGCGGATGCAGGCATACCATCTTATGGTTATGCCGGAAGCGAGTGTAACATTAAGAGACAATTTTATTTTCACACGATATGATTTAATTTTTTTACGTAATAAAAATAGAAACCTTCAAAATAATACCTGACTGATCTGCTCGTGTATCAGATAAATCTGCAGTGTTGCCAGTGGGCTGATTTCTTTTAATTTAGATTTCTTGATTGACACCACTTTTTGGAATTGGCAAAATTCGCCTTATTTAATGACATAATGCAAGGTTCGCACACTCCTTGGAATTTCCAATGACTCTGGCACCACTATTAATGATAAGAAAATTTACATTTACTTTTTAAAGCACAGAATTCGCAAACCCAGCCTTTATGCACAGACTTTTCAAAATTTTTCGACAGTGAAATACTTTGAAAATTCTGTTAAAATTTAGTGGTAAGCTGTGCGAACCCTGGACATATTAAATTACGATGAAAATAAGGGGAGTTTTACCACTTCAAAAAAGTGGTGACAATCAAGAAATCTGAATTATAAAAAAGTAGCCCACTGACAACACTGCACCGCTGTACACGAACTGTATTCTTCTACACTGAATATAATAATATATATATATATTCTTAATTTTGCGACTCTTTTAGAGGCCAAACTACTTATGTTACAAAAGTGTTGATATGTTTGAACTACACCACGATTTACAAACAAATTTATCAAAAAATCAGTAAATACTTTTCTTCCAGAACATTATAAAAGAAAAAAAAAATATTGCAAAATACTAGTGCCATTGTGCCATTGTGGATTATCTATATGGGGGATACATAATATTGAGGTGCCAAGTTCTCACTAATCTTCCGTAATATGTGGATTAATAAGACTCGAACTAGAAAATTAATTTGATGAATCCTTATTTTTTTAATTTCCGGTTTTGATATTGAACACATTTAATTTCATGTTTTAAAAAAAATCTTGTGCGAAACCTATTAAACCTGACTTAAATTAACCTACATATTACGGAAGATTAGTGGGAACTTGGCACTTCTGATTATGTCCCACCGTCCTTCGATAGGTTAAACAATATCTTTCAAAATGCGCTACTAGATCAATGTGATAAATAATCATATTATTCACTAGTCAAAGCCTGGAACTTTTCTTTCTTTTACTAAATTAAAATCAATTCCTAAACGTATATTATGACGACTTCTTTCCTTCGTAACTACTTATTTTACTGTTCGGAAACTGCAAATCTGGCGAATTCAAAATTTTAAACTGAAAATACACTTACACAATGAAATATAAGACCCTGATGATGGACACAGGGTGGCTGAAACTTGTCGGTTTTAGACTTCTAAAATTTTATTTAATGTCTTGAAAGTGATAAATTGTATATGTAGTATCCGTCTTTTAGTAAATCTTTTTAACTCCTTGAGGGGCGGTGGGATATATTTTATCCCACCTACGAGTAATGAAGATTCGCACCAGAAAAATTTTATTAAATTTTACTTTCCTAACTTTGACGGAAAAAAGTCGTAAAATTGCTTTTCCTTATTTTGCAATAAATCTTTTTGCAGATTCCGGTGTGAATTCAACATTACAGAAAGGCAATTACTTGCCCCTCAAAGCGTCAAACCCTTAATTCTCGCTCCCGTCATATTCACTGGCTGAGTCTTTTATTCAGATTGTTTGATTCACATCAGTTTTATAAAATAGCGTAATTGGCTTTATTATGGTATAATTTTACCTGTCATTAAATAAGGTGAATATTTCTTTTTCCAAAAAGTGGTGCAAATAAGCAATTTGAATTTTTAAAGAGTAATTTAATGCGGCCGTTAAGGGGTTAATTTTATTTGTGCTGTTAAATTCAAGACTTAATAGTCCTTCAATTTATTAATCAATGAACTATTTTGAATTATTATTTCTAAAATCCACGTATAATTGTCTCAGTAGAGAACCACAATCCTTCTTTCCTTGAATTTAAAATTTATTTTACTGTAAAATAAGTACTCATTAAAACCTTGAGTTAAAACAATAACTGAAAAAAAAAATGCAATTACTTTGAATAACATTCCTTTGAAATACTCAATGAAATACTAGTTCTTTGTTTTTTAATAAGATTTCCTTTATTCCACATTCTCTTGTACTATTTAAAAGGACTAACCACAAAGCTCTTTAAAAAGTCACAAAGAAAAGAATGAGTGAAAGATTCTCAAGTACCAATTATAACAACGTCAGTCATTTCACTCAAATAAAATTCTTAAAAAAAAAAAGATAATTACCTTTTAGCTATTGCTTTTTTGCTAATTTTGCTTTTTCTCGTGGAGATATAAAACTATCATTAACATAAAATTAGAAATAATCATTAACAAATCTTATATCTTCCGCAATGTTTTAAAATTCGTTTACATGCTTTCTTTTAACTTACAATTAGGTTTGTTTGTGATAGTCAAATATTGTGACTCATTTTTCATCCATTTCCTGTTGACATAAAGCTTTAAAATTTGGAATATATATGCATTCCTGAGGGCCGTACATGAATTGGAGATTGATTTTTTAAAATTCGATCTCTAAGGAAGGCAACTGGGGCAAGTTTACTTTATGGTTACAATTGATTCCCCATGGAGAAATCAGCCTCAGCTTCAACAATGAGTATTTGTTGAAAAGTACTAATGACAGGGTTACCACATAGCGCCAAATTTTAACCGACTAGGCGAAATATCACCAAATGTTGGCCAACTTGGAAAAATATCCACAATTTGGCGACAAAAATAGATTGCATTATATGAAGCCAACTTGGCAATAGCTGGCTAATTTGGCAAAATTCCCATTTAAATACATTAATATCTATAATCGAGCTCGCCGTAATTTAATTTAAATTCTGTCCATTTAATGTTTTCTTTAAAGGCTTTTTACTTTTAAGTGCATTTAAAAATTATACATATTTTCTACATTTTTGTGAATTTTAATGAAAGCATTTTTTTTTCTTTACTTTCATTTTAATATGTGCCCAAAATAGATAAACAGTCTTTTGTCGCACATGTATGAAAAAATACTGTTTTTCTAAACAAATATTTATTGATTACAACTATGCATGTAATATATTCATTTTTAATGTGAAAAAAGAATTATAACTTTCAGTTAAAAAAAGACAAAAAAATCGAAATATTTTCATGAAAATTGACTAATATGCATTTATTCATATTCACATATTCGGTTAACCTCTTTGAGAGGAGTGGGATATATTTTATCCCACCTACGATTAATGAAGATTTGCACCAGAAAAATTTTATTAAATTTTACTTTTCTAACTTAAGTGAAAAAATGTCGTAAAATTGCTTTGGCTTATTTTGCAATAATTTTTTTGAAGATTCCGGTGTGAATTAGACATTACAGAAACACAATTACTTACCCCTCAAAGGGTTAAAACAAAATTAGGACAAGTACAAGCAGGACTCGCACCCTGATGGTCCCGGACCGTTATGTTATACATTGTATCCATAAAAGAACGTCCTAGTTATAAATATTAACCCTTTGCACTCGAGGGCTCCACTGCGGAGACATAACCTTTCTTTGCAAAATTTGTTTTTTGGCAGCAGTAATACAGGAAAATAAAATGTGTCTTATTTAATCAGAGCATTTTTGAAATTGTGTACTTGAACGAAACTTCTTTTAACTCATTTCGGAGCGGTGTCCTTAAAAAAGGACACCTAATTTTAATTCCAAAATCGACAAACGGCTCCAAGAATATTTAACTAAAATTTTCCTATTATAATGTACATGAAAATAAGCAAGTTCATATTTTCTAATAAATTCGTTTAGAAATTGCGGTATCAGTTCATTATTTCATCTGTTTAGGAACAGAATTACTCCGCGCCGGTAAGGGTTAAAAAGTGGTGCGGATCGAATAAAATTTGTGTAAGAGACGCCGAGCGCAAAGGGTCAATAGTATCAACTACAAACATTATAGAGTGTTGTTTCATGGTCACAAATAAAGAGTAAGTCAAACAGTTTTAGATAAGCGCATGCGCAAGTACTGCTTTGTTATTGGCTTGCTTACGGTGCCACATACGCAAAATAGCGACTCCAAAGCATAAAGCAATATTGCTGCGCTGAAGATTAAAAAGTCGTTAGAGTCATGCGAGTTTTTCCTTTTGGGGCTTTATAAAAGAAAATGTCTATCTTCTGCCGCTACCTAACGATTTCCCAGAGTTGAGAGACAGAATTGAAGAGGCTATTCCTTCCATGACTCCGGATTTCTAGGCTGAAGTGTGGGAAGAATTGGACTTTAGGCTGGATGTGCGCCGTATAATTAAAGGTGGACCTATTGAACATTTGTAGGAAAAACTATGTTATGTTACCTTCAATTTGATGTATGTTTTATTCTAAATAAATTCGACCCTAAATCCTAGGGGTTCGCTTAGACAGAGAAAATTGGAAAAGGGGTCCGAGTGTCCGAGGTTTCCGTTATTAGGTACCGGGGTTTTTCCGTTTATGTCAGAAATTCGTTATCACTGGTGTGCAAAAATTAAGGAAAAGTCACAAAATGCTAATTTTCAAATACGCGAACACTCAAAAGGGAATAATATAATTCGAGTAATTACTATCTGTACAACACAGCTAGTCAATATAACATCTCATTCACGTCACACATGGTCACAAGTGTCACGGTCACTACGGTGAAGGGAAAATAGGAAATTCCATACATCTCATTATGCGTCTCAAATGATCACTATATGTGACTCCACTGAGACGTCACTGTCACTGCTGCTTTGTGACGAGTCACCATGTGACTTTATAATATAGTTACATTGTGACTCTCATGTGACTGTCATTTGTAGGCTCAATTTCAAAGTAATCGTGAACGGTGCATTGTGATAAGTTACCAAATAATGTCACATTAAAGTCGCATGATGACTTTCAGGTGACAGAGAGACTACTGTGAAGTCACCATTGTGCTCTTTTGGGAAAAGTCTCCATATGACTATAATATGATAGTATTTGGTGACTTATCATAATCCAACGTTCATGATGACTATGAAATTGAGTCTAAAAATGACAGTCACATGAGTCACAATGTAACTACATTGTAAAGTCACCTGGTGACTCGTCACAAAGCAGCAGTCACATTGACTTGTCAGTGGAGTCACATATAGTGATCATTTGAGACTCATAATGAGATGTATGGAAGTTCCTATTTTTTTGCTTCACCGAAGTGACTATGAAACTTGTGACCATGTGTGACATGAATGAGATGTTATATGGGCTAGCTGTGTTGTAGAGATAATAATTACTCGAATTATATTATTTCCTTTTGAGTGTTCGCGTATTTGAAAATTAGAATTTTGTGACTTTTCCTTAATTTATGATAACCAGTGTAGGTAAGATCCTTTTTTCACAGGTTTTACTGTATATCCAGGGTTGTAAGTGCTGCGCTACAAATGGCTGATTTTCACCACTAAATTTTAATAGTATTCTTTGCCTTATTAAGTCTCAGGAATTCTGTCATTAAATAAGTCAAGAAAAACTATTAAAATTTAGTGGTAGCAATCGGCCAATTCTGGCGCAGCACTGTCATCCCTGTGTATATCTTTATTAATGTAAATATCCTGTATTCAATATTCTTAATATTTTCGATCCTAAATCCTGGGGATTCGATGAGACAGAGAAAATTGGAAAATAGGTCCGAGGTGACTAAAAGTTGAAGAACCTCTGATCTACTGTACTTAATCACATTTTAAACTTCTTTCTAACCCCTTAACGGTCACTTAATATTGGGAAAAACCATCAAAAAAGGACCTATTTTTTTATTACAGAAATTGAATAACTATAAGACTTCTATATAAAACATGCAATTAGTTTTTTCTAAGGCGAAAAAAAAGATGTTATAGAACAAATTCACATTTGTGGAAAAGCCATCATGCGAGAATTCTGTGTTTTAATGTTTGTTTTATGACATACAAATTAATGCGAATAACACCTTTATTTTTCACATCTTAGATCTTTATTTATCATCATCAAACAATTTTTTACAAATAATATTTGAAATAATATAATATAAATTAAATTTTGATTAATTATAATTTTTTTTAGTGTGATATATTTCGAAACACGCAATACAAAGTCCAACGTCACAATCAGGGCCAAAAAGCAGACCCAAACGCTATTACCAAAGCGATATAAGTAAGCGTGCAAACTTAATGCTGGAATCGGGCGTAAATTAACACAGTTGCGCCATCTTGTGGACGGAGTGATAATTCCCATACGCGGGCTTTTAGTGTGGCGGGTATTTTCTAAATCTTTAGTCACTCACGGAAATTATTTTTGTTTGCCACATTTATTGCAAAATAATAGCGTAGCGAGAGGGGCATTCAGATGCACTTGACACCACGAAGTTTTATTCGCCTTACCAGACACACTTCAGTTATTAATCAAGATGAAAAAAACTTTACAATTTTAGTGGTGTGTGTAAGAAAACAGTTAGGTACCTGCCTGTAGTTCACACTCCATCCGCTACGTGGCGTATTCCCCCATTTACAATAGGACGCTCGCTGATATCGCTTTGCCATAACTCAAAGACTTCACACCGAAATGCCAGTTAAATTTTTCTGGTTTCAGAAGTTTTGTCCATCAGTAAATCTCCAGCCCGGAAATTTGACGGGCACGAGAAATAACGAACAACACCTCAACCCGTGATATTGACAGGGGCGAGAATTAAGGGGTTAAGAAAATTTGCATGAATAAGGGGTTTCAAATAAGTCTAAATTTTCTCTTTAAATACATTGATGAAAGTTTTCCCGCCGGTAAGCAGCTCCTGTGTTACGAATTCGCACCTGTGCGTGGGGTGGAAATCTAAAAATAGCCGAACTATCACGTGACTCGGTACGTGTGGCGTAAATAAGCCGCAAAAAACTGTGACTGATGCTAGAATTCCTCAAAAGTAAAAACCTTGAATTGTTCTCGGTCGGGGAGATAAAATAGTTTTCCTCGGAATAGATGTTATGTAAATATATATATTATGTGTGATTTAATGTTGTGAAGTGGTGCTGTAAAAATAAAACACGAAAAGACTTTCAAGATTAATCATTTAACAAGAATCACCTATGGATACAACCAAATATTTTGTTCTAGAAATAATTTTATTACTACGAATGATATTTCTCGTTAGTTTTGATAGTGAATATATTTCACCCTGATTTCAGTCTTTGCTGAGTATGAAAGAAATTTATGAGGGAAAACAATTAAATAAAAAGAAATCTTACGCAATGACTTTGACTTACTTTGCTTTGAACAACACAAATGAATTGTTTTCCTTTTATGGTTACTGAAATTTGCTTCATTCTGCACTCCTTCGTATTATTTAGAAGAATAACCCCAAAGCTAATTAAAAAGTCACAATAAAAGAAAAAAATGAATGAAAGATTCTCAAGTACCAATTATAACAACGTCAGTAATTTGAAAGAATTATTAGTACCTTCCAGGTATTGTTTTATTTGTTGTTTTTGCTTTTTCATGTGGAAATATAAAACCATCATTAATATGATGTTTATATAAAAATGTGAACCAGACATGTAACCCAACATGTGAACCAGAAAGAAAAATCATGCGTCAAGAAGAGATTGTACAGTCGTGGAAAAAAAAAGTAAACACCCCCTACTAACTCCTCAACAAATTATCATAGAAGAACGTTACTGGTACCGAACGATTGAGAATAAAGTCTACTTTTAAATGATATAGATAAAATTTGCTTAGGGGGCCATCTACATATTAAATCGAGCCATAAATTTGTTTTTTTTCAATAGCAGTACACAATTCTGACAGCATAAATGAACTCTACACCCTTCAATTAGCCTAATGAAAATTTTTTACACAATTCTTACCATAAGTTTCTGAGAAATTAATTATTTTAAAACGAGCGTATTTTAAGGGCTGTATCCAAATTAAAGTTCGGAACTTGATTGTTAACCGAGAGAGCCCACATCTTGATCAAGACACCTTAAGAAGTCAATGAAGCCTGCTAGATTACAGGACAGTAGAAGAAATTTCAAAATATCTTGTCACTTCTATTACAGACGGCCCCTTAAACCATCATTTTGCCGTTTTTAAGCATAATTTGAAAACTACTTGGAAGAAAAATGTGAAATTTTGTATTTCCATAAAGCAGGACTTAATAAATCTAAATCCATCAAAAAAATTCTAGGTTGCAATTCATAACTTTTTCGAATATTAATTTCATAATTCATACCATAAAATTATAAAAATTGCAAATTCAGCGTATTTATGTTTAGGTATATTAGTGTTATTGCTACACAAAAAATTAGCACGTTAGGAGCATAATTTCTGGAAATATAAATGAAAACATGAAAATGTAATTTAACATTAGAAGCACTCAATTTTGACTGTTTATAATTCAAAAACTTATCATTCAGATGACTTGAAATTTGGTGTCTGGGCATAGTTTGAACCGAAGATTTGAAATATCTCGTTCAAATTCGGAATTTTCATTGAAAAAAATGAAGTTTGGATTTGTTTTAATATGTAAATGCCCCCCTAAGCAAATTTTATTTACATCATTTAAAAGTAAAATTTATTTCCAATCGTTCAGTACCAGTAACTTTCTTCTACGATAATTTGTTAAGGAGTTAGTAGGGGTGTTTACTTTTTTTCCACGACTGTACTTTCCAACACATTCAGAATACCGTAAAAAAATTCCAACATTTAAAAAGGTAAAATAAAACACAGTAGAACCTCTTTTACCCGAAACTCTCGGTTAATCAAAATCAATTTTTGAAGTTTCTTTTTTTTTTTTGTTTTTTTTACTATCATATTTCTCGTGTGAAAAATCCATTTTTAAAGCTTTATTTTTATTTTTATTTATTTTTACTGTCACATTCCTTGTGTGCAAAATCCATTTTTAAAGCTATATTTAAATAAAGAAGATAACTACTATATAGCTTTGTTAATTATGGAAAACAAATACACATTTTAAGTCCCCTTGTTCCTCATTTTTTGTTATATGAATACTATGTTTATAACTTCGTGATAGAGCTGAAAAGCAAAAGCAATCGAAACTGCGGGAAACAAAACTTTGTTTCAAACCCTTGTGAAATATGTAAAAGGTACTTAATTTCATAATTAAGATTCAGGTAATTTATTATTCTTTCTATTTTGCCATTGTTTTACTTTTTTTAAGCAGTTGTTATCATAATAAGAAATAGCGCATATATTTGTCCTTATTCTTAAAGTTGAAGCATTCTCGATTATCCGAAAATTTCGATTTTTCGAGAGATGGTCGGTCCCAATTACTTCGGATGATCGAGGTACTACTGTACATATAATCACAGTTGCCATGGCTCAGGTTTTTTGGATACTAGTATTTTAAAACTTTATGTACTGAGTTATGAATTCATGAAAATGTTATCTTCAAAAAGCATTTTTCGGGAATTGTTTAAAATACATTAGAGTATTTGCATAAATATTTAATAAATTTTAGAAGTATTTTAGAAGGATTGAAGGATGTAGAAGTATTTATTAAATTTGAATTTATAGGGATTATTTGCAATATTTACAACCCCACTCAAATCTTTCATTTTCCATATTTTTCTTAGTATTTTGTAGAATTAGGAAATGTTACAAATATAATGTTCTTACAATAGAAATATAGATATATTTCCGAATCTAAAAATCCCCCCCCCCTCCCCCTCAACGCCAAGAAAGCTGAAAAAATGCAAAAGCATAAGAAATCATCTTAAAAAAAAAAAAAAAAAATGTGTATAACCAATAATGCTTTTGGAACAAGATAAAGTAATCTATCTGTAACTCATTCTAAACTGTATTACAACTAATCTATGTATTAAATTAATTTTATAACAAGTTATTTTAATTGTACTTATAAATACCGTCAGTAAATAAAGGATTAATACAGAAAATGTTCTTTCATTTAATTGGAACATTTTTGCGATTTAATAGGAAAACATTTCCTTTAAGATAATAGTGGTGTACAAAACCCGAAGACTTGACAAATCTGTATGACTAAACAATTTGGAAAGCACATAAAAAATTTGAAAATCAGTATGAAAAATTTATAGTCGTAAAATAACTCTTATTCTTTTCTGAATCTTTTTATATGATGATTTGTGTAATAAGGATATATTATGCTAAAATTTAGATCAGTTAAGAAACACAGTCGCTTTCAGCAATTTCCGTCAAAAAGCAGAAAAGTATTCGAATTCTTTTGCACAGCTCTGTATGTGACCTATATCCATAGTCGGCAACAGGCGGACCGCGGTCCACATCCGTACCGATAACGGTCAAATCCTGGATCGCCAAAAAATTTCAATTTGAATAAATAATTTATTAGTATTTATATATAATAAATACGTTTCAGCGATAACCTTATCAATGTTTCTTATACGAGTGTGTATCAATAAGTTTTTGCTCTCATATAGAAGTAATTGTGTAAAATTTATGAACTTGCTACATTGTATTAGTACTTTTCTATGTAGTCACCGTGCACAGTAACACATTTCTGCAAACGGTATTTCAAAAAATGGGGGGATGTATTCTGGGAGGCGCGATAGTAAACCCAATTGGGGAAATTTTCTACTTTTTTTCCGACCCCCACATGTCACATATTGTTGGAAAGACCTGTCACCTCTAATTCATGGTCTGCCCCTAGTCCAAATTCCACCTCCAAATTCGCCCCGGGGGGGGATTTGGACCCCATTCATGCCCCCCGGGGGGCAAGAATGGGGTAAGTAAAATTTAGAAAAGTGCCCCCCGAAGGGCAAATTGGAGGGAGGGTCTCAGGATGTGCATAACATGAATAGGTGGTCACAGGCCTTTCCAATAATATGTCACATGTGGGGGTCGGTAAATGTTAGAAGAATGCCCCTCTTTTGGTCTACTATCACACCTCCTGGAATACATCTCTCCTCCTCATTTTGAAATATCGTTTGCAGAAAGGTGTTACTGTCCATGGTGACTGTATAGAAAAGGACTAATACAATTTTGCAATTTCATAATTTTTTCTCAATTATTTTTATGTGACGGCAAAAACTTATTGACATTATTTTACAAATAATAACGCGATTAATTCGATTTTTTAATAGTGATGCATAGTTGGTATGCAAACGCAAAATACTGCGTTGAAGCGCAGGCACGGCGGTGGGAGAGAATGAACCGACCGGCTGCGCTTATGAATATTTCAAAAACTTGCTTGTAACCTGGCTACTATGTTTTTCTCCACACACATATGTGAAAGAACTTTCTCCCAAATAAATTTTTTGAAGAACAAATATCATTCAAGATTAACGGACGCCCACCTTGAAGACACTCTTCGCATTAGCTGTTCACCATCTGGCTCAAGAACACAAGTATAATTTTTCGCATTAATTTTTCAACGAATATCTGCCTTTTCTATTTTATTATATGCAGGTAAAAATTTTCAGAACGTATACCTGTGTATGTAGAAATTTGTTAGAACGAATACCTTGTTTTTCTATTTTATGCATGTGTACATATAAAAATTTAAAAGTACTTATATTACTCATGTGCTTTTTTCCGGACCTCGACACAATTTTTGAAAAGTATTCGGGCCCCATTTAAGATTACTTGCCGACCTCTGATCTGTATAATTTATATACACTAAGTAATATCAAGGTTCGTACAGGTTACAGACCAGGAAATTCTTCGGTGCCAGTAATTTCTTATAGTCATTTCTTATTTAATCACTTCTTAAATACGGCGACATTTTCCACGTTTGAACTAGTTTATTTTCTATTTAAATAAATACTGATACAAAGCGATATAAGTAAGCGTACAAATTTAATACTGGAATCGGGCGTAAATTAACACAGTTGCGCCATCTTGTGAACGGGGTGATAATCCACATACGCGGGCTTTTAGTGTGACGTCATGTATACCATCTGCACATATTTTCTAAATCTTTAGTCACTCATGGAACTGGATTTTGTTTACCACATTTATTGCAAAATAAGGACGTGGCGAGAGTGGCGTCCATATGCATTTGACAGGGACATTTCAGCTATTAATCAAGGGGAAAAAATTTACAATTTTAGTGGTGTGAAGTAAGAAAACAGTTAGGCATCTTCCTGTAGTTTAATCCCGTCCGCTAAGTGGCGTGCGACCTTGATTGATGTGACCCCACCTTTAATCTTGCGGTTACCTTTCCCATTTAAGATAGGACGCTTACATAGGCGTAACCAGGGGGGGTGCCCTGGGTGCCCGGGCACCCCCCCGCTTGCGCAGACTCTAGCACAATTATTTTTAAAATTCGAAGTCTACAAAAGAAAAAAGAAGTGAAAGCAGAGTTCAATTAGTTTAGTTCAGATAACTAACAGCCTAAGTTTTGAACTGTGATTAAAAAAAAAAAAAAATCCACGTTCTATTTTTAGGGTTTTGTTCATCTGACGAAACCCTATTCGTCTCACTCCTTTGTCTGTCTGTCTGTCCGTCACAGAGCCCGTTCTCAGAAACTATACATGTTAGAGACTTGAAATTTTGGGTACTTATAGCTGAACACCTCACATCAAACAACAAATCATAAAATTTTGAAAACGTCGGTAATTAACCGAATTACGAGCTAATTAACTTCTAAAATTAACCAATCAACCTTTTGAACGCAACTACGAAACGCACCTTCTCCGAATCAGCGGAATTTCTCCTAAGGGTTGCCAGTAAAATCAGAGGATGCACAGTAAAATCAGCGGATGCATGGTTACCACAGAGGAAATTAAGCAATAAATGAAGTGGACATTTAAAAAGCGAAATCGCATCTTCCAAAGTATTGGTCCTACAAATTCGTAAAAGGTATAGAAAGACGCGGAAAAAATTCTACTTTATTTTGGTATAAAGTTCAAATTTCTGCATTGGGTATAACGCAAAAAATCCACTAAAAATCGATCGATAAAAATTTTATTTCTGTATTTGAAAAGACAATGAAAAGATATTTCATTTCAGCGGAAAGCAGGTGTTGTCCTCTTTCAGACATATCGGCGCTGGAGAAATTTAAGCAGAGGGTATTATTTTAATACGAAATTTAAACTTTTCAAATATTAAATTTTTAGATTAATTTCTTTTACATCCCGACGTAAAAATGTTCGCTGATTCCATACATACCCAGTTCAAACTCCTAGCTTAATTACAAGCTGAGATATTAATTATTATTTCATTAATTGGATCGTTGCTTTAAAACTTTCCTTTCAGCGGGTTTTTTTATCTCAGACATGACGACGCACTTGCGGTTTTTAATTTAATACGAAATGTAAACTTTTTAAATATTAAATTTTTTGATAAAATTTTTTGACATCCGGACGGTAAATCTCTCGCAGATTTCATACATACCCAGTTCAAAGAGCTAGCTTAATTAGAAGCTGAGATATTAATTATTATTTAATTAATCTGTTTCATTTCTATATAATGCATAGATTAAAATGGAGGGACGTGCTTTTTTAACCACATTTGAAAGGAATATTAAACGAAACCCTTTGTGCGATCTATGATCACACTTACCCACTTGTTTAAATTATGTTCTTTATCTTTTTTTTTTAAACTAGAATATTTACAAGAATCTGTATTAGTCGTAGTAAGCCAAAAAGCAGATTTTATAATCCCACTTTGACGTCTTGTTTTTTTTTTTTTTTTTTTTTTTTTTTTTTTTGTGTGTGTGTGTGTGTGTGTGTGTGTGTGAGAGAGAGAGAGAGAGATTTTTTTAACACCGTTCTTTCTATTGCATATTTCTGCAATTTCATTAGAAATTAACGCAAGTTCTTGACGAGGATAGAAACAGAAATTATTTGTCTCTTTGATTTCGCAGTCTAAAGTCTAAAATGAAGCAAAAAAATTTGAAAGGGAATGCAGATGTGAAACAGTAATTGTAAAATTGTAAAATGCGATTAGCCGGGGGAAAGGTGGGGGTGCACAGACGCTGCCTCCTTTGAAAATGGGAAATAATAACACAGAAAATTAAAATTAATCTGAAGTTTGTTGGTTGGTTGAATTTCGTGTTTCGCGACCATATTTTGACATTCGTAAAAGGAATATGGTTGCAGTCTTTCAAGTCAATACAGTAATTTTTTTTGACTGAAAATTTTAACGCGATTTTTGGAGTTCCTTCTCGTTTCGCGGAGTTCTTTTGAAACTAGGAAAAGGACCCGGTTTCAATGTTTTAGAGCAGTGTTTTAAATTTTGATGAAATTCTCGACTTTATTCTGCGATCATTACATGATATTTACAATTTTTCCCAAAATTATTTGACGAAATTCACGTCTTTCTACTCGATTTTTTGTCGAAATCCACACTTTTCAACAAAAACCTTTGACAAAATTCGTGTTTTTCACCGCGATCCTTTGATGAAATTCGCATTTTTTACAGCGATATTTTGACGAAATCGGAATGTCTTTAGCACGATCCTTTGATGAAATTCGTGTTTTCTTTACACGATCTTTTGACAAAATTCGCTTTTTCTTTCCGTGATCTTTTGATGAAATTCGCATTTTCTTTCTGCGATCCTTCGACGAAATTCTCTTTTTCACCGGGATCCTTTGACGAATTTTGTTTTTTTTTTGTTTTTTGGCGGCCTATTCACGAAATTGATTTATTTACAGGGATCATTTGTCGAAATTCGCGATAGTTTTGCGCTACCGATCGAGAAAATTCTCAATATCTTTCCGTACTAATTAATAAAATCCTCTGCTCTTTTCTGCTCCTTTTTGAGGAAATTTGCAACATTTTCTCGTGAATCATTTATTGAAATTCTCGATTTTTTTGCGCAATATTTGATGAAATTCGCGATTTCTTTCTGCACTCTTTTATCGAAATTCACGATATTTTTCACGCTCGTTTGAAGAAATTCTTAGATTTTTCCGGGATCGAGTCACGAATTGATTTTAAAAAGTTCCACAAAAGAAATAAAAATCGCGGGCTTAAAATTTTTTTTTAAATACTCACTGAAGAATCACAGATCTGTGAAAGAATTTTAAGGCCGGAAATACTACACATCATTTTTTATTATAGAGATCTTTCCTTTTCTGTGCACAAATCCCGCACATTATTTCAAACTCTGCCCCTCAAAGAAAACTTCATTACTATTGGAATTTCGCTGGTTGCTTTTTTTAAACGAACATAGAATTAAAGAAATCTAGGATTGTGTGTGTTTGGGAGGGGGGGGGGGCTGCATTTGGCAACGTACCACTTCCGTCTCGAAGCAAACGAATCCTGAATTACCGCGATTTTTTTTTCCGAGCCAAATTAAATTTTTCAGCTTTCTTATGAGAATTGATTTGAAATTCTTTCAATTTGAATTTAATCACGGCAATTGCAAAAATTACCGGAGAATTTTTTATGTTTCAAAAAAAGTCAAAAACTCGCCTCAAAGTGCAAAAAACCCCGTTATAAATCGCATTAAAAATTCGGAAAAGATTAAAGACAGCAGGGAACGAAATTAACTAATTGGGTAAAATATTTAAACCGGATTTCTTTTAGAAAACGCGAAAAACCCCCTCTAAAAATAACATTAAAAAATTGTTACAAATTGAAAAATCGCTCTAAGAATCTCGAAAAAACTTTATTGAAAAGAAGACAAAGTTTACTGAATAAAACATATAAATCGGATTCTTTTTTACTAATTTGAAAAAATTCGCATAAAATTAATTGAAAAATTCCAGAAATTGTCTTCGATATGCATGACTTCAGGCAAACAGGTACTTTCCTGTCAAATCTTGCGGCTGTGAGGACTGCATTGTTTTTTCAGAGTTCAGCGCTCGCGCGTATACACACACACGGAGACAGACAAGCACCTATCTTTATTATTACAGTCGCAACATGATAATATAATTTTTATCATCTTGACAAATTTTAGTGTATTGCTTTACCTTATACATTGGACACATTCTGAGGTAAAAACATGAATTATTAATGAATATTGTAATTATTTATAATATTATAATAATTATTTATATGCACTTTCCTCCAAAATTTCTTGGTTCTCCCCCCGGTGATCCCTAATAAGTCATGGAGTCACATTCTGAAAAACTTTCGTGGGTATGTACTTGTGTACAGCATGTATTATCTGAGATTTATCATCCGGCAAAATTTCATCTACAAGACTTTGACATAGATAATGCTAGGTTTACCTCTCATGCAATGCCCCTGTGCCTATAAAAGTTTCCAGCAAGATTAAAGGCGTTTTTTAATCTTTGTAAGAAGTTAGGGTGCCAAAAAGTTTTACACTTGTGACCACACTTACTCACTGTCTTGTTTCACTGCTGCAAGGAGATTTACATATCTTTTTTTTTTTTTTTACCATTAGATTTAGTTTTGATGTTTTAACCCCTTCTCACACCCCCTCACAAAAACAAAAATCGCATTTGAGCCTTTTTTAAAAGAAATAACACACAATTATGAATTCTAAGAGGAAAACCTGTCTAAAACGGAAATTCGATCGGTTTAATGGGGTTCCGTTTTATCAGGTTTTACTATATAAGATATTGTTGGTATCCAACATATTCTGGTTAAAAAGTCTGGGCACCCCCCCGTTCAAAAGGCTGGTTACGCCTATGCGCTTACTTATATTGCTTTGATACTGATATTTCACCTACAAAATAACGGGTCCCGTACGAACCCTGAATATGCAAAAAAAACTGTTATAATTAAAAGAACGCATAGAACAACTAAAAACGTATTACCAGCATTTATCGCTTATAGACTGTACTGTAAACGAACAGTTTGCGTGTCCCTGTATATAAATGATAAATGCTCTGCACACATTATTCAACACTAATTTCCTTGATGTGTACCTCAATGATAAAAAATCCAGCATCAAAAACCATCTTTCCTCTTTCTTTTTTTTTTTTTTTTTTTTTTTTTGCACTTTCAAGTTATGGGAGAAAAAACATATCAATTCTTTTGTATTAAAAATTTCAAGATCGAAAGTATAAATGCAAAAAAAGATTTTTTTTTTTTTTTCCTTTGTCTGAGGCGATTATTTTCTGAACAAATTTTCTGGGAGCAGGACTGTTGCTTAGCAACGGTAACAACTTTGGTGACAACTTTGGCGAATGCATGCCACAATATATGGTAAGAACGAATTTTCGACCACGGCGACCTCAGTGATGAGAAAAAATTTTCAGGCTTTCACATTTCCCGTGAAAAGGTCGCAATTTATGAGCTGATTGATCACGCAAAGTTTGAAAGTACATTAAGTATCAAAAGAAGAATATAGATAACTGGATAAACATTGACGAAAATGCATCAATAACGAACATTTTACGGACAATCAGATTGCAGCCGCTATGCTAAATAGAACCGCCGATAATGCTAGTAGCAGTTCAGAACACGAGAATGAACGTTCGGCAGGAGAAAAATTGTCAATAGAAAAAAGAATAAATTTGAGAATTAATGTATGCTTTAGAGCAGGGGTCTCAAACTGTGGCCCGCCGGATACCACTAAAATTTTACAGTTATCTTTGCCTTATCTAATCGTCGAATTGCTGCGATTCAACTTGTCGACTATTTCTTTAGTGGTGAAATTTTAGTGGTATCCGGCGGGCCACAGTTTGATACCCCTGCTTTAGAGAAAGAAGACTTTATTTCCGAAATAGACAATCTTTATTTGTGTAAAATACACACACACACAAAAAAAGAAAAAAACTTGTTAAAGAACGGCCAAAAATTTTTAGAAAACAAAGTGGACATCGATGTTTTCAAAATTACAAGAGAAGAAATAATTTCACCCTTTATTATTTTGTTTTCTGTAACATAGAAAATATCAATTAAAGTAAGTTTTTTTTTTAAATTTAATTTTCTCTTTTTCTTACAAAGTTATCACTTAATAATGAATTAAGAATATAGTACTATTTTTGATACACCTAGTTACTACTTTTAATATTACTTTAAATATCTGGAATATCTTTAAATATCTATTTCGTTCCCGAAGATGCCGGATTTTTGAATTTGTACTGTATCAGTTTCAATGTGTTTGAAATAATGTAACATTGATAAAATACATTGCAAAGTATTTTCTTCCACAGACCACAGTGTAACACAATGCCTTTAACCCTTTCAGGGGCAAGGTACATAAAATGCCGAAATGGTTAAATGACACCAGGATTTACTAACAAATTTATTTTAAAATAAGTTATGCAATTGTTATTTGATTTTCTCCTTATTTCCTGTCCTGCGTTAGAACACTAACAGTTTTCGGTGCTACCTGCATATGGAGCAAGCACTCTGTTTAATTTCTTTTTCAAAATTAACAGATGCTTTCTTTAGATACTATTTAGACAATATTTATTTAGTTTTTTAAATCAAACGTTTAACTATAATATTCAGATATTTGTAATTACAAAAATGTTTATAAAACCGTTCATTTTGGCCATATACGAGGGATATTCGGAAAGTAAAATACGAAATGTTATAATTTCCGTACCCGACAGATGGTGTTAATCTGTCTACGTCGTATCACGTCCTGAATGCCTGAGGAATACAACATAATAATAAAAGTTCCTGTAGTCTCTAGTGAAACGCGGACACGGGTAAAACGTGCGTTAAAGACGTTTACAACTAACTATAGAAAGTCCAGAAAACTCTGAAATTCATTCTATTAACCCCTTCGGGACGGGAGCCTTTTACGAAATTTTTAATTTTTTGTCACCGTTTTTTAAATACAGAAATTTGTGTCTTCTTGAATCGAGAAAATGCGCTAAATAAGGCACATTTTACAGTAAAATTTTACTGGTGAGGAAAAACAAGGATTCTGAGAGCTTCATGCGTCACGTATACGTGCCGCTCGTCCCCAAGGGGTTAAACACTTACTGAATCCATCAAATGCACCGTAAATTCAAATGGAACATTTCGACACGCAAATTACCATACACCGTTTTATGCATAAAAAAGTGACATGTTGGTAGATTTCACACTCAGAACGTAACCCGTCAATACGGCTGTTCCCAGTGCAACATTATAAAAGCTGCGATGCAAAGTTTGGCCCAATCTCGAAAAGCTGACCAAAATATGAAAACGCTATGTAATTTGCATGAAACTTTGTATGCAGTTGTTTTTTAGGTTGTTGATTATTATTCCAAAGTTAAAATTCCATAAAACAAAATGGCGGATCCAATATGACGGACTAAAATTAATAAAAATTCGAAAGTTATTCAATTTGCATGAAAGTTCGTATTGAGGTGCTTTTGAGAATCTTAATTGCGATTCAAAAGTTAAAATTTAAAAAATCAATTACGCAATTTATTCATAAAACTTTACGTAATTATGCAACTTATTCATACACATTTAAGTAATTTATGTAATTTACGTAATTACGTAATTTCAATAAGCTCGAAATTAAAGGGTCTAATGAGATTAAAAAGCGTCTTTCAACATTTACCCAATTGGCAACACATTTCTTCTAATTATAATATAATAATTAAAAAAACTTACCTATAAAAATAAGAAAATGTAATTCTAATTGATAAATGATTGGGAGTTATTTTATTTTATTTTATTTTTTTGCTAAACTTGCTTATCGAATTCATTTATGTTTACGATTATCATACTTATTTGTAATATAATAAATAATATTGAAAAAAAAAAAACTGAAGGATCTAAAAATTACAAAGCGATTTCTCAGCTAAATTAATGTGAAAAGTAATTAATTTCAGAGTTTTTTCAACGACTAAAATGTGTCATTTTTACTTTTTGTTGGAAAGCGCGTTTGAAACAAAACTGAGGTATCGAAACTAACTGCTGTATTCTATCTCTACTAAGTGTGCAGATTTTTATGAGCTCATGGAAAACGTTTTGGAAGTTTAATCATGTATGCATTTCTTATAATTTGCACTCACGTTTGGAGTCAGCGATAACGGATGTTTATAAAAAGTGAAGTATATTATAATAAATAATACGGGTCTCATATAAGCCGTTACATCTGAAATCGATGATTACTGTTAAAAATACCCGAAGTATGAAACGATATTATAGGAATACAGATAGTTTCGGTTACTTTCGGCTCAGGCCGTGTATTTGCAAGTACTTTCACCAAAACGAAAATTCGTCAAAACGCTGATAATCGCAATATTTTTATAAGTCTATACAGGGTGGTTCAAAAGGTCATGTCCAAACGGCATGTGTGGATGTGTCAGGTCATGAGAGCAATAATTACATAGGAACTAGGGGTCGGAAACGTTATCTGGACGGTGTAATTGCATCATGATCGTGACACAAAAAAATATAACAAACGTTGTAAAATCACCTTTATTTCCATGCGGCACTGATGTGAAGAATGCATCACGGCTGTTGTAACATTTTTCATTTGTATTTTTTACTTTGATTAAGTTTTTCGTAAAATAAAGATCTTTTTATACAGTTTGTTATTTTTTTTTTTTTTTTTTTTTTTTTGCGTCACGTTCACAACGGAATCGCACCGTCATGATTGCGTTTCTGTACCCCAGGAATACCCCAGGACCTGCAGGAGTTCCTATGTAATTACTGCTCCTCTTAACCTGACACACCCACATGTGGCATTTGGTCATGACCTCTTGAAGTACCCTGTATATTTCGCTAAAATCATAGGTCGATTTACCGCAAAATAAATCGGACATTTCTATAGAAAATAATGGCATTTAAAAATCAAATTGTGGTCAACTACGATTTAGGTCATATTTGTGTATTTCAATTACATAGTTTAATTTTAATTATTTCAATAAAAAGGAAAAAACACAAGTAAATATGCAAATATATTTTAATACTCATCATTGGAAAATATTCTTCACAAAATTTCATTCCTTTAGCAAGTGCATTAAAACATGAGCGCCTCTAAATTTTCGCAAGGTGAAAATGTTTTTCAAACAGAGACTAATTAAATTACACTTAATTTTAAAGATACACTTGAAACTGTAATATGATGATCGATAAATTCTAAAAATAACTCCACAGGTGTGTGAAAAATCAATGCGCGACAACATTCAAAGTTGCCACTTACTACTAAGTGCCATCTTTCTCTCAGGAAATATTTTTTTGGATTGATTTATTTTCATGCAACGTTAGGATGAAGCTTCAACAATCAACGCGAAATAATTTAAAGATTCTTCTTTATCTTTGTTGTATTTGCAAGTTTTAAGATAAATTTGTAAGCGTTCGTTTATAATAACAGAGGAATAGTTTATTTTATAAAATATTTATGAATTGAAATCTTAAATAAAGAAATGTTTTTGTTTTCCATTTTGGGAAAGCTTGGGATGTTATGATTCTAAATTAATGAAAAGAAAATATTAATATCAGATTTGTAAATACAGGGCATAAAAAAGCTGGATTGTAAATAAATGCATGTATAGTCTTGTAAAGAAAGTAATCGCCCCCCCCCCCCTCTAATTCTACTGAAAATATTTGTATAAAAAATCTTAAGTATCAATTTACTGGGAAAAAGGTCTGCTATTTAACCCTTTTATGGGCAAAGCAATTCCATTGCTAAAGTATGCTGAAATTAATGAACGACACCGGAATTTGAAAATAAATTTATTTGTAAATAAGAAGAAGCTATTATATTTCATACACATACAGGGCTGCTTTTATATTCTGTTCGTGCGACTATTTTTAAAAAGAACATTTTGTAATACATTTTACATGCAAAAAGTGTCAAAGTATATATAAAAGTTTTTGTTTTGAAAAAGTTGTGCAAAGTAGAATTAAAAAGTACTCGCCTGTGGCAGCCCTGCACATAATAAACCGAATTTTTTTTCACAAAAATTCTGGTGTCAATGTGGAATGTGGGAATTAAAATTAAGTGGCTTCATAAACATACCATCGCCTCTCAAGGGGTTAATACTTCTCATAATTTATACTTTTGGGGTCGTCTACATATCGCTCATCCACAATAAAAGTGATACATCTCTCAAAAATTCATTTTGCGTTGTATTCCTGTAATAGATCAGTCATAAGTGGTGTTGCTACACAAAAAGTTTCATAAGTGTAGTTATGAGGAAAATCACTGTATTACGTTATATGTCCATTTGCGACCACCGAAGAGGGGGGGGGGGATTGCGTTGGGCGGTAATATTATCCAACCATCCAAGCCCCCTTTCTACGTCTTCATTCTTAAGAGTTTTATGCAAAAAATTGCACGTTTTTATTCTTGCATGCAGAGCTAAGTACTACAATTTCATGTTACAGTAAAAGGTACTTCTTAGTTATCCCGTCGACCAATTTCGCCAAATTATATAAATCGCCAAACCACTCGCCAAATTATACATATTGACATAATTTTTTATTTTAACCCATTGAGGGACACCGGTATATATTATACACCACCTACGATTAATGAAGTTTTACACCAGAAAAATTTTATTAAATTTTACTTTTCTAACCTTGGTGGAAAAAAGCTGTAAAATTGCTTTTACTTATTTGGAAATAGAATTTTTCAAAGATTCCGGTGGGAATTCAGCATTTCACAAACCTAATTGCTTGCTCCTCAAGGGGTTAAATAACGAAAGAACAAATAAATTAGTACAGGGATGGCCAACCTGCGGCACGCGTGCCACAGAGATACCAGTATTAATGTACAGAAAAAAATGCATTGTTTAATGAGAGAAGGTCTGCAATTTAAAAAGGACAAAATTACAACTCTTAGGAAACGGTGTCAAGTGCATTTTAGACAAAAAGGTTGGCCACCTCTGAATTAGTCAAACATTAATAAAAATAGAAATAAAACGTGGAATTAATATTTTTATTGGCCATTATTGGCATTTAATCTTACAATTAATTAATTAATGGCGCACGATTATTGCCAATTAATCTTACAATTTGGCGACAGTAATTTGGTCGACGGGATAAATAAGAAGTACCCAGTAAAATAATGCAAACATTCTTTTGCCTCTCCAGTGAAATTTAATTTGTCGAGATGTGTCACTTTTCTTGAAAGTGAGCGATGCTATAAATTGCATCAAAGTTCATTTATAAAATAAAATTGTAAATAGTTTCTGGTGAATTTTTAAAAATCTTAGTTTCTGTGACACAAATGATAATGGAAGACGATTTCATTAGCAGGGCTGTCACAGGTGACTATTTTTGTACTCTGTTTGCACCAGTGTATTTTTATAATAAAAATTTCGAAATATATTTTTCTCCCAAATGTCGTCAAAGTGTGTGTTAAGGATTTCTGTTTTGTGAAAGTGGAACCACTTAGAATAAAAGAATAGTCACCCGTGGCATCCCTGCATTAGATCGCCCAAAAGTAATTTTTTCTACATCTGAAAAAATATTGATACAAATGATCTGTAACCGCACATAACTATGTTATAGGAAACATTAACTATTTTTATGTATAAAATGAAGTAGTGCATAATTTGTAGGTTTTTTTAATTAATAATTTATTAATAATTTTCATATTTAAAAACATATTTTTGAATGGGAAAAATACCTAGATTATGTTTGAAGCCATTCATCATATGATATCTAATTGAAAAAAAGAAACATTCTAATCGGATTATGTTGTAGAAAATATTTATTTAAGTTTGTAATGCAGATTTACCATTAGCGTTCTCAAGTTTAAACCTTTCTTACTCTATTAACACTAGAACAGCCGGCAAAACCGCCAAATCGGTCATTTTGACCGATGTGGACTACCATGCTCAACTACAGTTTACTTACCATTTTTTACTCTTAGTATCGTTTATTACTATTATTACCATCGTTACCCATATAATAATATATATGTCTTATTTTTTATTATATTTGTTTATATTTTATTATGTTATAATAATTATATTTTATATTTTAAGAATATTTTTATAGTAAAAAATATTTTTCATGAGAAATCGAAATTGCTAAAAACAAAAATAAACTTGGTGAAAGCAAACATTTATATTTATCCCCTGAGCCATACAATATTCACGGTGGCGAAAGGTCAGGGAAAACACAGTCAAAAGCAGAGGATACTACCAGTATTTTCTTCTAAAATATTATGAATAATATAATGGGATTAAAGAAAGCGGATTTCTCTTTAACAATATACTGGTATTTAACCCCCTTTTTTACTGTGTTTTTCAGAATTGGTGCCCGCTACATCAAGAAAATTATAAAACACTTTGTAGAGGTCATCGTCTAGAACTAGCTTTTGTAGAATACTTCTGTGCCATTTGGTCGAGCACGTCGACGCCAAATTTTGTAGAATTATAGAACTTTACAGTTACTGGTAAGTGTTTATCACCAGTTTCAAATGTACCTGATGGATGTCGGGAACTTAGAATTAAAACATATTTATTTTTCTTTCCTTGATAAACTCAACGTAATATCATCTTTGGCAAGAATTTGTCTACTGTGCAAAGACTATTTTTGAGATTTTATGGCCTGTGGAAATTTGTTTTTCGTCCGCGATTGACTGTGCCAACAATGCTTGTTTTTATTGACTTCAGCTTTTCTGCAAGGGGCAGTGAAGTAAAGAAGTTATCTGTGGTAATGTTGTAACCTTCGTTGAAGTATGGTTGTGTGAAGTATGGACTGTTGCGACATCTACTAGATAAAATGTGCATTAAAATGGACGGCGGTCATTTTGACCGTTTCGGCGGTTCTAGGTATACTACTGCAATACTTCATAATTTTGGCTGACTGGAAAATTTATCACTGGCATATCATAGTTTTTCAAATTATAGTAAAAGTCACGGAAACAGAAAGTTATACTCTAAATAGAAACGAATTGGTACGGAATGGAAGTTTCGAAACGGTCAAAATGACCGTCTTGACGGTTCTATAGTTGGGGCACGTTTAACTTGTCAATGGGTACTATGCTACGCCAGCCTTTTTATTAACTTTGGCGTTGTAGGATCGCCGGATTTGGCTGTTTATCGTTGTTTGGGGGAATAAATTTGAGCTAATTCATGTTAAGAATTCTTTTGTTTTTTCAAGTTCCACGCAGATTGTTCCGTATTCCTAAAAGAATTTCGATTCCATTGTTTTAGCCTAATGTACTAAATTTTGTCATCTGTGATTTCTGAATTTTTAGCGATTCTTATGCGATTCTTTTTTGTTTTTGTTTTTCGCGGCGATTTTCTACATTATTAAAAATACATCCAATTGTTAACTTTTAGTCCAATACAATAAATTTTATCCTTTTTTTCAATGAAGTTTATTTGGAATTCGCGTACAGCAATTTTTGTCGGTTTTTTTTTTTTTTTTTTTTGGGGGGGGGGGGTTGCGCGACGATCTCTCAACATTCGCAAATTGAATCTAGGGGTCGATCCAGGCAACATTTGGGGCCAATTTAGGGACCTTTCACAAAAATCTATTTAATAAAATGGGCCCCTTCACAAAAATAAATTTAATAAAATGGGCCCCTTCACAAAAATAAATTTAATAAACTGGGCCTCTTCACAAAAATGATTTTAATAAAATGGGCCTCTTCCCAAAAATGAACTTAATAAAACAGGCCTCTTCACAAAAATGAATTTAATAAAACAGGCCCCTTTACAAAATTCCTTTTAATAAAATAGGCCAGGCCCCTTTCGTAATAATCTTTTTCATAAAAACTGTTTTAAAATATGTAATTTGTAAATAAAACCAGGTCACGAAAAGCAAAAATTTTTTATTAAGGGGATTTAAAGAAGTTTTTGTTATTAAATTCTTGGTTCGAATTTGAGTAACTGGATTTTAACTTTCATTACAAAATGGTATTTCTCACAAAAATATTATAAAATTCACAAAAATAATTTTTACTTTTCACAAAATGGGCCCCAAGAATAAAAACCTGCATCGACCCCTGGAATCCTATTTTTTTCCAATATGGAAATATTTTTATTCTGCAATTTTTGAAGTTTTAGTCATTTATAATGCTTTCAGCGTTTCTTCGCGAAGATATAAAATTAACGATGATTTAATGTACAAAAATATTCAGAAAGAACTAATTTATAAGAGAAAAATTGTGTTTTAGTTAAGACACCCTCCCACCCAACCAGAAAAAAAAAGGACAGGAAATTTTATTTTAAAAGTGCGCGAACAAAAATCATATCATATAAAATTAGCTAGCAAGAAGCTATATCATATTAAATTAAAGTTTTTTTTTTTAATACATTCAATATAGAATTTATTGTAAATCACATGAAACGTGTATAAAACAAAAATTGTTTTCCCCCTTATTTTTATAATAAAAATAAATGATCTTCGCTGATTTGTTTGTAATAGAAATCTTCTTCGGAAAATCATAAAAGAAAACAGGAATTAATATTTTTAGCTTTTCTTTTCTAAATCAATTATTATTTAGTCCCAGATTTGAAAGCTTTCATTACAATAATAACAATAAATAAATCTACCGGTGTAATAAACTCATAGTAATGAATGCTAAAATTCAAAAGCTGTGCAGAGTTTTATTATGAAGCCGAATAAAAATGTTATTGATATATATGTTAACATTTTAAATAAAGATAAAATTCTTATTATTTAGCATTCAATTTTTATGTTTAAAACAAAAGAAAAAAATTGAAAATAATCTAATTATATCATTACAAATTTTATTCCAATTTCATATTCAATATAAATTTTATCCTAAAAATTATTATAATATCACTTTTTTCAAACTTATCTATTAAAATAGAAGGAAACACACATACACACCCTCTCACAATGTTCGTACAACATTTTACTCACAATTTTTTTTCTCACAATGTTTACAAACAAATGCACATTTTTAGTAGCATTGAAGAAATTGTTTTAAACTAATCCAATATATTTAGATATTTTGCAATTTCGTTTCCAGTTAATTGATTTATGTCAAATTAAATTATAATTTAACTTATCGAATCAAATTAACTTACATTTATGTATAAAAATAGAGTATGCATTATGGTGAATATAGTATACTGGTGAATTTTTTCTTGTTTTTGTGCCTAAAATACTGTTAAAATATTGAATTTATATCATTGTTTAAAAGACAAATTAATTTAACTTCTGATCAATTCTTTCTAAGTAAAATAAGAATAGTTTAAACTTCTGTATGCGGAGGGATGGAAATTATATCGTGAATGTACAGTCGTGGAAAAAAAAGTAAACATCCCCTTCTAACTCCTCAACAAATTATCGTAGAAGAAAGTTACTGGTACCGAACGATTGGAAATAAAGTCTACTTTTAAATGATGCATATAAAATATGCTTAGGGGGCCATCTACATATTAAAACGAACCATAACTTTATTTTTTTCAATAGCAGTACCCAATTCTGACAGCATAAATGAACTCTACACCCTTCAATTAGCCTAAAGACGAATTTTTATGCAATTCGTACCATAAGTTTCCGAGAAATTAATTATTTTAAAACGAGCGTATTTTAAGGGCTGTATCCAAATTGAAGTTCCGCACTGGATTGTTAACCGAGAGAGCCGCCTTCTTGATCAAGGCACGTTTAAGCGTCAATGAAACATGTTTGATTACAGTACAGCAGAATAAATTTCAAAATGTCTACTCACTTCCATCATAGACGGCCCCCTAAACCATCATTTTGCCGTTTTTAAGCATAATTTGAAAACTACTTGGAAGAAAAATGTGAAATTTTTGAATTTCCATAAAGCAAGACTTAATAAATCTAAATCCATGAAAAAAATTGTAGGTTGTAATTCATAATTTTTTTCGAATATTAATTTCATAATTCATAATTCATATCATAAAATTATAAAAATTGCAAATTCAGCTTATTTATGTTTGGGTATATTAGTATTAGCACATTAGGAGCATAATTTCGGGAGATATAAGTAAAAATATGAAAATGTAATTTAACATTAGAAGCACTAAATTTTCAATGTTTATAATTCAAAAACTTATCATTCATATGACTTGAAATTTGATCTCTAGGCATAGTTTGAACCGAAGATTTGAAATATCTCGTTAAAATTGGGTATTGCCATTGAAAAAAATGAAGTTTGGATTCATTTTAATATGTAGATGATCCCCTAAGAAAATTTTATATACATCATTTAAAAGTAGACTTTATTTCCAATCGTTCGGTACCAGTAACTTTCTTCTACGATGATTTGTTGAGGAGTTAGTAGGGGGTGTTTACTTTTTTTTCCCCACGACTGTACTTAAGAAAAGCCGCATTAAAAAAAAAAAAGAGGTTCGTTTTAATTCACACAAAAGGAAAATTCTTGTTATTTTACATATTCTTTCCATATGCTTCATATTTATTTGAGGTGAAATTGTCTAATCCACCAAAATTTTCTATCCAACGCGATTGTCCAGTAAATTAGATAAATAAATAAAAATCCATTCTTAGACAACAATTGCTTGTAATTAATTTACCAGAAACTAAGAAAAACTGTTCGATTTCAAATCCCTTCAAATATCATGCCTGCAAGTATCCTGTTTTTACATTTAAAAAAGAGCCTTAAAATATAAAGTTTCCGGTTCTTGAGCGGGGACAAATAATTTTTTTGAGAACAGCCTTACAATAAAGAGCTTCTTTTATTCGTTTTAATTTGCAAAAGAAAATTTTCTTTGTTATTTTAAATGTTTCATCCATATGTTGGGTATGTACTTGGGGTGAAATTTTCCGAAAAATTCGAATCCACCGAAAATTTTTCTCCATGTGTAATAGCTTAAAAAAAGAAACTTTTGATTGGACATCAAAAATCTACAATCGCTGATAATAAGAAGAGGCAATATCTATTGACCATCACCCCGCACAGCTCTGTTGGGGGTCTAAGGTTGCTAGTTATTTGCGAGCACCGCGCCAAGTACTCGCCAAAAACCTTCCTTGCGAATAAATACATTTCCTTGATTATTATTAGATATTTATCATAAAAATGAATATATGCTAAGCTCAATCGATTTCGATTAATGAGTCAATCATTTTTCCTGTGAAAATGAAGAAAAAAAAAGAGATTTAATATGTCATTTCTTTCATATTCAGTACAGAACTATTTATTGTCGCGGACTTACACTCCTCTCTAGTATAATCACCATTGACAACTTAGGTCTTCCTTAGGTATAGTGTTAACTCCTTAATTCACGCGCCCGTGACTCTTACATGCAATGTGGACTACTTTTTTTATTCAGATTGTTTCATCCCCACCAGTTTTTTTTAATAGTACAAATGGCTTTATTCACGCATCATTTTATCCGCCATTAAGTAAGGTGAATCTTGCTACTTTGAAAAATTTGTGCTATTAAAACAATCTAAATTTTTAAAACAGTAGCCTACGCTTATCAGGCGCGCTTAACCCCTTAACCTACGATTTATGTCTCAACAGCTCACGGTTTGGCAAATCCATAGTTACCACTAAAATTTAATAGAGATTTTTGCCTTGTTCAATCAGGGAATTTCCACGATTAAATCGAACTATATTTACTGTAAAATTTTAGTGGTAGGAAGAATTTACATTTGGCTCGATCATCGTACGCGGGTTATGCCCGTCATTGTAGGTTAAGGGGTTAAGGGGTTAAAATTTAAAAATCACTTGAAACAATATGTAGTCTTCCAGGCTAATTTTATTCAAGGAATTATCAAAAATGGGTGCTACTATTGAAAAATAAAAATTGGCAAAATTTTTAATGAATGGATGTCCCTGCAGTGGGATGCCTTCTTTAAGTACTCACGGGTTCGTGTCCTCGGGATCCTGAGCGATCTTACTCGTTTTCCTTTTTCTCTCTATCTTCTGTTACCTATTACTTCCACTTTGTTACACTCATGTTGTGGTCTTCTGTTTGCAAAAAAGGCGATTCTCACCAAGTCTATATCAACCTGTTTATATCCAATTATGGAAAATTTAAAAACACACACGTGATTCATGGTACGTACGAATACCGTTATTTCTCCAGAAAAACTACCAGTATATTTTTATAGAAAAATAAATCTAGGTTAAACGCTCAAAAATTTTGCCTTCTTTTAACCCCTTCGGGACGAGTGTCTTTTACAGGTTTTTTAATTTGTTTATCACCGGTTTTTAAAAGTAGAATTTTTTGCGTAATTGAATCGGGAAAATGCTCGGATTAAATAAGGCAAAATTTAGAATAAAAATTTACTGTTGATAATAATCACTGATTCTGAGCACATTATGCGGCACGAATACCGGTCGCTCGTCCCCAAGGGGTTAAGAAGAGAATTTCTATAAGATAATACTGGTGCAAAAAAATTTTCTGCTCTGCGAAATTCAAAGAGGCGTACGAAACATGTGATTGCCGTGCGTCGCGACCCGTGACCTGGAAAGAGGGCTCCTGGAAGTTAAGGGATACCAAGACTAACGCACTTATTTATATTCAGCTTTAGGTAGACTTGAGGTGCATACTGGTACCGCAGGTATCAATCGGATGGTAAGCTGGCATTATTTACTAGGGATCAAGCAAACGATCGCATAATTCTCATCTCGTGTCTTGTAAATGAGTGTATGGGCCCTGGTTAGCACTGGTGCACAATGCGCATTCGTAGGTTGGGCTCGGTAGAGGGTAGTGCAGCCTAAGTTCTGTTTTTTTTTTCTGTTATCATGGATGTTGAATGTTCATAACCTTCAACAAAGCAGCGTAGATAAAATTTGTAATCTCAGTTATCCGCAACGAAATTACAAGTTAATTGCATGTAATTGGTTATATATTATACACATTAAAACGCAGAAATCTCGTCACATAATATAATGGGTGCAGTTCTGACTACAGTGCTGTAAGAATTTTTTACGGCATGTAATTTTAACGGTAATTAATTGCACGCAATTAAATTGTAATTACATGGAAAATAATTGCAGTTACGAATTTGCCCAATTCTACAACAAAATATAGCTAATTATTTTAAAATTATAAAATTTTAATTGCATCTATATGCCCTTTTAATATTTCACCATATCTTTTTGGCAAAAATATCAATCTGTTATCTAAATCTCAAGCCGTACAAGAAATTCTCGATTGGTGATTTGCTTGTATTAGTTTTATCAGACAAACGATCTCTGCTTCTTTCAATTTGTTGAACTATGAATACATTAACTGCTTCTGTTCAAACCCATTCTACATTGAGGGCATCTCTCCCGTGCTGTCATTAGGTAAACCGAACCTCTTGTACTCTACCAAAGAAGATATCCTGGAAAACCTGGAAATGTCATTGATGTACGCCGTGTTGCTATCTGTCAATATGGAAAACTTCTTCCTACAAACCACATCACTCTGATTTTCCATAACCCAAATTTTCATGAAAAATTTTAATACTTAAATATTAATATTTGGCCATACATAGCTATTTATTTAGGTTTCTTTCGTTGTCAACGCTATAGCCATAGTAATGTTCTGGTAGATCCGTTACTCGTGCGCGTTGAACAGAAGTTGGTGATGACAGTAAAAATTATGAAAATGCTGAACACTCTGATGTGAAAAGAATGCGCCGTTAATGTTCGAAAATGATGTTAACAGAAGTCTACATTTAGGAAAACACACTTCTAAACGTAAATAAAATGGTAGAAAGCATTGTGGACAAACTCTTAATTCATATGAAGGGACTTGCCACAGCAGTCGCTAATAATCTTTGATTAAGTTGATAAAATCCTTTTAAATTGCGTATTTAGCATTTGCGACGTTTTATAATTAATTTATTTTCATATCCCAAATTAGATAGGGGGTTGGCGTATCTGTTGAAATGGAGCTCTTTGTAGTTTAGTTTTTAACGAATGGTCGCCCCTGTCTGATTGTTTCTTTGAATATTTGAGCTGTTGCAGTTCATTTTTTGCAAAATTAATTAAAATTATAATAATTAAAAAATGGATATCCGGGTGTAATTTTTTTTCTACATTTGCTCTGAAATTTTTAAATCGATATCTTGAATAGTTTTCTCAATTTTAGCTAATTATTTGAAATTGGCATTATTTTTATTATCATTCTAAAAAGCTAGTCTCGCCGTCGAATGTCGGAGTACGCAGCGTTTCGATTAGACAGTCGCGCATGCCTCGTCGAAGGATTTAAATCTATTCAGTTTGCGGTATTGGCGAAAAAATGCTTTTTTTTCATTAAACCGTTCGATAAGCTTTTAATTAATAACTTGGTTAATTATAAAAAATAATAAATATGAACCACAGGTGAATCAGGACATTCCATGGACTACCTTCACCGAAATGTTCTGACTTCTAGGTGCTCTAGAGATTTCTAGCCATCGTAGACACATACTGGTATACAGACACACAGACAGAAAGAAACTTGCTTTTAGTATTAATATTGATTTATTTATTGTTTTCTATTTTTTAGCATTTTTATTATATTAACATAAGAACAATTTTTAAAACAATTGCTTGGCGCTTTTGTCCCATAATGAAGCTCGTGTCAAAAATTACTACAACTTACGAACCAACTAATATGCAGAAGGCTCCGGTTGCATATCACATATGATATTAAATTTTAGCTGCTATACACGGCTCGATTGGCAACTAAGTTTATTTTCATACTATTGTTTGCAGCAGAATCAATGACTATTTTTTTCTAGGACTGTACATTTATATGTATGTCTACTTCGTTTTTGAAAGGCGATAAAACATGAATCAAGTAACTTTATTGATTTTATTTCAGGAAATCTTAGAACGCGAAGATTGTAAATTACGTTCAAAGAGCTTAATATTTTTAATAAAACACTCATACTGCAATATATATTAAAACACACATACACACGTAAATAACGCCTGCATTCAACAGTTAAACGTATATATAAATATTATACAGACATACAAACAATAAATACAATAAAACCAACTAATTTTTCACTCCAGTTGGTTTTATTGTATTTATTGTTTGTATGTCTATATAATATTTATATATACGTTTAGCTTAATATTTTATTTATAAATATAGTACGTATGCAATCTTAATTATCCGTAAATAAGTAAAAGTGCCTTTAAATCGTGATGGCGTTAAAACAAGAATAAGTAAATATGGCTTTAGATTTTATCACAGCTCATAAAGATAAGAATCTACAGTGAAAAATACCCTTTATAAAATCTTCTTTACAAAATCCTTTAGAAAATGTATTAAAACCATGGTTGTCATTTTGGCCTTTCTTTTAATTCGAAAATTTCGAATTCATACAAAAAAATCTGAAATAACAATTTTTTACTTTAAGCGTTCACGAAAGAATAAAGAAAAGAATACCATGAGAAATTTCTGGTATGAATGCAAAATTTCGGAATTAAATGCAGTACAAATTCGCAACCCTGATTAAAACATACATTTGTGTGAATTTTCAGTTGTCGAAAATATTTTTCGAGCTTAGACTAATTAAATTACACATAATTTTAAAGATAGACTTGAAAGTATAATGTAATGATCTATAAATTCTAAAAATAACTCAACAGGTGTGTGAAAAATCAATGCGCAAGAACACTCAAATGTGCCACTTACCACTAAGTGTCACCTTTCTGTGTTTTGCCACGATTAAATTAAATTTTGATTTATTTTTATGCTGCAGTATTCGGATGAAGCTCCAACAATCATATGCAGAATATATATATATATATATATATATATTATAAGCTTTAAAGTGAGCAAAGATTCTAAACGTCTTTCAGATTTATAATAAGAGATGAGAATATTAGTTCTTAAAATAATTAAAATTGAATATAATGAATGGAAAAACATTTTTGTTTTCCACTTGAGTAAAGATTAGAATGCGATGATTCTGAATTAAGTTAAGAAAAAAAAAGTTATTTCTGCTGTTTTATAAATATAGTTCTTATCTATAATATTAATATTAGAAATTTGAACTAAATTTACGAATGTCGTTAAATAGTGATTAAAGAAATATTATTGCTTTCGACTTGAGTAGGATTTAATTGATTCTAAATTAAAAACGTACCTGTTTTGTAAGTATAGTGCGTATAGAATCTTAAGTGTACATTAATAAATGCATTTATATACGTAAATATATTACATCATCGGTGCTCAATTTGTCGAATAAGTCGATCTTCAAACAAGGAATTCGAGCGAGATTCAGTTTCAGGGTTCGTACGGTTCCTGGAACTTCTAGACCAGTAAATTCTTCGGTAAAAATATTTTCTTATCGAAAATATCTCTTTAAATAACGCGAAATTTCGCTTTTGAACTAGATTTATTTTTGTATTAAAAAATACTGATATTTCACGTGGAAAATAACGGGACTCGTACGAACACTCGGTTTGGTACTCGAACAGTGAAAATTTCGTTGCCAAATCAATCAAACAAAAAACTTAGCAAAAGCGACCGAATTTATTCTTTCTTGCTAGATGGAAAGCGCAGATACATGGCGTACAGTGATCGCAGCATTAACACTATAACTACCGGAAATTTTACTCAAGTTTTATAAAATTATTTTACACAAGAATTTTTATTTAAAATTGTTTAACTTATTTGTTTAACTTTTTCTTACTTGTATTTTTAAAACTTATTGCACAATGAAAATCCTGGTACGAAACCAAATATTTTCAATTGGTAGGGGTCAAATGACCCCTCACAGTACGTTTAGTGTTAACGAAATTAATGCATTTTACTATTTCTGTACAACGGGGTTACTTAACCAGGCTCCCTAAACTTTCAGCTCAAATACCAGTATTTTTACGCAGAAAAACTCGACTTATATATTCGAGCGATAACAAAAGGCAAGTTTTTCTCTAGGAAAATGCTGTTTTTTTTTTTTTTTAAACCAAAAGTCAGGGAAATTACCTAGCCTGTAGAAACTGTGTTCACAGTAAATATAGAAACAACGGGGCATTTCACCGATACCGAATGAAAATCGAGGATAAAAAAAAATTAAATAAAAGTTTCCCAGAAATTTGTTAAACCCTTAAGAGGCGGTGGGATATATTTTACCCCACCAACGATTAATAAAGACTTGCACCAGAAAAATTTTATTAAATTTTACTTTTCTACTTTTAGTGGGAAAAAATCGAAAAATTGCCTTTCCTTACTTTAAATCTTTTTGTAGATTCCAGTGTGGATTCAACATAAAAGAACACAATTACTTGCCTCTCAAAGCAGCATTGTCACATTGGGGACTTTTTTAATTCAGATTATTTGACTGTCACCACATTTTTAAAATAGTATAATTCGCTTATTTTTCAGAATTTTTAACCTACTTTTAAATAGGGCGAATATTTCTATTTAAAAAAAAAGCGGTGACAATTAACAATCTGGGGACAAAAAGGTCCCCAATCTGGCAATCTGCCTCAAAAGGTTAACCCTCTCGCTGCGCATCCCGAGATTTTCTCGGTGATTCATTTTTTCGTCTAATTAACCCTCCTTGATTATCAACACCAGTTATTTTTTTATTGTAAATTTTGCCTTATTTAATCGGAGCATTTTGCCGATTAAATTAAATACAAGATTTTGCTTTGAAAAACCGTTGACCAAAGAATAAAAATTCTTAAAAGACGCTCGTCGTGAGGCTATTTTGATAAAACAATTATGCAGCAAGAGGGTTAAGCATGCTGGTAAAATAGCTGTATATAGATCTTTTAGTGTGAAATATTAAGATAAATCTTGAATAAAATTCCTGGTTTCATTAGCATTAATAACAGTGTTGCCAGACTGGCATACTTGCCAACATCCCCTTAAACTTCCGTAAAATGTGAGTTAAGTTGATCAGGTTATACGCGTTACTAACCAGATTTTTTTTTTATGTATCAATATATAGTTAAAATCATGTTTCTCTATGAAAATTATTTCATTTAATTTCTTAAGTAAATTTCTGGTTCAAAACATGTTTAACCTCGGTCAAATTAACTCACATTTTACGGAAGTTTAAGGGAATGTTGGCAAGTATGCAGATTGGGGACTTTTGTTGTCCCCAGATTGTTGATTGTCACCGCTTTTTTGAAATAGAAATATACGGCCTATTTAACATTAGATTAAAAATTATGAAAAATAAGCAGAATGACACTATTATAAAAAAGTGGTGACAGTCAAATAATCTGAATAAAAAAAGTCCCCTATCTGACAACACTGGTTAATAAACATATTTTTCTTTTGTTTCATTAAAAAAAAAAAAAGTTGTTTTGTTTTTATGGGCACAAAACACACATGGATATGATATAGCGATCCCGGTTAAGGTTATTTCCAGAAAGGCTTGACACTGGATCGAGGCTAACGAAAAAGACAGTCTACTGCGGTTCATTCTTTTTTTACAGACCGCCGGAGTCACGTGATGGTCGAATGCACCCAGTGCAGTTGTACGAAAAGAGCATCACATCATTCTAGCGGTCTGTAAAAAAAGACAAGTGAGATGCACCGTGGTAGCCTGTCTTTTTCGTTAGCCTCGAACTGGAGGTAGTGGTGTTATAATAAGAAGTGCATAGCTTGTCCACAGTTGCCAAGTCTCTGGCTTTTTGCACACCATTATTATTTTAAAGTAAACCTTGATAGGTTGGCCGCTTTCTTTTCCATCTGCTATCCGTGCCGCGTTTCTTTTTAGCACTGCTATCGTTACGTTACAAAACGTATGCCATAGCCTTTGAGATTACAGAAAAGCCGTGTCGCGGTGCAGCAAATATCATGCATTTCGAAATTCAAAAAGTTAATTGTCACAGTTATTTAAAAATATAAAAACACGAAACTCCCTTCTTCTTCTCAATCTCATTAATACAGTAGAGGTATGGGTTGTTAAATTTTCATTAAATTTTATATAATTATCAAAGTCTGATGTAATGTACAATGATGCAATGTAAAATGTTTTTTTTTTCATTTTACTGGCAGTGAATTGTTTGAAACTGGTACATAGATAGAGTAAGAGAGAAGAAAACCAATTAATCTTATAATAATGAAAAACTCTTATGATACTCATCAGCGTACATATAAATAAAAACTATATTAAAAACACATTAAAAATTAATCCCAACGTTTCATGCTCTTTCTAATGAGCCATCATCAGGGGAGAGAGTTCTTGACCTCCAAGAAGCAAAGTTACAAACAGTACAGCCACTTTCACAACATTAAACTTAGAGTTTGAAATAGTAGAATATGAAAATAGTGGTATTCACAATATTTTTTTTAGTTTTTTCATAACAAGTTCGCCTGCGATATTTGAGCCCTGGTAATTGTTATCTTAACACGTCCACTGCCAAAACTATAAAGTAACAATTTTCAAATATCTGGTTGAAAGTCGTTTGCCACCACAAATTCAGATAGGTAAATTTCGCTTTACTAATACAGAAAAAATTCTGCTAATAAATAAGGCAATTATTTTTAAAATAGTGGTGAAAAGCCACGAGTATACTCGTGGTTGGTAGCGAATGGGCTAAATAAAGCCTTTCTTCTGCTCGTTTAACCCTTTTCGGCGCAGTGGTCCCACGTCAGAATCTCCTAATTTTAATTCTAAACTTACAAACCGCACCAATAATATTTTAATAAACTTTTAATTTTACAATGAAAGCAATGATAACAAGTTTTTAATTTCTAGAAAGTCATTTGCAAATTCCGGTGTCAGTCAATCATTTCATCATTGTACGAACAGTTTTTTCTGCGCAGGCTAGGGTTAAATAAAACTAAATTTCTACCTGAAAAAATGCTTGTAAAATTAAATGCTTGTAGAAATTTGCTCTGCTACTACAGTGGCTAAGAAGGTACTAAAATTTTACTTTAAATGCCACTGTTTCTGCAGAGAAATAATCGTCTTACTTTATTGCAAAAATTTTGCTATTTAATTGGATGAATGATGCTATACGAAAATAGCGGTATTTGCAATTAAATTTTCGTATCTTCATGGCAACCCTGCGTGCGATATTTGAGCCATGATAATTCATATCTAAATTCTGAATAAAAATAACTAATGCACTAAAGCAATTATTACGTAAAATGAAAGGAAAATATCTTTTTTATCGTTAATGAATTGTGTTACAAAAAGGCATTGTCTTAAAATAATTACGTCTGGACGCGATGAACGAAGATCATTTGAAAGAGTTGCATCCGATCCGATTTCTATTTCGAAAGAGAGAATAATGTGAAGTAAATCGATACACGATAAATTATGAATGGAAAAGATACCTTAAATGATGGAAAAATAATTATTGTATTCGACTCTATTCGACTGTGCACGATAATGCGAAATAAATGTAATTTTCTCTAGTTAAATATTAATTGCATCCATTTTGCATGGTTCCCTTTTTTTACTTTCTTCTATTATATAAAATGTAAATTGGAATTTCGTTCCGGCTGTTTATAACATGAGATTTTCTGAATGGATTTTGATGTTACTTCCATTAACACTAAAGACCATGAGGAGTCATTTTGACCCCTATCATATGAATATATTTCGGATCGATAAATTTCTTTGTAAAATAAGTTTAAAAGACACAAAGAAGAAAAATGTTAAATAAATATGTTAAACAGATTTAAATAAAAATCCCAGTGTAAAATATTTTTAAACAACATGAGCAAAATTTCCGGTCATTTTAGTGTTAATTAATAATTTTCCGGTGAGCTTTTAGTGTATAATATATTTTCCTACTGTGATTAGTTATACTATTATGGGGAAACGTTTTATAATGAGCTGAATCCGATTGTGAAAGAGTAGCTTTTTAAAACCATTCTACTGAATGGATTTCAATGGAATTTCCATTATTAGTTCATGGTCTGTACGATTCAGGGAATATTTTAGGACAAATATCAGTATGTTTCTATTGAAAAAATAAACTTACCCTAATTTCGCGCATATACGCCGCACCTCAGAGAACTCGATTGCCAGAATTAATTTTATATAAAATGCGACTAACTTCTGCTAGGTACTTATTTGGCTTCTTTTTTTACAAATAAAATTTGCAGTTTGAAAAAGACTTAACTAAGCCGTGGCGCATACGCGGAACATTACGGAAGATTAAACGCGCGCAATTTCGCCTTATTCAAGAAGAGTTATATAAGATGTTACCGGTACAGAAGAATTTTCTGGTTATGAAATTTCAGGACAATACGACTCTGTGAGTCACATAATTTTTCAGGGAACGTTTTACTATCTACCATATCGTTCTGCGTCGCTTAATTATAGAATTACGGAGGAAATTTCTAAAATCATGTTACCCAATTATGAAAATTTAGCTTTTTTGAAAAGTTCCGTTCGAGTGGCCGGATTTTGATGAGACTTCTAGTCTTAGATAATTTTTACGGATGGTTTTAGCACATTGTAAATTTGATCAGAATTTTGGGACAGAGTTCTTTAGTTCAGTGTAGTTCTGGCGAATCCAATTACAAATTAATAACATTTTTTAAATGTTCTAGAGGACAGATTTTGATGGGACTTGCAGATTTAGTATAGTACTGCATATCGTTCTACTTATCTTAGATACAGAATTATGAGGCAAAGTTATATGACCTGGTGTTATCGATTATGAAAGATTTGTCTTTTTAAAAACTCCTACTTAACTTATTTTCACGAGACTTGCATTACTATTTAGATATTTTTTCAAAGATGGTTTGAGTATATTGCATATCGTTCTAAATCTTAACCTGCTATCGCCTTAACCCCCTTAAGTGTCGCGCCTGATAATTGTAGGCTACCTTTTTTAAAAATTCAGATTGTTTGATTGCCACCACCTGCTTAAAGTGACATATTCACGTTACAGTAGCACCTCAAATTATGTCAACTTACGTCATCCCGCATTTACGTCGTCTGGCCTGGAAAAAAAACTTCTTTAATTAAGATGCAGTTTGAACTTTTCTGAAGACCTTTGGCTCTATGATGGGAAACTTTTCCGCAACAGTCTAGTGATTTGGAAAAATAAATAAAACAATGTCACTAGAAAAACTTAAGAAAACTCACTGTGCTTTTACAAAGAGCTTCTAAAAGTTAAAAAAAAAATGTCGCTTCAAACTTCATTGCAAGATTTTTTTCGCATCCTCAAAGACTCGAACGGGGAAACTAGAAAAAAGGGAAATTTTAAGTTAACAGCTTATTGATTTATTCCAAATTCTAGTACTGCAACGGATTTTTTTGCTACGTTAAATGTATGTAATATAATCCCTAAATAAAATAGAATATGTTCATTATATTTTAACCTGAGATTGCTCGCGCAGGGTATGTCATACCCAGGATGGGCACGGTTATTACATTTCTCACCATAAATTTTCGAAACGTAATCGTCAAATTACTTTTGTGAGCAATGCCAACGATTAAATAAAATGACGATATTTGTTTGAATTTATTGGTGGCAAAGTGTTAATCGTTCATATCCTGGATATTCGCGAGCATTCCCTGGTTAAAGAATTTTTATGACTTATCCTTTTTTGCTTATTTAAATGTACCTCGACTTACATCGCTAGTCTTTGAACGATTTGCTGACGTAAGTCGAGGTATTACTGTATTTAATGGCAAATAAAATGCTGAGAGAATAAAGCAAATTACACTATTTGAAAACAAACTGGTTGGAATCAAACAATCTAAAAAAAGTAGTCTGTACTGCCCATGAATGTCAGTGGTGCGAGAATTAAGTGGTTAAACTATTCTTAGATCATTCTTTACCAAATAATACTGCAAATCATCAACTAATAAAGTTGTTCCTTAACCCTTTCAGAGTCATGGTACTTCTATTCGTAAAAAGCTGAAATTAATGAATGCTACCAGAATTTACAAACAAATCTATTACAAAATAAGCAAAGGCGTACTTGATAAAAGTAAATTTTCATTCCAATATTCTAGTGCCAATGTGGCATTTAGCAATTAAAATTAAGTGGTCCAAAAATGAACCACCGCCCTTGAAGGGGTTAAACCGTTGAGGGGTGGCGGGATATATTATATTCCACCTAATTTCAATCAAGGCAAGTTTTAACTACATTTTTCTTTTATTACAATGTGGACAAAGTTGTAAAATTGCTTTCCCTTATTTTGAAAAATAACTTTTTTCGTAAATCCTGGTATGTGTGTGCTGGTAGTGTTGTTTATGATGGCCAATCTACACGAGGGATATGGGCCCGAAGGGGGTTGTGCTCACCGTAGGAGTGTTTCTAAGGGAATATAACCGGTATTTACGCAAGGAAATCCAATGTTCGAAGAAAACCACTGAAAAATTCAAAAGATTAGGCCTAGGGTTGCGATTGGATTCGAACCCAGCAGCTCCTGTCTATCAGCTTTGAGAGTAGAATCTCTCTGCGAATGATAGGGTTTTAAATTCCGATATGAATTCCCTATTACAGAAACACAATTGCCTGCCCCTGAAAGGATTGACAGACCAAATTTTGTCTGACGCATTAGAAAAATATGATAGCGTAAAGACGTTCGTATCTTTTCAGCATTGCGGAAGGACGTTCCATTTAAAGTTCCATATTGCTTTAAAATACAAGGTCAAATTCCCCGATATATTTCTTTAATTCAAGGTTAAATTTGAGAAGTCGGCCAGTGTAGCGGAAGATGACTGCTAGTCATCTGGACAAGAGGAAATTGGATTTGGCGAAAAAAATCAACTTATAGTTTTTAGAAGGTCCTAAACACGATTTGACTGTTTTTAGAATATATCTGTATGTAATCTGTATGCGTATCTGTATCTGTATGTGGCTGTCTGTTTGCATAAATGTGACAGAAATTTTGGGGGGCGCTCTAGATGAGGGCCGAAACTAAGGGGTGCAGAGGGGGCATGTGCCCCTGGCGCCAGAACGAAGGAGTGTCCCATGAAAGATTATACCTTTGGAATGGATCATTTTCTTCTGATGAACTGATGTCTTCCTTTTATTCCATGTCCAAATTGATTCGGTGGTAATCCGAAACTCTTGATCCGATGTAAAATATCAGCCACCACCTTGTGACAATCTCCTCCGTTACTTCACTCGCAACTGGTTTTATTCATAACTCCATTGTTGCAATGCACGACAAATAAAGTCAGCATTGCCAAATCAATCAGTTTTTATTTCATTTAGAGACTCTTAATTCATACCAGAAAAGTTTGAACTTGTTCGGTTTTAGTCATAAAGTAGCTAAAATTATTTAAAGTAAAAACATAAAATTAAAATTTTCTGGTGAGAGTTTGAAATGTTTTAATAAAAAACCGCCATATTTGGCAACACTGAATAAAATTTAAATCAATTAAAGAAAAATTCGATTTGTCGTAAACTAATTCCAAGTGAGGAGTTCAATATAGAACTCGAACCACTGTACATTCCCTATTTTAAAATTTAAAAAGCATCCTTGTGTCTCATCTATTTTTGATTTTTATACTAAATTGACAGGACGTGGCCATAATATTTTATTTTGCTGGGTAGCTAGGCGCATTGATATTCCTGGATATGAGAAAGTGGATGAGGCGGTAAAACGTGCTCTAAATCCATTACAACATATTCCATTCTCCGACGTTAAACTATTTATAAAACACATTATTCATTATAAATGGCAAGAAAGTTGGGATTTAGAATACAATAATAAACTACATCATATCAAACCAAGAATCTTGACCCCACCTCCGAATTATACAAGGAAAAAGAATGTTCTTCTAACTCGTCTGAAAATTGGACATTCTAGGAACACTCATACACATCTTTTACTTCGAAAGGATGCATCCATGTGTCCACATTATCATTTTGATTACCTGACCATTCATCATGTTTTTACTGACTTTTCGGGCCTCCGGCACTTGCATAGAATTTACTTTAATTCATCATCATCAATCTTGACAAACCTCATTGGGGAAACACCTCATGGGGCACTCTTTACTTTTTAAAAGCATGCAGGATTTTATTTTGAAATATAATTTTGTATCTTTTCGTTTAACAAGAACTTAGAATTCCCTTTTACACTTTTCAGACACCTGGATGGTAGTCATCCAGACTACACTTTTTAATTAAAAACTTTTATATTCTGATGTTTTAGGTTTTAGACTTTTTATTCATCTACACTTGTCTGACTGCCTCTGGATGGGATGTCCCATCCAGATTGCTTTTCACATTCGCTTTTTGTGTTTTTTGGCCTATTTATTTTGACGCAGTTCCTTAAGAGATTTTGCGCCATTAAATACCATACAACCAACCAACCAACCAACCAACCCTATTTTCAAAATGCTAATATGATTACTTTTAACATAGCTTTCTCTATCACCTTCAGTCAGAGATTAACACAGCCAATCAGAATCATTATATCAATAAATGTAGAGCACAGTAAAATTAAAATACATGAGAAGTTTTCAAAATATTCCACAGCATCGCCATATTTCATAATTCTATTTTTTTTTCTTCAGAATTTACATCTCTGTACCGTCAATGTTTTATGAACATATATTTAAACATACCTTCTCCCGAAATAAGATAATAATCCAATAGAATGTGAAAATAATTAATAGTTTATTTTTGAGTTAATCAGATTTAAAATAAAACAGATTTTAACCCCTTGAGGGGCGATGAGATAAAATATATTCCACCTAATTTAAACAAGATTCTCACCAGAAAATTTTAACTAAATTTTATATTTTTAACTTTGGAGGAAAATCGTTAAAAATTGCTTTTCCTTATTTAAAAATAAAACTTTTCTATTATTACAGTGAGAATTTAATATTTACAGACATTTTTGCTTGCCCCTCAAGAGGTTAATACGAAAGTACATTCACAGGATTGATCTTTTGTTGTTCGCGTAAGTTACACAAATATGAGATTGAATTGGATTTGAAGCTTTCTTCATCCTAAATAAACAACTAAATCTAGATGCTTAGCTCAATTTTCGTTTTTAATGATATAAAAAATACAACCGCACTTCAACAAATAATGCTTTATATATATTATTTGTTTAAATTAAACTTAAAATTTTAAAGCTATATCTTTAAAAGCTTTAAATAGATCGACCTTAATGAATACCGATAAAGAATTTAAAACTATAAATCCTTAAAGCATGTTAAAGCATTTCAAAAATATTGAGACACAGACGATAACATCATAATTAATGGTACTTATAAGTTAAAGTTCAGAGAAAGAAACCGATATTCGGAGACAGTTATTGCTTGAAGAATATAAAATCAAAATTTCCCTTGAATTAATATTCAGCTGGATTAGAAAAAGGTAAGTATCTTGTGATAAATGCGTCTGATCTCGTAAAAAAAATTCATTTGAACGATTTAATATTAATAAAACTTGGTTAAATTATGGAAACGTAACTGAAGAGGAGAAAGTTAGTTTGTAGGTATTAACACTAGAACGCCCGGAAATTTTACTCAAGTTTCATAAAAATATTTGACACCAGAATTTTTATTTAAAATTATTTGACTGATTTATTTAATGTAAATCTGCGTGTTTTAGATTTAACTTATTTTAAGAAAGAATTTCTGATTCTAGTTAATCATATGGTCAGACAGTTAATCATATGGTCGGAGTCGGATTGACTTCTTCCGGGCGTTCTAGTGTTAAACCGGGAGCCGGCAGCTCAGACACATAGTTCGTACGGATACAGTGATTTCTCCAGGAACAGTACCAGTATCTTTTTTATAGAAAATCAAATCTAGGTTATACGCGCAAAATTTCGCCTTCTTTTAACCCCTTAATACTCCATCCCGTCATATTCACGGGCTGTGTCTTTTACTCAAATTGTTTGATTCCGGCCAGTTTTATAAAATAGTGAAATTGGCTATATTTTAGTATCGTTTTTGCTGTCATTAAATAAGGTGAATATTTCTTTTTCATAAAAGTGGTGCCAATAAGCAATTTGAATTTTTCAACCGTAATTTAATTCGAGCGTTAAGGGGTTAAGAAGAGATTTTCTATAAGATAATACTGGTGCTGAAAAAGTTTCTAGTCTGCAAAATTCAAGGAGGCGTACGAACCATGAGACAACCACCTCATCGAGTTGGAGGTTGAAATTCCAAAATTAGCAAAAACTCGATTCCTATATTAAAACGAAATCGGTGTGCCAAGTCATATCTTGGTGGAAAACTCGTAAAAACCCGATTTTACTGGTTGACTCGTAGGTTTACCATTGTGTTTTTCTGCTCCCAGTTCGCCACGTTTTAATACCTTTGGGTGCAGGAAAATGCAATGGTAAACCTACGAGTTAACCGGTGAAATCGGGCTTTTTGGTGTTTTTCTCCAAGATATGAATTGGCAGACCAATTGCGTTTTAATATAGGAATCGAGTTTTAGCTAATTCTGGAATTTCAGCCTCTAACTCGATGAGGTGGTTGTCTGTGCTGCCGGGTTCCGGTCTATATTAAATTCAGAAACGATATCGTATCATAACTGAAAATAGTATATCTTAAGAGAATAAAGAATTCTAAATAAAATACAGCGTAAAGAATTAGAAAAGATAAAATATCACTCAAGTTTTCGACAGATTGTATGCGTGATTGAAATTCGTGGAATTTTATTTTAAAAAGCCTTTCGAAATTTATTGTAATTAAAGACGCTGTAACTCTCATTTCTTTGTAATCAATGATTTCGTGTTATTTGTCATCAAACGATCAATGTTGAAGAATGTATGAAATAATAGATCAATCAGGTTTCTTACACGTGAGTCATGGTTTCAAATAGAATTACTCGGCTGATTTATTCGCAAATTTCTATAATTTAATAACACGACTGTACATATATTTCCACTGAAATAGTGACACTAGATATGAAATTCCAGTATTTCCTTAATAACCGTGGCGTAAGATATGTTACCCAATATATGTTAGTTTAAGTGAGAAATGGTTTTACCAGTCTACATCATGCAGCTATGAATAAAGATAAATTGACATATCTTCAAGATATTGAAGCTTCAACTGTAACCGGTTCGGAAGGGTCTGAATACAATGGAGTTATGAACTACAGGAGGACACATATAGTGTAGAGTCTACCAGTTGCGAGTGAAGTAACTGAGGCAGTTATCACAGGATGGCGGCTGATATTTTACATCGGATCAAAAGTTATTTATTAGTACAGAAGCAAATTTCCACCAGTAAATTTTGAATAGAAAATTTCGCCTTATTTTAGCGGCTTATTCATGGAAAATTTGTCTCACAAATATGGTAAAATTTTCTATTCGTTTTTATCGATGGAAGTTGACCCGAGTAGTATAATCTGTTTCACTGCCACGGGCAAGAGGTTCTTTACTTTGTCACACTATTGAGGAAACGCAGGTCCTCACTATTACCTAAATAAACTTCCATCAGTAAAAATAAATATATGTTTCTGGCTTTAATTACGACTGAAATTCAACTTCAATAAACCTTTTAAATAAAAAGAACATTTCTATTCAAGTTTAATGGTGGAAGTTTGTTTCGGCTATAATGAAACACTGAGAAACCGGTTACAGTTGAAGTTTCACCCTTTTGGGGAAATGTCAGTTCCTCTTTGTTCATAGGCCGCACCAGTGGCCGAGAGGTTCTGCTCTCGAAGCTGGTAGACAGGAGGTGCTGGGTTCGATCCCAATCTTGCCCGTCGGCCTAATCGTTCGGAGTTTTCGTGGTTTTCTTCGAACCTTGGTTCTCCAAGCGTTAATACGGGTTAGGTTACCTTAGAAAGACCTCCACGGAAGGCACTCCCCCCCTTATCCCACGTGCCTATATCCCACGTGCTGATAATTGGTCGACATAAACACAACCAACCAACATTTGTTCATAGTTCCAATGCTGAAAATTCCCAAGGTAAACTTCGACTGTTAAATATTGATAAAAATTTCCCCATTCTTTCAAACCACTGTTTATGCAAAATTTCTCTCTCAAACAAAGAAAAAAATATCTATTCATTTGTACTGGTGGGAGTTTTCTTCAGCAATGTCAGACACTGTGATTCCGCCATATTATATCAATATAAACAACTATCTTGTCATATCGATCCCTCTATATTACCTCCGGACAACTGTCACCACTAAATTTGTATATAAATTATCGCCTTCTTTAAACCCTTATTCACGCTGAATTTCTGTCACAAATAAAGCAAAATTTTCAATTCGATTTTACTGGTGAAAGTTTGCCCTAGTGTTGATCAAGTTATAGTCGATGTAAACAACAGCCGACATCGTGTAACTACGTCCTCAGTTACTTTACTCTGAACCAGAAAACAATATACTATTTGTTTCCACTTTTTTTTATTCATTAGTCCGTTGCCCACATCATCTTTAACAAGTGTAAGTCTTTGCGATCGATGAATACATATGGCATATGCAGAGACACATTGTTATCTTTACGATTTGAAGCCACAGAACAAACTTAAAAAATGTGAGAAAAAGAATTGGTTGCATGGAAAAAAATCGAATTTCAAACTGTTCGTTTATCTGAAGATAAAATGAATTTAATAAAAACATTAATTAAAATATTTTATTTATTATTAAATTAACAATTAAATTCTTTTATTCCTAAAATATATAATGTGAACATTAAAAAGGGCCCACAATCTTACTTAAAAGGCGACTAAAGTAATAGAAAAGATGTTACAAGTTTAAAATATACATTTTATTTAAAACTTCTTAGTACTTTCAAGCCTTACAAGCTCATCATCAGGGAATATCTTAAAAACTAAATGTTGTTTATTTATACAAATACGTCACTTTGTTTTGAAAATGAGAGAGCCACTAATTACTAGAGCTGAAAGTAGAAGTAGCAGTAGCAGTTTCTTGGATTGAATTTAATTAGAGGAAATATATATTATTATTAGTAATTGCAATTCCATTTATTTTATGACATCACTCTGTTTCTCATACGTCACTTTCCATGGGTAGAAGAAAATATTTAACTTCTGTACTTTGAATTTTAATATGTCACTTTGCTCAGGTTTTCAGGATTTGTTTTCGGGATATTGAATCATAAACTGGGGATATTGTAAGATAGGGCGCCATTACATACTTGATTGTTTTTATATGGGATTTCTATAAATAGTGTTATAGTGGATGCGTAATAATTAGATGCTAGGAATATGATTTTTGCATTATCAAAATCCATTGCGATATTCTGATTGAAACTTAAACGAGAGAGAGAGCTATGGATTGAAGACAAAATTTTATATGTGCTTTGTGTTCTTTTATTCTTTCTTTGAGTTTTCTTTTGGCCTTTCTGATGTACTCCATTAGTCTATTGCTGTCAGTTCTAAAAGGAATGGAACATACACCAGCTAATTCATCTTTCGGTGTTGGATCTATTTTCATACAAATTAACTATTTTAATTTTCTTAGTGGACAGGCTATTAAATTTATATTGTGTTTCAGTATAGCATATCTCAATTTCTCCTATTTACTAGGGAAATGGTTAAACTTTTTGTGTATCATTTCTTTATGTTTTTTTTTTTTTTTTTTTTTTTTTTTGTCATGAAAACTGAATTCATAGATAGGTTTATTGATGAGGATTGTCGAAAAGCCGTTTTCCTCAGCGATATCTCTAATGGTGAAACTTAAACGGGAGAGAGTGAATGACGATAAAATTTTATATCTGCTTTATGTTCTTTTGTTCTTTCTTTGAGTTTTCTTTTGGTGATTCCGATGTACTCCATTAGTTATCAGAATAGTTAATCAGTATTATTAATAATCAGTATAATTTATTAGTATTATTAGTTAATCAGAATATCGCAATAGATTTTGAAATCAGAATATTGCAACAGATTTTGAAATTAGAATATCACAATAGATTTTGAATCAGAATATCGCAATAGATTTTGATCATGTAAAAATATTCACAACATCCAATTATTACGTATCCACTGTAACACTATCCATAGAAATCCTTTGTAAAACAATCAAGTATGTAACTACGCCCTATCGTACAATATCCCCAGTTTATGATTCAATATCCTGAAATAAATTCTGAAAACCTGAGCAAAGTGACGCATTAAAATTTAAAGTACAGAAGTTAAATATTTTCTTCTACCCATGGAAAGTGAGTATGAGAAACAGAGTGTTGTCATAAAATAAATGGAACTGCAATTAATAATAATAATATATATTTCATCTAATTAAATTCAATCTAAGAAACTGCAACTGCTACTTCAACTTTCAACTCTAGTAAATATTGGCTCTCTGATTTTCAAAACAAAGTGACTTATTTGCATAAATAAAATAGTGTGAATTGTCTTTGTGAATTTTCTATTCAACTGTCTTTAGCGGCTTTACAGTATATGTATCTTAGATTATCGAAAAGCAATAAAATTATAAAACGAAACGCAATTTTTCTCCTTGATTCAACATAAAATATATAATGTGAATATTAAAAAGGCGCACAATCTTACTTAAAAGACGACTAAGGTAATGAAAAAGATGTTACAATTAAAATAGCAATTAAAGCCTTTGTGCAGGAATATTAAAAAAGCAGTAAACCAACGTTTAAAATGCACAAATATTGCGTGAAAAGCAGCAAATTTTGCTTTTCACGCAATATTTGTGCATTTTAAACGTTGGTTTACTGCTTTTTTAATATTCCTGCACAAAGGCTTTAATTGCTATTTTAATTGTAACATCTTTTTCATTACCTTAGTCGCCTTTTAAGTAAGATTGTGCGCCTTTTTAATATTCACATTATATATTTTATGTTGAATCAAGGAGAAAAATTGCGTTTCGCTTTATAATTTTATTGCTTTTCGATAATCTAAGATACATATACTGTAAAGCCGCTAAAGACAGTTGAATAGAAAATTCACAAAGACAATTCACACTATTCCTCATCAGCCTAATATTTATCCAAATATATATATCATAGATGAATTACTACTTAAAGAACCTACACTAAACATGGAAATATGTGTGAATTGTATTCCTTTAAAAACAACATTTCAACTCTCTAGCGTCGATACGTTATAAAATGTTATTTAAGAGTAATCTTCTCTCAAAAAAGGATTACAACAATACAGAATTTGAATTCAATGTACAGTTTATTGTCTGTGTTGTTAACATTTCAAGGAAATACATTCTTTCGAACATATGTACACAGAAATGACATATTTTGATCTGTAAAGCGTACATATTTCGGTTATGCGGTTAAATACCTTTGTAGTTCTTTAAATAATACTTAAACTGCTGTGATAAAATAAAATAAAATAAATAAGATTCCTTTAATAGAAATAATAATTCCATAATTGATATCTTTAACAAATGAAGTTATGAATAAAGAAAAGGGCACATACAGGTGTAGAGTAAACAAATTGTGACTGAAGTAACTGAGGTGACTGATTTTTAACCCATTAATGCCGAGTTAATTTTACACATTTTTATACCTCGGTACCAGCTTTCCCATATTGTAAAAGTTAACTTACTTAATCTCTCAAAGTTCGAGATTAAGTAATATGAAAATTTCCTTACTAAAATACTGGTTTTCGTATTTAAAATTTTCGTATTCCTTAAATGGTACATTTTCGTACCAACCGGCGTTAATGAGTTAACATCAGATTAATATTTTTTTATAATCGTCGAAGCAACTTCCACCAGTAAATTTTGAATTGAAAATTCCGCCTTATATTAGAGGTTTATTCATCCAAAATTTTTCTCACAAATATTCTAAAAATTTCTATTCGTTTTTACAGATGGCACTTGACTCGGGTATTTTAATCTCTATCACTGTCACTTTTAGAAACTTGTTTAGGTTGTTATAATATGGTGGAAAAGCAGGGCCTGACTACCGCCGGAATAAAGTTCCACCAGTAAAAAGGAATACTTTTGTCATAATATGACGGAAATTCTGGATCAAAGCGATATAAGTAAGCGTCCTATCTTAAATGGGAGAAGTAACCGCAAGATTAAAGCTAGGTCACGTCAATCAAGGTCATGCGCCACGTAGCGGATGGAGTGTGAACTACAGGTAGATACCTAACTGTTTTCTTATTCACACCACTAAAATTGTAAAGTTTTTTTCACCTTGATTAATAACTGAAGTGCCTCTCGTAAGGCAAAGGAAATACGCGCCACACTAAAAGCTCGCGTATGTGAATTATCACTCCATCCACAAGGTGGCGCATCAATGTTAATTTACACCTGATTCCAGCATTAAGTTTGTTCGCTTACTTATAACGCTTTGATCTGGATTAATAAGCCATTTAAATAAAGAGGAGAATTTTTTATTCAAAATTTACTGATAGAAGTTTGCCCCGGTAATAATGAACCACTGCTAAACTGGTTGCAGCTAAAACTTCACCATTTTGTGATCATGTAAATTACTCTTTATTCATAGATCCATAATTTAAAGCCTTAAATCATTCTAACCGCACAGAAAAATGATGACAATCTGTTGATGTCATCATAATTCATGTTACTCATAAGTTTAATTTCAAATAATGAAAACCATTTCTCGGGAAAAATGTTATATAAAGACAGTGAAACAAAAATATCTCTTGAATGAGTAATGAATTGGACTTCGAAAGGGCGATTATCTTACGATAAATACATTTGGTCTTAACGAAAAGAATTCATTTTAACATTCACTTAACATTATATTTCTACTTTAAAAAAGAAAATACTTTAAAGTAAATCAATGAACGATAAAATGGAATAAATGCTTAAAAAAAAAGAGATAATTGATTTTGACTCTATTCACCTGAACATAAAATAAATTTAATTTGCGGCAGCTACATATCAATTACTTACTTTCAGCATTTTTTTCGTTCATTAATTTTAAATTAAAAAATTTTTGTCTGGAAAGCTTATTAACAGTAGAATGGCGGCATGGGGACATTTTGGCCCATACCCAATGAATATATTTCTGTTCGAACCAGAAATTTCTTCTTAAAATAAGATTAAAATTCACAAGTAAAAATGTTAAATAAATAAGTTAAACATTTTTAAATAAAAATTCTGGGGTAAAATATTTTTATAAAATTTGAGTAAAATTTTCCGTCTTTCTAGTCTTAAATCGGTAGAACGCTTGCATACCCAGAGTATGAATGGTTTTTACTTTGCCACCAATAAATACAAAGAATAATCATCACCTTTAGCCAGACAATTGTTACAAATTCTTCGATAAAATAAGTAGAAGATTACTTTTAAAAATATATTGTTGAAAATTGTAATAACCATACACACTCTGGGTCTATCAGGCCCTTCGCGAGTCCTCCCGGGTTAAACAACAACCCCTTGAGGGACAAGCAATTGCGTTTGTGTAATGCTGAATTCCCACCGGAAATTTAGTCAAATTTCATTTCAGAATAAGGAAAAGCAATTTTTCAACTTTTGTCCACTAAAATTAGAAAAGTAAAATTTTATACATTTTTTCTGGTGCAAATCTTCATTAATCGTAGGTGGTATAAAGTAAATCCCACCGCCCCTCAAGGGGTTAATAGTCCCAAATGGTACTCCAACTGAATACCAATATTTTCTTAGAAAAAATTGCTTTTTAGATTGTTCTTGCAAATTACTCAGAAACCACCTTTGGGGGATAATTCTAGCGCAAATTTTGTAAAAACCAACCATGAAATTTTCTGTGAAAAAATATTGGTATTCGGTTGGCGGACCATTTGGGAACCCTGCATTAATTAAACTATTTAAATTATTATTAACCTTTAACTGATGTTACCGGTCTCTCAGACCGCGACTTTTTTCAATTTTTATAGTTTAACTTGCAATTTTCAGTTTAACTGCAAACACTACCGAAATTTTGTTTTGTTTGAAACTTTAGTACTATCGCCAGAGACTTTTGAATAGGTGAGTTTTAATTATAACAGTTCTGTGCAAAAAGTTTAGTACAAAAACACCGTCCTACGAGTTAATGGTGCATTTTAGTCATCTTTCGTTATAGCGGTCTCACAAACCGCTTCACACTAGTTATGTGACAATTTGTGTGATATCAATTAAAGGTTATTTAAATTCTTTTGTTCTTTTATGGTATAATAAGATTCTTGTGTGGTGAAGCCATACTAGATAGTTCAAAAAACGATTTTCAAAGAGACAATTTCACTATTCCTCATCGGTTTAATAGTTATACAAATATATACATCATGGCTGAAATATTATTTAAACAACATACACATAAAACATCGAAATCTGCCTGAGTTCCCTAAGATATAAGACACACTAGATAGTTTAAAAGGCAGTTTTCAAAGAGACAATTTCAATATTCCTCATCAGCTTAACATCCAAATATTTACATCATAGCTGAATTACTACTTAACCCTTTATGTACTGGCGGTACTTATAAGTACCACTCGCTTTAAACTTTCACCCCATAGTGATTATTACTAATATTCTAATGGTATTTTGCAAAAACACTCTTTTAACTCCACTTTATCCGGATACATGTCAGCAGTAGTTCTAGGTTTGTTATTTTGCGAGGAAGGAGGCTATCTTTGACACAGACGATGCGTTTTGTGCCGACATTTTGAACAGATTGTCACGCTCGCCTTTTTATTGCTGCAAACACAGTAAAGGATATAAGATAAGTGTTGGATTTTTATGTGTTCATTATGATCTTAGAATACAGTTTGACTAGCTATTTTAGGTGAACGGTGTGTGTATTTGATTTAAAAGTTTAATTACTCTGTGGTACTTATTAGTACCGTCAGTACACTGGGTGTTGGAGAAAAACTTCTTGTTTACTTTTCGTCTATGTCTATCCATCGTTTTCATCTGCTTTAAAATGTAATTACTAAAATGTAGTGTAGTAAATTCTTTCCCTGGTATTTCTTTTCTGTTTCATTGTTATTTTTTATAGAAAATCGAATAAGTTGTGGCACCGGCTCGTTTTTGCTATGCTAAAAATGGCATATGTAAATTCATACATTGCATATGTGGAGATGCGAGAGAACATGTTGTCCCTGGAATATAGAAGTCGCATAACTAAAGGACTGCTAACAAGATCGAAACCTAAAAAAATTACTTTTTAACCCTTTCAGGGAAAAGCATTTTCCTTTCTAAAGTTTTGAAATATATGATTGGCACAGGAATTTGCCAAACGATTTATTTGTAAATAAGAAAAAGTCTATATTTCATATACGTACTTATTAAATCGAAAATGTTTTCTGGTGCCAGTTGAAATACCTTGTTGGTTTACTGTTACGATATTTTAGTCATGGTGTACTGACGGTACTTTAAAGTACTACTTTAATTAATTACCTCTAAATAATTAAATTTCTCACGGGTGAGTATTTTTTTTATGTTTATCCTTAAATTTTCGTTGTAGTAACTGAAAAAAAAATTACATGAAACAAATTGCAGTAGATCATAATGCAGTAGATAAAGGGTTAAATAACGTACACATAAAACATCGAAATCTGCCGAGTTACATGAGATATTCCTTTAACCCATTGAAGGGCGGTGATGCCGTCACGACATCAGATTATTTTAATTCCTAATTGCCACATTGGCACCGGAATTTTATAATGAAAATTCCACCTTTGTTAAGTATGCGAAAATATGCTTTTACTTGTTTTCAAATAAATTCGCTTGTAAATACTGGTGTCATTATATTATTTCAACATTTTATGAATGCAAGTACTTTGCCCCTGAAAGGGTTAAACATTTCAGGGGCAAGGTACTTGCATAGGTGCCAACCTCACACTGATCCTCCGTAATACTTGCGTTAATTTGACCCTAGTTTAATATGTTTCGAACCAGAATTTTTTTAAAGAAATTAAATTAAATGTGTTACACGTAGAAACGTGGAATTAAATAAATAACCATTCACAGGGCTCCCAAATGGTCAGCCAACTGAATACCAATATTATTTTAGAAAAATTTTCTTTTTAGATTTTTCTTACAAACCGCCCCGGAATCACATTTGAAAGTTAATTCTAGCGCAAACCTACCATAAAATTTTCTGTTAAAATTTATTGGTATTCAGTTGGCGGACCATTTTGGAGCCCTGCATTCATGAAATAAATTTTCTCTAGCGAAATGCGCTTAACCTGGGTTAAAATAATCTAGACATTACGGAAGATTAGTGGAAGGTTGACAGCAATGGTACATGTATTCGTAAAATTTTGATATAATTGAGTGACACCAGTATTTACAAAAAAATTATTTATAAACAAGTAAAAGTATATTTTATCGTTTTTAATAAAAGTGAAATTATCATTGAAAATTTCGGGTGCCAATGTGGCAATTAGGATTAATATTATGTGACGCCATAGCGGTATGACCGCCCTTCAAGGTCTTAAAAACATTTTTTCAACTCTGTAGCGTTGATATTTTTAAAACTGATATTTAAGCGTAATTTTCCATGAAAGTAGCCTGACAATGCAACAGAATTTGAACTCAATGCACAGTTTATTACACGTGTTTCTAACATTTCAAGGAAATACTTATTTTCGTTCGAACATATATACACAGGTTTGGCAGATTTTGATCTGTTAAGTGTACAAATTTCGGTTATGCGGTAAAATACATTTGTAATTCTTTAAATAATGCTTTTACTATACCGTTTAAATGAAATAAAATAATTAAATGCGATTCGTTTAACCCTTTCAGGGCCCACGGTTGTCAGTTTGGCCTCCACTTTTATTTCAAAATTTCAAATTCGTACCGGAAATTTTGATAGAACAGTCTTTACGCTATGTATTAACAAAATTTCTGTTATTAAATTAAGCAAATTATACTGTTTTTAATTTTGCTACGAATTCGGATTTTCTGAATGAAAATGGAGGCCAAACTGGCTACCTTGTCAGGGTAAGGTAATTGTGTGTCTGTAATGTTGAACTCACTTCAAATTTTCGAAATATTTAATTTCAAAATAAGGAAAAGAAATTTTGCAACTTTTGTTTCCCCCCACCAAAGTTCTAAAAATAAAATTTCATTAAAAGTTTCTTGTGCTAATCTTGATTAAAATTAGGTGCCGCCCTGAAGGGGTTGGTTGAAATAAAATTTGTAAAATCGGCATCTTTAAAGGCTTGAAGCATTCTGAATCCTCTGAAAAATTATGACAATCATAATTCATGTTACTTATAAGTTAAATTTCAGATAAATAAAACCATTTCTGTGAGTCATTTATTATATAAAGGGAGTGAAACAAAAAAATATTTCTTGAATCAGCAATGAATTGGACTTAGAAAGGGCTTACAGTAAATACATCTTACACCGTACATAATCTTACAGTAAATACATATGGTCTTAACGACTACAATTCATTTTAAAGACTTAAAATTATATTTCTACTTCAAATAAGAAAATAAATTAAATAAATGAACAATAAAATGGAAGAAAAATTTATTTCTGAAAAAGTAAATAACTGATTTTGATTCTATTCATGCGAACAGAAAATAAATTTAATTTGCGGCAGCTAAATATCAATTACTTACTTTTAACATATTTCGTTCTTTATTTTTTAATTTAAAAATTTTTGTCTGCAAATCTCATTAAACATTAACCGTCTCAAATGACACGCCAACTTAATTAAATACCAATATTTTCTTAGGAAAATTTTCTTTTTAGATTTTTCTTGCAAATTGTGCAGAAATCACCTTTGGAGGTTAATTCTAGCACAAATATTGTAAAAACCTACCATGAAATTTTCTGTGAAAAAAATATTGGTATTCTGTTAGCGGACCATTTGGCAGCCCTGCATTAATTAAACTATTTTAATTATTATTAAATTAACAATTAAATTCTTTTGTTCTTTTCTGATAAACTAAGATACTTCTGTTACAGTGTCTAGAAGTATATAGTGTGGAAATCAACAAGCGAAACCATATCCAAAAAATTACAATTTCGCCAGAGGGCGCTAAGATCAAGTTCATTGCAACGAATGTGTAGAAATCCTATGTGTATTTGATATTTTTGATGCGGAAAACTTATTTTTTGAAAGATAATTTGTTTGAAAAACAGAGCAAAAAAAATTAGTTTGTAATACCCGATATATTAAGAATGAACGAAAATTCAGGCATATATTTTATATGCATTTCACATTTGTACGAACTGCAGAACACTTTACTTTCAGATTGCTCTGTTATAAACAGATTTAATATTTCCTGTGATCGCTGTGCATACTAATTTTTTTTTTTTTTTTTTTTTTTTTGTAGCCTATAGATTTATTATAGTACAAGTATTTTATTATATATGTGTTGAAATTATAAAAAATAATTTATGCTTATGTATGTAAATGATATGAAGTAATTTTATCGTTTGCATTTTGAATAAGCTCTTTTTTGTATTAAATATATCTTTGTTTCGCTTAGTAAATTTTTACTTTCTTCTATCTTTATAAGAAGAAAGTATTGGATTCGTAAAAATTTTCGACTTTCGGTTTTCGACGGATTTACACGTTTTAGGGGTCAGAGTTTCCAAAAAACATGTTTTTACAAATATCTGTGTGTGAGTCTGTGCATCTGTGAGTCTGTCTGTCTGTATGTGACCCAAATTTTGCGGGCGCTCTATCTCAAGAACTAATGCACAGAATTTGATATAAATTTATATTCAGTTAGTCCCTGTTACCAATTGGTGCTGATTAAGTTTTGGTGTAAATCGCTCAACAGGTGGCGCTGCTGTGCAGCCTTTTTCACGATTTCCACAATAGCTCAATCTCCAGAACTAATGCACGGATTTTCCTCAAACTTCAGATTCGGTTAGTCCTTGACATGAATTGAAGTTTTGTACATTTAGGTGTAAATCGCTCAATAGGTGGCGCTGCTATACTGCATTTTTTACGATTTCCGCAATAGCTCTATCTCAACAACTAATGCTTAGATTTTCATCAAACTTCAGATTCAAGTATACTTTGATATGAATTAGTGCTGTTTGTGTTTTGGTGCAAATCGCTCAACAGGTGGCGCTGCTATGCAGCACTTTTCAGAATTTCCATTATAGCTGTATCTCAAGAACTTATGCAATAATTTTCACCAAACTTCAGAATAAGTTAATCCATGAAATGAATTGACATTTTGGTGTAAATCGCTCAACAGGTGGTGCTGCTATGCTGTATTTTTCAGAATTTCCACTATAGGTGTATCTCAAGAACGAATGCACGAATTTTCATCAATTAGTTCTTGACATGAATTAACATTTTATACAGTTTGGTGTAAATCGCTCAATAGGCGGCGCTGCTATGCTTTTTTGTAATTTCCGCAATAGCTCTATCACAAGAACTAATGTTTGGATTTTCAACGAACTTCAGATCCATGTACACCTGGATATCAATTATTGTTGTTTATGTATTGGTGTAAATCACTCAACAGTTGGCGCTGCTATGCTACATTTTTCAGACTTTCCGCTATAGCTCTATCTCAAGAACTAAGGCACGAATTTTCATCAAACTTCAAATTCAGATATACTTTGATATGAATGGGTGCTAAATTGATGTAATTTCTTGTACTATTTAAATGATTTAATTGACGTGATTTATATAGAAGAAAGTTTTGTGATGGCCACAACATACTAGTTATTAGTTAATTATATTAGTTATTTATTTTCCATTTTTCAAAAAGATTTTGATTTTTATGTACACCGAAAATAGACAGCTTGCTGTTCTTGTATTGCGTAACACAGCCGGGAACAAAACAATGGTAATCTCGTTTTTTCATCATTTTCGATAAATTTTACATATTTTGACATAAATTTGCAATATTTGTAGACGCTATACATAACGCTAAAAGTGTTTATAACAAAAAGAGAACCAAAACAATACCTACTGATTTTTAGGTACACCGAAATTAAACAAGTTTGCTGTTCTTGTATTATGTAACACAATCTGGAACAAAACTATGAGAACCTCGTTTTTACATCATTTTCGATACATTTACATGTTTTCACATAAATTTCTAATAATTGTAGACGCTGTATATAGCGCTAAAAATGTTTACAACAAAAAGAAAGCCAAAACGAAACCTACGCATTCACGCAATAAATTTGACGGCAGCGCCACCTAAGAAAATGTAATTTTTTGGATGCGTTCAAAAGCTATACCGGTATTAGCGATCTCCACACTAAATACTTCTAGACACTGTACTTCTGTGGTGAAGCCACTCTAGATAGTTCAAAAGACAATTTTCAAAGAGACAATTTCACTATTCCTCATCAGCTTAACAATTATCCAAATATATACATCATAGCTGAATTACTACTTAACCCCTTGGGGACGAGCGACACGTATACGTGCCGCATGAAGCGCTCAGAATTCTTGTTTTTCCTCACCAGTAAAATTTTACTGAAAAATTTGCCTTATTTAATCAGCGCATTTTGTCGGTTCAAGAAGACACAAATTTCTGTTTTTAAAAAAGGGTGACAAAAGATTAAAAATTTCGTAAAAGGCTCCCGTCCCGAAGGGGTTAACAAATACACATAGGGTAACTCTAGGATAGATGGCTATAGAGGAGAAATGGCCAGTCTAAATATTTCCAAAACTTGATCATAGACTACAGCATATAGTTTGTTCCTTGGAAATAGTTCATCGAGTTCATTCATTGTGACGTTCAGCTGTGTTTTTCTATTATAAAAAGTAAGTGTAATGTTAATGTTTATTTAATTTAGTGGTTGAATAGTTTTGCTGAGTTTCGTATCTGATTGTTTTGCAGTAATTACGTTACATTTTTTTTTTTTTTTTTTTTTTTTTTTTTTTTTTTTTTTTTACTATACGGACTTTTAAGGCACGCCTATAATCCAATCTTTGCTTCTAAGCATAAAACAAGGGTGTACAATGGCGGAGAGGCGCTTTAACCCCTTCGGGACGGGAGCCGTTTACAAAATTTTTAATCTTTTGTCACCGTTTTTTAAAAACAGAAATTTCTGTCTTCTTGAATCGGGAAAATGCTCTGATTAAATAAGGCAAATTTTACAGTAAAATTTTACTGGTGAGGAAAGACAAGGATTCTGAGCGCTTCATGCGGCACGTATACATGTCGCTCGTCCACAAGGGGTTAAATTGGGTGGCATCTGTCCTTCAATTTCAGGATAGATGGATGGCCACATGAAATCGAGGAGAGATGACAACATTAATTCAATATTTTAAAGTTATACGGAGTGAGGATTTTAACTAAATATAATTATATTCAAAATAATTATATAACTTTCATGTTTATAATTGTACTAGGGGGCTCTGCCCCCTGCATGCTACGCTCGCCAAACCCCGTTCAGACACCGCAGAATCTAAAAACATGCTAATCTGATGCGTTCTAAAAATATTAGAGAAGATTGAATTATACTGAAAAAACCTGTGCAGATCTCCCTGTAAACGGGTTTCCATTCAATTCCCTTTGATTGCAAAAATTTAAGGGCGAATCAGTTGCTGTTAAGACATCCAATGATTATTTTCGCTTTTGATTAAAGAGGATCAGTTAAACATTTGGAAAGAAGCTAAAATAAAATAAATTAAGTATACAGAGTCTTTGTCTCCCGGTATTTTAAAACAATACCTATAACAATAGCCTAAGTCATGTGAATATCATCAACAGTTCCAGATGGAGGACTTCGCTTTTTATACTCTAGGTGCCATTTTGGTACTTTAATGTTAGTCAGGCACAGGTGATAAGTAGCCAAATATTATTTTATCGCCATCATTTCATCTATATTATAATAGTTCAAGTCACCAACTGCCATAAACAAATACGGTCTGATCCCTTCGCCGTTCATATGAAAGTTTGGCAAAGATGTCTAATACACTGCAAATAAAGGAGTCTTAAAGTAAGACAGAAAAACGACTGAAAAAGCATTTAAGACACGTAAATGTCTTAATATACAGCTTAGACTTAATAGATACCTTAATTTAAGATACTTGTGTGTCTTAATGGACTGGTAGTAGAAATGAACTAATATAAAGTCTCTTAATATGGTGAAATGTCTTAAATTAAGATGTCCAATTGCTTACATTCACTGCACTGTATTATCACCCGCCATGTTTGTTGTTGTGCGCGATTTGTTGTTATGAATCGAAAACGAATTCCTACTATGAATGCCAAAACATCACTGTAAAATGCGAATAAATGAACAGTGGACAAGCATTTCAATCTCTATTGTCGAGGCCTTTCAGGTGAAAATGCAATACCCTCTCTGCCAGCTCAGAGCTCAGATTATTCTCTGTGGAATGCAGTGGCACATGTTAACCCGTTAACGCTCGAATTAAATTGTGGTTGAAAAATTCAAATTGCTTATTGGCACCACTTTTATAAAAAAGAAATATTCACATTATTTAATGACAGGGAAAAACGATATTAAAACAAAGTCAATTTCACTATTTTATAAAACTGGTGGGAATCAAACAATTTGAGTAAAAGACACAGCCCGTGAATATGACGGGAGCGAGAATTAAGTGGTTAAAGAAACCTAAGAAAAAGAGTACCTCGTGGTAATTCATAAGACTCTGGTCTAATCGGGTTATAGCTGGTTATTTAAATAGAAATATATATTAATCAGTTATCTAGAAGTCTTTGTTGGACACAAAAAATATTTCCTCCATGTAAACAAAGGAATATAAATTACTGGAAAATGTATACTATACAAAAGGGTAAGTGACTTACAAAATATAATACTCCATTTTCTTCTGCTAATGTTTTCTATATTTTTAGAAGAAATTTGATTTTAACAAATATTAATGTTATCTATGTTTTTTTTTTGAGGTTCCATTTCTAAAGTATACCTTTATCCCCTTCGGGACGGGAGCCTTTTACGGAATTTTTAATCTTTTGTCACCGTTTTTTAAAAACAGAAATTTGTGTCTTCATGAATTGAGAAAATGCGCTGATTAAATAAGGCAAATTTTGCAGTAAAATTTTACTGGTGAGGAAAAACAAGGATTCTGAGCGCTTCATGCGGCACGTATACGTGTCGCTCGTCCCCAAGGGGTTAAGTCTAAGATTTTAAATTAATATTAATCCATATTTACGCTATTGTTTTCTGTGGGGTTTTTTTTTCGTACTATAAAAGGCAGTACAGTATTGTTTAACTCGGCGTTTTTCCGCAGTTTATTTTTTTATATAACACAAACTTTAATCATATTTATTTATTTATTTATTTTTGTGTAAAAAAATAATGGGCTCATTTTTAATTATATGTATTTTTGAAACAGTCGTAAACATTTATTTTACTGTTGAAACACACTGAATTAAGTAGGCTTTTCCCCCCTCCAATGGAAACATGAATGAATTAACATAGAAATTTTTGACAACTTTAATTATTAAATGTGCTTATATGTTAAATTGAAGCTAAAATACATGCAATGTTTTCAGATTTTTCCAATTATCTGATGGAAAATATTTATATATGAACGGTAAATTTAATAATAATTTGAAATGATGTGTAAAATTATATAAATATTTACTTCTGTTTAACAAGCACATTATTAACTGTTGTATCATAAAATGATTTCTTAAAGTGATTTTAATATTTTACACCAAGATAATTTTGAATAATAAAATCATACGTAAATGATTATTTTTAAATATGCTTCAAATGTTTGTTTGTGGAAATGTGCCCGGATTTGTGCTTGTGCACATTTTCCTTGAATTATAAATGAAATATAAAAATTTGTTATGATTTACCTTATGAAGCATAGAAAATTTTCATAAAGAGGGGGGGGGGTTGATGTCGATATGAAAGTAACATTATATTTATCTTGTCTACAATGTTGAAGGGGTGAGGAATTTCGTTTTTAATTACATTGAATCTATGGAAAAATAACATAAATAATAATCCCAGATATAGTTTGTATGTATGACTACTAATTTAAATTGACTAAATGATTAATAAAATTCTTCAACTATTTTCCAAAGTAAACAAAGAAAAATTAATATTTTTAAATACTTGAAAATGGACTAATATATCTTGGCATTGAATCTGATGAATGCAAAATTTCGGATGAATGTCTCCTTGAATTATTTATATATCTTTAAAAAATCTGTCATAAAGTTTTATATTTTAAAAATTCGCATCAAGTTGACAATTTATAAGGACTAAATATATTCCCATTTGATAGCAACTTTCCGTTAATAAAAATCTTTATTAAATAGATAACAGGTGAGTATTCTCATAATTTTCTTCATAGATTAACATGGATTTTCATGATCATGCTAGGGTCACTAAGGTAGACGCTTAATAAATGAAAAAAAAAAAACTGGAAAATGAATGCACTATCAGAAAAATGGACGAGAGAAGTTTTATTTAATAATTTATGGACAATAAGCTGAGAAAAATATTTATCTATTCTCAAATACACACCATGGTTACACTTTGATATATTCCTAAAATACAGGTTTTATACTTTACTTATATTTCAACAATTTTTTAGGGGAAAAAAAGCAGTTTGAATACAAAGAATTCCATCTGTACCTAAAAATGAGACCACAAATGTGTTTTGGATATTGACCAGGAAAAAACTTTTTTGACCGTACTTAAAGAAGATCCTAACTTTTATAAAATAATTTTAATTCCTATAGAAGGACAGGATAGGTAATATCCTGGCAGATCGGGTCCTTTCAAAAGAATAATTTCCTGCCACAGATATGTAAGAATCAAAATAGATTCATTTAAAATTGTAACTTTGAAAAAAATTCTATGTTTAATTGGCAATGTTCTCATCATTAAAAACGAATATAAAAGGTTAAGTGCCAGTATTTTAAAAATATACTTGGCGTCATTGCACATGGCCTGCTGCAATACAAAATAAATTATGACAGTATAGTATGCAGTCTGTTGTAGTTTTTAATAATAGTCAAGCATTTATTTTGCTTTGTAATTTGACTGTAAGTCTAAATTTTAACCTGCTGTCAATGAGACAGTGTAAATAAGAGAAAACAAAATCTTCTAAGATGTTTCGAGTGTCTTAAAAGACCTCATTTTAGATGTTTTAAATGTCTAAAAAATGGCTCATTTTAAGACGTTTCAAGTGTTTTAAAAATGGCGGCGTTTTAAGACGTTTCCAATATCTTAAATTCAGATGCAAAAAGATGTCTTAAAAAGTAAGACATATTTTTTTCACTTAAAATGTGACCATCCACTTAAGACACTTTTTTAACTGAATTTCAGACGTTTGCGTTTAGAGTGTACGTCCCATATTGGCGCGATTTTTTAACAACGCCAATTTGAGGAACGCATCAACAGTATAAAGAGCAACATCCGGCTTACCATATCAAGCAAAATAAGGATACTTTGGCGCCAGTTATGTGCCCGTTCCACATTGGCGTCAGAAAAAAAAATCGCGCCAATATGGGACCGTAAGTTTTCCATTTTGATTAAAAAATCATTTTTTTTTTCGAATAAAACTACATTAAAAGTAAAACTATTATGAGTATTACTTAATTTTCAACTCGCCAGTTAGCATTTTATTTTTCGAGTGGTAATATTTGGGCAGATACGCACCGCAGGTTTTGTGTGATTTTTATTTTTTTTACGAAAATTTGTCGAAAACCTCGTTTTCAAGTACCAATTACATATGCATTTTCGGTAATCCTTAGATATCCTGTCGACCAAAAATCCATCGCCAAACTATAAGATTAAATGCCAATAATGGTTGATCGTATATTAATTTATTTGTTCTTTCGTTATTTAAAATAAAAATTATGTCAATTTGTATAATTTGGCGAGTGTTTTGGTGATTTATATAATTTGGCGAAATTGGTCGACGGAATAACTAAGTAGTGCCGTATTTTTTAATTATTTTCTATTAATTTCTAAATTCTATTTATTATCAAATAAACAACAATAGCCGCGTTACCATGTCAAACTTTTCTGAAATATGAAAAAAAAATATACCTGTTTGATTAAAATTTGAGTTGCCATCATTAGAAAAATGTATAGAAAATTAGAAAAAAATTAATATTTCGAAAACTAATTCGAATTTAAAAATTCTAATACCAGTTTTGAGATCTGCGGATCAATGCTGATTTTTGTTGTTAATTTCATCGCAAAGTATTCCATATTTTAGGAGAAATCGCTTGAAACATAATCAGTTGTTTAATCAGACGATTCATACTTCCGTTTCATAAATTCGTTTCATTAGGATTTTATATACATAGGGTAGATTAATTGATATAATTGATTAAATTTAGCTAATATAAATATTTCAGTAATAATAATATAATAGGACCTAACGATGCATTTTTTGTTTCAGAAAATGTTGCAAATAAAACGGCTGAAACTTTCATCCCAGAACCAGATAAATTTGATAAATAAACTTAAAACCGTGACAAAGTCTGAAGTAAACGCGAAAAAAGAAAAAAAAACAACAAACAAACAAAGAAACAAAAAAAAAAAACACTTTCAGCAGCGAAGAAGATGAAATACATTTGGAATTCTCGGATTCTAGAGATTCCGAGGAATAGAACTGGATGAGGATCACCTTTTTGGTTCTGAAGAATAATATAATACCACAACGAAAAATGATGAAAAAATGCTATGCATAAGGCCCCTGAAGTGGGTCCATGAAACTGGAAAAACTATCAAGACTTTTGCCAAAAATATGGTAAATTTTTACGAAAAGTGATGGATAGAAATTATACATCAAATTTTATTTATTCGAATTTTATTCATTTATTTTCCGTGATATAATTCCATTTTTACAAACTGCTATTATGCTTTTCGTGATTAACTATATGAAATGTGTTATTTTTTAATATTTTAACATCACTGTTTCTTTCTTGTATTAGATGGCCATCTCTCATATGCTTGAAGGAGAAAAGATCATCTGCCATTTTAATTTCAATTTTGTTTCCCGCTTTTTGAGTTCAATATTTAAATATTTTTGGCTTCACATCTGATGAGGATATGTATAAGAATTCCAAATATGCATAAATATTTCTTGTATTTGCATTCTAAGAATTTTTATTTCAGTCTTTAAAAACTATGGTCATCTATCCTAGAGTTACGCTAAAACATCGAAATCTACCTCATTTCCATAAGATATTCCTTTAAAAACATCTTTTCAACTGTGTAGCGTCGATGTTTTTTAAACTGATATTTAACCCCTTGGGGACGAGCGACACGTATACGTGCCGCATGAAGAGCTCAGAATCCTTGTTTTTTCTCACCAGTAAAATTTTACTATAAAATTAACCTTATTTAATCAGCGCATTTTCTCGATCCAACAAGACACAAATTTCTGTTTTTAAAAAACGGTGACAAAAGATTAAAAATTTCGTAAAAGGTTCTCGTCCCGAAGGGGTTAAGCATAATCTGCCATCAAAGTAGGATGATAATACAACAGAATTTGAACTCAATGCACAGTTTATTACAGGAGTTGTTAACCCCTTGAGGGGCAAGCAAATATGTCTCTAAATATTGAATTCTCACCTGAATAATCGAAAAATTTTATTTTTAAATAAGGAAAAGCAATTTTTCAATGAGTTAAATTAAAAATATAAAATTTAGTTAAAATTTTTTGGTAAGAATCTTGTTTAAATTAGGTAGGATATATTTTAACCCACCGCCCCTCAAGGGGTTAACATATCAAGGAAATACTTTCCTCATATCAAGGACATACTTGCTCAGAATCAGTGATTGATCTCACCAGTAAAATTTTATTGAAATTTTTCCCTTATTTAATCGGATCATTTTCCCGATTCAATTAGGCAAAAATTTCTGCTTTTAAAAACCGGTGATAAAAAGATTAAAAATTCTGTAAAAGACGCTCGTACCGAAGGGGTTAATGTGTACAAATTTCGGTTGTGCGGTAAAATATATTTGTAATATTTTAAATAATGCTTTACCTATACTGTTGAAATGAAATAAAATAATTAAATAAGACTCGTTTAACCCTTTTAGGGTCCACATTTGCCAGTTTGGCGTCCATTTTTTTTTTTTTTTTCAAATTCATACCAGAAATTTTGATGGAACAGTCTTTACATAATGTAATAACAAAATATCTGTTATTAAATTAAGCATATAATACTACCATTCACTTCTGCACGGATTCGAATTTTCTGAATAAAAATGGAGGCCAAACTGGCAACCTTGTTAGCGTCAGGTAATTGTGCTTCTGTAATGCTGATTTCACATCCAAATTTTCGAAATATTTTATTTTAATATAAGGAAAAGGAATTTTGCAACATTTCTTTCCACTAAATTTATAAGAGAGAAATTTCGTTAAAAGTTTCTGGTGTTATTCTTGATTAAAATTAGGTGGTATATAATATATCCCATTACTCCTCAAGGGGTTAGTAGATACAAAAAATGTGAAATCGGTATCTTTAATGGCCTAAAGTATCCTGACTCCTCTGAAAAAGAATCAGAATCATAATTCGTGTTACTTATAAGTTAAATTTGAGATAAAGAAAACCATTTCTCCGAGGCAGTTATAATATAAAGGAAGTGAAACAAAAAATATCTGTTGAATAGGTAATGAATTGGACTTAGAAAGGGCGATTATCTTACGGTAAATACAAGGTGTCATCATTAAACTGACAGTACTCAGAGTGTTCTGTAGCGCGATCTAATAGAGAGAATGACGCCAAATTTTGTAAGAAGATTAAACAAGATGGGGGACAAAGAATTCTTAAATTTAGTTCCAAAAGTCACAGCTAGGGGAATATGTGGTGCTTTGTGACAGAAAAGATAGTTTTAAAAAAGCAATTTAATAAATTACAACGACCATTTGGAAAATGATTTTTTTGAAGACTAAAATTTAAGACATAAAAAATCGCACGGAGTTAATCATACATTACGTACGCCATGAATTAAACATTAATAGTGTTATTACTCGTAAAAATTGCAAGCGACAAAAATCGCCTGCGACCCGTCAGATTTTTTAAAACTTTCGTATTATCCACCTGAAACTTACCTATTATCCTAGCATTTCATTGGCTGTTCGGGAAAAGGCTTTTCCATCGTCCATTTTAAATGAAATTTCATTCTTAAACTTCTAAACATCCCACAATATTACTTTTTACACCGTCATATAAACAAAAAAAGTACTTTTAAATGCAATTCGTTTGAAAGCTGTATCTCAATTTGTTTTTGAGTTATTATTTTTTTTTGTAGTTTTTATTACTTTTTTGTCATAGTGGCAACAGAAGTATCCATCTCTGTTGAAAGTAATGGGAATTACAGATTACTGTATAGACCAATCAGAAAACGAATAAAATGCGGATTAAACCAATAAAAACCTTCAGATATGCTTTTGATTTCCTACCCAGACGAGGACAATAACCATCTTTCCAAATGGTTAAAAATGCAGAATCAATACTAAAATCGTTAAATGTGCTAAACAAAAGGTAATGTTATTTAAGTATTGACTCTGCATTTTTTTAAAACTCTCATTTCTGTTACACAGAGCCATATATTCTCCCAGCGGTGAATTTATAAACTAATTTTTTTTTCGCGGAATCCTTCGTTCCCGTTTTGTTTAATCTTTTTTACAAAATTTGGCGCCATTCTCTCAATTAGATAGCACTACAGAACACTCTGTGTCCTCTCAACTTACTTATGGCCACCTTGTACATATGGTCTTAACGAAAATAATTCATTTTAAAGACTTAACATTATATTTCTACTTCAAATAAGAAAATAAATTAAATCAATGAAAGATAAAATGGAAGAAAAAGTTGATTCTGAAAAAAAAAGATAATTGATTTCGATTCTATTCATCCGAACATAAAATACGTAAATTTAATTTGCGGAAGTTAAATATCAATTACTTACTTTTAACAATGTTTCGTTCTTTATTTTTTAATTTAACACTTTTCATCTGAAAAGCTTATTAATCTATTTTTTCTATGGAAGAAATTTTATTGTTCCTATCACTTTTCTTTTTTAATAATAATGAATTTGAAAATTTGGTATAGGTAATTTAAATTGGTAATGTTAAAGAAATTTAAATTGGAAAATACAGTTTGAAGATTCTGGTATGAGTAAAAGAAAAAAAAATCATCGTTTTCCTTCGAGCCCTGCTAATTCTTTGAAAGGCCGGTGGTAAATTATGTATACAACTTACTTTTAATTCTAAATGACTAACTAGAGCGCAGAATTATTAAATGACATTTTGCTTTTTTTATGTACATGCAAAAAAGAATTTATATATTTTCAAATCGATTTGTTTGTAAATTCTTGTTAACGTAAGTCATTTCAACGTTTTAGCTAGAAAATTAATTTGCTCCTGAAAACGCTAATAACTTATCCGGACATAAAATGTAAAGATAGGAAAGCAAGTGGGCGAGACTATTATGTCTATAGACAATATTTATAATACAATTTTTCTCAACTGAAAAAATAGTTTTTGCATACATCACCTCAAAGTTGCAGAACAGATGTTTATGGCAAAAAACTCCTAAAGATCTGCTTTAGCCTAGGCCGTCCAAGATAATGCAGGCATAATATCTATACAGTAGTTAAGTTTCTGCTTAAACCAGCGTCTAACCAAGAATATGCATAAATCACGTTAATAGACTTGAATTTAATGAGGATTGAGTTTACCGAAATCCGTAACTTCCTTATAAAGACATGAAAACCTTACATAATGCGAAGTACGAAGGCAACTTGAAACTCGTGCATGAAAAATGTGTAATTTAACAATCTTCAGCTACGAGGATGTATCAATAAGTTTTCGCCCTCGCACAGAAATAATTGAGTGTAATTTATGAAGTTGCTACATTGTATTAGTCTTTTTCCATATAGTCACCGTGCACAGTAACACATTTCTGCAAGCAGTATTTCAAAGAGAGGCGAATAGGGCAGTGATGTGGATTCACATATATTTTTCTTAAATTATTCATTTTCTCTAAATTTCAGTTAAAACTAATCTTTCATTACTTATTCATTTTATCCTAACTTTTATTTCAGTTCCCATTATATTTTTCCTCCAAAAGAAAAGAAAGAAAAGATATTTAACATATTTTTTATCACTAAAACGGCTCTCACATAGATTGATTCATTTAGATGATGATTCACATTCACTAGATAAAAAAAAGAATAAAGATCGACTTTGCTTTCGGTCAGTCGAAATAACTCTTTGCTCTGCTTAATTTTTGAGATTAACTTCATCGTTAAATCATAAACACTTCCAGTACATGCGGTCTGTACAAAAGCTGTGGGATTTCTGTATAATTGTACTGAGTTGTCCGGATGGCTGTTGTAGTTGATAATGATGAGAAACAATATTAATAGAACGAATTAGTCCATAATCCAGAGAGAGACCAGACGAATACTGCAAATATTCTTTATTGACCAATTGGACACCAGGATCGGATTATTATTTGCAAGGCGAGCCCTCGGCAGGAGCCGAACGTTGGAGAAAAGTGTGTAGTTGTTACATTTTTTATGCTCACAGAAGGAGAGTCAAGAAGGAAGAGTTTTTAAATTACATTTTCTCCAAATGATCGAGTATTGGCAAGAGTACATATACAATTTCTCCAATTACGCATGCTATATGGCGAGAATAACTGGAGGAAGACATGCGGTCAAAGTACGGTAATTGAAATTGAATGGGGGAAGTAAAAGAGTAATATGAATTGTTTACCGCCAATTGATTGCGTAGGAATTATGGCTCAGAAACCGCGAAGGAATAGTCTATAGGGTTTGCCTAAAATCTCACGGTACTGAAGCGGCAGAGCGAACGTTAATAAATTAAAACAAAATAAAGATAGGGTACCAATAATTAAATGACTAATATACTGCATCTGGACTAACGGTTACAAAATGTAGAGGTAACATGTCTGACTAATTTCTGCATAATGTCAAAAGTAAGGCAGAAGGATGAAAATTAGAACGCGGTTGCTAGGCGGGAAAATGATGTTATTTCTTTTCTTTTAAATGCAGTGCGCTGCGGTTAAAATATTACAGAGACTGAAAAAAATGACTGCTTAATTTATGACAGGGAAAAGCGCGACAAAAATAGACTGAATACAAAAGCAGACAGATAATTAAATTTAAGAATTTAAAAGGCATAATTTTAAAGGGGGGAAAGGGGAAACTATTAATATTAATATGTGAAGGTAGACGCCTTCACACGGTCTGTTTTGTCTTTCACGCTATGTTCCAAAACTTTGCTGTTAACGTACGAATTGGCGGTCGAATTATTTTTGGTTTATTTTTTAGGACTGCTTTTCTGGTTACCCTGCCACAAAATTAAAAATTCTTCTAATTGTCCGAAGTAGATCATTTTTGCTCATGGACATTTCCACGTGCACTTGTCGTGTAAGTTATGATTTTGACTACCAGTATTTTAGAACGGAAAAAATGTGACTTATTTTATGGGAGATATCTCATTAATTGAAAAAAGGAGAAGCAAACTTTTATAAAATAACGGTGGTCAACAAGCATAGTATGTGACTTACACGACAAGTGCTCGTGGAAATACCCTCATATGATTTCATTGATTTTCATCTGCTCTTTCTTTTCGCCAATTATGTGATGTCAATGTGTGTATTACAGAATGATTAATTGAATTGCTGGCTCTCGCTTCATGAACTCAGTCATGTGAAAAACGTCTTTATGAAACTATCATCACCATATTATCACCATCCCTATTCATTTCTGTATGGACTTCAAAATTTTACATCTTTACTCCGAATAAACTAAGATGGTAAAGAACAATTTTAGAGTATTTATTGATAATAATTTGCACAACCTTTTAAAATTTTTAGGGAATGCATACATTATCGAACCTGGCCATAACTTAAGATCTACATATATTGTAAAGTACAGATCTATAATATGAAATATTGCTGACTGTACGGGGCATTCGCAAAATTTTTCTTCAAATTTATGGGATGGTCCATGCCTGTTTATTAGTTTCCCTATTACGGATGTGGATTTCTAAACGTCTGTCTACCAGTATTTTTGGAATGCCTATTGCCTCGATAGATGACTGCCTAGGAGGCACGAAAGAAGACCCAAACGGGGGCATTTTTCAAACTTTTGCCGATCTCCACATGTCACACATTGTTGGAAAGACCCGTGACCACTTATTTATGTTATGCCTTCCTGAGACCCCCCTCCACAAATTTTCCATCCGTGAGGCATGAATGATGTGCACAAAATTTATAAAAGTGCCCCCGGATGGCAAATTTGGGGGGGAGGGGCTCGGGATGTGCTTTTCTTTTTTTTTCTTTTTTTATGTAGATTTCGTATGAAATACTACCTATTGGGATCGTTTATATGTTGGAATTTCTGAAAACTTTTTGCAGATCTATACCGATCATGACCCCTAGAACCCAAAACCACCCTCAGTAAAAAACTTTATCTATCTATCTATCTATCTATCTATCTATATATATATATATATATATATATATATATATATATATATATAACTTTCTTCTGGACACGATAAGTTTCGTAATTCTGCACCAATCTCTTCCAAACTGATACATAAAATCAATGGGCATAAAATCTCGGTCAAGTCCGTTAATGGGCAAAATCGGACAAAGGCGATGGAAATAGGGAGATGTTTTGTGAAAACAGAAAACCCCCCATAACTTCTTAATTTTTGCACATATCAAATCAGTTTAAAGTTTTTATTACTTCTAAAAATAGGGCCGAAAATTTATGTATCACAGATTTTTGGTAAAGTTAAAAATGGGCTCAAGGGGCGATAAAAATAGGGTTTTGGGGAGAAAAAAATTCATAACTTCGTCAATTCTCAAGATATCAAATCCAATTAATTTTATTATACATCTCCTTTACACTAACTACAACTTTTATATTCACAAGTTTTTGATAGAACCAATTCATACCGCAAAAAAAAATTTAAAAACTAAAACAAAAAGGGGTTCGAAGAAAAAAAAAATCCATAACTCCGTCAATTCAAAAGATATAAAATCACCATGAATTTTTCATATATCTTCTTAATATTGTCTACAATATCTATATAGACAAGTTTAGGATAGGACCAATTCTTACAGTAAAAACAAATTAAAAATACATATCGGTTGAAGAAAAAAATCATCTTAGGGTGTATTGAAATCCAAACCGCTTATTTTCTGACTCATTTTACAATTCATTTTTGCTCTCAAAGGCTTTCAATTGGTACGTTTTCTTACTCAGAAGCTATATATAATGTACCGTAATGGTCGATTTTTTGATAGAGGCAGAATATATTTTTAAAAATGCTGTTAAAAAAGGCATTTTGAACCGAATTTACGGAAGCGGATTGTGTTGGAAAAATCATTGTATTAACCCTAGATCTACCGGGAATTTTATTCAAGTTTTAATAAAACGTTCTACACCAAAATTTTTATTTAAAACTATTTAACTTATTTATTTACCTTATTTTTGTCTGGTTTATATACTTAGTTTATTTTAAAGAAATTTCTGGTTTGAATGAATATTTTGTATGTACCTGTCGGGTCCAATGGACCCGTCTGGTAGACGGAGGGTTAAGGATGCATTCAAATCCAAACTGCTTATTTTCTGACTCATTGTTAAATTCATTTTTGCTTTCAAACGCATTTAATAGGTAGATTCGCTTATTCAGAAACTATATAATGTACCGTAATGATCGATTTTTTGATAGAGGCAGAATATATTTTAAAAAAATGATGTCAAAGTGGGCATTTTGAACTGAATTTCCCGAAGCGATTATGTTAAAAACGAAAAATATTGTCCTTCTGAGAAAATAATTGTTTATATATCAAGTTTTAATTAATTGAACAAAAAATAAAAACACAGGTTGCTTATAAATCTCTTCAAAAATCACGTCAGCAAGTTTCATATATATATTTTTTTTATTATTAAAAATGAATCTGGAATAATGCCAGAAAATTTATTGTTGTTCAGCATGGAAAAGTATTTTTTTGAATACCGCCCTAACATGATTCCGATAAAACCAGCTATTATATAAAAATGAAACAAAAACTCGTCAAAAGCAGCCAAATAAAATATTTAAAGTGGATTTATCTCTAATCATGATTTAGTTTTTGTGAAATTAGTATATTTGACTTCGAAATCTGCCTCTGCCTGTAGGCCGGGCCGGCAGGGATTTTTGTAATGAAATAAAGTTACATTAATGGCCGGTGTAAATAATATTTATCAAGCTGTCAGGTATGTAAGATTGATTATAAATACTTTAAAATAATAGTTACAAATATTTAAATAAAGTAAATTTTATAGTATATGTTTCTTTTACAATTTGTCAATATGTATATAAAGGATTTTTGTTTTGAAAAAGTGGTGCGAGACAGAATTAAAAATAGTCGCCCTGTCCTATGTTACATTCACAACCAATCGTCCTACATTTATTTATTTTTTATTTTTTTAATTTGTGTGATGTGGTACATACTCGTCATAAATATCATAAATTCTGATTTCTTTTTTCTTTTCTTTTCTCTTTTTCTTTTTCTTTTTCTTTCTTTTTTTTTTTTTTTTTTTTTTTTTTGGTAAATAAATAAAATTATCTTAACGGCTGATGTCCATAATACATTTTTAAGCTGTGAGGTATGTAAGATAAATTGTAATTATTTTAAGTAATAATTACAATTAAACTCTTGAAATTTAATTACTTTAATAAATATCTGTTTTCAAACTAGTAAATTTACAATAGTATACTGTTCATTTATTATTTACTGACACGTTTGATTTTAACTGAATTGTAATAAAAGTGTAGTAATATATATATTTAAAGTATTACCGTAATTTCCAGCGTATCCGCCGCCTCTTAATTAAATCTTTTTCAAACCGGAAATTTCATTAAAAAAAAAAAGAAGTCAAATAAGTGCTGAGCAAGTCAAATTTTATTTAAAATAAATTCCGGTAGGAAATCGAGTTATCTGAAGTGCGGTGGTTACGCGCGAAATTACGATACTAAATTATTACATTGTTTAAATAGATTTCCATTGAAAATAATTAATATTCCAAGCCAAATATTATAAAAATAAAACTAAAGAACAAATTATGCATAATCAATATTAAATAGTACAAAAAAGGGTGATTATCTTAATTATACAAAGTTCGATGAACAGAGATAATTTTAAACACTTATGTTCGATAAAAATTTCAAAAGAGGACGCAATTAAGAATTAATCAATAGACAATAAAATTAGAAAGAAGTATAGTTTCGAAGCTTAAAAAAAGCAGGAAAACTAATTAGTGAATTTGACTTTCATCTGTAAAACTTTATGTGAAGATTAGTTAAACACGTGCAAAAAAATTATAACCTATCGAAAGTTCACACGTTGCTTCACGTTGGCTAAATATTTTTTCACAATATCGGTAAAATGTAAACATGTCAATATTGGGCAATGTGTCATGCTAAGATGTTCTCAATAATGTTTTGTTGCTTCGGAGGAATTTGTCGGATTATAAACACTTTATCCGCTTTACCAAACAAGATATGACATTCCCCCCCCCCCCCCGCCCCTCACCGCTCCTGATTCCGACAAAACCACTTGTCTTATTAAACGAAATTCAACCAAAAAAATCGATTTTTACTTTTTTTTTATATCATTAAATAGTTTAAACTTTTATCTTTTCAACGATGTATTACACATGTTTATACATATAAAAAAACTGTTGGTTTTTTTTTTATTATTTCTAAGAGCACTTCACAGCAGTGGGCTACTTTTTTAAAATTCAGATTTCTTGATTGGCACCACTTTTCTGCAGTGGTAAAATTCCCACTGTTTTAAAACAATCGCTTTATTTAATATGTTATTAAATAAAGGCGACTTTTACTATTTCAAAAAAGTGGTGTCAATTAAGAAATCAGAATTAAAAAAAAAAGTAGTCCATATTTAACATTGTTTCATAGCTTTAATTGACCTTTTCTCAAAACTTCTATTTTTCATGTTTGTGTTCCCTTTTTTTTTAAATATTTATTAAACGTAAGAACTCAGATTTTTCTAAATACTTATATTATGTTATAGTGCATAGTTTAACACAGGGATTTAATAATTTGTTGTGAATTATTTATTTTAGGCAGTGAAATCTTACCAAAAAGGCTAATTTTAAAATGTCTTTCAATAAACAATTAATAATGAATTTTTAGCTTCACTTAGAAAGAAAATGGTCTGTTAAAATACGTAAAGCATGTTTTTCAAACTACTCTAAAAAATCTAGACCTCTATCTTTCACCATTTCTCAGAAAAAGGTACATAAAGTTAGTGTATTTTGGCTTGGCCACATTAGAGCTTACCCGGCCCCCTTAACCACTTAACAGATTTGCCCATACGGTGTACGGGCAAGAAAGAGTTTGCTTCTTTCGTGACGTAAAGCTTTTCAATACCACTAATTTTTAACTGCAATATTCGCTATATTTAATGGCATACATATTGGAATATATAAGGTAAATATTTTAGTACGATAAATGTGGCGTGTTGTCTATATTTATTTTGCTATGTCAAAAAAATTAACACTTAGGAGTTAAATTCCTACTAGAGTTGCTTGTTTGGTCTCCTTTTTTATTCAGAATACATACCGGAAACTTTGAGAGAAATATTTTTATTTTCCGTAATCATGAAATGTCTGTTATTAATTCATTTGCGACGACTGACGCGTGTACGTGCAGGGTAGGCTGAGAATAATGCTTCAATAACCAGTTAATTTGAACAGAAATTTTTGACTTGTTTAATTGTAAGTTAAAATTGCTTTAAAACTGTAAATGAAAGGTAAACAACAACATATATATATATATATATATTATATAGGGTGTCCCAAAATCCCTGCCGCATTTTAATATTCAATGTAAAATCAAGTAATTGTCGTACAGGAGTTAGATTTCGACTAAATTCCTTCTTGCGATGAAAAGTTTCCTTCAAGCGAAAAATAAAATTGTCCCAAACGTCTATCGTCTTCTATCTTATCGCCAATTGTCCGTATTTTTGGTATCAAACATGCGTTTTTTTCTTATTTTCGGATTAGTTTCGAAATACCGACCTACGCAATTAACTTTCGCTGGTAGTAGAGATTTGTGTGTCACAGTGTCAAAACTAATCTGAAAATCACGTTTGAAACCAAACGTACGGACAAGTGGCGCCATCTAGGATCGAATTTTGAGACTAAGTATTTTCATTCGCTTGAAGAAAACTTTTCATCGTGAGAAGCATCGCACTCCTATGACAATTACTTGATTTTATATTGAATTTTAAAATGTGTCAGGCACATTTGGGAACCTTGTATTTTTCTGCGATTAAATAAAGCGAAACAAATCGAATAAAATTTGTTGCAAAGCTATACGCGCACTGCTAATTGGAAGCTCTAAAATGCTGTACATGTTATTTTGAGGAATTTATATCATTGCATATGACATCATTATTCATTTTATTTTAAAATCGATTTCAATAGAAAATGATTAACATCCCAATGCATTTATTATACAAAGGAATGTGGTGAAAAAAAAATCTGCTTAATCAATACATAATGCTAAAATGAGTGATTACCTTAATTACGACCGAGTTGAATGAACAAAGATCATTTGAAAGACTTACGTCCGATTACTATTTCAGAAGAGGAAACAATTTAAAGTTAATCAATAAACGATAAAATGTAAATATGTTGCTTGAGCTCTCGAAAAGTAATTATTGAATTTGACTTTATTCATCTGTAAAAGATTATCTGAATAGTGATTTTTTGGACGTAAAATATTAATTGCACAATTTTTACGTATTTAGTTTTTATTCTGAGCTCGGCATTTATTTGCTGTATGGTAGCAGGAAAATATGAAAATTATATATTTTTTTAAGTGTAACACGGTTATGCATTCTATTCAGATACGCATTCACGTTATTCCAATGATACCTTGAAAATCCATAGAAACACTCTGGTACACCATTTATACCAGTCAATACAAATCAAAAGTTTTAACCAAAAATTTTTGAAAATATTTTCCTTTTCTAATTCACGTGAAAGAAAACTTTATTATTATGCTCGCTAATCAATACGAAGGTCAATCAATTTCAACCGCATAGTGATGTTTTTAATCCCTTAACAGTGTGGCCCGAACTGGATCCGGGCAAGAACACTTTGCTTGCTTCATTATTAAAAGCATTTTGATACCACTAATTTGTAACTGTAAATTTATCTTTATTGGCTGTCAGATATTTTTCGATTAAGTAAGTTAAATGTTTTAGTATGGAAAAAGTGGTGTCCAACCCCATTTTTAATTTTTTTCTAAGATAACAAATGTCACTGTTAAGGGGTTAAAGCAGACACTATTGACCGGGTTGGCGATGTTATTGGCAGATTTTTAGCTCGAGAGTCTGTCAGAAAAATCGAACCGATCACCCTTGAGGAAGCCATTGCAGTGATCAAAATTCTTCCCAATAGAAAGGCCCCTGAGCAGGATGGAATTACAAATTCGGCACTCAAAAATCTCCCCCTTCAGTATGCTGGTTATCTAGCCACTCTTATTAATGCCATTTTGAAATTTCGATATTTTCCTGATGACTGGAAAAAAGATATTATTGTTCCTATCAAGAAACCTGGAGAAGACCCTTCACTAGCCAAGAGTCACAGACCGGTGAGTTTGCTTCCTGTCCTGAGTAAAGTAACGGAGAATATTTTTCTTACACGCCTTCAATTTTTTCTTTCTGAAATTCCTGAACAATTTGGATTTAGGTAAAAACATTCAACTGCGCACCAACTGCTTAGGGTCGAAATACATTAATGATGGGTTTGACAATTCTGAGCATGTTGGTTCACTTTTCATTGATGTCGCGAAGGCTTTTGAGACTGTTTGAATCCCTGGTCTCATTTACGAATTATTGAAGTTAAATTTACCTACTGCGCATGTGCGCATAACTCTTAAGTACCTTCTCGGCAGACCATTCTGCGTTCGCTATGCCAACATCATTTCTACACCTCGCCCGATTAATGCGGTTTGGTTTGGTTTGTGTTTATGATGGCCAATTATCAACACGAGGGCTATAGGCCCTAATGGGGGGAGTGCCCTTCGTGGGGGTCTTTCTAAGAGAACCTAACCCGTATTTACGCTTGGAAATCCAAGGTTCGAAGAAAACCACGAAAACCCCGAACGATTATGCCGACGGGCGCGATTGGGTTCGAACCCAGCACCTCTCATCTACCAGCTTCGAAAGCAGAACCTCTCGGCCACCCGATTAATGCGGGTGTGCCACAGGGCTCTACATTGGTCCCCTGGCTTTACAAAGCTTATATCTCTGACATTCCCACTTCTCCACATACGTTGTTTGCTATTTATGCGGGCGATACAACAGTTATGGCTCGTCACAAGGACTGGCTTATTATGCACGAGCATCTTCAAAGACACATTCGAAAATTGGAATCTTTCTTCCCTAAATGGCGTATAAAAATTAACTCTACCAAATCACAGGCAGTCATTTTTACACGTAACCGCTCTACCCCAACAGCTCTTTATCTTGGTGGCTCCTTTATCAGTTTTGGGCAGGAGGTTAAATATATGGGTGTATTCTTGGATAGTACTCTCACTTGGCGAAAGCAAATCGACTATAGCGTCAAGAAGTTCGATAATGCTAAATGTGATCTTGCCCATCTCCTGTACAGCAATAAGATGGATTCGGGAAATAAAATACTGCTCTAAAATACAATGCTTCGTCCCATTCTTCTCTATCAGATCTGGGGCGCTGCACAGTGGGTGTTTTGCGCTTCTAGATGGCCAAACTTATTTTTGGCGTCAGTATTGTCGCATCGCCATGAAATTGAAAAATGTTATTGATATTCACTATTGAATGTTGTGTATTGCAAAACGCACTGTGCAGCAGTCATAATTTCGTTACAGGGACATTCAAAAATATTTCATTACACATTGCAGCATATGGAGAAAAATCGTTTGCGGTGGTTTTTAATGATGTTTCATAATTTCAAACACTTTGAAATTTACCATATACATAGCTACGAAGTGCACTACAAGATGGTTGCTATAGACTATGATATGGATAGCATTTATTGATCATTTACAGTGAGACTAAAATGAATTATGTTACATTACGGTCTATGGAGAAAAATTGTTTGTGGTGTATTTTGTTCATGTTACAGTATTTAAAATGTATTTAAATTGATATATATCTCCGAGGTGCTCTATAAGATGCTTGCTATTGAATATGATGTGCCATTCATCTTTCAGATACAGGGGCACACACACAAAAAAAACAGTTATATTTTTCTCTGTATGAGCAATAATTCATGGAAGTGCGTTTTCAGTTGTGGAACACTTTTTTAAATTATAAAAATTGCATACTCTTTGGTGTGTATAAATTCTATAAATCATATACAGGGCTGCACAAAACATCTGAAGTACATTTCCATTTATTGACGGAAATTGCTGAAGTGGAATTTTCAACTGTGCTATGCGTTCACTAACTGTTCTAGATTTTAGCATATTGTGAATTATATGATAAATCTATAGTTCATATACAAGGATGTACAAAATTTTCAGCTATTTTTTCGACTTTGGTTGAAATTGTGTTTTCAAACGTGTTATATGTTTCACAAATTATAACTTAGGCATCTTTTTTCACGTTATTAAGCTATGAAGTTTTATATTAGTAGTCCGAATGTGTTAAAAAATGTTTTATAATCTGATTAACGCATGGTTTTACGTTATACTTGATAATTTTAATGATAATTTCTTAACGGTATGGGAGCTGAAGTGATAAAACTATTTTTGTATTATTATAACAAATCCTAAAATTTCTTTTTCTAAAATTTAAGATACGGGGCTAACATTCGACAGCTTTCATGAAAATTGTTGTGTTGTATATTTATATTTATCTTTGCGCAGAGGAACCTTATGTAAAGAATGGGAATCATAAGATATCATGAGAAAATGCCTACATTATGTTTTGCATTGTATCAAATCTGAATTTGCAGAATTTGTCTGGATCAATTTTATAACCACTCGATATTTACATCCAAGTAATATGTTTTAAATCATTTTGTCCTGAGATATCTACATACAACTGGCAATATTTGTTCAGTTTTGGTCATAAATTTAAACATTTTGCTCTCGCAAAACTGCATGTGCTCTTCATTGTAATTCTCCTCTGTAAACAAAATATTTTCAACCAAGTTCACATTTTCGTTAAATTTTAAATCTTGTTGCCGTTTCATAATGGTGCAAAAATTTATGTAACGAACATAAATTCTGCTGTCTTTGATAAAAAGAAAATGGTACTTGAACTGAAATTTAAAAAACAATTATTTAGACTTAATAAGCTAAAAATAATTCTAAAAACTGGGAGTGTACCTAAAGGAAAACAAATTAAATTGGAACGAAAAGGTAATAACCTAAAATATTTAATCATATCAAAAATCGAACTCAATCGTGCTTTATCATAGAGTAATTCCGGGATTTATGCCGCATATTTTTTTTTTAATTTGAATATAAAGTCCCATGGAGGACATAAAATAAAAAAATAATTGTGTGCTATTTAATGATACTTTGACAACACGTGTAGTGCGACAAAAAATTCAAAACAAGTAATTAAAAATTTTGTAAAATTTTTTTCTTCTAAAATATTACACTGTGGCGTGTCACCCGTATATTCAGGCTGAGACGCCACACTCGTGCGGTAGTTATGCCGCGCTTGTAATAAGAACATAATAAAATTATAAATAAAAATATTTTAAAAATATATTCATATCTCGACTATAATTAACGATGTAATAACAAAATGAAACTAAATGAGTACGATGAAGTGGATTCAAATTAATAATTGTTTGCCTATTTTCACTATTAAAATTATCGACTTATTTTTTTACATTAAATTTTAATTGTTATTTCAGCAACAACGAACATCAATGTATTAGAGAGAGAAAAGAATAAAAGTAAAATTTTATTTACATAATTTATTTGTTAACCCTTTCCGAACCGGCGGCTTTTACACAAATTTTATTCGGTTGGCACCACTTTTTAAACAGAAGTTACCTTTGCTTAACCCCTTCACGGTCGCTTAATATTTGAAAAAACCATCAAAAGTGTACCTATTTTTTTTATTACAGAAATTGAATAATTATAAGGTTTCTAAATAAAATATGCAATTAGTTTATTTTTAAGCCGAAAAAACAATATTTTATAGCCATATTCATATTTGTATAACAGCCATCATGCGAGAATTATGTGTCTTAACCTCTTAAGCTCCGCCTCCGATAAAAGTAGGTTACTTTTTTTTATTATTCAGATTGTTTCATTCCCACCACCGTAGTTTACGGCAGATAAAATGATACGAAAATAAAGCCATTTACACTATTTAAAAAAAAAACTGGTGGGAGTCAAACAATCTGAATTAAAAGATAGTAGCCTACATTTATCGGGGGCGGAGCTTAAGAGGTTAAGACACATAATCCTCGCATGATGTCTTTTATACAAATATGAATATGGCTATAAAATATTGTTTTTTCGCCTTAAAAATAAACTAATTGCATATTTTATTTAGAAACCTTATAATTATTCAATTTCTGTAATAAAAAAAATAGGTACACTTTTGATGGTTTTTCAAATATTAAGCGACCGTGAAGGGGCTAATATTCCAGCTATCATCAAAAAGGCTTGATACATCAGAATCCATATCAAAGTGACAAAAATATTACAAATCTATGACAAATCTATGGCAAATTATAGATCGTACAAATCTAACCAGAGTGCTAGTATTCAAAGACTTCAAATGGAAATTCCAGTTCAATTTTTCTGGTTTCAGAAGTTTTTTCCAGCAATTAAATCTCCAGCCCGAGAATATGACGGGCACGAGAAATAACGAACGACACCTCAGCCCGAGATATTGATGGGAGCGAGAATTAAGGGGTTAAATAATCATGAAAATGCTCTAATTAAAGAACACATATATTACTTTTCCTTTCCGCAGGTGCCAGATACTAATTCCATTTGCTCTTTTTGGAGGTGCTTATATGCACCCATGGTCCCGAATAGGTCAATAGACCTGTTTTTTCGACTACAATCTGCAAAAAATGTGCCGAAAAATACAGTCTTTATGTAACTACATTTGACACATGATGCAACGAAGCCAATTACACTTCCTCTTTTTTGGTATAGTTTTCTAAACATTCCTTGCAAAGAACGTCTGCGTTACGCGTAATCCATTTTTTCATTATTATCATCTTGACTTGTATCTTTAATGCCCTTCTTACTTTTTATTTTTCCGTTTTTCTCCTTTAGTTTTAGTAAATTTGATAACATGCCTAGCTTGGTTAGTCTGTGCAAAAAGAAAAGGAAAAGTTAAAAAAATCTAATCATACCGTACACAAGAAACTGCGGTATGTATACCGGAATTCCAGTGCAGCTTGTATCCCATTTTGCATGGTACAGGCGTCACACATCACAGTTGCCTGCCATCGCTAAGGAAAATGGCGTAAGCATACACACAGTACTCTATATAAGCGCTACACTTAGTTTTGACTTCGAAATCATGCATGCATTTAGTAGTTAGCGCATGAAAAGTATTTAATCTTAACAAGTTTTAAAGTTTGAACAGTGAAATCATGCACTTATGTCAAAATAAGGATTGTACATCTACAAGTAAACATCAAAATGCGTTTCACGCTATACACTGGTTAAAATTATTTGATCGAGTACGTATACAGCGAGTTTGACGAACATCTACCGATAATTACAAGAAATACAAGGAGTGCGGCATCTATCCCGCATGCGGCAACTCTCACGGAGTTACTCTACAACTTTTTCTATAGTAGTGCTCAAAAGTATTTTGGCAAAGATAATAATTGACTTCATTAAAAAAAATAACAAAATTTAAAAAAATGATTCATTTATTTTATTTAACCATATTCAGTGTTTTACAGAATTTAGTAAATTAATTATCATTTGCTAGATAATAACGAGAAACCCATCAAAAATCAAAAAATGATAAATCAAATGTTTTTGACATTGTAATAAAAAATTGTTTTAACACAATAATTATGAAATATAGTAATGTGTTAATCAATATTTAGTAGCATATCCTCTGATCTTTATGAAAATCTCACAACGCGCGGGCATCGAGTCAACTAACTTTTGTATTTGGTCAAAAGGAATTCAGTCCACTCATTTTTAAGAGCTTCGTATAAAGCCTTCTTATTCGAATATTTTTTGCATCTTACTCTATGATCTAATTCCTCCCACAGATGCTCTATGGGGTTCAAATCAGGACTTTGACTTGGCACTCCAGAACCTTGATTTTTCTGCGTTTCATAAAATCACTTACGTACTTGGATTTGTGTTTCGGGTCATTATCTTGCTGAAAATACTACTTAGTAGGCATGTATTGTTTAGCATATGGTAGCAAATGAGTCTTTAACACTAGAACAGCGGCGAAGGGTCATTTTGACCCCTGCCAAATGAATACATGTCGATTCGAACCAGAAAACTTTTTATAATTTAAGATTAATGTGTACTGCGCAAAAATAACTTAAATAAATAAGTTAAATAGTTTTACATAAAAATTCTGATGTGAAATATTTTTATAAAACTTGAGTAAAATTTCACGCCGTTCTAGTGTTAATGTATCAGCATACATAAAACGACTCATATTCCCCTCAATTCGAACTATGAGTTCATCTCCGCTGAGTGAAAAACAACTCCAAACCATCACATTGCCGCCTCCATGTTTGATGGTAAATATTTGGTATCGAACATCATATTTTTTGTTTTTAGGACGTCGAATATACTTTATTCCATCAGAAGACACTAAATTAAACTTGCTTTCATCGCTCTACAAAACATTAGACCACTCTACACGTGTCCACAATTTATGCCGATTTGCGAATGTAAGTCTAACCCTCCCATTCTTAGCGGATATCAAAGGCTTTTTTGCTGGTCTTCGGCCATGTAAACCATAGAGGTTTAGGCGTCATTTTGCAGTTGGAACGTGTATGTCTATGCCGTAATTTGCTTTCAATTCATTTTTTATTACTACAGCCGACTTACGACAATCACTTGTAGACAGGCTTTTTTATAATACGGTCAACGTTGCAAACTGTTTTTTTTTTGTTTTTTTTGTGGACGGCCATCTTTGAGGCTTATTTCCGATTGATTTACGTTTATTAAAAACTTTATTCCCTGTACTAATAAACTGTCGAGACACGTTAAAAGAACGAGCAACGTGTGCTTGCGTCCTTCCTTGCTTAAGTGCATTTACAACGACTTTTTTTAAAATCACTAGAATAGTCTTTGCGTTTCGGCATTTAAAAATAATTACAACAAGTCAATATAAACACTAATCAAAGCTATAGAGCAACTGATGCCTTCAACAATTAAATGCAAACTAAATGTCAAAATACTTTTGAGCTAAAGAGGTCATATTTCCTCGCTGGCGCCGAATGTAAACAAACAAGTTGAAACTTGCTACCTTTGAATAACTGCAGTCATATTGTTCTCAATGATAGGGAATATATTTTCTTTTATATTTTTATATTAAACAAAATAAGAACGAATATAATGGTGTCAAAATACTTTTGAGCCCTACTGTATATTAAAACTGCAAAATTGTAAAAAGAAATACAGTGTTTTTTGAGACATTAAATATGAAATAACAGTTAATATGTGCAAACTTTATGCACATAAACCCGATAAAATAAAGTCCATACTTTGTTTGGAAGCGTCCATAATCGAGCAGTACATTTTATTCCTCTTCAAGTAACAGATTAAAGAACTGTATTCAAATTAATTGATTCATTCAAAACTAAGAAGCACCAACTTTGCGCTAGTCTGTGGACCATACAATTAGATTTATATCCAAACTAATAGCAGGGTACAACGCCCTAAATGTTAAGCTACAATAGCCAAAAAAATGAATTACGCTTGGATAAGCTTTTAAAAATCGATTTTTGGCCATTTAGAATCGGTAAATCACCCACCGTGCGCTGCGGTAAAGACCAATCTTCAAAAGATTCATGTGGTACAAAATAAAACTCTTCGTGGTATAACTCATGCTCCATCGTATCGTAGAAATACTGCTATTCATCATGATCTTAAAATACTTCCTATTCATTCGGCCATCAAAAATCAAGTCAATAAGTTCTTTGAAAATATTCACAACATCCCTAATCCTGCTATTCCAAATTTAAGCACCTATGATGAGTATGTACGTTAGCTTAGACCAAGGGCAACGCCCAATCGCCCGGAAAACGTTGACCCAGGATAATTCTATAGTTTATTTCCTTTCATAGGGCTTTGCCTTCCCAAACTGTTATATTCTTTTATAAATTTTGTATATATTCTTGTATATATTATTTTATTTTATTTTATTATCGTATTAACCTTATCATTACCTGTTATTCATTTATTCTTTTATTGTAACTGTTTATGTATTTAAAATATATGGCGCCTGTAAAGACCATTTTTTACATAATCTTGCCGTTTTTTCCCTACACGCGTTTCTGGTGTTCTGCTTGACAGACTTTGGCTATGACAAAAAAATTGCTCCACATTTCATTGCTCTGTTAGAGGTATGGAGAGTCTCCAGGCACTCAATTCCAGTTCTATTCTAAGTCCGAGTTTATTATTATTATTAAAAATTAATAATATCAATTCTCACGTTAAAAATTAAATGGTCAATAGTAAACAAAATTAAAGACTGCGTTGTAATTTCTGTATGATGGCCCTATAGCATTTGAGCATTTCGCCATAATTAATTATAAGACAAATTAACATAAAAATTTATTAAGAAACCTGTAAATAAATTCGCGGAAAACAGTAAATCAAAAGTACCTGAAAAATAAACTAAATTAATTTAACCTAAAAGTGATTGACCACGTACACTTTATTGCAATAATTACGAAAAGAAAATTAATTAAAACAAATTATTTATATAATAAATTACATAATATATTTACAGGTAAGAACGATAATAAAAGAAATGCTGATGGAAATAAACACACTTCCTTAACATTAAATTCTGCATTTTGATTTTTTTTCTTTTTCTTTTCTTTTCTTTACTTTTTTTCGCTGTTTCTTCAATTTTTTGTTTAAATTATTTTTTCTATACGACATGCTGTCATTAAAATTTCAATTTTAATGTTTCTTAAGAATTAAGTTGAATAATTCAGTATATTAGGTACAATGACAAAACGGATCATGGTATTCCAACCCTAATACAGTGCTCAACAAAAGTTTAGACAATGATCAATTATGCTTCTGTAGTGAGAAGAATGTAACGAATTGTTGGAACTCAACTGTCATATATTAATAGGGACTTATCTTTCATACACAAACAATAAATTTTAATTTATACACATTACATAATATATAATGACAAAAAAACAAATTTAACATTGTAGCAAAAGTATAGACAATTTGTCTGTTAACAGAAAAGAATCCATAAACTAAATTCGAACTGCACCTACATTGTCTGCTATTAATGCAACAATGTGAGTTCCCATCGAAAAAACTAAATCCTGCATCACTTGGTGGTCCATTTCGTACCAAACAGGTTCAACAGCAGATCGAAGTTCATTATTGTCAAAAAAATGCATAAACCGTATGAGATGTGATGCCACAAAAGTTTTCGATTGGGTTCAGATCAGGGCTACACGCGGGTCAGTCGAGAACAGTAATATTTTGAGAGTTAAATTATTTTTTTGATTTGTATACTACATGAATAGATGCATTATCTTGCTCAAATGTATACTTTGGAATAGCTAAAAGTTCACCAAATGGCTTTCCAATGTATGTATGTAGTCTTACGCTGCTTGGCGACCATTGGGAAACACCAGAGATACTTGAGAATTAAAACAAAGGGAGGCCCAAATCATTAACTCTTTCGATGGCGGTGTCCTTAAAAAGCACACTTACTTTTAATTCCAAAACTTACAGACCGCACCAAGAAGAATTAATTAAAATTTTCCTTTTGTAATATACGTGAAAATAAGCAAGTTCTTACTTTCTAATAAATTCGTTTATAAATTCTGATTTCAGTCCATTATTTCATTAGTTTATAAACAGAATTACTCCGCGACGGAAAGGGGTCAATTTGTTGTGAGATTTCAAGGCTGGTTGTTTTATCATTTTCATGCGTAAACTAATGTACATCTTTCTATAATTCATCTTCGAAGTAACCGTTGACACAGAAAGCTCTGACTCACATTTAATGCGATTAGCAGTCATCATTTGTCTGGATACCAGTTTATGGTTCCTTCTATAATCTCGTTTTCTGGCCACACGAGGCCTTCCAGATTTATGTGTTGCTTTGAAAGAGTCACCCTTAGACAGTACTTAATAGATAGACTTCTTTGGACGATTCAAAGTGGCTGAAATTTCTGAAAAAGCCTTCCCTTTCGATTTCAGCTTCCATGCTTTAATTACTTCATCTGACTGAAAATTTCTAGCTAGCGGCATCTTTACTAACCGATATTATCGCGAGGTGCACTTAAATACTTCATGCATGTGACGTCATAAGTTTGAAATTTGCGTTTTTCCGTCAACAGTTGCGAAAAAATCACAAAAGTGTCTAAACTTTTGCAATATGCAAATTTCACTTTTTTCAGTTAAATTAAATAATATCCTGCATTAAAACCGTTATTTTTGTCCTAAAACATTTAAATTATATTAAAAAATAAATACAGCTATTTGTATAACCCAAGTGTTCGTACTTTTATTTAAAGGTTAAAAATCACCAGTGTCTAAACTTTTGCTGAGCAGTGTATTATTATAAGTAAGCATATATAAAGACTCAAATTATGTATTGTGTATGTAATAAAGTGTAATGAATCCAGTGGTATGGTCCTAGATGATGGCTATGATGGGATGAGAAAGTGACTCGGGAACCTTTATGCGAATCGAACTTATTTATTAGACGCTCATCATACATCTGATTCGCGAGTCGATCGCCGGTCCCGGAGCCAACAGCGTATATTTTGGGAGGTTACATTGGCGTAAGTTTAGCTAGCATCTCAAATGGTCAAAATTCCTTCTTTTTTCGCGCGTGTTCAATATGGTGAAGATTCTAATATTTTCCAGCAGAGGGCAGAATTGTTAATTTGGGAGGAACATTTAATTTAATTGGCTCATTAAGTTTTGATTGATCTGTGGTCAAAGCCCGCACAATTCCCATACTGTGATGTATCAGCGCTACCCACAGATGCCTGCAAAAAATGCTTAGATTAGCAGTTTCACTCTTAAGAATCGTCCTAAAATGATCTCTGAAAGTAATAAGATGTATTGATGGGAAACAAAGTTACAAGGGGAGAAACTGGTTTTAGAAATAGATTTAAAGTTAGCAGAAAGAAACTTCGGATTTTAATTTAAATTTTTGAAATTTAATTTGGAATTTTAAAGGGTTTTTATCCTTTCATGTATAAAAATAAAATACCTTACAATGCCCATCGTATCATGAGTAGAGGAGTTCAGCTGCAGCCGGATCTCCCCTCATTGTAAAAATAATAATATTGGAGTGGAGCATCCCACGATACTTTCAGCCTTTTGACACGATCAGTAATCATGAAAAACACTCTCTAAAAGATATACTGAATACAATTGGAATCTGGAATCATACTCTCACATTAAGAGCTGAAAATATACTTAATTGAGCTTTGAAATCCTAATTCTCATATTGAGAGTTAAAAATAAACTTCATTGAGAGTTGAAATTCTACTTCTCATATTGAGAGTTAAAAACAAACTGAATATATATTTTTAATAACAGAATCCCCTTTGATTTCAATGGGCAGGTTTTAAAACCACAATCTCCCTTATTGGATTCCCAACTTTCCAATCATAGAAAACATGCTACATGCTCTAACATTTATTGGGAATAAATTATTAGTCTCCAGCACCTGTTCAGAAAACAATTATATTTTCCTCAAGTCAGATCCCTTAAACATTTAGGACAAATTTATTGCACCAAAGTGGACCATGTTTATTGCTTCCAATAAATTTTTCAAGACTAGTTTTCTTGTACAATATCAATTTGACGATAGTACGACTGGATGTATTCATATTTAAAATATTTGGTATAATTTATATAAAAATATATACAAAAATATAATGCTAAATTACGCAAAGGTTCATGACAGTTCGTGAACAGATGTTGGAGTGCCATTGCACTTCATCACCGTAGTTATACTCTGGCTTCAGGTCTGAGTAAAACAAGGCTTGAGCACTGCCTAGGCAAACTCCCTTCACTTTTTTAGAGAAGAAATTTTAGACGCAGAATTCTTCGATTAAGTATGGCGAATGTTTTTTAATAAAAAACTGGTGGAGTTTTGTCTAAGGCCCAGGATGCAACTACTACCGTGACATTTCTACTTTGAAGTTCGGAAAATCTTAAATATAATTTTAAGAAACTTTTCTGCATAATACATCATTACTGATTTGATTTTTAAGTCATTTTCCATTGAAAATAATAAAATTACAAGATATTTATTCTATAAAGAAAAAGGAATTCTCCCTAATCAATATTAAATTGTGTTAAAAAGAGCGATTATCTTAATTACGTCTGACTTGAGAGAACAATTAGAAAATTAGACAATTAGAACAATTAGAAGAGAGAATTTAAAAAGAGGAAGCAGTTTAAAGTTATCAATACACGATAAAATTTGAAAAATGATTATGTGAAATTTGGAAAATTAATTATTGAATTTGGCTTTATTCATGTGTAAAAGATTATGTTCATTAATTGTATTTTGCGTCGTTTAAATATTAATTGCATTCTTTTCATGTATTTTAGGTTGTCAGTGCAGATTTTTTTTCAAATGTTTTTCTTAATTAGACAGAGAAAAAAAATTGTATTTTTAAAAAGTACAAGATCGGTATACAGTCACGTTAGATTTCCTTATTCGAATGATATGTTTAACTGTTATTTTAAAAAATAAATTACCGTAATTTCAGGTGTATAGCCTGCGGATCAAACAATCGTGTTTCGACCCAGAATTTTTTTAAAATAAAATGTAACTTTTTAGATCACGGTAAATATTGGTCTTCAAATACTGAATAAAATTTCTGGGTCCAAACTGAATTGTTTGATCTGCGGGCTATACACCGGAAATTACGGTATTTCATTTTTTATCATTATAGGAAGTAAATTAGAAAGATTATCCAGCTACTGATGTCAATGCATTTGACAGGTCATTTCATACAGCCAAAAATTATGTATATGGAAATCAAAATAACAAAAAATAAATAGATTGTTTTGTAAATGGTTGGATTCAAACCAAGCCTTTAATTCCTTACAAGTTATTCAATACTTTAAATTGAATTCTACTTACAAAAAGACTAACATCCGATTTTGTTTTCTATCAGAATCATAACACCACAGGGGTAAACATCCACCAGTATTTAAGAATATATACTTTTGCCTTATATGTGACAAAGATTATGCTTTTAAATAAGACGATTTTTATAATATTCAAAAAGTGTCTGAAGTTTTCCCATGCTGTAATCGAATTTTAGATCCGATCAAATCATTTCAGTTACACAGGATACCTACACCTGAGGGGATTTTAATGCCAGTTAAAAAATAAATAAATAAACAAGCGCACTGGCGAAGAGGGCAGCGGGTCTGGCTACCATGCAACAGCTACAAAGTCCGACTACGGGCTAGGAAAACTTCATTCAGACTTTCATCCATTTGGTGTGGATAAAGTTAGTACCTAGCATGATTTGAAACTAAAGACTCAGGGTTCCGCGTTAACCCCTTGAGGGGCGGCGGTATATGTTATATACCACCTACGAATAATAAAGTTTTGCACCAGAAAAAATTTATTAAATTTTACCTTTCTAACTTTGGTGGAAAAAAGGCCGTAAAATTGCATTTACTTATTTTTAAATAGAATTTATCAAAGATTCCTGTGTGAGTTCAACATTACGGGAACGCAATCACTTGCCCCTCAAGGGGTTAAGCTGACTCCCTGACCGGGACACATGCTGTATAGCATCTCGGGATCCATAGTCAAGTAAACATATTTGGGCACTGTAGGACCTGGTCATAAATGGTTCATAAAGCTACAGGTTAAGTTTTTTTAATAAAAATAATGTCTGTCTTATTTAATTAAGTAATTTTGAGTTTAACTACATTTAGTTTCAGCAAAACACGTATTGAACTCCTTTGGGGAGTAAGAATCCTATTGAATATAACTATTACTTTCAAGCCCAAAATTCTTTTTAATGTCATGTTAAGAAACTTCTCATTAATTTTATTTACAAGTCAATTTCCAGTGAAAATAATTAAAATCTCAACATAGTTATTATACAAAGAAAATTAAAGACAAAATTCATCCAAATCAATATTAAATAGTGCTAAAGGGTAATTATCTTAATAACGCCTCGATAATCTGGATTTTTAATAGTCTGGATTGTGTCATTGTTGAACCAATGAACCAATTCAGATCAAAAAGTAATCCCTGTGATGGTCTTAATACATTCGTTTAATCACCATCGAAGGTAATCAATAGGATTATCACGATGCATAGATATTGAGCAAGCACAATTTGAGAAACAAATTCCAAAGCATTGGAATGTTTTTCTCCAAAGCCTGAGTAGTCCTTCATTTTATGTGAAGTAATTTTATTTTACGGCTTGTACCTTTTTGAAAAATTAATATTTATTAATTGCGTTCATTAAAAAGTACAAAATAGTTATGTATTTAAGCTAGATTTACCATGGAACTACTAATAAAGAGGAGCTGACATATCCTTAAAATAGAGAAGCTTCAGCTTTCGCGGTGTTCGATTACTGCCGAGGAAAATTCCCCCTAGAAAATTAAAGTAGAAATTTTTTTCCTTAATTAAATGCTTTATTCATTCAAAAATTCAGTCATAAATAATGCAAGAAACAGCTATTCATTTTTACTGGTAGCAGTCTATTTCGGAGGTAATCAGGCTTTGTGTTTCTTGCATATTGTGACAACCTATACAACCTCCTGTCAGTATCACTCAAAAAGATTATTTCTGGGCAAACTGACACCAGTAAAAATAGAAATTTTATGATATTTGTGAGAAGTCATTCCACGAATAAGGCGCTTAAATAAAACTTAATTTTCTCTTCAAATTTACTGATGAGAAGTTTGCCAAGGCGGTAATAAGAAATTATTTATCCGATTTAACCCCTTAACACTCGAATTAAATTACGGTTTAAAAATTCAAATTGCTTATTGGCACCACTTTTATGAAAAAGAAATATTCACCTTATTTAACCTTTTCGGACCTGAAGTATCGTTAGGATACACATCTTTAAAAAAAAATTCCTGTATATAAATAATGATTAAAAATGAAAATGGTGCGAATGGAATCTTAAAAGATAGCCAAACTAACGCAAAATATCAATTTGTCTATTATAGTGCTTTTTTCGGCTGTAAAATGGGATTTAAAAAAGACTTGCAGCAAAAATGAGGGAAATATACAAAAACAAAAAATAAATAATTTTTTATACGTTAAAATACCAGGTGTTAAACCTTCCACCAGTAAATTTGAATTAATATTTTTGCACTATTTAACATATGTGATAGGCGCAGATTTACTGCCATAAATAAAGCAAAATTTTCTATTATTTTTTACAGGTGGAAGTTTACCCCTGCTGTAATTAGATAATGTAAACAAAGTGTAGGCGCCACCTTGTAGATACATTCTCAGTTACTTTTCTCATAACCCTTAGCCACTACACTTTATGTCTCCTTCGCTTTATTCATAGCTTCATAGAAACTTGTCAAGTAGAGGAAGTTAGATAACACTTTTCGACATCATATCTCAAACATAAAAGAAATATAGATTAGGCATAATTTGCAAAGCAGGAAAATAAAATTCATGGAAATCATGTATCTTTACTCGGGTTAAATTACTCATGTTTTTCCTTTTCCTTTGAAACAACCGGGCTTGCGAAATTGATTTCTCTCTGTACAATTATTGATTGACAGCATTTTAGCTATCAAAACTATCTGACGAACAGCCAATTGGCTCTTCATTATTGTATAACTATCCATTTTTATTCAAATTGGATTTATTTTAAAGTGCGTTTGTTTTCCACTTTAATTAAAGTTTATCATTATTGTAAATGAAGTAGTCTTAATTGTGTTCTGTTATTCACATTTGTATTAGATATTTTTTATGGTGTTTGTCATAACACTTAATCTTTAAACTACTAACAAGGATAGGACACGAAATTGGGGACACCAGCGAACCTTTGTGCAATGATAGAATATAGTTAGTAGATAAACATATCACAAGGATAAAGCACAATATGTAAAGGAGTCTTAAAAACAAGTCCCAAAATTACCCACTTTGATGATTCAGTTCTTAATCGGATAAATTACACACCGACCGGAGCGGACGAATGCTACTGCTGGCAGAGCGCTAGACTTATAAATTTTCTCTTCCGGAGCTTTGTGGGTTCGATACTATGACAAGACTTTTTCTATTTTGTATCCCGCAGACAAAATAATGATACATTTTTTTTGAACTACAAAAATAATTATACATATATATTACTATTTAAATTTAAGCTAAACATAAATAAAAACATGCTTCTGTGCGCAAATATACATAGTTATTTATTTACCGAGAAATTTCAGTTTTGTGGCAGTTTTGTAGATCTAGTTAAAAGTGAAAAAAAAAAGATAGTTTAAATTCTTCAGACAGGATTTTTTTATTTTATTCACATTTATTCATAGTTTTTTATACGAATAAACCGATATTCTTTAAAGCGAAAACAATTAAAATGTACTGCACAAAATAAAAATATGGTATTTTAACTTCACCTTTTCTAATAGCTTCTAAAATCTCCACCTTTTAACAATTTAAAAGTTTTATAAATCTACGATTTTTTTTTTTTTTTTTTTTTTTGAAAAAAAATATTTTTCTTTTAGCTCGGGATCTTATGGTTGGACTTAGAACAACTGTTTTCAACAATGAAAAATCTTTTCATGGGCATTAATATTTGTTAATTAATTAGATTTGCAGGCGGTTTTTAGCAAGACATGCACGCTATTGAAAATAAACAGCGTGCATTTAGAATGTTTACTGTTGTTTGTGTTAAAGTTTTAACAGTGATCTACTGCGGACTGAGTGAGTGTGTCATTTTGCTTTTAAAGTTTTTCAGATATTAGACGTAGTTTTTTTTTAGTGTAGTGTCATAATTAAAATTAAAAACTGTCTAGTGAAGAAGTATCTAAATTGATAAATACAGTAGAACCCTGGTTATCTCAAAATCAGCTTAACCGAAAGACCTTAAAATTCCTTAAAGTCCTTTTTAAATGTGAAAAATTTTATTGACAACACTATTTTCACCGATGTCAAATGGCATCTTTTAACATATTTTGGTTTATGATTACTACTTTATGTGTAAGTTTTAGACCTAATCAATTCCGAATCATTTTTAATACATTGAAGAGTTGTTTAAATACTTATTAGCTTTAAAGTTAGAAGCAAAATAAGTAAAAATCAAAAATTTGAAAGGCGTTATCGGACACTTGTAGAAATATTTTTAAAAAAGTATGTTCTTTATGAAATAAATAAACAGAGTGAACTCGCTTGTTTGGTCCATTGCGTAATTTCGGACACGTTATTAGACAGACATGTACGACACTTCATTTTTTTACAAAATATGTTGTGATTTTCTTTTGTTTTTCAACTTTGCATCGTTTCAATGCTGCTTTATCACACCACCTTTTAAATATTAACACAGCTGATGCTGTTGCATCTTCTTGTACTCCAATATATCGATGTGACGCATCTAAGATCTTAGTAGCTTCACTGTGTGTAATTCTAGCATTATCAATCACTTCAGGCTCTTCTTCAGTGTCAGCATCTCCTCGATTCACCGTAACAACTATTTCCTCATCTGTCAAATCTTGCTCATCAGTGGCTGGACCAAGCCGGGCATCAATTTCAACTTCTGATATTTTTCCGGGAAGCTGCTTCAACATATCCAAAAACACTTCGGTGTTAGTATCATCTTCATTTCTGTCCACAATTCCAATGACATCAGTTTCTGCAGACTCCTGTGTTTCAAAGACTAGTGATTCAATTTACGCTAAGATTTCACTAACGTTTTGCTTTGAATTTCATCCCATGAAGAAGCAACCCAGTAGCCAACTTTCTTCATATCTACAAGTTTCAAATTTTGAACAACTTGTGCAATAACTCCTTGGTCCATTGATTGAATCAGAGAAGTCACATAATTCGAAGGCAAGAAAATAGCTCTAATCCCATCCTTTAAAAGTTCGCTTTCAGATGGGTGCGATGGTGCATTATCCAACAAAAGAACAGCCTTCTGAGAAAGTTTCATTTTTTTTTTTCAAGGAAAAAAAAAAAAAAAAAAAAAAAACCCTCTTGGACAAATTCGTTGAGAAATTCCTCATTCAGGATGCTTTGAACACGGTAACAAACATTTTAATCACAACGATGTTCTAAATTACTATCTCAACTTTTCACCAAACAAGTTTTCACCATAAGCCTCCCTGTTATTCGAAAATTCCTATAGAATCCCGGTTAACCGAAAATGATTTGATCCCATGCTTTTCGGATAACCGGGTTTTACTGTACTGAAGAATGTATTTCAGAAGACTCAATTCTTAGTGAAAAAAAAATTGCCGTAGTATTTAACTCATAAAGTTCCAAAAGGGAAATTTTACAAGTCTGGCGCTATGCAAACTGTGCCATTCGGCAGCTCAGAAATGTGTGTAATTTATCCAGTTATGGCCTAAAGCGTCAAAAGTGGGTGACTCTGGGGCTTGTTTTCCTTGTATTGTCTTTGTTATATATTTATCTACTAACTATACTATATCATTGCACAGAAGGTCGCCGGATTCTGTGTTCCCAACCTCATAACCTCTTCATGTAAGATGGGTTCATCGGATTAGAAAGCTATCTTTGTTCATTTGAACAATAAATATAAGAAAAACCACCTGCCTCAATTATTTGATCGTTTACGATAAAATCAGATCAAAGGTGTGATTCGATTCGGAACATTGACTTCTTTTAGAATATGAATACGAATTTTGAAATAAGGGTCACCTACATATTCAAAATATGACCAATATTGTTTTTTTTATGTTAACAAAAGTATTTTTGATACCGTACAAGAGTTCTTGGATCAAGACAGCCGCGAAGAAAGGTATAGTTTATACTTATTTCTATTTAAACTTCAGAGGATTATAAAAGAAACTGTATAAAGGGAATATCCACAAATTTATACTGTTTACATAGCTGCACAATATCGCAAATTAAACGCACATTAATTATCCTACAAATGTAAGATGATTATTACTTCTGTACAATAAAAGAAAAGGATATACTTAGTGCAATAAAGTTTTATTACGTTTTTTGCATATATATATTTTTTTCTGAAAGTTTTTGATAACTTTTCATTAACTTTAAATGGAATTATTCTTCAGAAGATAAATTTACTTTAAAATATCAAATATAAGGGCTGCAATAACTCAAGCTGAGCGATCACATAGTCAGCATTTTTGTATCTAAAGGTGCTACCAGAATTTTTAAATGGTATTCTTCATTTTCTCAATCACGGAATTTTTGTGATTAAATAAAGAAAAGCTGATTTTCAAAAATTCTGGTCGATTTCTTATATAAACAAGTTACGAAAAATCATACGTATAGCTTAGATTATGATTAGACTATTTTTTTATACCTTTTCATTAACTTTAAATGGAATTATTCTTCACAAGATAAATTTACTTTAAAATGTCAAATATAAGAGCTTCAATACTTCGAGCTGAGGGATTTCATAGTCAGCATTTTTGTATCTAAAGGCGCTACCAGATTTTTTAATTGGTATTCTTCATTTTATTTAATCACGGAATGTTTGTGATTAAATAAAGAAAAGCTAATTTTAAAAAATTCTGGTCGATTTTTTATATAAACAAGAAGGAAAAATAATACGTGTAGCTTAGATTATGATTAGATTATTTTTTATATAACTTTTCGTTAACTTTAAATGGAATTATCCTTCAGAAGATAAATTTACTTTATGATGTCAAATATGAGAGCAGCAATACCTCAAGCTGAGGGATCCCATAGTCAGCATTTTTGTATCTAAAGGCGCTACCAGAATTTTTAATTGGTATTCTTCATTTTGTTTAATCACGGAATGTTTGTGATTAAATAAAGAAAAGCTGATTTTCAAAACTTCTGGTCAATTTTTTATATAAACAAGAAAGGAAAAATCATACGTGTAGCTTAGATTATGAATAGATTATTTTTTATATAACTTTTCGTTAACTTTAGAATGGAATTATCCTTCAGAAGATAAGTTTACTTTATGATGTCAAATATGAGGGCTGCAATACCTCAAGCTGAGGGATCCCATAGTCAGTATTTTTGTATCTAAAGGCGCTACCAGAATTTTTAATTGGTATTCTTCATTTTGTTTAATCACGGAATGTTTGTGATTAAATAAAGAAAAGCTGATTATTTCAAATGAAAATTAAATTTCAAAGTAATTGCTTAAAAGGCGCAAAGGCCAACATAGTGAAAAAGATTCCAAGCCGGGACTCGAACTCGGGCCATCAGTATACCGCACTGACGTCCTACCGACTAAACCACTTGGAACGATACCCAGCACGGAAAATTTCTCACTATTATATGTTGGCAAGGCTACAAACGCAGCACAAGATGGAATATTCAACGTGAACCACCGACCAGTTGGCCTTTGCGCCTTTTAAGCAATTACTTTGAAACTTAATTTTCATTTGAAATATTGTATGCAAGCGAATGTTTCCTTCTGGAATAATTTCAATGTATTAATATAGTTTCTATCGATGCTGGATTTAATTATGTTCCGTGTTTTCCCCCAGGTCGGTCGCTCACGTTGAATATTCCAACTTGTGCTGCGTTTGTAGCTGTTGCATCATAAAAAATATAATGCATCATTTCCCATTCAAATTAATTTAAATAATATAATTTATTTCAATTTTACAACTTAAATTAACATTTTCAAACACCTAATTTCTAATCACAAGTTTTAAACTTATAATGTAAATTTTAATGATAAATAATTCAATATTTCCTTATTTTTCAATGTAAACATTATCTCTTATTAAGATTATTTAAGTGCAATTAGTATTTTATTATATTTCAGTAATTTAACTTTCAAATTTCTTTCAACATACATCGCGAATGTGTAAACACATCGGAATTTTCTAAGTCTAAAATATAAAAAATGGAAATCTTTTATTTATCAATATTTCCCTTTTAAATTACATTATGTGGATAGAAATATTTATTTCTAGCCGATTGCAAAATTTTCAGTGACTTGTGATAAATACTTTGGCAGAAATACGCAAAAATGTATTTTCTATCTTTTCTCATTTTTAATTTCGGCGCGCGACGCCATGAGATCATTCTTTCCGACATTTTGAAAGTTCCAACAAGAAGGGTATTCCCCTTTGCCAAACAGACGCTTAGTTCAAAACCGGACGTCTGCTAAATCGTTTAACATTCCTTTTGGAACACGCGCGTTGTGTGTGACGTCAGGCGCGGGGAGGATAGGCGTTTTTAATTGGCTGGCGCGCTCTGTAATGGCTTTTCATGTTTGAAACTGGGTTCTGGAAAAGTCATCATTCTTCACCAGGGAGCCGTTGGAGCAAGTAACTTGTGGGGGCTGCGACGCCGGGCTTTTTTTAGCCGGTTGTTGCGGCAGAAGAGTTCCGCTAGCCAGTGAGAAGAGATCGACGTTTTTGTTAGGCCTTGGCGGCCGTATATCATCTAAAGGAAATATAATATTTTACTCTTCAAGAAGCATTTCTAAGTAAATTTCATAGAACATTATTTGGAAGCCCTGAATTGTTCTGCTCATCGACATTTTATTATTCTTCGATTCTTCTTTGCTATAAAAACATGAATTGATTATCTGTTTTTTTTTTGTCGATGCGATAAATAGTAAATTGCCTATGTAATGAACTGAAATCGTCAAAATCTGCATTCCTGAAGGAAGTCCTCAAACATCCTATTTCCAATTCTCCAAATCCGTAACTTCTCGTTCGGTTCAGATTCGCATTGAATAAAAAGAAATAGAATCTACATTCCTGAAGGAACTTTATCTACAGCATGTTTCCAGTTCTCCGAATACAAGAGTTCTTCTTAATCCCTAGTTGGACTTTACATTCCTGAACTTTAATCCCTAATTTAACTTTACGTTCCTGAACTTTATTCATTTTGAAGGCCTAAAAACGAAAAGAAATATTACGTAAACTTCTGCTTTTTCTTAGATGATAATATGTCTTTAATTGTCTAAAATTATAGTAAATTTTACATTCACTTTGATAATCTATACATAATTCATAATGTAAGAATGCATTCAAATCAGCCAATTTTATATATGTTTAAATAAACGTCATTTGTGAATTATCTTTCTGTGTTCAATTACTTGGGTGCGTGTTTTCTTTTCTTTATTTTTTTTCAGCTACGATAACTAGTAAACATAATTTTATTTGATCTTATATAATTTAAAATAATTCTTAAAAACCACATTTAGCAATGTCAACCACTTACGTCATCGGCTGTAGTGTAATTTTGAGCTTATGAATCGGAATTAATTTTGTTCAATTCAAACTTTGGATTGAATTCCACTCTCCGATTCATTAAGCCCAGATTACAGTACATTTATGGTGCCGTTTTCATTCTTGGAGTTATTGTTTTAAGCCTTTTTAATATTAATTTTTTCTTTTCATTCATAGGCATTAATTGATGCCATAACTTTAAAGATCGGAGATCGGGTTTCATTACTTTTTCATGATAATAGATAAAGCATATTTATTAATTAACTTATTAATTATTTAATCATTTATTTTAAAAATAATACTCACTAAACTTATATATATATTTTTCTCTCTCTATTTCATGTGCGGACCCCATATTGGTGCAATATATTTTTAAAATATACATGATTTATATTTTTATTTATTTTCCTTTTAAGATTTGATTCTATAAATATATGTAAAGAAAAGAAAGTTGATTTTTCAAAGATTTATTTGCTAATATTTTTTCATAAATTGAAAAAAAAAAAAAACGAAAACTTTATATATTACGCTTTGAATTTATAATGATTTATTGTTGCATGTTTTGATATTTGTAGTTATTGTGTTCCTTTTTTTCTATTTTGGGGGATTTGTACATTTTTGCATATATTTATTTAGTTTAACTGTATTGCACATTAATATGCATTTTTAGAAAATTTTTTAAAAAAAAGTAATCTTCCATTTTTTTAATGATTTTTTTTCTTTCCTTCATCATTTTAACAAATTTTTCCATTATTATTTTTTTATTTTGCTTTGCTTTAAGATAATTTATTTGTCATACATCAGTGATTTAGTATACCTTTTGATTTTTCACGTGTATACAAATTATTACGATATGGCAAATGATTTGCAATTAAACGCGCTTATGGCAGCGATTCCCACTTTCCATGGAAAAGAAGGGGAAAATGTACATTTTTTCATTAAAAACATTAGTGATGTCTGTAACATACAGAATTGGAACGACGAGAATCGTATTCTACTCTTCCGCCTGTATTGTAGAGACAAGGCGCAGGAATATGTTGCGAGCGATCCAGAAATTAACAATATTGATAATTTTGAAAATTTTGTGCGTTTATTTAGAGCAAAATTTAGCAGAGAAGAGAATTTCCAGGAAACCTCTTATCAGTTCTCAAATATAAGACAAAAACCTAAACAGACAGTGAAGGAGTTGGCTGAGGTAGTAAAAAAATTAGTCAATCGATTGGTTCCGAACGCTGAGGATATTCCTCAAATGGTCATTCTAAAGCAAAAATTGATGTTTAATAAATTGCTCGAAGCTCTTAGACCGGATATTAAAACAGAGGTACTTAAACTTGGAAAGGAAAATTTCGATGATCTGGTTTCTAGTGCTATGGATTGCGAAAAAGCTTTGGAACAGCAATGCTCTTTCTCAGTCAACACCATCAACGCGACGCAGGTTTCAAACAACAGCAGTCAGGACTCGTTGATTACAATTTTGTTGAAACAACAAGAAAATTCAAATAAATTATTGCAGAGTATGGCGGAGCAGTTAAAAGGATTAAAAGAAGAGCGGACTGTTTGCCATATCAACCTAAACGCCTGCCATTTGGATGTGTGAACTCAACTTCTTATTTTCATACTTTAATAAATAACTGCCTTAGCTCATTAAGAGGTAAAAATGTTCAATATTTTCTAGATGACATAATTGTTGCTGCTGATTCGTTGGAGGAAATGTTAATATGGTTGCAGAAAGTTTTTGACAAATTGAGAGAATTTAACCTCACTTTAGACCCTAAAAAGCTTCAAATATGTAAAGAACAAATAACATACCTAGGTTTTAAATTACACAAAAACGGTCACTCTCCTTCTACTGATAATGTAAACAAAATCAATAGATTTCCCATTCCTACAAACCTGAAACAAGTTCAAAGTTATCTGGGTATGATAAATTATTTCCGTCATTTAATTTTCGATTTTGCAAAAATAGTACAACCTATTGTAAATTTAACGAGAAAAAAGGTAAAATTCTTCTGGAGCAATGACTGTCAAAATGCTTTTCTCAAGATTCAGGAAATTTTGCTTACTAATCCAACAGTTAAAAATTTTGATGATAGTAAGGATGTTTATTTGGTTACTGATGCATCTATGGTTGCAATTTGCGGAATTCTTATGCAAAAACACAATGACAAATTCTACCCCATTGAATTTTATTCCAAGCAATTAAATCAGGCAGAATCTAAATACCCTTCAATCAAACGTGAATTTTATGCTATCTATTCCTCTGTTAAACATTTTTCTGAATTCTTGTACGGTAGACAATTCAAAATTCTAACAGATGCTAAAGCTTTAACTTACCATTTAAACCTAGAAAAACAGGCTGAAATTATAACTAGATGGCTTTTATATTTGCAGAGTTTTAATTTTAAGGTTGAGCACATTCCTGGGCTTGTTAATCCAGCCGATTTTCTTTCTCGTGTCGTGGACCTTCCTAATAACCCTAATTTGTATGTAAATGCATTAAATATTTTTATACCTACTAACGACTCACTAACTACTGAAAATATACTAAAAGAGCAGCAAAATGATGAAAAACTTAAAGAAATCCGAGAAAAAATAATTGCCAAAACATGTTCTAACACTAATTACTCAATCAATCCTAATAACGATCTTTTAATGTTTGCTAAAAAGAAATCTGGTAATGTCAATAGAGTAAAGAAAATCGTTATTCCTAAAACATTAATCAATAGTTGCATTGCCCTTGCTCACCAAGCTCATTTTGGAATGATAAAAACGGTTGAGACAATTTCCAGGAATTATTTCTGGCACGGAATGGTTCAGGATGTTCAAAATTTTGTAAATAACTGTGAAAAATGTCTTCCCTACAAAAGTAAACAAACCAACACAAAACCTTCCTTCATTTCCAAGTGTGAATTAGCTCCCGGAGAGATGCTTGCAATAGATATTGTGGGTAAACTCCCCAGGTCACATGACGGTAAATTTTTTATTCTCACCATCGTTGACCACTATTCACGCTTTCTGGAAGCTATTCCGCTTAGAGATGCTACTTCTCCATCTATAATTAAAGCTTTAAACGACTACTTTTCGAGGTTTGGTATACCAAAAATTATATTATCTGATAACGCCAAAAACTTTACCTCTGATGTCTTTCTAACCTTTCTTAAATCTCTCAATATCAAACGTAGAAATTCGTCCATTTACTTCCCGAGGTCGAACGGTGTTATTGAACGTATTCATCGATCCCTGAAAGAATCAGTTGCTTCACTATCTGATCAAATAATTGAATGGTCTGATAGATTGAAATTTTTTGTGCTTCACTACAATAATTCTAAACATTCTGTAACTAATTTTAGTCCTGCAAACTTATTTTTTGGCAGAGATTTAAACTTACCTATTGATACTTTCTTACCACCTAAAGATGCTGAAGAACCTTCCCAATACTTTAAACAACAACAAGAACATATCAAAACAACCAGAGAATTAGTTAAACTTAATGAACAAAAATATTTTAAAATGAATGCAAAATTTCTTAAAGGTCGTTCTCCTCCAAAGTTGAAAATTGGCGACAAAGTTTATTTAAAGAATTTCAATCATACTAATACTTTCCATGCAAAAAATTCAGGTCCTTTTAAAATTATCCAGATATGCAATAACGATAACTATCAAATTCAACATATGACTGATCCAACAATCAGAATTATGACGGTGAATGTATCAAAACTCATCTCAACAGGATGCTAGTTTTTATTTGTTTTCTACTCACTTAATTTTCTTTTGTTATGGACATTTTAATTTTTTTGGGGCACTACAATCTTCCTACAAATGTAAATCCCATTTTTTCTAATTTCCATTTTAGTGTCTTCATATGTATATATATCTCTCTGAATTACAATTTTTTTTTAAACAATACAGTGGTAACATCTGTATCAATTCTATGAGTTTTCAATATTTTGCTGGCGAAATACTAGTGGTCACGGAATGTAAGCGCTTACGTACTGTCCATTACTGTTCACTCATACAATTGATTAAGCATACTGATTTATTGATTTCATTATTTTACAATTCTATATTTTATAATAGGTACTATCCTTCATCTATTTTTTTTTCTACCTTAATTTAAATGATGGGAATGCAATATTATGTTGCCACAGATTTTTTTTTGTATGTTCATCTTTGTTAATTTTTGAACAATATATATCCATATCATATTGAAATTGAGGGGTGATCTCAACATATAAACTTTTACTGCTTATTCATGTGATGTTTTATTTTAAATTTAATTATAGGATCCTATATAACTATTATTAAAAATTATGAGAAAATATATATTAAAAAAAATTAATATATTTTTGAGACAACTTTAATAAATTACAAATAAAAAATACAAATGAAAATTTATATATGTTCCAGAAATTATATGAAAAATTATCAATGCTCAAATCTCCTAGCTGCAGCTCTTTGAATACTAGTGGAGATATTTTATGAGAATACGATGGAGCAACTGCTCTAAGTTATTTCTCTTTTTCTTTCAGTTCCCAACAAATTTATAGCGAGCACACACAGAAGGTAAATTCGGCATAGCTTGGGGCAAAAAATAATCACAAAATTAGTACCCTTCCGATAAATCCTTCAAGGTGCAACTATTCATAATTTAAAGGGAATAACATTCTATATTGTAAATTTCAGTGTCCAAGATCACATATGATCTATTTTAAAATTCACAGCTTAATGTCTTAAATTTTTTTAATTTAATGGGCACAACTATCATTCTGAACAATGTACATTTGTTTTTTGTTCAAGAAATTGATGGTATTTTACAATGTAAACAAAATAAATACTACAAATAATGATATACAGTTGTCTCAGCTACATCACAATTGCAGTATTATCCTGTTTTAATTTTATTGGTTTGATTTTGCAATACTTGAAAACTTTATGCAGCATTTTGTTTGTTTTTTTAAATATGTTTACACATATAGTTTTATTTTTATCATAGTTGCAATATGTCTACTGTTAGGGGTTTGCACATGAAAAGATTACATTTTTATAGGCCAATTGGAACCTCCCCCATGCAGTGTTTTGTTTATATATAAATTTTAGTGGTTTGTTTCCACCTGTACCATGTTTGTTATTGTTTGATATTGTGTTACAATTCTATTTCTACTTGTACTGTGTATTCTTGTTTGGTATTGTGTTTATATATTGGTTTTGTTGTTTTGTGTTTATTGTTGTTTAATATTGTGTAGTTTACCTTTAAATTTGAATAGAATTATCTGCAGATGGTTCATCTTTTCGAACCTGTCAGCTAAAAATTTTTTTTTATCCTTTTTTTTCTGCTACCGGGAGATAAAATGTTGCATCATAAAAAATATAATGCATCATTTCCCATTCAAATTAATTTAAATAATATAATTTATTTCAATTTTACAACTTAAATTAACATTTTCAAACACCTAATTTCTAATCACAAGTTTTAAACTTATAATGTAAATTTTAATGATAAATAATTCAATATTTCCTTATTTTTCAATGTAAACATTATCTCTTATTAAGATTATTTAAGTGCAATTAGTATTTTATTATATTTCAGTAATTTAACTTTCAAATTTCTTTCAACATACATCGCGAATGTGTAAACACATCGGAATTTTCTAAGTCTAAAATATAAAAAATGGAAATCTTTTATTTATCAATATTTCCCTTTTAAATTACATTATGTGGATAGAAATATTTATTTCTAGCCGATTGCAAAATTTTCAGTGACTTGTGATAAATACTTTGGCAGAAATACGCAAAAATGTATTTTCTATCTTTTCTCATTTTTAATTTCGGCGCGCGACGCCATGAGATCATTCTTTCCGACATTTTGAAAGTTCCAACAAGAAGGGTATTCCCCTTTTCCAAACAGACGCTTAGTTCAAAACCGGACGTCTGCTAAATCGTTTAACATTCCTTTTGGAACACGCGCGTTGTGTGTGACGTCAGGCGCGGGGAGGATAGGCGTTTTTAATTGGCTGGCGCGCTCTGTAATGGCTTTTCATGTTTGAAACTGGGTTCTGGAAAAGTCATCATTCTTCACCAGGGAGCCGTTGGAGCAAGTAACTTGTGGGGGCTGCGACGCCGTGCTTTTTTTAGCCGGTTGTTGCGGCAGAAGAGTTCCGCTAGCCAGTGAGAAGAGATCGACGTTTTTGTTAGGCCTTGGCGGCCGTATATCATCTAAAGGAAATATAATATTTTACTCTTCAAGAAACATTTCTAAGTAAATTTCATAGAACATTATTTGGAAGCCCTGAATTGTTCTGCTCATCGACATTTTATTATTCTTCGATTCTTCTTTGCTATAAAAACATGAATTGATTATCTGATTTTTTTTGTCGATGCGATAAATAGTAAATTGCCTATGTAATGAACTGAAATCGTCAAAATCTGCATTCCTGAAGGAAGTCCTCAAACATCCTATTTCTAATTCTCCAAATCCGTAACTTCTCGTTCGGTTCAGATTCGCATTGAATAAAAAGAAATAGAATCTACATTCCTGAAGGAACTTTATCTACAGCATGTTTCCAGTTCTCCGAATACAAGAGTTCTTCTTAATCCCTAGTTGGACTTTACATTCCTGAACTTTAATCCCTAATTTAACTTTACGTTCCTGAACTTTATTCATTTTGAAGGCCTAAAAACGAAAAGAAATATTACGTAAACTTCTGCTTTTTCTTAGATGATAATATGTCTTTAATTGTCTAAAATTATAGTAAATTTTACATTCACTTTGATAATCTATACATAATTCATAATGTAAGAATGCATTCAAATCAGCCAATTTTATATATGTTTAAATAAACGTCATTTGTGAATTATCTTTCTGTGTTCAAGTACTTGGGTGAGTGTTTTCTTTTCTTTATTTTTTTTCAGCTACGATAACTAGTAAACATAATTTTATTTGATCTTATATAATTTAAAATAATTCTTAAAAACCACATTTAGCAATGTCAACCACTTACGTCATCGGCTGTAGTGCAATTTTGAGCTTATGAATCGGAATTAATTTTGTTCAATTCAAACTTTGGATTGAATTCCACTCTCCGATTCATTAAGCCCAGATTACAGTACAGTAGCCTTGCCAACATATAATAGTGAGAAATTTCCCGTGCAGGGTATCGTTCCAAGTGGTTTAGTCGGTAGAACGTTAGTGCGCTATACTGATGGCCCGAGTTCGAGTCCCGGCTTGGAATCATTTTCACTATGTTGGCCTTTGCGCCTTTTAAGCAATTACTTTGAAATTTAATTTTCATTTGAAATATTATATGCAAGGCGAATGTTTCCCTCTGGAATAATTTCCATGTATTAATATTGAAAATCTGATTTTCAAAAATTCTGGTCGATTTTTCATATAAACAAGAAAGAAAAATCATGCGTGCAGGGTATATTTAAACGCATTCAGATTACTAGAACAAAATTTCACAGTTTACTAATATGTAAGATGATGTCTAAATGAGCAATGTGGAAAACGCATAATGCATTTGCAAAAATCAATTTCTGCTATTACCATGAATAGTTGGAAAAATATACGATTTTTGTGCAGCACTGTATATGATCTATAGATATGTATGTGTACTAAATAGTATGCGAAAAGTTAGATCAGCTAAACGGGTAGCACAATTGAAAATTTCCATTCAGCAATTTCCGACAATAAAAGGATGTTGATGAAAGCCTTTGTGCAGCCCTGTATCTGATCTATAGAATATATACACACCAAGTAATATCTTTAAAAAAACTTAAAACACATACCACAACTGATAACGCACTTCTAGCTGTTATTGTTCGTAGGCTTCAGCAGTTCAATTATTATTAATTTTCTTCCGTACTCAAATTCTCTTGTGTATCCCTGTAAATGAAAGATAAATTTTATGTTCACCACGTTCTATAGTAAGAACCTTGTAGAACACTTCTGTGATACATATAAATTTCATTATGTTTCAAAATACACGGCAAACGATTATTCCCATAGACCGTAATGTAACAGAATTATTTTGAGTGTCCTTGTAAATGAACCATAAATGTTACGCATTTAATTCTCAATACCCAACATGCAATAGTAAACACCAATATTATATATTAATTTTATGACAATCGCACTATATTTACATGAGTTAGAGCACGAAGAGACAAACCGAATTCATAAACACTTTGCAACTATGATGAAAAGTGTTAAAAACACGTTTAACCTTCCGTCTACCAGACGGGTCCATTGGACCCGACATGTACATTCAAAATATTTATTCAAACCAGAAATTTCTTCAAAACAAACTAAATGTATAAATCAGACAATAATAAGTTAAATAAACAAATTAAATAGTTTTAAGTAAAAATTCTGGTGTAGAATGTTTTTATAAAACTTGAGTAAAATTTCCGGTAGTTCTAGGGTTAAATGGCAGCACTGTATTTCCATTGGCCAATTTTCTACTAAGGAATAGATAGATACAGTAAACAGCGCCTGATTACCAACGGGACACATTCCCACCAGAAAAAAAAAACAGAAAATTTTGTTTCATTTATGGGAGAAATTTATCACGAATACGGCGTTTAGATAAGACGAACATTTCTTTTTAAATGTATTGGTGTGCGTGTGCCCCGTTGGTAATCAGGCCCTGACACTAAACACCATTTTCACGATTAAAAATAAGTATCAATTTAAGATTGAAATATTAGAATTCAGTTAAAAATGTATAAAGATGTGTAAAATATTTTACATTATTTTTCTTCTTAAATAAAAAAAAAAAAAGCTTAGACTATTTTGAAAAATTAAAATGCTTACATATAATTTTCATGTAATTTAAAAAAGATAAATTAATATCAAACATTTTCAAATAGCAAATTATTTTCAGAAAAAAAGAAAGCATACTTATAAAAAATATATATTAACGAAACGTTTTTTCTCTTTCAGAACTAAAAGTTCTATTATTCTCTATGTTTTTCTTAAACTTTCATTTAAAATTTTTACTATTAATGAAGATACATTCTCATTAAATATAATTACCTTAAGCATTATTAAGAAGTAATATTTTTTTTCTTAAAAATTTTTTAACTGTGCCAGCAATTTCGTAGACGATAAGGAGTAATTGTAATAAAATGAATTAATTATTGTAATGAAGAATTGCAAAAAAATTCATTTTGTTGTTGCGCAATTTCAAAATTTTTTTTTTCAAAATTTGTTATATTTTTGCTTGTAAATGGTTTCTAATATTGACAGACACAGAATAATAAGGTGATTCTTTTTCGAGTAACATATTTAGATTTATTTTTACATTACAAGATTTTTTTTAACCCATTAAGGACCAGCATGTTTTACTGGAATTTTTTTCAGTTTTCATCACATTTCGTTAAACACTTGCTTTTACTTTAACAATCGCTAAAATGTCTTAATTAAATATGGCAAACTTTACTTTTCTCTTTTACTGGTAAAAATAAATAAATAAATAAATAATCACAAATATAATGTTGCGAAAACGCAACGTCAGTCTTTAACCCAGGGGTGGCCAACTGTGGCACGCCGCACACCTCTAAAATTTTAAAGAAATAGCCGACTTCTCGAATCGGAGAGATTCGATGATTAAATAATGCAATGATTATTATAAAATTTTTGTGGTGTCTAGCGTGCCACAGTTGACCACACATGCTTTAACCCCTTAGTTGTCGCTCCTGTGATATTCACGGGCTGTGTCTTTCATTCAGATTGTTTGATTCCCACCAGTTTTATAAAATAGTGTAATTGGCTTTATTATGGTATCATTTTACCTGTCATTTAATAAGGTGAATATTTCTTTCTCAAAAAAGTGGTACCAATAAGCAATTTGAATTTTGAAACCGTAATTTAATGCGACTGTTAAGGGGTTAATGGGTTAATATTTGGAATCTAAAAGGACCATTATGGGCACGAGTATACATATATCATAGCTACCAACTTTTATGCTTTTTGGCTACCACTAAAATTCAATAGAGATTTTCGCCTTGTTTAATCGTTGGAAGCTATGACGCATATTGTTATTCCCAGGGTGCCAGTTTGGCCTCTAATATTAATCTGAAATTTCAAACTGACACTAGAAATTTTGAAAGAAGAAATTTTACTTTAAATGTTCGTTAAATGTATCTTATTAAATAAAGCAAAAAAGTACCACTCTTTATTTTTGCTATGAACTTGAAATTTCCGAATGAAAATGGAGGCCAAACTGGCAACTCTGGTTTTTCCACTCTTTATGCGTTCAAACATACTTGGTTCAGAGCAGATTATTTATGTACAGGGTGATCAGCAACTGAAGTTCACCTACTCCTGAACTGCCTGTATTAGAAACTATTTATCGCAAAAATATGTAATTTAGAATACGTCTAAATAAAGAGATGCGAAAAACATTTCGCAGAATGGCCACACAATTAAATAAAAAATAAAAGTGCCCAGTTAAACTGATGGTATTGAGCTCACAGGCTATTCACACTAATTGTATATTATACATTTATTTCATAGAATAATGCCCCTCGAAAAATAAATTGAGGGGGGGGGGCTAACCCCCACCCCCGTTTCCCCGCTTTATACTTAACAAATGAGCCTCCAAATGTCATCAGCCTTATCGAAATAAACTGGTATACATAATTTGAAGCAAATCGGATAGAAAATCCATTATAGCTAAATTAAGGGAGGGGGGTTGTTAGCCCCGTGTTCCTCCTTTTAGACTTAAACAATGAACCTTCAAATCTAATCATGGAAGCTTGTTATCAGAATTAACCGGTATACCAAAATTTGAAGAAAATCTGATAATTCTGCATGAAAAACCCATTTATCTAAGTTAGGGGGGATTAGCTCCGCGTTCCCCCATTATACATAACCAATGAGTCCCCAAACTAATCAGAGAAGCGCCTTATCAAAATGAACCTCGAAAAAAATTTTGAAGCAAATCGAATGTTTCTATCAAGAGTTATCACGTTACGTACATACACACATACAGAACCGGCGGGCACATTAGCTCTCAAACTTTGATAGTCTGTGAGCTAAAAAGGACCATGAGAGGGCGTTTTTTCATAAAATGTCAGAATATATGCAACTTTTAGCAACCACATGAGGTATCTGCTCTTGTGTGCCAGGTGTCCCACGTATATCGAGTCTCCAAATGCTCTGGGCACCAGTATTTTAACACTAGAAAGACGGCGAGCAGTCATTTTGACCGCTACCAATTGAATATATTTTCGTTTCGAACCAGAAATTTCTTTATAAGACGAGTTTAAAAGATACAAAGAAAAAAAAACTAGTAAAATAAATAAGTTAATAATTTAAAATAAAAATTCTGGTGTCAAATATTTTTTATTAAAATTTAGTAAAATTCCCCGTCTTTCTAGTGTTAAACTTTTCCGATAGAGTGTCGGCGAATAACCGCCCAAACTTTATATACAAGATTCTATTTTATATTCTATTCGCACCGCTATAGTTTAAAAGTATAATATTTACTAAATTTCTCTTGTAAAGTTGTCAAAGTGCTAATAAAAATGTTTCTTAAGAAAACAAAGTGATTGCAACCGAATAAATTCATGCAAGGGATGTCTGTGCGTGGTGGGATTACTTGGACGGTTAACCCTCTCGCTTCGTAATTGTTTTGTCAAAATAGCATCAAAAATTGCGTATTTAACCCCTTCGCGACGAGCGTCTTTTAAGAATTTTTATTCTTTGCCACCGGTTTTTCAAAACAAAAATTTTTGTCTAATTTAATCGGGAAAATGCTCCGATTGAATAAGGCAAAATTTAGAGTAAAAAAAAAAAAAAACTAGTGGAAATAGTCAAGGAGGGTTAATTAGACGGGAAAAAATGCATTCCCAAGGAAATCTCACGTTACACAAATTTTGCTACTTTTACGTTGCCCGAGGAAATCTCGGGTTGCGGAGCGAGAGGGTTCAGGTAACACTTTCCGGCGCAGAGCACTTCCATTGCTAAAATGATTACAGGAATTGGTGACACCGGAATTTACGAACAAATTTATTTGCAAATAAGAAATCCTTTATTTCACGTACATGATGAGCGGAAAATACTTGTACAAAAATTCTGAAGCCATTGTGGCATTTGGGAATCAAGTTGGGTGTTGCATGTAATGGAAAATTGCGCCACAGAGAGTTAAAGTTATTTTCTTCGCCTTATTGAATGCCAGAAATTTGTGCTATTAAAAATTTCCAAGTAAACTGGAAGAAATTTGTGGTGTCCAGAGCATTCGGAATCCTGATTTACGCAGGACACCTAGAAACACCACTGGTCACGCAGAATCAAAATGTTTAACCCCTTAATCCTCGCTCCCGTCAATATCACAGGCTGAGGTGTAGTTCGTTATTCCTCGTGCCCGTCATATTTCCGGGCTGGAGATTTAACTGCTGTAAAAACCTTCCGAAACCAGAAAAATGTAACTGGCATTTCCGAGTGAAGTCTTTGAATATTTCCGCTTGGGTTGGGCTCTTGGCGTTGATTGAAGTGCTGGGATTTGTTTTGCATGTTTCGAAATATATAACACTCAAAAAATTCTTAATAATCAAAATTTAATGTGTATATATTATTTCAAATATTATTTGTAAAAATGTGTGTGATGATGATAGATAAAGATCTAAGATGTGAAAAATAGAGATCTTATTCGCATTAATGTGTATGGTGTAAAACAAACATTAACCCCTTGGGGACGAGCGACACGTATACGTGCCACATGTAGCGCTCAGAATCCTTGTTTTTCGTCACCAGTAAAATTTTACTGTAAAATTTGCCTTGTTTAATCAGCTCATTTTGTCGATTCAAGAAGACACAAATTTCTGTTTTTAAAAAACGGTGACAAAAAATTAAAAATTTCGTAAAAGGCTCCCGTCCCGAAAGGGTTAAGACACAGAATTTTCGCATGATAGCTTTTCCACAAATGTGAATTTCTTCTATAACATCTTTTTTTTTCGCCTTTAAAAAAACTAGTTGCATATTTTATATAGAAACTTTATAATTATTCAATTTCTGTAGTAAAAAAATATAGGTACTTTTTTGATGGTTTTTACAAATATTAAGCGAACGTTAACCCTTTCAGGGGCAAGCAGTTGTGTTTCTACAATGTCGAATTCAGACCGGATTCTTCCAAAAATTTTATTGCAAAAATAGAAAAAGCAATTTTACGTCTTCCCCCCCCCCAAAAAAAAAATAAAAAAAAATTAGAACAGTAAAATTTAATACAATTTTTCTAGTGCAAATCTTCATTAATCGTAGGTGGGATAAAATATATCCCACCGCCCTTCAAAGGGTTAAGGGGTTAATTAAAAGATGCAATGAATCTGTTTGTCTTTTCCACAGAAAATGTCGTACAGTTTTACCAGGGCCTGATTACCAACGGGGCACACTTACACCAATAAATTTTAAAAGAAATATTTGCCTTATCTAAACGCCGTATTCATGAAAAATTTCTACCATGAATGAGGCAAAATGTTCTGTTTCTTTTTAGTGGTGGGAATGTGCGCCATTGGTAATCAGGACTTGAGTTTTACAAGATCGTGCTTTATTGGTGAAACTTTTTTATCAAAATGACGATGCCGCACCAGAAGCTTTGCGGAGATTTCGAGATTTGAAATCTTTCGCAGAGGTGCAATGACTGCATTAGGAACATTGCCAAAACTCAAGAAAAATATTTCCCGTCAACCACTCAACATTTCCGAGAATTTGCTTACACAGGCATTTGCTTGAATTTGCTTACAAGAATTTTCTTCTTGCCAAGAATTTGCTTTCTTTGAATATTGCTCCACGTGGTAGTTAACTTCTTAATAGATTCACTTTATTTGACGCAATAAATTACAAATAGGGACACTACACCTTTTACTAAAAAAAAAAAGACCGACCTGGCGGCCGATCAACGAGTAGAGAACTTCTACTGTTAAGTGTTAGAATCACGCCTACACAGGTATCTTCATAACAACTATAGGCATACATTTAAAACAACATAAAAATAATATGAACATTTTATGTTGAATTTGGTTTGTAGGTATATGAATATGAACATCATTGCCGCAGGGGCACGTTGACCAGCTGTCCCAGTAGTACCACTATTTTCGAATTGCAATCATCACCTTATTTAAACAAAAACTTCTTTCATAAATAAATGTTACTAGTCGGAAATATTGGTGGTGTCCCATTATGGTTAGGAAGAAGTCTTTGTCTGGACCTCATTACAATGATACTTTTAAAGCCCTTTATAAAAAAACATTTAAGTAGTTATTGTGATAAAAAAAAAATCAACAAACTGCCTATTTTATTTTTTAACTTTGTAAATGTAACGATTTAAAATACAGAGATGTACTTTTCTTCCTATATCGTAGGCATTTTAAAAAAGGTGTTTACTCAATAACAAACGTAAATTTAGTTCAAAATATTTTCCTTTATAAAATCTTAAATAAGAAACTAGGAAAGAAATAAAAAACTTTTTTGACAAGGCATCAAAAATAAATATTATAGTTAAAAGACTTTACTTTATCTCGAAAAATAATACTGTGAGAAAAAGAAATTTAATGATAAATAACATTTACAGACAATAAAATAATATAAAATTTCCAAAATAAAATTTAAACCGATGAATAAATACAGTGAAATTTTATATACTTTCTAATCAGAAAAAAACTGTACAAAAAATAACCATGTTTTAAAACAAAATACTGGTGCAGACTGTGTTGTAAAAATAATAACTTTTTTTTTTCAAAATCTTTAGTCATGGAATATCTTTCTTGATAAACCACAGTTTATTTTTCTGAACAATAAAAAGTTCAGTAATGAGGTCCTTCTAACTGCTTGGAAGAAAAAATTATGTTCGTCGAAATATAATCCTTGCTTAAATTTAAAAGTCAACATGGTTGTTATTTTCAAATTTTCAATTTTAGTTGTCAAACAGAAAGACAATCTTTTCACGAAAGTAATCTGCTTCTAGAGCATTATTATATTTTGATTTTAAAATATTATTAAATTCTAAATACAAATCTCACTTGCGCTGTTTTTTAAATGCTTTACTTTTCCAATTTTATTTTGAAAAAAAAAAAAAAAAAACCTAAATAGAAAATAATACAAAGAATACTAAACAAGGACAAGTTTAACGCGTTAAAAATTCTATTAAAAGAAATTAAAATATATTAAAATGACATGAAAGGAAAGATAATGTTTTATTACTGGGGAGAAAAATATCAACAAATTCTTCGCACTCAATCGGCCTAATATTATAAACTAATCGAATTTCAGTGCTTGATTACCGCCTAGGCTAACTACCACCACTATTTCTAAAAAGAAATTTCCATCTTATTTTATATGAAAGAACTACGATTAAATAAGCAGCAATTTTTTTTTTTTTTTTTTTTTTTTTTTTTTTTTTTAAGAGGTAATCAGGCAGTAATCTAGCAACACCCCCTGAATTTTAAGTTGGCGCATGGAACTATGAAGAACTAAAGAGGAACTAACATATGCTCAAAATGGCGAAGTTTCAACTGTAACCGGTTCCGCACGGGCTGATTAACAGCTGGGACAAACTTCCACCAATAAATTTAAATGTAAAATTTCTAATTATTTAAACGCCTTATTCACGCAGAATTTCATTCATAATTATGGCAAGAATAAATATTCATTTTCACTGGTGGAAGTTTACCCTGCGTATAGTTATATCCATGCGTTTCCGCCATATTGTGACAGCATAAACAACTTCCCGTCAGTGGATGTGAAAGAGATTACAATACTGAGCCAACATCCACCAGTGAAAACGAATAGAAAAAATTTTAGCATATTTGCGACAGACATTTTGCATTAATAAGGCGCGTAAATAAGGGGGAACTTTCTATTCAAATTTACTGGTGGAAATTTGCCTCATGTCGATCAGAAACTATTGATCCGATGTAAAAGAACAGTTGTCATCTTGCAACTACCTGCTCAGTTACATCACTAATAACTGCTAAACCTGGGCTGGCGAACTGTGGCACGCTCAACACCACTAAAATTTTATAGTAATCATTGCCTTATCTAATAATCAAATCTCTGCGATTCAAGAAGTCTGTTATTTCTTTAAAAAATTAGTGGTATCCTGCGTGCCACAGTTGGCCACCCCTGCACTGCACTATACAGGATTAAGCTAAATGATTCATCTGGTATCGAAACAATGTGTATCGAGAGGTATATGACCCACAAAGACGGGTGATAAATGGCAAGGTACAGTCGTGGAAAAAAAAAGTAAACACCCCCCACTAACTCCTCAACAAATTATCGTAGAAGAAAGTTACTGGTACCGAACGATTGGAAATAAAGTCTACTTTTAAATGACATAGATAAAATTTGCTTAGAGGACCACCTACATATTAACCCTAGATCTACCGGGAATTTTATTCAAGTTTTAATGAAACGTTCTACACCAGAATTTTTATTTAAAACTATTTAACTTATTTATTTACCTTATTTTTGTCTGGTTTATATACTTAGTTTATTTTAAAGAAATTTCTGGTTTGAATGAATATTTTGTATGTACCTGTCGGGTCCAATGGACCCGTCTGGTAGACGGAGGGTTAAAACGAACCATAACTTTGTTTTTTTCAATAGCAGTACACAATTCTGACAGCATAAATTAACTCTGCACCCTTCAATTAACCTAAAAACAAATTTTTATCCAATTCGTATCATAAGTTTCTGAGAAATTAATTATTTTAAAACGAGCGTATTTTAAGGGCTGTATCCAAATTGAAGTTCGGAAATCGATTATTAACCGAGAGAGCCCCCATCTTGATCAAGGCACCTTAAGAAGTCAATGGAGCCTGCTAGATTGCCGGACAGCAGAAGAAATTTCAAAATATCTACTCACTTCTATTATAGACGGCCCCTTAAACCATCGTTTTGCCGTTTTTTAAGCATAATTTGAAAACTACTTGGAAGAAAAATGTGAAAATTTGGATTTACATAAAGCAGGACTTAATAAATCTAAATCCATCAAAAAAATCGTAGGTTGCAATTCATAATTTTTTCGAATATTAATTTCATAATTCATAATTCATATCATAAAATTATAAAAATTGCAAATTCAGCGTATTTATTTTTGGATATATTAGTATTATTGCTACAAAAAAAAATTAGCACATTAGGAGCATAATTTCTGGAGATATAAATAAAAATATGAAAATGTAATTTAACATTAGAAGCACTCAATTTTGAATGTTTATAATTCAAAACCTTATGATTCAAATGACTTGAAATTCGGTGTCTAGGCATAATTTGAACCGAAGATTTGAAATATCTAGTTAAAATTGGGCATTGCCATTGAAAAAAATGAAGTTTGGATTCGTTTTAATATGTAGATGACCCCCTAAGAAAATTTTATGTACATCATTTAAAATAGACTTTATTTCCAATCGTTCGGTACCAGTAACTTTCTTCTACGATGATTTGCTGAGGAGTTAGTAGGGGGTGTTTACTTTTTTTTTCCACGACTGTACATACATCACCAAGTTAAAAGCCCGCCTTTTGACTCGCGTGTAGGAACGCATCACTGCTGCTGTTACGGACATACGGAACATATGGACGGAACTGGACTACCGTTGGGATATGTGACTAAGGTCTCACACAAGGAACATTTGTAGTATGTATCTGTCATGTATCACCCGGTTTTGCAAGTCGTATACCGTGTGTCCATAATTAAACGACCCTACTTTAAAGTTGTCTACAGACAAAACTATTGTTCATAAAGTTGTGAAATTTTGTGAAAGACATAATAGAGTGATTGGAATTTGTTTAAGCTAAAGAAAATATAAATAAAAATAGTTCAAAATTTCCTCACCAGAGGGCGATTTTAAATAAATTACACATTTAGCATTACGATAGTTTAGAAATTTTATTTACAGGATGTAATAAATTAATCGACAAAATTTTAAAGTTGTCTGCTGACGAAACCATTGTTCAGAATATTGTGAAATTTTTTGGAGGACAAAATAAAAGTATAGGAAGTTGTTTGAGCGAAAAAAAAAAATAGGAGGACCGTTTTTTAACGAATTACACATTTAGCACACATTTACGATAGTTTAACAAATTTTGTTATAACCAAACATGTCCTGCATGACTTTCTACATTTTCAGATATCATCTGGAATCGTAAGGTAGCATGTTCCACAGTTGACCACAGTATGTTCTGGGAAATGCTTGGAACGTGTTGTTAAATGCTGTCTTTAGAATCAGATTAAGTTAATAAATACAATTTCTAAGCTATCGTAATGCTAAATATGCAATTTATTTTTTTAAAAACCGCCATCTGGTGGCGAAATTTTGAACTATTTTTATTTATATATTTTTTAGCTTAAACAAATTCCCGTCACTTTATTATGTCTTTCACTTAATTTCACAACTTTATGGACAATAGTTTTGTCTGCAGACAACTTTAAAGTAGGGTCGTCTAACCCCTTAATTCTTGCTCCCGTGATATTCACGGGCTCTGTCTTTTACTCAAATTGTTCGATTCCCACCAGTTTTATAAAATAGTGTAATTGGCTTTATTTTAGTATCGTTTTACCTGTTATTAAATAAGGTGAATATTTCGTATTTAAAAAAGTGGAGCGAATAAGCAATTTGAATTTTTAAACCGTAATTTAATTCGAGCGTTAAGGGGTTAATTATGGACACCCGGTGCTTGTAAATAAACACTTTCTGAAACCCAATGAATCATTTAGGCTAACCTTTTATATCCCCTCCTCTTTATACATAGCTCCATTGGTCTATGCGTTGACAAATAAAATGATAGTTGTTGCAGGCGGATTTTTTTTTAGCTTTTGTACGGTTCCTTTTATACCTTGAATACCAGTATTTTCAAAAAGCATTCTTCGCCTTATTCAATCGCAGAAGAAAAAGGGGAAGAATACTAAAACAACTAGTGTATAATATTTCAAGGGATTGTGTAAATACAAAGAAAAAAACTGTACAACAACCTTTGACAACCGTCATTGTTATGTTAGCGCTTATAAATAAGGTTCAGGGCAGTGTTGATAGATTGGGGACTTTTTTAATTCAGACTACTTGATTGTCACCACTTTTTTTAAAATAGTATAATTCGACTTAATTTTTAGAATTTTTAATCCATTTTTAAACTGGCCGAATATTTCTATTTCAAAAATGCGTTGACAATCAGTCCCCAATCTTGCAACACTGATTCAGGGGCAGTGCATAGAAGTAGTAATTAGGCCCTGTTGAATTCCTTGGTTAACATGATTAATAGATTTTCCAACGGAGTTATGAATACAGAGGAGGAGACATTTAGTGTATTGTCTACCTGTTGCGACTGAAGTAACTGAGAGGGTTGTCACAAGATGGCGGCTGTTTTTTTTAAAATCGGATCTTCAGTTTCTAATTACCGCAAAGACAAACCTCCCACTAGTAAAATTGAATAGAAAATTTCGTTTTATTTAAGCGTCTTATTCATGGAATTTTTTCTGAAAAATGACCTAAAAATTTCAATTTTTTTTTTTACTGATGTCATTATGCCTTGTAAAACTGTCAGTGTGTTTCTCTGGTTGTCACAATATGGCGGAAACGCAGGGCCTAACTACCGCCAAAGTAAACTCGTACGAGTAAAAATGCAAATCTGTTTCTAGCATTATTTATGACTGAAATTTTGCAATAATAAGGCGTTGAAATAAGTTGAAAATTTCTATATAAATCTACTGGTGGGAGTTTCCACCGGCGGTAAGCAATGCCTGCGATAGCGGTTACAGATGAAACTCCACTATTTTAAGGATATGTCAGTTACTCTTTATTAATAGTTCCATGGATTTTCCTGATCATATCAGCATCGTACTTCATAAAAATAGGTTGCCTAACGAATAACATAATAATGGCACTGACCGATTACTAATATTCGGACAGTCGGCTGATATAATGTGAGATATTAAATTCCCTGGGTTACATTTTTAATTTGATATATTATCCCCATTCACAATGATTAATTTTTATCTCAATAAATTTTAAGAATACAGATATGCAGATTTCGCAATGATATTGTAGCAACAAAAGGATTTTTTTTTTTTTTTTTTTTTTTTTTTTTACAAATTGACTAATTTTGTCTACAGAGCTCGTATAAAAATGTTACGATTTTTTTTTTTTTTTTTTTTTTTTTTTTTTTGTTACAAAGAAAAAAAAAATATCGTTTTCGAACTTTTGGCATTACATTTATTGATATTTCACTTGCATATTTAAAGTTTTGTGAGGTAAAAATAATGAACAATACGCGCCTTGTGTGACATGGAGTACCTCATGCGCGCCCCATGAACTTCCAAACGGTCGGCTGTTTTTCTCAGAAGAAGTCAGAAGCATCTGAAACAAATTTGTTTGCCAAATTATGAAAGGGCACTTATTTCACAAACACTTAGTTTTAAAATAGGGTTTTTGACAAAATGGTGGTCATTTGAACAAAAAAGGTCATTTTTCCGTCTTTTTGTACGTTTTTCGAGCTCGAAGACATAATTATGAAAATTATATTTTTCGGTGATATAATTTCCAGAGAAAATTTTTCTTTCAAGGGGTCTCAGGACTTTTAACCCTCTCGCTGCGCAGCCCGAGATATGCTCGGGCATGCATTTTCCCGTCAAATTAATACTATTTGGTTGTTCCCACCAGTTATTTTTTAGCGAAAACTTTGTCTGATTCAATCAGGACATTTTCCCCTATTACGATAGTCAAAACTTTCTGCTTTAAAGAACCGGTGATAAATGATTAAAAATTCCGTAAAAGACGCTCATCGCGAAGAATTACTTACGCAGCGAGAGGATTAAACCTTTAAAAATTTCGAAATTTTATTTTTTTTTTAGATGTTAAACTCCTATCTTTTCTGAGCATTTTGATTTAATTGTTTCCCAGAAATTCCCACTAGAACAGAAGTTATGGCTTTTATAATTATACCTGCACAATAGCTGAAAGCGGCGTTTCCGAAAATTTGAAGTCATTTTTCTCCAAATGATTTTTTTAGGCGTAACGTGTAGGATATTTCAAAAACTTCTAAGTCTCTTTTCGTGAAATTTTCAAAACATATGTTTCATGTTAGTCTGTATAAACTAAACTTATTTTTTTTTTTTTTTTATTGTTCAACAAAATATTTCTTTTAGGTGATTCAGAGTTCGTACGCTTCAAGGATTTTTACCAGAATTTTTGTAAAGTAATATTTGGTTTATTTAAAGAAAACAAATTTATCTTCAGGTATAGCGATCAGTACTGTACTAAATTTCTGGTACTAAAACACCTAAAATCCCCTGATGCGAACGAACCCTGTGATTATACTGTTGAACTTTTCAAAATTTTGGAATAGCTAAATACAACTTTGAATTAAAAATATAAAAATGCTTTAAATACAAATTTATTTAGGTTCAGAGTAATTATTGCAATCCGAAATATAAGTAGGCGCCAAAATTTTTATTCTAGCTGCAATATTTATTTTGTAATCCTGCGCTTAATCTCTTATGCCAAGTTTCTCCTCGTCAAATGTCTGACAGTTTGGAGCCCACTATAAATGCTAATTCTGCATCTACATCTCAAATACATAAAATGAAAGAACATATTTATATCTTTCATCCCAATAAAAATTATGTTTTAAAATCATATACATTTTAAGATATAAAATGCTGAAAATGGTCTTTTTTTCATTTTGTCCAATTTTTAAAAGTCCTGAGACCACTTAAACAATCGTTTTCTTACAAAAAAATAAATGAAGTAAATCGGTAGAATAGATCTCGAGAAAAATGGTGGCCCAGTTTGAAAAACATAGTTTTGAGAAAAACAAGTTTTAAACACCTGCGTAAAATATTTGAAACAGAGTGAAAAGTTACTCTTTTTCGAAAGCTATACCTGTATATCATTCTATGGCTTTATACAAACTGAATAATATCTGTAATAGAATAAAGTATGTCTTCCTTTAGTAGAAATTACTTTTTAATCTGTTTTGGCATTGACTCCACTAATTTAGTACATATATTTATGACTTCATCATTGTGGAGCCACACTTTAATAGCATTCGTTATTCGCGTCTTTGGTTGTACACTTTACCTAAACGTCTGCTGAAAATATTTCACCTAGGATTTTTGTCTACTGAATTTTCAAGCCAATCAAGCACATTAATTTTACTTTTGAGCATGAAAGTTCAAAGCAATTTTCAATTGTGGCATGGAACAAATCATGTTGAAATGCCCGTCAAATGTTTGCGTGAATGGAACAATCTTAAATTGTTACAGTTCTACGTACTTTCACGAATTCATCATACTTTGAACAGAAACTAAGCTTCCACTGCCATTTATATGGAACCAACTTGTCTTGTAATTGTGTAAGAATTTTTTTCGTGCTATATTTTTACATAATTTGCCAGGAAATTTTTGCTCCAGATTGGTGTATGCAAAATTTTAAGGAAAATCTAAAAATAAGATTTTTAGTCGAAAAGAGTGGTATTCAAACAGCGGACCAAGGGCGAGGCCAACATTTGAACTTAAAACACAACAACGTGTCTTTCAGTGGATGTTTTACACTTTGTTGGACGTTTATGTCTTAAGGGTTCACAGTTTGCTTTGTCTAACGATATTTTTCTTTGTAACACTGCACAGAGAAATGAGCGATATGTCTCACTGTCCGAAAAGCGTAAAGCCTTAAATCAGGAATGGCCGGAATTTTTACTCAAATTTTATGTAAAAAAAAATGATGCCAGAATTTTTATTTAATTCTTTAACTTATTTATTTATTTTTTTTTGTTGTTGTTGTTCTTTGCATCCTTCAAATTTATTTTATAAAGCAATTTCTGGTTCGAAGCGAAATATATTAATATGGTAGGGTATCATAATGACCCATCACTGTCCTTCTAGCGTTAAGATAAATTATTTTTGTACGTTTCTTTACAACAATACAGTTTTTCCAGTGGGCTACATTTTTAAAATTCAGATTTCTTGATATGTACCACTTTTTTGAAATACTAAAATTCGTCTCATTGAACGACATATTAATTAAGTCGAAAACAAGGGGAATTTTACCATTTCAGAAAAGTGGTGCCAATCTAGAAATTTGAATTTTAAAAAAAGGTAGCCCACTGGCAACACTGCAGCAATATCCATTTTTAAATACACGAAAGTAACAACTGTCCCACAGAGAGCAAAATCTAATATTCACCTCTCACACACAAAAGCTCACTACTAAACCTGGAGTGACTATTTCCAGTTTAAAATGAATCAAATTACATTCTTATTGTCATTGTAACATTTTTAATTACATTGTTACAATCTTATTGTCAAGTTCTTACAGTCACACCAATTCAAGGCAGATAAAACTGATTTTAAATTGGTTTAACCCTTTCATGGGCGGTGGTTTATTTTTGGACCACTTAATTTTAACCCTCTTGCTGCACAACCCGAGATTTTCTCGGGTTGCGCAGCATGCGGAGGCATTTTTTCGTCTAATTAACCCTTTTTTGATTATTCCCACCAGTTATTTTTCATTGTAAATTTTGCCTTATTTAATCGGAACATTTTCCCATTTAAATTATACAAAAATTTTTGTTTTGAAAATCCGGTTACAGAAAAATAAGAATTCTTAAAAGTTGCTCGTCGCGAAGTTATTTTGATAAAATAAAAAATACGCAGCGAGAGGGTTAATGCCTAAATACCATACTGGCACCAGATTTTTGGAATGAACATTTTAAAGTACCTGAACAAAAGCTTTTGCTTGATTTTCAAATAAATTTGATTGTGAATTCTGGTGTCAGTCAATCATTTTAGAATTTTACGAGTAGAAAATTCTTTGGCCCTGAAAGGATTAAGACATCAACAGGCAATTGTATTACAATTCAGAGAAAGAAATAGCTTGCTCAATTCATACTCAGTATAGTATAATGTTACGTGTAACGAGCGGCGATACGTTCAAAAAGCAAACATGATTGTAAGGAATTAGAATTTACGAAATCTATTTAGGGAAACAATCGACATCCTTAAAGAAAGCGAAAAAAGTTAAAAAAGTGAAATTTTTGACACAAAAGAGTAGAATTTCAATTTAATATAATCTTATTCCCTTATTTTTTTAAAAATCAGTTTTGCACTTTACATTGCCAATTAATATCCAACAGTTAACACATTAATGCGCATTTCAACGTTTTCGTGATTCCCCGTATATCTAAAGTATTAGAAGGAACAATATAACAATAAGCACCATTTCGAAATACCGTTTAATCCATTTATTCTTGCTCCCGTGATATTCACGGGCTGTGTCGTTTACTCAGATTGTTTGATTCCCAACAGTTTTATAAAATAGTGTAATTGGTTTTATTATGGTATCATTTTACCTGTCATTAAATAAAGTAAATATTTCTTTTTCAAACAAGTGGTGCCAATAAGCAATTTGAATTTTTAAACCGTAATTTAATCCGGTCGTTAAGGGATTAAAAGGATATTTTCTAAACGTTATAAAAAACGCACATTTTAAGCATTTATACTTATTATATTATTGAATTGATTAATAGACTGCAGTTGTTAGTTCGTAACGTATGCAGTTCAAATCATGGTTAAGACAGGACTTGTTTGTTAGTAGGCTTGTTCCATGGGTTTTTGTAGTGTAAGTCACATAGCTGATAACTGCTATGCTTGTTGGCCACGGTAAGTTTCGAAAACTTTGCTTTGCCTTATTCAATTAATGAGATATCTCGGATAAAATAAGTCAAATTTTTCCGTTCTAAAACACTAGTAGCCAAAAATCGTAGCATGTGACTTACACTACAAGTACAGGTTTTGCACGCTATTAAGCCACGCCCCATTTTGTAAGGACTCTACCACCAGTAATCGCGTAAACTTACCTTCAAGCTAATGAACGATGAAGAAAATGATCTTTATAATAATACTGGTGGTACAGTACTTAGAAAATGGGACGTGGCTTAATGGCGTGCGAACCTTGAAGTACTCATGGAACTAGCCAATAGTGATTCGTAATATGTTAGAATAAATTAATCCAATCCAAATCTAATTAGCTTTGATAAATAAATATTATAGCAACGCTACTACAAAAATTAACCAACTAAATTTACATTAACAGATTAATAATTAGAGTTGGCAAACTGTTGAAATTTAATCATCTCTTTTTAATTAATTAATTTATTTATTTTTAAATTAATAGTTGATCAGCGATTAAAGAATCATTCTCTTTTTTTTTTCAGGAAAATAACAGGAACTTTAACACTAGAACGCCCGGAAATTTAACTCAAATTTCATAAAAATATTTTACACCAGAATTTTTATTTAAAATTATTTGACTGATTTATTGAACGTAAATCTGCGTTTTAAAAATTTAACTTTTTTTTAAATAATTTCTGGTTCCAATTGACATTTAATCATATGGTCGGAGTCGAATTGACTCCTTCCGGGCGTTCTAGTGTTAAAATAATGAATTTTATCCTCAAAAATTAACACAAGCAAAAATGTGAAGTTAAACGTTAGAAGTTCATAAGACGAAGCTGACTTATCTTATTACAAGAAGAATTGACTTTTTAAATTGCAAATCGTCTATGACGAAGAAATTCATATAATACAAACATATTTTACAAACATAAAATAAAATATGCAATTGTATTTTTTTCATATTAAACTGAAATGGTAATTCTAATCCTTGAATGAAAGAAACGGTACGATATAAGCCAAAGCTTGGAAGTGTAAGTGGAGATAAAGAATAATAAAATACAGAAGGAATGAATTAAGTTCATGCAGACTTAAAATCCCCTTTTAAAATAGATATAAAAAGAGAGATTACAGGTAATCTTTTGCAGATATTAACAAGGGAATTAATTAAATTTTCCGTCAAAAATTGTTAAATGAATAAGATAAAAAAAATCATAAGCGGATAAGTTATTGCTTTAAAAATAAATTTAACGAGAGGTTATTCCCGAGATCGAGCTGAATTTGATATGAATTCTTTGCTAATTATGATATAGGTCTTAATAAAAAACATTTATAATCATCATGGGAAATTTAATGAAAGGAAATTGTTTCATTTTAGTTATTTTTATTAAATGATTGCCAAGTTCCGTGTAATGCTACATCATACGTTTCAATGTTCTAAATTACTCCAATTTACTCCAATTCGCTTTATTTTTAAAATCTTAAAATAAAGGAATGCGTAATTTTAAAAAGTCTATATTTAAATTTGCTATAGTAAAAGATAATTTTTTTCTGACTCTTATTTCAAGAATGTATAATTCAATTTTAGCATACTATGCAGTATATGTACATTGTACAAATCTATAAGTCATATACAGGGTTCCAGAATTGAATTCATATGCTTTGCTGACTGTAGATGCTAACTGCTGAAATTGGGTTTTCAAAAGCGTTTTCTAAATGAAATACTCAGATATCATCTTTCACATTATTAACCCTTTAAGGATCGCTTAATATTTGCAAAAACCATAAAAAGTACCTATTTTTTAGTTTAAGTGGAATGAGAATTAGTTAGAAATTAAGGTTTCTAAATAAAATATGGAAATAGGTGTATGTTTGAGGCGAAAAAAAGAGATGTTATAGAACAAATTCTTGCCGAAAAGCCACATGTACCTTAACCCTTTAGTGCGCAGCATTGCATATATGCAAACAACAGTGTTTTGAATTTAATAGATTTTTTTTTATTCGTATATACCTAATTCACACCAGAAAATTAAATAACGATATTTGATTTAACCCCTTAATTCTCGCTACCGTCATATTCTCGGGCTGTGTGTTTTACTCAGATTTCTTGATTCCCATCAGTTTTATAAAATAGTGAAATGAAATTGACTATATTTTAGTATCGTTTTACCTGTCATTAAATAAGTATTGCTTCTTAATAGCTCAAAATTTCTGCAATTCAGCGGTAATATAATATCGCAATAACGTTCGCATCGTTTCCAGCATTGTGGAAGGATATCCCAGGTGAAGGTCCACATTGTTTTAAAATACAAGGTCAAATTCATATTTTGTTTACTCAAGGTTCGTTTGGAAAAATCGACCAGCGTAGCGGGCGTATCCTGCTAGTTATAAGATATAAAAAACTCGTGTTCCTTTATGTAAAATGACGTCATTCCCATGCGGAGAAAGAATTCCTCATTTACGATCTAGTCTTAACACTAGAACGTCCGTAAATTTTACTGAAGTTTCATAAAAATATTTCACCTGAGAATTTTTATTTAAAATTGTTTAACTGATTTATTTAACGTAATTCTGCAAAGCGATATAAGTAAGCGTCCTATCTTAAATGGGAGAAATAACCGCAAAATTAAAAGCGAGGTCACATCAATCAAGGTCATGCGCCACGTAGCGGATGGAGTGTGAACTACAGGTATACCTAACTGTTTTCTTACTCACACCACTAAAATTGTAAAGTTTTATTTCACCTTGATTAAACCTTTCAAAGGCGGTGGCTAGAGGGTCTAGCCACCTAATTTTAATGCCAAAACTGACTACTGGCACCAATAATATTTTAATAAAATGTTGCTTTTGTAATTAAAGCGCAAAATAGCGTTTTGTTATTTAATAAGAAATTCGTTTGAATATTCTGGTGTCAGCCAATTATTTCATCATTTTATGAACAGAATTCTTCTGCCCCTGAAAGGGTTAATAACTGAAGTGTCCCTGATAAGGCAAAAGAAACGTCGTGGTGTGAAGTGCATCTGGATGCCCTTCTCGCCAGGCCGTTGTTTTGAAATAAATGTGGCAAGCAAAACTGATTTCATGAGTGACTAAAGATTTAGAAAATACGCGCCACACTAAAGGCCCGCGTATGTGTATTATCACTCCGTCCACAAGATGGCTCAACTGTGTTAATTTACGCCTGATTCCAGCTTTAAGTTTGCACGCTTGCTTATATCGCTTTGTAATTATGCGTTGCTTAAATGTAACTTATTTTATGAAAAAAATTCTGGTTCCAATGGACAATTAAACATGTGGTCGGAGTCAAATCGACTCCTTTCGGGCGTTCTAGTGTTAAACAACATCTACATCTACAGTAAAGTATGCATATGACGTCACTATCGCTGAAAAACAGACAAATAGAAAAAAAAAAGATGTCGTCATTCAAGAAACTTCCCACAAAAAAATCGGCTATTTAATGATTCATATGTGTTTGTAATATTAATATAGATACTTAGAATTAAATATAGTTTGTATAGTTTCGTGTTTTATCAGAAATTATTCATTTATATTTTTTCAAAATAGCTCATATTTTAATTACACTTTTTTTTTTCAGTTATCGGAAAATGGTAACAAAAAGATATAATTACAATTTTACAACTATTTTTCCATTACTTTCTACAGAAATGGAGTACTTGCGTTGCCAAAGTTAAACAAATAAGGCTAAAAAAAAAAAAAATAAATAAAAAAAAAAACTAAAAAAAAAAAAAAAAAAATCATATCTCAAAAAGAAATTGAGATGCAGTTTTCCAACAAACTGCATTTAAAAGTACATTTTTTTCCGAAATTCGACGGCATAAAAATTGAAAATGTGCGATGCTTAGAAGTTTTAAAAAAATGCAGTAGAATGTTTAACCGTACAGTGATACATCTGATTTGTTTTACGGCTGACTTACACAACGAGAGTTACTCAACGAACTTTCAGAGACGACATTTTATTTGCTGGGCCAGTGTTGCAAGTGGGCTACTTTTTTTAAATTCTGATTTCTTGATTGCCACCACTTTTTTGAAACGGTAAAATTACCTTTGTTTTCGCCTTAACCCCTTGGGGACGAGTGACACGTATACGTGCCGGAAATAGGCCTAAGGATCCTCGTTTATCCTCACCAGTAAAATTTTACTGTAAAATTTGCCTTATTTAATCCGAACATTTTCCCGATTTAAATAGGCACAAACTTCTGTTTTTTTAAACCGGTAGCAAAGTAATAAACATTTCGTAAAAGGCTCCCGTCGCGAAGGGGTTAATTAATATGTCATTAAATAAGGTGCATTTTACCATTTTAAAAAAGTGGTGCCAAACAAGAGTCTGAATTAAAAAAAAAAAGCCCATCTGGCAACTCTGTGCTGGGCGAAAGAAATAGCATATCGGGGGCTAATTAAGGACCGGTTCTTAATTATCTTTTTTAATTTGCAGCATTTCAGGTATTTCTTGATTAAAAGGAATATGAAAGTTAGCAGCTATGTTTTTGCAAATATCCGAATCATTCATTCGAATATCAAAATCATTCATTATGTCCATCCTGAGATAAGGTTTGCTATCGCTGACTTTAACCTTAATTAGGGCTGCCACAGGCGACTATTTTTATATTATATTCGCACCACTATTTTAAGAAAATAAATTTTGAACTACATTTCTCCTGCAGATGTTGTCAAAGTGTATGTGAAAAATTTTTGTTTTCAAAAAGGGTTGCGTGACAGAATTAAAAAATAGTCGCCCTGCTATTTATAAAAACAATTATATATTTGTTTGTAATTATTTATAAATATTCTCAGGATATCTCTGTTTAATCTGAAGTGAATTCGCATAGATAACATACGTATACTAAAAAAAGGTCTTCGAAAATTTTTTTGTTGCTATTTAATAGTTGTGTTCCTTTCAGATTTTTAAAAAGAGTAACTGAAAAGTATCAATGTATAAACTTGGCTGAGATACATATTAACCCTTTAGAGCTCAGCTATGCATATATGTAAACAACAATGTTTTGAATTTAAAAGATTTTTTTAATTCGTATATACCTCATCCACACCAGAAAATTAAAATGGAAATATGTCATTTAACTAATAACAGACATTCCGTTTTATAAATAAAGCGAAATTAACCATTGAAACTTTCTGGTGTAAAGTCAGATTCTCTGAACTACGTAATTTATAGAGCGTATTCTATTATGGGAATTAAAGGGTCAAAGGTTAAATTTTATAATATAAACAATTATGTAAAATAAGGTATTTGGAAACATATTTATTAAAATATTTACTAATTTGAAATATTTTAGCGTAAAGCAGCCACACGACAGTAGTTTTTACTTGTCTTGCAGATGTGCAACAGAAGAAAAGATTGACGTATTGTATGAAAAATATATCTCTGATTTTTTTCATTATTTTTCCTGTGTAATGAACCTTTCAGAGAATCATATATAATTTTTTCGAAACAAAATAAAAACTTGCGCATTTAAGGGTTAAAAATTCTTTATTTGATACTTATAAAATATTCATTTCCATATTTTTTGGTAGTTTGTGAGAAAATGTACATCAGAGGTGTCAAACTGTGACCCGCCGGATACCACTAAAATTTTACAGTTATCTTTGTCTTATCTAATCGTCGAATTGCTGCGATTAAACTTGTCGACTATTTCTTTAAAATTTTAGTGGTATCCGGCGGGCCACAGTTTGACACACCTGATGTACATTAATTTAAAATGGGTCAGTATAGCGCATCCGGGTACATTTAAACATTTCAAGAGAAAATTTCTTCTATTGCTGAAATCTTGAAATTAATGAATAGCACCAGCATTTACAAACGCATTCAGTTAAAAATAAGTAAAAGCTTTTCTTTACGTACGTGCAAAATTTTATTCCAACATTTGGTTCGATTGTGGAATTTTTGAATTAATAATAAGTGATATAAATAACGAAAGCCCTTCAAAGGGTTAAGTGTTATATAATTATCGCAGTTTTCTTCTCTGTGAAAAATAAAATATCACACAGGTCCTTTCAATTAAGTTTTTAGAGATGTCTTACCGTAATTTCTGGCGCATAAGGCGCTGCTAAAATACCCTTTTTTTTCTCCGGTATTTTTATGCAATAAATGAAATAAAATACATACCAAACGAAAAGATACACATTGTTAAATAAAGTTACATATTGTAAAGTAAAATGTTTGTTTGGAAACAAATTTATTTGAACCGAGGCTTATACCCGGATATTACAGTACTTTGAAAATCATTATTATTCACATTAGAAATTGAAAGACGGTCTTCGAAACAGTGTTATTCATTTTTAATGTTCTAAATATAAAATATCTCTTTCAAACAAGTCAAAAGGTCTGTATATATTTCACGATGACAAATAATTTTGTAACTATTTTATCTACAGAAGTAACATTTTGTGAAACTAAGTTTATAAATCTCCAGAATTTCAGACTCATTTTTTTCTAAACTAAGCCAGCTAAATGTTCCTTGAGAAAAGATAGAAACTTATTTTGTTCTTAAGAATATCCACAGATAACAACTAGAAATAAAAATTGATAATTCTGAAAAGAGTTACAATCAATTCAGTAGTATAAGCGGCTGTAGAACAAAATGTCTTAACCCTTAAATGCGCGATTTTTTATTTTGTTTCGAAAAAAAATATATATGATTCTCTGAAAGGTTTATTACACAGGAATAATAATGAAAAAAAAATCAAAGATACATTTTTCATATAATATGTCAATCTTTTCTACTGTTGCACATCTGCAATGTAAGTAAAAACTACTGCCGTGTGGCTGTTTTACGCTGAAATATTGCAAATTAGTAAATATTTTAATAAGTATGTCTCCAAATAATTATTTTATATAATTATTTATTTTATAAAACTTAACCCTTAACCCTTTAATTCCCATGATAGAATACGTTTTAGAAATTGCGCAGTTCAGAGAATCTGACTTAACACCAGAAAGTTTCAATGTTAATTTTGCTTTATGTAAAAACGGAATACCTGTTCTTAATTAAAGCAAATATAGCTGTTTAAATTTTCTGGTGTGAGTTAGTTATATACGAATAAAAAAAAAACTTTATTAAATTTAAAACACTGCTGTTTGCATATATGCCAAGCTGCGCACTAAATGGTTAAACGCCTCAAACCATCATCGAACTATGCTACAGGGAAGAACACTCTCTATAAGTCTTCTATAGCATACTCTTCGACTGGCGATTTCTTATGGCGAAAGAAACATTTTCAGCAGGCAAGAGCATACTTGCTCATTGCGTGTTGCATCGATCGTTCCCGTCGGCAATATTGAAAGTATCTGAACTTTCATGGCTGCCACTGATGTACTACTGGAAATAAATGAACAAATGAATTACCACGTATTCATTACACATTAACACTAGAACACCCGGAAGAAGTCGATTCGACTTCGACCATGTGATTAAATGTCAATTAGAATCAGAATTTTTTTCATAAAATAAGTTAAATTTAAACGTCGCAGATCTACGTTAAATAAATCAATTAAATAAATTTAAATAAAAATTCTGGTGTCAAATATTTTTATGAAACTTGAGCAAAATTTCTGGCGTTCTAGTGTTAAGGTAACAATGGGACATAAAAGTAAATTCGTATGCAATAAAGTATGGCAATAAAACAATATGATCATTCTTTATTGATCAACACTCAGTAGATATAAAAAGGGGCTTCTGCGCCAGTGGCACGGGTGGCACGACCTTGAACGACCTCTGCGTGTCCTCTGCATGGGGTATGAAGGTCATGTGGCGTACTCTTGAAGGCGGGGTCAAGGTGATGCGGCGGTGAAGGTGATGCGTCATCTTATAGTATGAGGGGTTATTTTGAGTTTAATTATTTTACTAATGATAATTAATTTTAATTGGGGGACTTTAACTTTTTTCGGGGTAATTTTTGAAGATTGAATTTTTGGGAGATTGATTTTTTCTCTTACTGTACTACAGTATAAGGGGTAATTTTAAGTTTTTTTTATTTTTTTTTTACTAATGATAATTAATTTTAATTGGGGGACTTTAACTTTTTTAAGGGTAATTTTTGAAGATTGAAATTTTTAGAGATTCGTTTTTTTTCTCACCGTACTACAGTACTTAGGGATAATTTTACATTTGAAAAATACATTAACGATAATTAATTAAGAAATTTTAATTGGGGGACTTAAACTTTTTGGAGTAATTTTTTGAAATTTTTGGGACATTGATTTTTTTTTTTCGTCGTACGAGGGGTTATTTTAAGTTTGATATTTTTTCATTAATGATAATTAATTAAGAAATTTTAATTGGGGGACTTTAACTTTTTTTGGGAGTATTTTTGAAGATTGAATTTTTCATGGACATTGAATTTTTTCGTCGTACTGCAGTATGAGGGGTTATTTTGAGTTTGATTTTTTTTACTAATGATAATTAATTAAGAAATTTTAATTGGGGGACTTTAACTTTTTTCGGGGTAATTTTTGAATTTTTAGGGGTCATTGATTTTTCTTTTCGTCGCACGAGGGGTTTTTTGAGTTTGATTTTTTTCATTAATGATAATTAATTAAGAAATTTTAATTGAGACACTTTAACTTTTTGGGGGTAATTTTTGAATTTTCATGGACATTGATTTATTTCGCTGTTGTTTAGTACGAGGGGATATTTTTTTACTAATGATAATTAAGAAATTTTAATTGGGGGACTTTAACTTTTTGGGGATAATTTTTGAGATAGAATTTTTTGGGAGATAGATTTTTCTTTTCATCGTACTCCAGTACGAGGGGTCATTTGTACTTTTAAAAATTAATTTAGAAGTTTTAATTGGGAGACTTTAATTTTAGGGAATAATTTCTGAGATAGATTTTTTTTTCTCACATATATTTTTTAGCGCACTTGAGTTTTCGGCGTTATTTTTAGGGGCATAATTTTTGTGTTAGAGTTTTTACTGGCAACGATTTTTAATTTGGGAACTTTCAAATATTTTTTTTTTCGCGTTTTTCCTTTAGCAATCGAATTTTAAACATTCATTAAAAATTTTAATTGGGAGACTTTATATTTTAAAGCGAATTTTTAGATAAAAATGGAATTTTCAACATAAATTGGATGAGAGGACTTTACGCGATTCAATTCAGTGACGTATGCGCTTGACTATTGAGTATTAATTAAAATTTTGAATGATTGTGAATTTTGTTATTTAGTGTTAGAATTTTTGTCTGCAAATTTTTAAATAGTACTGCCCCACCCGTGGCTGAGAGGTTCTGCTCACGAAGCTAATAGACCTGAAGTGTTGGGTTCGATCCCATTCGCGCCCGTCGGCCTAATCGTTCGGAGTTTTGTTTGAGCCATGAATTTGCATGCGTAAATATGGGTTAGGTTACCTTAGAAAGACCTCCACGAAGGGCACTCCCCCCTCGGGCCTAGTGTAGATAATCGCCCGTCAAAATCAACCCACCTTTTTAATAGTACTAGTAAACTTTAGAAATTTTTTTTTTCTGAATCCGTGTTAGATGAGTAGATATTTTTTCTCGGTTTTATACAAAAATAGAAATTGGTAAGATATTTTTGAGGATATCAGTTTTCGATTTGTTATGCAATTTTTAGGCATGTATTGCTTAATTTATATGAAAATATATTTTGAAAAAAAAAAAAACATGAAATGCCATTCATAAAGATATTAGGAAATGTATACCCCCTACCCCTAAATGAATATCTATATATTTGTAAAATATGGGGTTACCTATTCAATGGTTCGTTTGAATTTGTCCCTTGAAATTTTATTGACGCATGTTTTCTATTTTTTAAACAGTGCCATTATAAATTATCTAGATCTATTTTTTAAAACTAGAAAATCGATTTTTAAACATATATAATTTTTGAATGTTTCTATTAAAATACTTTGAATTTTTAATAAGATTTTGGGAAAAAACGCATTTTTTACAAATTTTCGCTAATATTACGCTTTTTAAAATAAAACAATTAAATACATAAATATACCAAAAATTTAACACACTTACTTTACTTAAAATGACTTTCAGAGCCTAAAAAACGCGTGTTTCTGTAGGAAAATGTCTACTATACTGAACCGTGGTCATCGTGCGTTATCTTTGGGAACACTCAGAAGTGAATCACTTTATCTAGATAAGGGGTTTTTCTTTTTATCGTGATAGGATATTAGATTTTAATTTCGATTGACTAATGGTGGGGTACAAATTAAGATTTTCAAATAATTAATTTAAGATTTTTATTATCTCACTGATTGCGAATTAAATGAATGAATAATTAATATTACGTCACACAAAACGAATTTTTTGAATAATTATGATTTAATATTGTGTCACAATTTTTAAATGATTTTATTAATATAAAATTTTTATCCAATTGGGGGTCATTTTTTCTCATAGATTTATTTTAAATAAAATTGGAATATTCATTTAGTAATACTATATTAACAATTTAATGCATGTGCGACATTTCTTTTGGATAAAATTAAAACTATTTTCTAATGAGACCTTTAAAAACGGATACTTTTTTAACTGATTCATTAACCGCGAGAATACTTCAAACATGTCCTTGATGAGTCATCACGAATAACACTCAAAACATGAAAGTTTTAATAAATATATTGAGGTTTATGAAAAGTAACACTTATTGAAATTTATTTAATATTTGAAATAAACATTACGCGCAGTGACCGTTACGCATACATTTTAAAATATAGATCTAGTTCAAATTTTACTAAGTTTCGTAATGGAGGTCACGTTATACCCTAACCAATCATACTATTTAGTCAGGGATTGCTATTTTCGAATTATCTAAATTAGTTACAAAACTTCTCATTTTTTAATAACTACACTAATCATAAGTCTTGTTTAATCAAATAAATATAATTTTTATCGTTTTTGTTACTTAACAAGATATAAATACCTTATACATATGCTATATTGATTCTGGTTTAGTTTAGTGCATATAAATTTTAACTAATATTTTTCTTTTAGTAGATATAACAATATTCGCCAACATATATATATATTTTTAACATTATTCAAATTTCGCACAAACCTTTAAATAATTTTGGAAAAAATATTTCATTTTTAGAAGATTAACCATAATATTAATTTTAAACCTCTTAATTCTTTTTTAATTGAGGTAGTACGATAGAAAATTAATATATTCGACACAATAAAGAAATTACTAATTCATATTAACAATGATTTTAAGCATTATGTTAAAATTCGAGATTTTTCATTTACAAATAATTTGAAAAATAAAACATTTAAAAGTAAATTGACTTACTTGTATTAATTTTCCATCTAAATCCAAAAGGCTTTCAAACAGAAACAACACACCACACACAGTTTTGTGTCACTATATGAAATGAATTAGGATTTTTCACCCCAATCTCTTATCTCTGGGGTAATTCCTAGAACTGACTCATGCGATTCGCACAATATTACATCGTAATTTGAATCTAAGAACAGTGTTAATGAATTTAATATGATGCGTTATTAATAAGGGATTAAATATAATGTGTAATTAATAAGGGATTTAGTTAATTTGTTTCGTTATTAATTAAAACCTGAATATAATTATGTCTTTTTAAGTCTTATTTAATAGAATAGGAATACTTTTAGAATTTTCAGGAGGTTTTTTTCAGAAACACTTTTTAAGAATACTTTTCTTAATGAATGTGTAATTAACATTTTTTAAATTAATTAATTAATACGTAATTAAATTTTCAAAATTAAAATAAATATAAAATAGAAGAGAAATTCTTTTCAAATTTATTAAGCAAAATACAAGTTATTATTAGGTAATATTTCAAATTGCTGCAATTTTTAAACATGTTGAGTTATCACTGAGAACTTAATATCGAGGTATTTGAATAGTAATGCTAATCAGAATTTGAAAAAAAGAAAAATAGTAAAAATAATTTTGATATTAACTAACTTGCATAACTTGCTACAAACATGACTTTCTTTTGAACACACTAGAATGGGATTGAACTTTTAAAGACATATTAATCTCACATACTTAAAATAAAGACTTGTGCTAAATTTTCAACGAAAATATTTCTCATTTTAAAGTTAACTTCTTTCATTGAAAAAATTCTATACTTGGAAATTTCACATACAAATTTTTCTCACATGGAAAAAGACTTAAGTAATTGTATTAGAATAAAAACTTATCATATGAAAATTTTACTTGTGTAAATTGTATTTAAAAAAAAAACTTATCACATTAAATTTTTTTATAAGTTAATTATTATTATTAAATCTATGTCTCCCACCACTCACTTTTTTTATAAATAAATATTTATCACTTTTTAATGGAAACAAGGATGGTAGGTAAACCTTTCGTTTTATATTTTAAAATTAATATGAGCCTTTTTTTTCAGTGCGACTCCTTCAAATTTAAAACCCTTTGAAAGCTTTTATAGGGATAACATAAAAAAAATCGAAGTCTCCCATTTCACCAATAAAGGATTTGTACTAAATACACTACAGACATTCTTGTTTTAACATGATTTGAAAAATTTTAATTCAAGTTCTTTTGAAAACTTTACTTATTTCATAGGGAGAAAAAAAAAACATGCATTTATAAATTTTTAGTTTCACATATTACACACTAAATAAAATATATATTAAGATAAAACATTTGCAAACTTATTTTTAAAAAGGAAAGACATAACCTTATTTCACTTTTTCGTTAAGCATATTTTTAATTCACAAGCAGGCTTCACACATATTACTTAGCACACAAGTTACTTCAGCGAAAAATCCCTTTTCCTTATCTAAATGATTCATACCTCCCTCATGAATACGTTATACAAACGATGTATTAGTTTAATGAATATAAATTTTAACTGAATCCTTTAAACTTTATTTGATAACATTCGATCATTTTTATATTTCAAAACGAAGAAAAATTATTGAATGTCACCTAACAAGCATATACTTTTACACTAACATGTTATAAAAACACTTCTCAATATTCAAATTTTATGATATTTCGACATCTCTCGCCAAGCTTTTTAAGAATGAAAGACTATTTCGTTAGAATATTTAGCTTTCTGTATACAATTTTAGCAATAAATACATAATGCACTCAACTTTACTTTGTCATTAAACATTAAATTAATCCATCGCATAGCAATTCAAACTTAGGATTTTTTTTAGGGTAGATAAGTATACATGTATATATATATATATATACATGTGCATATATGTGTGTCTGTGTGCATTTGTTAATGGGGGAAAAATTTAAAAGGTATACACATTGAAAGTTAATAAAATTATTTTAAAAAATTTATAAAAATATTTCAAGAGAGTATTAAACATTTTAAGACAGTATTAAAGATTTGAACAACTGATAAAAATGCTTTGAAAAACATTTAAAATTATTTAAAATGTTTTTTTCATATTTTAAAGTAAACAAATTTTAATACATAGCTATGTACATACAGGCATTTGAGCTATATACATACATGCATTTGACCTATGTTAACAGAACAAATGTTTTATATATTTCGATGCTATTTCCAAGTTAGTCAATTTATACTTTTTGAATATGCATATACATATATTTGTAAATTTTAATGTTTTCTCTTAAAACTGACTAGTTATTTATCCTAGCATTATCCTAGTTATTTATCCTACATTTATTAACACAAAAAACCAACTGCTTTTCAAACGACTGTGTGATTATCAAAACAACCCAAATCCTTTTATCTACAAATATGCAAACATTTTAATAAACTAGAGGCCACATTTTCAATTGAATAAAACAATGACTAATCAAATAGGTTATATCCTAACTTAAATTATACCTTTTATGTGATATTGCTAAACATGCTACTACAATGTCTAATCAAATAGGTTATGTCCTAACTTGAATGATACCTTTTTTGTGACATCGCTAAACAAACTTCTAACTTGTAAAAATAGCATGATAACTTGTTTTCACTAGACAAACTTAATAATTTTCGTAGGTTTTATAAAATAATCGACATGTTTGGTTATCTCTCATCATAGTTTTCTAAAATATATCCAAAAAAGTTTGCTACTATTGAAAAACATGCTTTTAATTCAGATAGTTTTCACTCTTATTATTTAAAAACATATAACACAAAATATTTTTATTAAATAATCACTACTTTTCACAAGTTTGCAATATTTATATGCTAACTAGGGTTAGTAGTATTCAGACTTGAAAATATCTTTATAGATTAAACATGAAAATTTATATGTCTGACAATCCTTTGACTATTTTTAGTTAAAGTTCGTGTCATGAAATATAACCACAAAGCTTAAAATTATACTTTGCAGTTTTCTAACTATTAAAAATTAATGTTTTAAAATTCATTAAAATTTGAAAAATTATTAAATACTATTACATTTTAATTTTTAAATTCATTTTTATATAAAAACACACAAAATAATAATACTTATCTAATATGGCAGCTAGCAGTCTTAAGCGCAACCTTCTCTTTCAAAAACTAAAAACGAAATGAATAGTCCAGATTACGAAAATAACTCTTAATTTATTGCTACGATTAGCTGCTTGGGTGTGCGTCTGGACAATATGCTTTATGATGATCGAAATTTGAGGTAGTTTTATCCTATGTAGTCGACAGATATTATTACATTTGCCACCATTGGAATAATAAACTTTTTCCCCTCCATTGAAAGTACTGTTTTTTATGAGGTAAAATAATTTGAGATAAAGAATAAATAATAACAAAACCTGTTTTGTTCGTTTGCTTCATGATGAAACACAATAATTTCAGTGATAAGGAAAAATCATGATTTCACTAATCGCTAAGTACAAATTTCGTGTAATCTTCTGCAATAGGGTTCACTGTCCAGAGTCTCTTTCAAATATAAAAAGAAACATCCAACGGTACAGTAAATACGCTAATTAGCAGGTAACCTAATTACGGAAAATTAATCCAATATCTTTAAAAAAAACCTTCAAAAAAGAAGAAAAGATATGCATAAAAAAAAACTGAAAAAAGAATGACGAATTAAAAAGATTATCGAAAATTTATTTCAGTAAGCAATTTTTATTGTAAAATGCTTTCTTTGTGGTATTAAAAACGCATAATTGCATAAATTTTCTTAGAATTATCTTCAGTACTTAACATTTGAAGCAGAAAACTTTTATAAAAGGAAAACTGGCCGTATGTATTTTAAAAAAAAGAGTGGATTATATTCGCTGATCTACGTTCGATGTTATAAATGTCGCAAGTTTCGAAAAAACAAACCAGCATGTTTTCTTAGTAAGTATGTGAAAAATATTTTAAATGCCTGAAATTAAAATATTTTACAATATGTGTGTGCGTGTGGGGGGGGAGGGAGGGTGTGCAGACTTGTTAACTAAAATGTAAGTATTAACTCCACTTTTATAATTTTAACTGCTATTTGTATAATTTAAATTTGAATATAAAAAATTGCTCAAAAATGCTGTCTTACGCTTTAAAAAGCACTTATAATGTTTACATCCCTGGGGCTGATGTCAGGTTTACGCCTTTTTGGATTAAAATCAAATTGTTTGGCGACAAAAGTAAAAACTGCTAGTTTTTTCTGTAAGGGTTATATAATAAAAAAAATTCAATAAAAAAAATAACAAATCAAAAACAAAATTGCTACTTTTTTGGAAGGTCTCCTTAACCCCTTGAGGGGCAAGCAAAAATGTCTCTAAATATTGAATTCTCACCGGAATAATAGAAATATTTTACTTTTAAATAAGGAAAAGCAATTTTTCAACGATTTTTCTGCAAAGTAAAAAATATAAAATTTAGTTAAATTTTTCTGGTGAGATTCTTGCTTAAAATAGGTGGGATATATTTTATCCCACCGCCCCTCAAGGGGTTAAAGGGCATACTCAAAATATTTTGAGAAAGGAAATACTAATAAAGTTACTCATGTATGTAAAACAGATCAGTCAAATGTAGTGGCAAAATCCAAGTAGAAAATATGTAAAAAATATAATATTTTCGAGTATTTGGTGCGAAAAGACAAACGCTGCACGCTATTTGGCGAACCAAAATATTTCGTGGCCAAATGCAAGAGATTGAAATGCATTTATAAATTACTTGTTAAATAAGTATTTAAATACCTAATACTCAACGAATTTAAACTTAAAAGATGAATTAGTTTATTATTTTTTCTCTAAGCTTATATAATCTATACAAATTGCGTGTAGCTGTAGTTATTTAATTTTATACGGTGTGCCCGGCTGGATAAGTTTTAAGTGTATTTTGATTAAGAATGCTATCATTAAAAATTTCTATATTAAGTCGTTGTTTCCATGGCAACAATACTTTCTTCTTAATAATATAATATCTACTTTTGTTGTCTGACACTAACAATATCGAAGTCAAACTACCAATGCTCAGAATCGAACCTTAATTTTGAGTTTGAAACAATTTTAATCCATTTAAACTTTGTTCTAAACAGCATAATTACTATCTTTAAATTTCATTTTATACACATACATGTACATGACAAAACTACAGTTATAAAAATGTATTTATTTAAGTTACACTTACTTAAACTAACTTCGTAGGGAGATTTGAAAAAGTTTTCGTAAATAATATTTATTATAGTATTATTTCAAATTTTATTGCGTCACCAGCCAGCGTTAAATCGAAAAAAAAAAAAAAAAAAAATTTTTTTTTTTTTTTTTTTTTTTTTACGAAAGCTAAATCGAGGTTCTGCCGATTTTTTTTTTTTAAATAAGTATATATATCATCATCAGAAGAATATTCTATACATTTTTAAAATATTTCTAAGTATGCGCTTATGAAGAAGTTCCTTGATATAATCTTATGAATTTTTCAGATGCATTTTTCTTAACTTGACGTAAAAGAAAGATAAATTGCCAAATCCTGTTTTAATTGCAATATTTCAACTGCGTAATATTTTAAGCATTACGAACATTCCCTTTCATGTTTAAATTAAATATTTTAATTTTTTAGTATTATCACTCGTCAAAACTGATTTATTCTTTTCTTTTCTGGTTTTTTTTTATTTTAAATAAAATTAGTAATGGTTGTTTTCTTTTATTTTTCGAGGTGTAATAGCCGTTTCAATTTTTCACCAACGATAAAGTTCGCCAAGAAATAAAATAGTAACTTTATCGGCCAAAATAACAGAACTTTCCATCATAATTCTATAACTAATCTACCTAGAACGATGTGTTATAGCTTAAAAACTTCTCTGAAACGATATCTATCTAACAGTGTAAGTTTTGTCAAAATTCATGCAGTAGAACTCGAAATATAGATGTTCGGAACGAAATTTCCGTTTGGATTTTATATATACCAGGGGATCGTACCCGGGCTTCCCGGGTTACAGAATATAGGATAAAACATTATTTTAAATTGAAAACTAATAATTTTTTATATGTAATAATTTTTTTAGATTGTCCGCTTACATTAAAAAAGCATTTTTCATATGAAAAATACGAATTTTACAATCAAATGAATTTTGGAAATTTATCAAAAGCGATATCTTTTTATTAGCGCATGCTAAGAGTTATTTGAGCAAGATTTTGCTAATTACGGCATCCATTTATATTCTGATAATTTCAGAGCTTATGCATGTCTGTTAAATTTGTGTTTTATTTATATTATTTTACTTATTTATTCACAGGGAAGTTTTTTTTATGGATATTAGCCGTAAGAAAATGATGAATTCTTTATTTTGTTTTAAGAGCGAAAGGATTAATCTTTCGTAATCGAGCTCCGCGCGATATACATGAATAAAAAAATATTTCATGCTTTAAAATTGGTTTTAAAACCTTAGCAATCAGTAAACTGAGATGAATTTCGCAAACAAATTCCATTTGAAAGAAAAAAATTCCTATTTGGTATCTAAAAATTTAAATTGTATGATTACAAATGTGTTAGATTTGTGTTTTTTTAATATTATTCTTTTATTTGTTTATAAAAGAAGTATTAATTTCGTTAATTTGTCTTTCACAAATATGTTAGTTTTGTGTTTTTTTAATATTATTATTTTATTTGTTTATAAAGGAAGTATTAATTTCGTTGTGCAAAAATAGTCAGAAACAAATGCTGAACAATGTTTGTTGCTTTATGCGCAAAATGCTTATTATTATTATGTATTGAAACTGGCACGTGATAACATAAACTTATTAAAAAAATCATGCTTAAAAAGATTATTTAAAAAAAAAAAATACATCAGTCAATTAACCCTCTGTCTACCAGAAGGGTCCAATGGACCCGACATGCACATTCAAAATATTTATTCAAACCAGAAATTTCTTCAAAACAAACTAAATGTATAAATCAGACAATAATAAGTTAAATAAACAAATTAAATAGTTTTAAGTAAAAATTCTGGTGTAGAATGTTTTTATAAAACTTGAGTAAAATTTCCGGTAGTTCTAGGTTTAAGATACAGTTTTTTAAACAAATTGCATTTGAAAGTAAATTTTTCCCTGTGTGCCGAAAATTGAAAAAGTACTATGGTCACAAGATTTAAAAATTGCAGTAGCGAAAATTTCAAGACCGAAATGTGATCGTGAAGTCTTGCCATTCGCAAAATGACGTCAGCGTTACGAACAGATACGTTTGTTCTTTATAATATAGATACGTAATCAGTAAAATATAATAAAGATCAGTTATTAGGATGTGGTTTTCAATTAAGGCTCTTATACTTGGTATTCCGGAATGTGAAAAACAGCCATTTTCACCTTTCAAAATTTGCATACGCACTTCTCATATCCATATTCATCATTTAAAAAAATTGTATTTGGCTTGATCATTTTAAAATCATTTTAACTCAAAACTTGAAGTCACGATTGTCAGCAACATCTTTTATGTGAACAGACGTACTCTTTACTTGAGATTGTAATCTCAATTCCAAAGAGTAAAAATTTCCGTAATTTATGTTTTTTAGACGCATTTGTGTTAAAATGTTTAGTTTTATCTAAGAAAAGTATCGTTTTCTTTTAAATATGATTTCACTTTTACTTAAATAAGCATTTCGCTTAGTGTCTAAAACTTAGTATTAGTACCCATGCAGAAGGAAAAACAATATAGAAAAATTTTCAGGAAAAATACGTGTTTTCGTAAGCAGTATGTCATTTTCCGTTATTATTCCCCTAATAAAATATTATGCTCCTAATGGAATTTTGAGCCACTAAACCCTATACAACGATTTTTATCAACAAATTTGATTTTTTATCAGAAAATGGCATGAATAAAGATAAAATTACCTCATTATTTCTCTCTTGTCTGCAATAATGAAAGCTATTTAATTTTCACCATTTTGAAGGAATTTTATAAAATGCTTTTAAAATTAAAATATAAAAGTGGGGATATTTTAAACCTCGAATTATTTGTTTGCTTGTCTAACTCGGCGATGCAAATCCACCCAGGTGAGAATCATCAATTTCTGTAATATAAATCGCTACTATTTGCATGTCACCTCTCTTTTATAAAGACACTCTAAATTTTTGTAAAACATTGCGTTTTAACAGTGTGTGATTTCAATTACATTATTTTTAAAAGTGAAGCATATTCACGTGTGAAGAATTTTAAAGCAGCTGGTCAATGAAAGTGACGCACTCCTACAAACCATAATTTAGTTTTAAGAATTAAAATACACGCTTTTTTATAAAATGACGTCATTTGCATCCGCTAAAGCAATCAACTTTTACAATCCATTCATAAACTTCGTCTATAGAAAAGTGTGCATATGACGTCATTGTCGCGGAATAACAGAGAATATTCTTGACATAGCACGTATTTTAATTTCAACTTTTTTTTTCAGGTTTTATGAGAAAATGGCAACAAAAAGATACAGTAATCTCCTATTTTTTACTATTCCCTTTACTTTCAATAGAAATGGGATACTTTTGTTGCCACGATTAGAAAAATGGTATTAAAAACTACAAAAAAATTAATATCTCAAAAATAAATTGAGATACAGCTTTCAAACAAATTGCATTTAAAAGAACATTTTTTCCTCATACGGCGGTGTAAAAATTTAAAATGTGCGATGTTTAGAAGTTTAAAAATTTGCATTAGAGAAAATTGCAAAACCGAAATTTTATTTCAAATTTCAAAGTGTTGCCATTCGCAAAATGACGTATGCGTTACGCAAAGACATGTTTATCCTTTATAATATAGATAGTAGATATGTTTTGTACTAACTATATTTATATACATGTACATATATGTATATTGCATCGGGGGCAACACTAGATTCTGAAAAAGCAGAATACCTATTTTCTAGTTTAATTCTTTTTTAACATTTTCCAACAAAGTTGAATAGTGTATATAACTTTGGTTTGTCTGTCCGTCTGTCCTTCTGGCTATCTGGCCGTCTGGCTGTCTGGCCGTCTGTCCGTGCTATAACTCCCGTAAATATACTGGGATTGCCCTGAAATTTTTGGAGGTTATTGACGGTTACAATAGCACGTTACCTATTTCAAATGAAGTTTGTGGCATGGTCAATTACAGGGTCAGTCAAAAGTTTTCCGTTACATTAGGGCCTATGGGAAGAAATCATTTAAAAGGATATTTAATGATGTTACACGCATCCAAACATAAAAAAATTGATATGCATTTATTAAATGCATTAAAACATGCATTCCGTATAATATGCGGTGCAAAGAATAGTTATTATTCTTTTACAGGGCCACACAAAAGAATTTCGTTACATAATGATGTAGGGAGGGAGGGGGGGGGGGTTGTTTGCGCCGTATTTAAATTTTATTAAACTATTTCAGATATAATAATATTGACATACGTCGCTGAGGTTTACTATAAGTTATTTCATGTATATTACAAAGTGCATAGCATTTACAGGGACATACAGAAGTTTTCAGATAGTATATTGTATCAGAAGTACTGTACATTAGCGGTGATTGATGGAAATGCATTTTTAATTAAGATATGCGCTTTTATATTTCGCTATATTTATGCATACTATATGGCTTGTATAAATGCTATAATTCATATACAGGGCTACACAAAATAATTCGTAAGTGTTATTTTATATGATCGCAATTTAGTTAAAGGTAGTTTTTAAATGAGATATGCATTTTTACGCTGAACTGCATTTAGTTTTTTTAAAAAAAGTTTGCTGAATATAGATAAAATGATATACAGAGTCACGTAAAGAATTGGATATATATCGTCTATGGATGATAATTTCTGGAAATGTAGTTTCAGTAGTTTTACGAGTGTTTTAGTTTGAATTAAATTTTAGCTAAATAGGGGCGTGTAATAAAGGTACTAGGCAAATTACAGGGCTGTACAAAAGTATTCAAGTATTTTTTCAATTAATTGTATAAATTGCTAAAATAGAAATTTCAACCTGTTATACGTTTTCTTGCTAAACTAAATTTTTCCATTATATAGTATGTATATCAACATACAGATCTAATACAGGGCTGTTCAAAAGAATTCGAATATATATTTGGCTATGGGCGGTAACTACTAAAATAAGATTTTTACATGTTTACTTAGTTATCTTATTTACCTTATTTCCCTAAGTAACAAAATTTCGTTAAAGCTTTCAGGGAGTGTTGGAAAGTGTTTCATAATCTATGATGTACGCATGATTTTTTCTTACTTGTTTACATAAAATTTCTGTCTTAAATCGATTTAAAAGATCGCTAAAGATCTTTAAAAAATGCCGATCACTAAGCTAAGGTGACCACCTAGCTCATTGGAAGGCTGTGTGGATCAACGCAGAGACAAACATTCACCAGTAATTTATAAGTTGCTTAGTCTTATTTCAGATACAAATTCTGCGTTTCCAAATAATGAAATATTCCATACGAAAATATTGGCGGCAGTTTGACTCTGCGGTAATCTGTCACCGCACCGTGAATACCATGGAACTATTAACCCCTTGGGGAGGAGCGACACGTATACGTGCCGCATAAAGCGTTCAGAATCCTTGTTTTTCCTCAGCAGTAAAATTCTACTGAAAAATTTGCCTTATTTAATCAGCGCATTTTCTCGATTCAAGAAAACACAAATTTATGTTTTTAAAAAACGGTGACAAAAGATTAAAAATGTCGCAAAAGGCTCCCGTCCCGAAGGGGTTAATAAAGAGGAACTGACAGATCCTTAAAATAGTGAAGTTTCAACTGTAACTGCTTTCGAGTATTGCCGGAAAAAAATTCCACCAGTAAAATTAATTAGAAAATTTCTACTTATGTAAACGCCTTATTAATGCAAAATTTCGGTCATAAACAATGATAAAAACATATATTCATTTTTACTGGTGGATGTTTACTTGGGTGATAGTCAGTCCCTGCGTTTACGCCATATTGTGATAATCTAGAAAACCTCCTGTCAGTCTCAGGGACAAAGATTATTTTACATTCGCAAACTGACACCAATAAAATCAAATAGAAAATTTCGCCATATTTGTGAAAGAAATTTTCCATGAATTACGCGCTTAAATATGATGAAATATTCTATTCCAATTTACTGGTGGAAGCGAACGCCAGTGGTAATCAGAAACTGTTGATCATTAAAAAAAAAAAAACGCCATCTTGTGACAACCTCCTCTGTTACATCACTCGCAAACAGTAGACAATACGCTAAATATCTCCTCCACTTTATTCACAACTCTATTGTGAATACTCATGGAACTATGAATAAAGAGGAATTGACATATCCTGAAAATAGTGAAGCTTCAACTGCAACCAATTTCTCAACTGCTGGGCAAAACTTCCACCAGTAAATTTGAATAGAAACGTACTCCTTACTTAAACGACTTACTAATGCAGAATTTTACTTTTAACCCCTTCGGGACGGGAGCCATTTACGAAATTTTTAATCTTTTGTCACCGCTTTTTAAAAATAGTAGGAGAGCTGTTGAACATTTTTGAGTAGGTATTTGAGGCACCCTGAAAATTTGCGCAACATTCCTTTTGTAATGCCTGAATACAAAATCGAATGTCTAGCTGAAGGATCGTGGCCCAAAACCTGTGCCAAACACGTGTCAAGTGCCATTTTTTGACACTACCCAAAAAAGATTATTTGAGGCACGCTGAGATTGAAACAGAATAATATCTATACTTAGAAAAAAATATTTTGAAAATGACAGACACTTTAGTCGGCCCAAAAACTGTGCCAGACACGTGTCAAGTGCCATTTTTTGACACTACCCAAAAAGGGATTTGAGGCACGCTGAGATTGAGACTCAATAATATTTATGCTTAGAAAAAATATTTTGAAAATGACAGACACTTTAGTCGGCACAAAAACTGTGCCAGACACGTGTCAAGTGCCATTTTTTGTCTGGCACAGGTTTTGGGCCACGATCCTTCAGCCAGACATTCGATTTTGTATTCAGGCATTACAAAAGAAGTGTTCCACAAATTTTCAGGGTGCCTCAAATACCTTCCCTAAAATGTTTAACAGCTCTTGGACTAAAACAGATATTTGAATCTTCTTGAATCGAGAAAATGCGCTGATTAAATAAGGCAAATTTTACAGTAAAATTTTACTGGTGAGAAAAAAACAAGGATTCTGAGTGCTCCATTCGGCACGTATACGTGTCGCTCGTCCCCAACGGGTTAATTAAGTCCAAAAACAGATATTAATTTTTACTGGTAGCAGTTTAGTTCGACGGTAGCCAGGCCTACGTTTCCGCCATTTTGTGACCATCTAACAACCTCGTGTCAGTGTCATTGAAATAGATTATAAAACTCGGACCAATTTCCATCACTAAAAACCTATAGAAATATTTAAAATATTTGTGAGAGGAATTTTATATGAATAAGCCGCTAAAATAAAACGAAATTTTCTATTCAAAATTTACTGCTGGAAGTTTGTTTCGGCGGTAACCAGAAACTATTAATCCTATGTAAAAAATCAGCCGCCATCTTGTGATAACCTCCTTAGTAACTTTACTCACAATTGGAAAACTCTACACTATATGTCTCCTCCTCTTTATTTATAACTCCATTTGAATACTATGCCTGAGAGCGGACACAAAAATGGCGGCTATCGCAGGCGTAGTTTTTTAAGAGTTTCTAAGGTCCCCTGAATTTAGACAACAGTATTTTTTTAAAGTTTTCTTTGATTTATTTAATCATAGAAAGACAAAGCTGGAAAGTTTAACACTAGAAGGGCCGGAAATTTTACTCAAGTTTCATAAAAATATTTGACACCAGAATTTTTATTTAAAATTATTTGACTAATTTTTTTAACGTAAATCTGGGTGGTTTAAATTTAACTTATTTTACCAAAGAATTTCTGGTTCCAGTTGACATTTAATCATATGGTTGGAGTCAGATCGAATCCTTCCAGGCGTTCTAGTGTTTAAAAAAATATATTCATGTTCAAATGCAAGCAACAGTACAAACGCTGAAAATAATCCACAGACGACAACCTCCAGTTTTGTATCATCACTCAGGCCTAGTATTGAGGGAGCGGTGAATCGGTCTATGGTGATGCAGTTCCATAAGCATAGTCAGTGGTAAGAATGTGCAGCACTCAGTCCACCAAATGACCATCAGGAGCAGAAGGCGGGTAAGAGTATCTTGGCAATACTCGCCGATCTATTTATCCCATTTTTTGAGTACCACTATCTCTAGACAGAATTATTAGCTTTGTTTAATGACAGAAATTCTGCGATTAAATAAGTCAGCGATTATTATACGAAAACAGTAATACTCAGAAAACGCGAGAGTTGCAATCTGTATATTCTGGCAACAAAATCTTCATTATTAAAATTACGCGACGCTTTTTTGTGCATTTCTTTATCCCCTTAACGGTCTCATTAAATTACGGTTTAACCCTTTCCGGCACAGTGTGCCCTGGTCGGGATACCTAATTTTAATTCCAAACTTGCGATCGGCACCATGAATATTTTACTAAAATTTTGCTTTTACAATGAATAGTTAAAATAACATGTTTTTAGTTTCCAAAAAAGTCGTTTTAAAATTCCGGTGTCAGTCAATCATTTCTTCATTTTACGACAAAAATTGCCCGTGCCGGAAAGGGTTAAAAATTCAAATTGATTATTGGCACCACTATCTCGAAAAAGAAATATTCATCTTATTTAATGGCAGGTAAAATGATACCATAATAAAGCCAATTACACTATTGTATAAAACTGGTGGGAATCAAAAACCCTGAATAAAAGACACAGCCCATGAATATCACGGGAGCGAGAACTAACCCCGTGAGGGGCAAAGTATTTCGGTTGCTAAAATGGTAAAATGATTGTTTGACACCAGAATTTACAAGAAAATTTATATGAAAGTAACTAAAAGCGCTTTTTCGGGTATGTAGTATAAATCAAAATTTAGTTTTAAAATGCTGGTACGAATGTGACACTTGGGAATTAAAACTAAGTTGTATATATAATATACCGGTGCCCTTCAGGGGGTTTTAAAGTGTTAAACACGCAGATTGCTCCATCTGCACTTTTCAAGTATGGATAAAAGTCCCGCAAACTTGTGGAATCCCTCAGCTATTTTCGAATTCCGTAATAGAATTTTTCAGCGGGTTATTTCATGACATATTTTCGGTGATTAAATTATTCAAAGACTACTATTCGGAAATTCTGATAGATAACTTGAATTTAAAAAAAAGAGCTAGATTTGCAATACTTCTAACACCAAGTTTTGACACCAGAGTGTGTAAATATCTACTTGAAATTTTATTAGTAGCCTTTTCTTTATTTAATCACCGAACGATCTCTCAGTGAATAAAGCACATATCTGTATTCGAAAATTATTTTAGGTAACTTCAATAAAAATATTCTGCTGCGAAATCCTACAGCTTGCAGAATTCCAATCTCAATTTTTTAGTTATTGATTTTTTACATTTTATTATTACTTTTCGAAAACGTACATTTTGGAAACGTATATTTATAGGAAAAAGATATTTTTCTTGAAAAGTTTTAAATGGTGGCTTTTCTGCCAGAATGACTATATCAGTTTTCAGGATTAGGAATTCCTATTCCTGTTACGTTATCTGTCGATATTACAAAGAACAAAGTATTTCGCTACTCTGAAAGATTATTTAACTAGCTTAGTTTAGAAAATGTGAATCGGCGATACGTAAGAACTCTATTTTACTTTAACAAAACATTAGTTCTTAAAAAAAAATGTTATTTATAAACTTATTTCTCGTCGTGAAAAGTACTATTTTATTTATTGTTTAAAAATTTATAATTAGAATTTCAGCCAGCATCATAGTTTCTTATAAATTTTAATGAATCCATTTATGCTGAAGTATAAGTCGACCCCCAATTTAGATAAGAAAAACAGGTTGAAAACCTGTATTTAACTCATTAACGCCGGTTTCTACGAAATTCTGCCATTTAAGTAATACGAAAATTTTAAATATGAAAACCTGCATTTTAGTAAGGAAATTTTCATATTACTTAGTCTCAAACTTTCAGAGAATGACGGGCATAGCCCGCGTACGATGATCGAGCCAAATGTAAATTCTTCTTATCACTAAAATTTCACAGTAAATATAGTTTAGTTTAGTCATCGAAATTTCGTGATTAAACAAAGCGCAAATCTCTATTAAATTTTAGTGGTAGCTATGGATTTGCCAAACCGTAGGTTAAATCGTAGGTTAAGGGGTTAATGAGATAATGATACCTATGTACGCTTTATTAACTGTAGAAGCGCAGGCGATTTCACTCAAGATTTATAAGAAAGTTATACACCAGAATTTTTATTTAGAGCTTTTTAACTTGCCTATTCAACTTATTTTTGTGGGATATACATATTTATATCTTTTTTAAAGAAATTTCTGGTTCAAATCGAATTATACATATTTGGTAGCAGTCAAATTGACTGCTCTTGGTGCTTCTAGTGTTAACTTACATTTTGTATACAGGATGGTCATAAAAAAAAAATCCTGATATATGAACCTCCAGCGACCTAATCACTCAACCAATCGAAAACAAATTTTAGATAAACTTATTTGAAGGTATGCGCTCAAAATCGTGATGATTTAACCCTTACCACTCCGTTGGCTCCGCTGCGGAGACATCATCTGTCTTTGCAAAATTAGTTTTTGGCTCCAGTAATAAAGGAAAGTAAAATTTACCTTATTTAATCAAAGCATTTTCTAAATAGTGTATTTGAAGGAAACTTCTTTTAAAAAAGTGGTGCCGATCGAATAAAATTTGTGTAAGAGGGGCCGGAGCTTTAAGTGTTAAAACATTAGAGCTCTCACGGTTACGGTAGCAGTGAAAAAAATGTCGAAATTGTCGAATGGCAACACCAATTTTTTCATGCGTAAATTTATTAGCGCATTTAAAAAACATAAATGGCGTTGGAATGATACACGTACGATGAAAATTTCCGGCGTAAAATACTTGCAAAAAAGACCATTGTAAAGGACCAATAACAACAAAAAACAGAAAAAAGAAAAAAAAACATTTATTTGAATTATCAGTTTTCAATATGCCCACCTTCGCAAATAATAACGCATTGCATGCGTGGTACTGTTGACAACAATGCCCAACGTAACATCGCGGAAGGAATCTATAAAATTTCACGCTTTATAGCATCTTTCAATTCTGGCAAATTTCTTGGATTTGATGTGCACACATTTTATTTCGGATAACCCCAGAACCAGAAATCCATTGGAATGAGGTCGGAGGATCGTGGTGCCCACGAAACTGCAAAGTTACGAGAGATGATACAATATCATTAGCGACATTTTGCAGCTGCAATTCTGGAATTACATAATTCAGCAACATTGTTGTATACAAAGCACTTGTGATGAAACACGTTTTCATACCTGTGGAAGTAACCTCCTCGAAAAAGTACGGATCATGTGTCTGCGATGCCTCACTACACATGAAGATTTTCCTAGCCCAGTGAACGCAGTTCTTGGAGTTTACGTTCCCAGTTAAAGATATGCGTGCCTCATACGTCCATAATATTCGCAATGGCGAGCTTTTACCTTCATCATATCTGATGAAAAATAATTTGCAAAGTCCAAACACTGTTGTTCGTCTCCAGGTTTCAACATCTGGACGCACTGGAATCGATTGAAAAACATCCGCAGAACAGTGCACAGAATATTGAGGACTGTTGTTTTCGTTGCATCCAAACTGCGTGAAACACTTTTTGCAGTATGCAATGGATCTGCAGTAGTCCTGTTATGTATTTCTGCAACAATTTCAATAGGAACAGATGGTCGTCCGGATCGTGGACGACCACATGTTCATTCAGTTTCTTCAAATTTTTTCACCAAATCACTTACAGTTTTTACGGAACATGGGCCTCGTCGTAACTTATGATTTCGGCGATAAACTCGCACTGCTTCAGCTACATTTTTCCCATTCAGATATCACAGTGTTTCCAGATTGGGGACTTTTTTAACCTCTTGGGGAGCAAGCAATTACGTTTGTGAAATGCTGAATTCCTACCGGAATCTTTGAAAAATTCTATTTCAAAATAAGTAAACGCAATTTTACGGGTTTTTTTTTTTCCAGCAAAGTTAGAAAAGTAAAATTTAATAAAATTTTTCTGGTGTAAAACTTCATTAATCGTAGGCGGTATATAATATATACCGGTGCCCCTCAAGGGGTTAATTCACATTATTTGACTGTCACCACTTTTTTTAAAATAATATAATTCTCCTTATTTTTCAGAATTTTTAATTCATTCTTAAGTGGGCCGAATATTTCTATTTCAGAAAAGCGGTGACAATCAACAATATGGGGCCAAAAAATCCCCAAACTGGCAACAGTGAGATATAATAGCTTTATCAATTCACCTCGTTGTTTTATTGTGTCATCTTGTCGGTACGTAGGAATAGCAGATTGAAGAAACAATCTTCCCACACTGTTTATTAAAAATTTTCTACACGCAATGATTTGGATATGGTGTTCTGCGATTGGTGCTTCTACTATCTATTCCTGTGTATTATGCAAAGTGCGTTAGTTCACCCCGTCTTTGAATTGTCATGGGTCCGTTATAATGCCTTTTTTTGCAAATGTTTTATGCCGGTGTAACGACCCTAAATATAACTTGGAAGACGTGATTTTTCGTAAGATGCGAAACCCCAAAAAAACTCTGGATACCATGAAATACGAAAGCTGGGTTTGCTCCTGAATTCAGGTCCTTTTAACTTGCGACTGACTGACTTCACTATCGTACCGGAGGAGCACGTTTTCGATATCTGAGGAACGAAGGAGTGGCTACAAGACATGTTACCCGATCAGTACCCGATTTTCTTTTCACTTGTGAACTGAGTAAAGTTGTAAGGTTTATTTTAAAATTTGTTTTTGAGCTGTGTTTGTGTACACATAGCGAAAGTAAAAAGGTAATGATTTGTTTTAGAGCGCTGAATATTGCGTTACATAGAAACTGTTTAGAATTGAGTGTCACGATATTGCACCGGCAATTTTAGTGATAATTGCACCGCTCCAACGCCATTTATGGTTTTTTAATGCGCTGATGAATTTGCGCACTGAAAAAAATGGGGTTGCCTTTCGAAAATTTCGAAATTTTTTCTCTGTAACCGTAACCGTGAGAGCTCTATTGTTTTAAATCATCACGATCCCGAGCGCTTACCTTCAAATAACTAAATCTGAAATTTCCTTTCGATTGGTTGAGCGGTTAGGTCGCTAGGGGTACATATATTGGGGAAGTTTTTTTGTGACCGTATTTATTACAAAAAGATGTATTTCTCGAAAATTTTTAAATAACGGCTTCTCTGACAGAATAACTGTATCTGTTTTCAAGAATACCAGTTTCTTTTCTTATTGCCTTATCTGTTGATATTACAAAGAACAAAATATTTCGCTATTCTTAAATCTTATTTAACCCCTTGAGGGGCAAGCAAAAATGTCTCTAAGTATTGAATTCTCACCGGAGTAATCGAAAATTTTTATTTTTAACCCTTTCAAGGGCGGCGGCTAGAGGGTCTAGTCACCTAATTTTAATTCCAAAACTGACTACTGGCACCAAGAATATTTTAATAAAATGTTGCTTTTGTAATTAAAGTGCGAAATAGCGTTTTGTTATTTACTAAGAAATCCGTTTGAATTTTCTGGTGTCAGTCAATTATTTCATCATTTTATGAACCTCTGCCCCTGAAAGGGTTAAATAAGGAAAAGCAATTTTACAACGATTTTCTTCCAAAGTTAAAAATATAACATTTAGTTAAAATTTTCTGGTGAGAAAGTTGTTTAAATTAGGTGAACTAGCTCAGTTAAGAAATACTATCTTACTTTAAAAACTCATTCTTTCGTAAAAAAAAAAAAAAAAAAAAAAAGTTATTTATAAATTTATTTATCATCGTGAAAAGTACTATTTTCTTTGTTGTTTAAAAAAAATATTTTCTAATTAGAATTTTAATCTTCATGGACTATAACAAATTTCAATGAGTGTCATATATACTAGAGTATAAGTCGACCCCCAATTTAGAGAGGTAAAACAGGTTAACCCTCTCGCTGCGCAACTCGAGTTTTCCTCGGGCAACGTAAAAGTAGTAAAATTGTGCAACACGCGATTTCCGCAAGGATGGATTTTTTCCGTCTAATTAACTCTCTTTGATTATTCACACCAGTTATTTTTTATTGTAAATTTTGCCTGATTTAATCGGAGCAATTTCCCGATTAAATTAGGCAAAATTTTTTGTTTTGAAAAATCGGTCAAAAAGAATAAAAATTCTGAAAAAGCGCTCGTCGCGAAAAGGTTAAATATGCAATTTTTAAAGCTATTCTGATAAAACAATTACGCAGCGAGAGTGTTAAAAACAAATATTTAATACTTTATGTACTGAATTATGAATTCACAAAAATTTTATCTTCTAAAGCATTTTCTGTGAAATGCATAAACTACATTAGAAGGGTTACATAATCGTTTAATAAATTTTACAAGGATTGTAGAAGGATTGAAGGATTTAGAAGGATTCATTAATTTGAATTTATAGGGATTTTGTGCAATTTTTATAACCCCACTTGATTTTTTTATTTTAAATATTTTTCTTAGTATTTTGTAGAATTAGGAAATGAACAAATATAATGGTCTTAAGATAGAAATATAGAAATATTTCCGAATAGAAAAATCCCCCACCCCCCAAAACGTCTAGAAAGCTGAAAAGATGCATAGTCAAAAGAAATCATGCTTTTAAAAATATGTTTGTTTCGTGTAACCAATAATGCTTTTGGAACAAGATAAAGTAATGTATCTATAACTCATTCTAAACTATATTACATTTAACCGATGTATTAAATGAATTTTATAGCAAGTTATTTCAATAGTACTTACAAGTAGATAAAGGGTTAATGATAACTATCTATGCTTAACCTACATGTAAAAAGATATTGTAAAAGATTATAGTAAAAAGATATTTTTCTTGAAAAATTTTAAATGATGGCTTATCTGACAGAATGACTATATCTGTTTTCTAGAATACCAGTTTCTTTTCCTATTGGTTTATCTGTCGATATTACTAAGAACAAAGAATTTCGCTATTCTGAAAGATTATTTTAAAAGCTTAATTTAGAAAATATGAGTCTGCGAAGCTCATATCTTATTTTAATATCTTAGTACAAAGCGATATAAGTAAGCGTCCTATCTTAAATGGGAGAGGTAACAGCAAGATTAAAGGCGAGGTCACACCAATCAAGGTCGCACGCCACGTAGCGGACGGGGTGAACTACAGAAAGATCCTAACTGTTTTCTTCTTTATGGATAATCTATTAATTGCGCATCTATGAAATAACTGCACAAGCGCAAACGTCGTGTTTTTATTTGTTTGTAGCATTTATATTCTGACAGTAATAGAATGTTCTATTAATTTTTATTCGTGTTTTTTGACTTATTTATTATACTTAATTATTTAAACTAGGACTTTCCTTTGAGGGATTAGTCTGAGCGATATTGCTGAGAACATAGATTTAATAATAACATGTGGGAGCAAAGAAAGTGAGATGTTATCATTAATTGTCCATATACTGCGATAAATTGAGATAATGAAAATAAACGAGTCGTAGAATTACAAAATCTTATGTATAAATTCGTATACACTGTTTAAAAAAAAATGGGAAAGCAAACCATGCAAGACAGACATGCATTGATATAAAATTGTAAGTACGCAATATATTAAAAGAAAATTGAAAATGAAACCCTAAATTATTTTATATCGTAATTGTAACTGTATAAAATGATTTCAAAAGCACAATCAGACGCTCCGCACCAATTTGACTAACTTTAAATGAGAAATATATGATGTTTGAAAAGATTGGACTATACTTTATATAGTGTGTGCTCTCCCGGAAAAGTTAATATTGTACAATATCTGTTTTCCAAGCATTCAATGAGGTTGTGGATAAGAATTAAGGACTTCTCTGTTCTAAATCTGATGTAGTATCAAAGTACCGAACACATCAATAGTGACATGCAATGCATCGTTAGAGTCTGTTTTAGATCTGTTTTATGCTCAATTGGATTTAAATGATGAGTGCTTGCTGGCCACTACATACGCTGTATTGTTTTGTTTTCAAACATATTCTGCACAAGTTGAGCTGTATTTAGCATGTATTAGATAAAAGAAATCGGCAATGATTGCAGCATAAAATATGACACAAAATCGGAATATATCATCTGCAACCTTTGAGCTGTCAAAGTGTAATTTGAAGTAATTTACAAATCCATACATATTTTTTCAGCAAATCATGCAAGCTAAAATACGCTCATATGAACCCGATTACGAAATTTCACTAGAATAAGTTAATATATAAAAAAATCTACTAATGGCAATTGAGAATATGACCTTATGATATAATTTCTAGAAAAATGAATCAGAAAAAAAATCATATCAAATTTAAAACGGCAATTCCCGCTGTTAGTGGCCTTGGCGAGAGAGGGAAAAGCCTTGAGAAGGAACACTTTAACAAGTACTTTCGGCTAACCTGCTCACTGTTTCATACAGGTGTTTATTTAATATTTACACAATTTATTTAATGCTAGGTGGGTATCTATCTGTTTTGTTGCATTTAAATTGCATGTTTTGTGGAGGAAATGCGGCATTATGAAATATTTAAAGTTTCTATACCTAATAATTCCAAATTAATGTTAATTGAGAACGCTTTCCGTTCATTTCATCTTTTTAGATTTAAAGTTTATTAGAAACCATTCACAGAGAAAATTTTAAATTTTAAAACTAACCCGAAGCAAAATTTCAAGGTTTTGGACTCAGCAGTAACACAGAAATAGAAAATTTTCGAACTTTTTTTTGTTTCTGCAGTGTTTTATATAGCGACATTTTTAGAAACTGTTCTATTGCGAGAATTTACGTCATGATAAATACAGTCATGCCAATTTTCATGTTTATATTCCTAACAATTCCATGTACTTTGTTACTTAGATCATCTTTAGATCTTTTTTTTTGCTTTGTTTAGTCTTTCGATTTTTTATAATTCATTCTACAACGAGCATTTACACCATATAAATTACTGCCATGCCAAAGTTCTAGTTTCTAACCCCAACAGTATCCCAGAAATTTCCGTATTCCAAATAAATCATAATTTAGAACCTTTCTAGAAATTTTTACGTCTATCTGTCAAATTGAATTATTGAACCTTTTAGAGAGCGTTCATAACGAGTATTTACATCTAAAAAGTAATCATCACACCGAATTTAAGGTTTCTAACCCAATCACTATCACAGAATATCGCAATTTTAGAATTTTTTTTTGCTCCTGCAGTGATGTAGGTTGTTGCACTGACATAAAATATAGTCTTTTCTTCGGAGCAGAAATGGCCACCAACATTTTTTTAAGTTGGCTATGTAGTTTCAGACTTAACACCTCATAAACGCGCAAACATTATTAATATTATACACTTTATAATATTATATCGCTTTATAATATTAGAATAGATGTACAAATACAGAAGCCATTTATCTGTTACAAACTAAAGTTTCCGGCGTTGCCCAGAATTTCAAGAATGTTTGTCTTTAAAAAATAATTTCAAAATTTAACATACAACATAAAACAAACATTAAAACAAGTAAGACAAATCACGCGTACAGCATAGATTATGAAACACTTTCCAACACTCCCTGAAAGCTTTAACGAAACTTCGTTACTTAGGGAAATAAGGTAAATAAGATAACTAAGTAAACATTTAAAAATCTGATTTCAGTAGTTACCGCCCATAGCCAAATATGTATTCCAATTCTTTTGAACAGCCCTGTATTCGATCTGTATGTTGATATATATACTATATAATGGGAAAATTTAGTTTAGCAAGAAAATGCATAACAGGTTGAAATTCATCTTTCAGCAATTTATACTAGTAGATGGAAACTTACTTGAATACTTTTGTACAGTCCTGTAGTTTACCTAGTACCTTTATTACATGCCATTATTTAGCTAAAATTTAATTCAAACTAAAACACGCTTAAAACTACTGAAATTACATTTTCAGAAATTATCACCCATAGATTGTATCCAACTCTTTGCGTGGCCCTGTATATCATTTTATCTATATTCTACAAATATTTCTTAATACACTAAATTCAGTTCAGCGTAAAAATGCATAACTCCTTTAAACCCACCTTTAAGCAATTTATGCTCATACTCAGTAACCTTTACGAATTCATTTTTGTAGCCTTGTATATGAACTATAGCATTTATACGCGCTTTATAGTATGCATAAATATAGTGAACAAGTAGGTAAGTGTGATCAAAGATCGCACAGAGGGTTTCGTTTAATATTCCTTTCAAAACACTTTATCGTTTTGAAATATCTCTTAGTTCCACATTTCGCAACCAGGGGCGCACTCTATTCTAAACAAACCTCTACCCGAACGAAACTACGTTTCATAGACTATCCGTAGATATATTAGTCGAGGGGATTGGGCCGATAGCACCCAAGATAAGAAGGCGCCGCTGGCGGTAAACAGTGGGACTAAAATATGTAAGGCTCATAAGGTGCATAATATGAAAGAATGGTCAAAGGGGTGTCGGCAAAAGTTGGAAAAGTGCTCCCCAGGTGAAAAGGGCGGAGGTTAGAAAAATTTCTTAAAATACCCAAGTTAGAGCCCGGAGGAGTAAATAATATAAGACTTTTTGAAAATTTAATGATTTGCCGTGTGGTCTGAGGATACGTATGCAAAAAATTCATGTCTCCAACTTAATTAGGGGCTCTCTTAGAAAGAATTGCTTAAAATACATATGTGGTATCTCAAAGGGTTAAATGTAAGACTTTTTCAAGATTTCATGATTTGTCGCCTGGTCTCAGATGTTCTGCTATAAGTATGCAAAATTTCAAATCTCCAATTTTTCAGTTAGAAAGAATTGCTCATGTGGGAGCCCAAAGGGTTAAATGTACAGTTTTTTCAAAATTTTATTATTTGTCGTATGATATGTGGTGTTCAGCTATAAGTATGCAAAATTTCACGCCTCCAACCTAATTAGGGATCACTTAGAAATAATTGTTTAAAATACACATGTGGGAGCTAAAAGGGTTAAATGTACGGCTTTTTTAAAATTTTACGGTTTGTCATTTGAGGCGATGCTTTCAGCTATAAGTATGCAAAATTTCACGCCTCCAACCTAATTAGGTATTCACTTAGAAAGAATTGCTTAAAGTACACATGTGGGAGCCCGAAGGGTTAAATATACGACTGTTTCAAAATTTTATAGTTTGTCATTTGATGTGAGGTGTTCAGCTATAAGTATGTAAAATTTCACACATCCAACCTAATTAGGGCTCACTTAGAAAGAATTGTTTAAAATACATATGTGGGAGCTCAAAGGGTTAAATGAACGACTTTTTCAAAATTTTATAGTTTGTCATTTGATGTGAGGTGTTCAGCTATAAGTATGCAAAATTTCACGCCTCCAACCTAATTAGGGCTCAATTGGAAAGAATTGTTTAAAATACACATGTGGGTCCCCAAAGGATTAAATGTACGACTTTTTCAAAATTTTATGATTTGTCGTATGATATGTGGTGTTCAGCTATAAGTATGCAAAATTTCAAGTCTCCAACATGTATAGTTTCTGAGAACGAGCTTTGTGACAGACGGACAGACAGACACGCAGACAGAGGAGCGAGACGAATAGGGTTTTGTCAGATGTACGAAAACCTAAAAAATAAAGAAAATAAGAAAAAAATGATGCTCTAAAGCAAAATATTTTATTAAACATCATATAATTGTTTCTAACTTTCACACGCGAAATATAAAATATGCTTTTGGCGATTAAAAAATGCTATTGAAAGATTATTGCAAAATCTCAAATCAAAGTTTTTATGCCTTTTGTCTTTTAAATGGAATAACGAACAGATTTCTTTTCCTGTTTGATTAAATTTAAATTTTTTATGGCACTTCATTATTTCTCCGTGCGTTTTTTTTTTTGTTTGTTTTTTGTTTGTTTTTTTTTATTATTATTTACTCCATGTGTTCAAACCTGTTGTCTACGAAAACATCTACCAGTGAAAGTGACGCACAACAAATATCTGTGACGTATGCAGATAAATTTTGCTTTTTTATCAGTTTTTTTTTATATAATTTTTAAGCGGTTTGGAACTTGTTTTTCATAACAGGTGCATTCAGTAGGCGACCCTCATAAGTACCTTCTGGTGCAATCAGAAACGAAATCCGACAAATATTTTTTGAGTTATGCTTGACGAAAGTTTTTATTGGGGCTTTTTTTTTTAGCAGGACATGGCCTTAATATCAATCGTAGCTGTAATATTGCGTTGAGTATTAGACTTCGCTTCGCTCAGACAATAAAAACAGTTCGTTTTTAGAACTAATATTATTTGTTAAAATGGCAAAATGTTGGCCATCGAGTAACTGTAGTTTTCGAAATTGTAAGAAAATTCTTTTTCTTATAGAATTCATATCTCTCCTTTCCCAAAGAGCAAAACAAGTTAGATACGTATTTTAACTTTAATTTATTAAAAAATATATAATATTTATTATATATTACCAAATGTTGTTGATTTAAATACGCTCGATTTTAATTATTTTCTTTTAATGAAATGAAAAATGATGCATAAAAATTAGTAAGTAGTTAATGTGTAACGATTGAATTTTGTAGTCTTATTTTTTACTCAATTCTTGATGTGCTAAAGTTATAAAAAAATGATATACTAAGTTCTATTCCAGATGAAAATGCAATGTTTATCAAGATTTGGAATATGTATAGAATTTAATAATAAATAAAATATTCAATTTTAAGTCCTTTTCTTCGTTTATCAAGCGCAGACGATACATCGAAAACTTATTCCGATATTCTTTTGATCGTATTGTATTCATGTTATTCAAGTAGTTCATTTATTTAATTTAAAATTAATTTCATTTTATATTCAGAATCACTTTAATTTAAAATGCATGCATTAAATGTTGTACCATTAAACGAGCAAGTATTGTTAATTTAGTATTTGTTTAAATATTTTGCGAGCCCAGATAATAACTGAAAAAAATTTTCCTAAAATCGCCAAATTAGATTTTTTTTTTTTTTTTTTGAAGCAGAAGAAGCCATTTAGAGAATCCCTGTTAAAAACTCTATTACGAATTTCAGATTGTTGCTTACTCCCAGAATATGAATCTTGTTTGCTAGATATATTGCAAAATATTTTTGTTACAGCTTGTTTTGACAAAAATATGTGTATTTAAAAAAAAAGTCGCAATGTCATTTTAGTTTAAGGGCTAAAGGGAGTAATGCTTTCGTAGCATTAGTGCTTTTCTACCGAAATTCAAATGATATTGCGACTATTTTTTTTTATGTATATAATTTTATCAAAACAAATTGTAATAAAAATATTTTCCAATAAAACTGGGAAACAAGATTCATCTTCCATAAGTGAGTAAAGATTCAGAAAATATGCACAAGAGATGCGCAAATAGTAGATATTCTGTCATATATAACGTTATACTGAAAACCCACGTATTTGCTTTATTCACCCCGTCTACCAGATAGCGCAGCTGTGTCAATATACTCCAGATTCCAGTATTGACATTGTACGCTTACTTATATCGCTTTCTTTTACTTATATCGCTTAAAGGTTTTCTTCAAATGGGCCTTATTGTTTGAGAAATCGGGGGTCAAAATTCAGCATACGCCTCAAATACCCATTGGTTTGAACAACGAAGGTGGACTTCGTAGAGCAGAGATAACATGCGCGATTTCTGTGCCAGAAATTGTGGGTTTTATATATATATATATATATATACAGGGTGTTCCGTTAAAGGGGTCCAATATTAATAGGGGTAATAGAGGAGATCACATGGAGCATAAATCAGTATATAAAGCCTGGTCGGATCTCAATAGTTTTCAAGTTACAGCAAATAGAATGAAAATTCGGAAAATTGTAAAAGAACCCTCATTGCTAAACTATCGATAATGCTACATAAAAACGAAGAACATATTTAGAAAGAGCAGAAAAAAACCTACAAAATGACATCAATTGTATTAAAATAGCAATATTTATTGACGAGTTACAAGCCCTGAAACAGTGAAAAAAGTACGAAATCCAATATACATCAAAATAGTTAATCGTTAATTCCAAAAAGACAACTCTAGCTACAACAAGGAAAATGTAGTAAAATTTGGTCCATTCCGAAAACTTTCGAAAAAGCTTACAATGAACCATATCGGTTTAATTGTGTGAGAGAAATTAATCAGTTTCTTAGTTACAACTCCGCTTTCTTTGACACTAGCAAAGGTTAAACTCCGCCCATCACGATTGGAAACACCGCCTTTTTAATTACTCTCAACTATACATTTTCGATCATGCTTCTTCTGAGATGCAACATTTTTAATTATTCAAGAGTTGAATGAACCAAAATAACTTTACAATAATAGTCTACATTTTAAAGTGGTCTTTTATTGATATAAAGCTTAAGTTAAATTCTTTAAAATTAAACTGGTGGTGAAAATTCGGAAATAATTAAAAATATTGCGATTTGTAACTATGCAAGAAGTTTCAGTACATGTTTTACATGGACAATTATTGTATGTATATGTGCATCATAATTTATGATAGGAAATAATAATAACAAATAGCATAATAATTTTATTAATTATAAATTTAAAAAAAGACACTAAATTTTAAATTAATTCATACAAACTTTGTAATTTACAATTTGAGTACACCACAGTCTGTGACTTACAAAATACTGTGCCAAAAAGTGTTGAAAATAAAAGAAAAATGACAAATAAAGAATTACATTCCACGTACTTTATGACATATGTGAAGCATAGTCTTCTGGCCTGCGCTGCACAGTTCAATGTCGGAAGGCAGACGAACGGACATTATTATAATAGGTGTTCGAAGTTGCGCCCATTAACAGAATCGCACAGCCGACAGCGGCGTCGTAAAGATTGGGGAACACGCCGAAAAACTCCGACGGAGTTGGGAATGTCTCCTGCAGCGACAACGATTCGCGCTAGTAAATCCTCTGGTGTATCCACAGGCGTTTCATACACCAGCGATTTAAGGTGTCCCCAAACTTAAAAGTCTAACGGATTGAGGTCTGGAGAGCGTGCAGGCCAAGCAACAGGTCCACTGCGTCCAATCCATTTCCCAGGATATGTTGAATTGAGGTGATTGCGAACACCTATGAAAAAATGTGCCGGTGCGCCAATTTGCATAAACCACATATTGTGGCGCAATGTTGCTGGCACATTTTGCAGTAACAGCGGTAAGATATCCCGTAGGAAAACCAAGTACGTACTGCCATTGAGTACATCTGGGAGTAAATATGGTCCTATGAGATAATCGCCGAGGACACCTGCCCATATGTTCACACTGAACTTTTGTTGTGCGTTCGACTGGAAAACAGTGTGCGGATTTGTATATGACCATGTGTGCATATTGTGCGTGTTTACCACGCCCTCTCTCGTAAATGTTGCTTCATCAGTAAATAAAATATTTTCCAGAAATTGTGGATTATTTTCTGTTACATTAAGCAACCAGCGTACGAATTCTGTCCGCTGAGCACAATCTGTTACTGATAACAGTTGTACCCGCTGCACATGAAAGGAGTGCATGTTTTCTGCACGCAGAACACGCCACACACTTTGGTGAGAAACACCGACTTCAGACGCAGCAGCTCGTGTACTCGTGGAGGGGTTATCTTTAAAAATATTCAGTACATCTTCTTCCATTGCAGGTGTTCGTACATGTCGAGGTTTCCCTGAATCAATGCTTGCTGTATTAAACGATCCAGTCTCCCGTAATCGTCTATCGATTTTTATGAAGAGTTTCGAACTTGGGCAACGTCTCCTTGGAAATTGCTCACGGTACATGCGCTGTGCTAGACATGCATTTCCATGAGCTTGCCCGTACATCAGATGCATGTCCGCATATTCTTCGTTAGAGTATTCCGGCATAATTATTATACATCAACTTACTACAATCCCACTTACAACAGCCTCCCTTTAACATAACGCCCACTGATGACTGCTGTTTTATTACACTTTTCTTCCTATACACATAGACAATTTGCATAAAAAGTACTTCTTCTTCATCATCCTGAAAGTTCATGGAGGAAACGCAGCAGTCACGGAGTTTCGCCCTTTCCGAGCGTGCAACAGTACAGAGTTGTAACTAGGGAACTGCTTGATTTCTCCCATACGATTAAATTGATATGGTTTATTGTCAGCTTTTTCGAAAGCTTTCGGAATGGACCAAATTTTATAACATTTTCCTTGATGTAGGTAGAGTTGCATTTTTGGAATTAACGATTAACTATTTTGCTAAATATTTGATTTTGAATTTTTTCATTGTTTCAGAGCTTGTAACTCGCCATTAATTCTCAATATTCTAAAACAACTTATGTCATTTCGTAGGATTTTTTCTGCTCTTTCTAAATATGTGCTTCGTTTTTATGTAGCATTATCGATAGTTTAGCAATGAGGGTTTTTTTACAAATTTCCGATTTTTCATTCTATTTGCTGTAACTTAAAAATTATTGAGATCCGGCCAGGCATTATATACTGATTTATGCTCCGTGTGATCTCCTCTATTACCCCTATTAATATTGGACCCCTTTAACGGAACACCCTGTATATATATATAAAATATTTTATTATTACAGTTTTTACCAAGATCATGGACTCTAAAAAATTTTGATGAGTGCCGTATGTACTAGAGTCGTCCACTAATGTAGAGAGTTAAAATAAGTTGTAAACCAGCATTCAATGATAACTATGTATGCTTTTTTAACTTACTTTTTGTATTGGGTCATTCGGAAAGTCGTTTCCGTTTGGGAACATAAGTTCTCATCTAAAAATTCAGTCCATTAATTGTTATACATTAGTTATCGGAGTTAATGTCTAATCTAATCTAATAATTAAATATATGACCTTTTTGATACGAATTAATTTCCCGAAACTGAAAATACTTTCCAAACGACTCAATACTTTTATTGGTAAAAAGATACCTTTCTTGAAAAGTTTTAGCACTAGAACCGCCAAGGGGGTCATTTTGACCGATTCGAAATTTTCATTCCGTATCATTTTTTTTTCTGTTTAGAGTATAATTTTCAGTTTTCGTGACTTTCCTATAATTCGAAAAGCTATGATATGCCATTGATAAATTTTCCAGGCAGCCAAAATTTACGAAGTATTGCAGTAGTATACCTAGAACCGCCGAAACGTTCAAAATGACCGCCGTCAATTTTAATGCATATTTTATCTAGTAGATGTCGCAACAGTCCATACTTCAACAAAGGTTACAACATTACCACAGATAACTTCTTTACTTCACTGCCCCTTGCAGAAAAGCTGAAGCCACTAAAAACAAGCATTGTTGGCACAGTCAATCGCGGACAAAAAACAAAATTCCACACGCCATAAAATCTGAAAAAATGTCTTTGTACAGTAGTCAAATTCTTGCCAAAGATGATATTACGTTGAATTTATAAAGGGAAGAAAAATAAATATGTTTTAAATCTAAGTTCCCGACATTCATCAGTTACATTTGAAACTGATGATAAACACTTACCAGAAACTGCAAAGTTCCATAATTTCACAAAATTTTGCGTCGACGTACTCGACAAAACGGCACGGAAGAATTCTATAAAAGCTAGTTCTAGACGACAACCTCTACAAGTGTTTTACATTTTCTTGAAAAAGGTATTAAATACCAGTATTTTGTTAAAGAAAAATCCGCTTTATTTAATCTCTATATATTATTGGTTGTATTTTGTAGAAGAAACTACTGGTAATACCCTCTTTTTTTACTGTGTTTTTCCCTGTCCACTCGCCACCCTGAATATTGTATTGCTCAGGGGATTAAAATAAATGTTTGTTTTAACCAAGTTTATTCTTGCTTTTAGCAATTTCGATTTCTCATAAAAAATATTTTTTCTTATAAAATTATTATTAAAATAAAAAATATAAATAATATATATATACATATCAATATAATATAATTATAACATAACAAAATATAAAAAAATATAAGAAAAATTATAAAATGTATATTATTATACGGGCAATGATTGTAATAATAGTAATAAACGATACTAAAAGTAAAAAATGGCAAGTAAACAATAGTTGAGCATGATAATCCACATCGGTCAAAATGACCGCTTTGGCGGTTATATGTATACGTTTTTGCTGGCGGTTCTAGTGTTAAATGGCTTATCGGTCCGCATGATTAAATTTTTTCACTATTACCAGTATTTAATGATAACTCTCTGTGCTTTATTAACTTATATTTGTGAATTTATTTTTGATTATATTAGTTATGTTTTAGAAAAATTTTTAATGATGACTGATCTACCATCATGACTATATCTCTTTTGAGGGTTATGAGTTCCTTTTCCCAGTACGTTATCTGTCGATATAACTAAGAACAACGCATTTCGCTATTCTGGAAGATTTTGTAATTAGCTTAGTTTAGAATATACGAGTTTGTGATACATAAGAACTACCGTCTTATTTTAACAACTAATTATTTCGTGAAAAAAAAGAAAAAAAAAAGTCAGTTCTATGTTTAATGTTAAATTTTTTTAACAAATAGGTTAAACCAATTAAACATAAAAAAAGGTCAAACAATACGATACTTAAAACACATTTAAAACTAAGGTCCCGTTAAAAAGAAATATAAATAAATTTTAGATTTTTTTTTTCATTTTTAAGTTTCAAATATTTGTATTGCAGATTTTGTATTATGCTTATGATGAGTGTGTACAAAATCATAAGGCATATGTAAAATACAGAAAACATTTTAAAAAGTCAAAGATTTATTTCGATTTAATTTGAAGGTAATCTAAGTTTTTAGGGTATTTAAATTATTATATTGCTTGAATTATGTTTTATTTTTAATGTTCAATTGATTTAACTTATTTGTTACAAAAAATTAACATTACACGTCGAAGGAACTGAATGAAATATATGAATAAATGTCCCTTCTCCGGCTGAAAAAAATGTAGGAAATAAACTGATTTGTTTTTCATTTGTTCTGCAAACTACGTTTTAGTTTATATATTTTTTCACATTTTTTATTTTATTGTAATAATAAAAAATAATTAAACAATTTTCTACATTATCATTCCCGTATAAAAATTATAACGTCTTCTCCCCCAGGAAATAATCAACAGAGCTTAAAGAGTTAAATTATATTTTAAACTTAAAAGTTTAAAATATCAAAATTTTTCAATTATTTAAAATTATTAAATTTAAAATTTTGAAAAAACATGTTAAAATTGAAAAATATTTCAATTTACAAACAATTATTAAAAACTTTTCCCCTACTTGCTATTCTGTAGTTGCAGTAACTAATCAATCACCAAAACCTATAATATCACCCTCACATGAAATTTATGCTACTTCACCATCATTTGCTCAGCCAGCACAAAAAGATTTTATATGGTTTTTTTTGTCCTATATGTTATTCTATAGTAATAATAATAATAATAAAACAATACCCCCCCCCCCTCGCGCCCGAATTAAATATTTTTTAAAGACAGGAGAAGCCATCGAAACGCAGAATACCCACACAACCCGCACCAAAATAATGAAGATCTTTTTTCTGTCCGGAAGGCGAGGTGCTTATTTACTCGTTAAAAACATCAAAATACGCAGGTTATTATTTAGAAATGATTAACTGGATTTTTAAAAATGCAAATAGAAAACTAATTTAATGTACTTCCATTAAATTTTATGGAAAAAGCATATAAAGTGCCATCTAACAATCTCCACTGATGCGGGGTTCGTACGGCACCGTTACTTCCAAGGCCAAATAGTATTTCTTTTTTTTTATAGAAAAATAAATCTGGTTTAAACGCGCCAAATTTTGCCTAATTTTAGAAGACATTTTCTATAAGAAAATACTGGTACCGAAGAATTTCTAATTTGGAAATTCAAGTACCCGTACGAACCCTGTGGTGGCAATAAAAAATGGGGGTTATCATTCAAGATTTCAAAGTTTTACCCTCTTTGACACCCAGAGAGTCTGTTGCTGGGGTCAAATTTGGTATCACTGAGTATCTTATTAAAAATATTTAACACGTATTTTTTTCGTTTTTCAATCTGATATGTATTTCTCCAGTTATTCGACCGTTCTTGAATTTTCGAACACCCTGTATATATTTAATTTAACAAGCACATCTTCTAACAAATATTCTTGATGCAATTTTTTTCAAAAAGTATGAAAAATAAGTTACATTTTTGCAAAGTGTGAAAAATATGTTAAAATTATAACATTTGACTAGATGGCTAAGAATGCATTAAAAGAAATAATGCGAGATGGTTTATAAGAAGCTTTAAATTGAAAATTCCCCATTTCCCATTTTCAAAACTATGTTATTGATTTTAGCTTTATTTTCCAGTGAAAGAATATTTAAATTGCATGTTTATTTTTTATACAATATTCTTTGTTAGACCCATTAAAATTTAACTTTTTCATTATTCACTCTAAAAAAGTTTTACTCTAAAAAAAGAATAACTAATTATCTGCATATTTACTCATTTGTTTAAATAACTATCTCGTACGAATACTTTTTGTTGTTATCAGTTTCTATAGCGATAGTAATATTTAACATGGCAGCAAATATAATAAATTTCTAATTAGTATTTCATATTTCATATGATTTTTGTTGTTATCAGTTTCTACAGCGATAGTAAGTCTTAACATAGCAGTAAATATAATAAATTTCAAATTAGTATTTCATATTTAATGTATTTTTGCTTAAAATTAATTTAATTTTTCTTCATCAAGATAAATTTCAAAGAGTAAAATTCTAAGGAAATAACATAAATATTTTTTAAAGTTTCTTTTTATTTTTTTTAATATATTATCATCAATATATGTTTCTAAATGCAGATATATCTAACATTAATTCGACATGTATTTTGTATTTTTTTTTAATCTTGTTTTTATGGACCTTTTGTACATTTATTGTTGTTTATATAGACGTTCTGTTTTATTTTTGACGATTGTTTATATCGATAAAATATTGCATAATTTTAAATAATTTGGGAAAATATCCGATTTAAATCTTAGATATAAAATTTAGGGAAATACATTCAAAAATGTTTCTTTCTTTTTTTAGGGGTTAAGGCCTACACTAACCATGCGAAGAAACTCGCTAGTTAACCCTCTGTCTACCAGAAGGGTCCAATGGACCCGACATGTACATTCAAAATATTTATTCAAACCAGAAATTTCTTCAAAACAAACTAAATGTATAAATCAGACAATAATAAGTTAAATAAACAAATTAAATAGTTTTAAGTAAAAATTCTGGTGTAGAATGTTTTTATAAAACTTGAGTAAAATTTCCGGTAGTTCTAGGGTTAATGATGAACATTTGAGAGAGTTCTTTTCAAATTTCGCACATGAATTTTAATAGTTTTATTTTATTTTATTTTATTTTACTTGCAGTTTATAGCTGAGGTCATATCTAACCGAGTCAGTGTTGATTTTTTCGATTTTCACAAACCATTTACTGAAATTATAAACGTATACGTTGTTATTTTTTTTATTAAAAACTGAATCCCCTCAATACCAGTATTGTCGGTCCACTACATTCGATTTTTAGATTGCTTGCTTATCACCATTTTTACGAAATCGCAATCCGCTTTATTTAACGGTAGATTTAATAAGGCAAAAATAAGGCGAATTTTACTATTTGAGAAAATGGGTAGCAATTAAGTAATCATAAAAAACAAAAAGGAGCGGCCTGGCAACACTGTTCATGTTCGATACTCTTAACTATTTCATTTCAACTACTTTCAATCTGTTTACATTTTTTTGGTACAGTACCAGTCTTGAACATTAAATTCAAGTTTGCTGAATTTCCCCTAAAAAGTCTTCATTCCTATTAACCCCTTAACCTACAATGACGGGCATAGCCCGCGTACGATGATCGAGCCAAATGTAAAATCCTCTTACCACTAAAATTTCACAGTAAATATAGTTTAATTTCATCAGGTCATATCTAACCGAGTCAGTGTTGACTTTTTCGATTTTCACAAACCATTTACTGAAATTATAAACGTATACGTTCTTATTTTTTAAATTAAAAACTGAATTCCCTCAATACCAGTATTGTCGGTCCACTAAATTCGATTTTCAGATTGCTTGCTTATCACCATTTTACGAAATCGCAATCCGCCTTATTTAACGGTAGATTTAATAAGGCAAAAATAAGGCGAATTTTACTATTTGAGAAAATGGGTAACAATTAAGTAATCATAAAAAACAAAAAGGAGCGGCCTGGCAACACTGTTCATGTTCGATACTCTTAGCTATTTCATTTCAACAACTTTCAATCTGTTTGCTTTTTTTGGTACAGTACCAGTCTTGAACATTAAATTCAAGTTTGCTGAATTTCCCCTAAAATGTCTTCATTCCTATTAACCCCTTAACCAGGGATGGGATTTCCGCTTTTTTGCACACCAGAATTTTGTTAGAGAAAACGTTATTTTATTTAATCGGAATGTTTTTGCGATTTAACACAACAAGATTTTCTCTTACACAATACTGGTGTGTAAAAAAGCGGAAATCTCATCCCTGCCCTTAACCTACAATGACGGGCATAGCCCGCGTACGATGATCGAGCCAAATGTAAAATCCTCTTACCACTAAAATTTCACAGTGAATATAGTTTAATTTCATAGTCGATATTCCATGATTAAACAAGACGAAAATCTCTGTTAAATTTTAGTGGTAGCTATGAATTTGCCAAACCGTGGAGCTGTTAAAAGTAAATCGTAGGTTAAGGGGTAAGACCAATAACAATACCAATATACATAACATACCAATTAACAAGATAACAACAAGGTAATAACAAGACCAAATATTTTTGCCGTAGTTATACAGTCTTCGCGTTCTCTTCAGTCTTGTTGATTAGAAGTAAGTGTTTATGATACACGAGAGCGATAATAAAAAAATTTTCCTTCAGAAGGATCTCCATGAGTGCAGACCTCCTGCACTGCCATGGCTATAAACGTCCGAGAAACTTGTTAGAAATAAATGCACATGCATTCTTTTATAACAGTCATCTTAAAAAAAATGTTTATAGAGATTTTACTAACTTTTCAGTTAAAAAAAAGAATTCAGCAATCTGATTACCTAAATTAAAAAAAAAAAAAAAAATATTGAAAATCCTATATAAAAAGCAATGTTGCCAAATCTGGTGAAATTTTTATTCAGAAATTTGGAATTGTGAGCAGAAAGTTTTAAAAGTTATTGACAGTTTATATAATGAACAGGTGAATGCTTTCAGGGGGCACTAAGTTGCAGAGCAACTCCACTCCCTGTCCAATAGTAATTGTGTAACACAACTTACAGGAACCATAAAACTTTTTCCTAGCCTTCGTACAATAGTTGTAATACTTCAATATAATAAAAAAAGTATAGAGAAAAAATAATAAAATGTGTCTTTATGCCAAGAGATAGAAGACAAAGTAATCTTTCGTGAATTTGAAATATATATAGATAGGAGAAGGTCCAAATACTGAGTACCACGTTTGTTTTCAATCTAGATCATACAGTTTTCAAAATTAGTAGGAGAAAAAGGGACAAAAAGGGACAACAGGGTACCTTGATATGTTTCACATCTGTTCAGAGAAAATAATCAATTTAAAAGTCGTTTTCTGTTTATAAAAAGCAAAATTCCAAAAGTCTACAAATTTTGAGTTTTGAAAATGGAGTCTAAATACCGGCTACCTAAGTTTTTTTTTTTCAAAAGATCACACAAATAGAGCTAATGACAATTATTAAGCAATAAGAATATTATTTTAATAACATTTCTCATGCACAGAAAAAATTCATAATTTTTAATAAACAAGCATTTTTGTCAAATTTATAAATTTCTTAACGACTATCTCTTACAGTCTTCTTTCCATTATGTTTCTAGTTTAGTTTTTTAATATGTAAAACAAAACAAAAAAAAAGATTGCTGATTCAAATGAGAATTATTTTATCTGAAAAAATCATAAACATAATATCGCTCTCTGCGTCGGTGCAGTCACTATAGGCTCACATTTCGCACTCTTAACACTGAACCCTGAATCAACTCCACCATCCTTGTTCGCAGATAAAGGATCCATGCAGAAGACACAATTTGCATCATCTTACTCAGTTGGATATCTTCCTTTTACACTTTTTTTAAATCCAATTTCTGCCCCTTTCACCAGTTTTCCTCCATCACTTTTCTTCTTTCTCTTCATATTTATGGCAGGCAATTTTGGAGTGTCCAACAGTGCTTTTTTGTGAAATAATACGGTAACCAGTTTCGCTTCTGAAGAATTATGGCCATGGTTGCTTTTTTTCATATTGTGAAATGGGAATGGAATTATGGAATTATTACGTCGTTTCGACGTTTTTGCTTTTACTTTTCGTAAATGACACAGTATTCGGCGACGTACATTTCGTAACTTTCATCTCCCAATTAGAGTTACAAACAAAGCGATATAAGTAAGCGTCCTATCTTAAATGTGAGAAGTAACCGCAAGATTAAAAGCGAGGTCACATCAATCAAGGTCATGCGCCACGTAGCGGATGGAGTGTGAACTACAGGTAGATACCTAACTGTTTTCTTACTGACACCACTAAAATTGTAAAGATTTTTTCAGCTATATAACTGACTTTAATAACTGAAGTGTTTCTGATAAATCAAAGAAAACTTCTTGGTGTCAAGTGCGTTTGAATGCTTCTCTCGCTACGCCATTATTTTGCAATAAATGTGGCAAACAAAACTCATTTCCATGAGTGACTGAAGGTTTAGAAAATACGCGCCGCGCTAAAAGCCCGCGTATTATCACTCCGTCCACATGGTGGCGTAACTGTGCAAACCGATATAAGTAAGCGTCCTATCTTAACCCTAGATCTACCGGGAATTTTATTCAAGTTTTAATAAAAGGTTCTACACCAGAATTTTTATTTAAAACTATTTAACTTATTTATTTACCTTATTTTTGTCTGGTTTATATACTTAGTTTATTTTAAAGAAATTTCTGGTTTGAATGAATATTTTGTATGTACCTGTCGGGTCCAATGGACCCGTCTGGTAGACGGAGGGTTAAATGGGAAAAGTAACATCAAGATTAAAAGCGAGGTCACATCAATCAAGGTCATGCGCCACGTAGCGGACGGAGTGTGAACTACATGTAGATACCTAACTGTTTTCTTACTGACACCACTAAAATTGTAAAGTTTTTTCACCTTGATTAATAACTGAAGTGCTTGTGATAAGGCGACAAAATCTCCGTGGTGTCAAGTGCGTCTGGATGCCCCTCTCGCTACGCCATTATTTTGCAATAGATGTGGGTAACAAAGTTCATCTCCTTGAGTGACTGAAGATTTAGAAAATACGCGCAACACTAAAAGCCCGCGTATGTGAATTATCACTCCGTCCAAAAGGTGGCGCAACTGTGTTAACTTACGCCTGATTCCAGCATTAAGTTTGTTCGCTTACTTATAACGCTTTGGTTACAGACTCTACGTATCGCAGCTAGGCTGCGCTGCTCCCAGTTCTCAGAACACCTAGTAGCCGGTATTTGGACCCTAGCCGGTATTTGGACCTTCTCCTCTACTATTAAAATTTTCTGGTGTAAATTCATAATTTCTGAATTTAAAATTGCCAGAATTGACGACACTAGTCACAAACGTACATTTAGCTTTAAAGATTTGTATAGGGTGTACATAATTAATGTTCATCCACTCAGAGCTGTTTGTAGTGAAAACTATTCATCAGAAAACTATACCATTTGAAATCATGGAACTATTAACCCGTTTGCAACAAGATCTCTTTGCTTAATTGTTAATCTTTTTCCACCGGTGTTTTAAAACAGAAAATTTTCTGTAATTGAATCGCGAAAATTATCTAAGTAAATATGGTAAACTTTACAATGAAAAATTACTGGTGGGGATAATGAAGGATTCTGAGCACCTAAGGGCATGTATACTGGTCGCTCGTCAACAAGGGGTTTTAAAAAGAAGGAACTGACCTATCCTTAAAATAGTGAAGTTTCAACGGTAACCGCTTTCACAGGAGTTGATTACCGCCAGGGCAAACTGCCACCAGTAAATTTAAATGGAAATTTTCTCTTTATTTAAACTCCTTATTAATGCCGAATTTAAGTCACAAATTATGCTAAAAACAGATATTCATTTTTACAGGTAGAAGTTTACTTCTACGGTAGTCAGATCCTGGGTTTCCGCAATATTATGACAACCTAGACAACCTCCTGTCAATGTCAGTTAGAAAAATTATAATACCTGGCCAAACTGCCACCAGTAAAAACAAAGAAATTTTTACCATATTTGTGAGATACATTATTCATGAATAATGCGCATAAATAAGTCGAAATTGTCTATTCAAATTTACTGGTGGAAGATTTCCAATTTACTGGTCCCCGTCGGTAATCGGAATCTGTTATTCTGATGTATAAAAAACACCGCTACCTCGTGACAACCTCCCAACAGTTACTTTATTCGTAAATGGTAGACAATACACTATACAGGTTGTCCCTGCTAAGATGTTACAAACTTCGAGGGGAGGTAGGGTACACCTAGACGACTCGGAATCACATAGGAATGTCGAGTGGAAACACCTTACTGACCGAGTAAGGGCATTAACAGTGTTGCCAGTGGGCTACTTTTTTAAAATTCCAATTTCTTGATTGGCACCACTTTTCTGAAATGGTAAACTCCCCCTTCCTTTCGCTTTAATTAATATCTTATTGAATAAAGCGGATTTTACAATTTCAAAAAAACTGGTGCCAGTTTCAGGCCAGGCGGGGAGTCCTACCAATATGGTTTTAGCTCAACAAGCCCCGCTTAGCAGAATAACTACCATCATCACGGAGGCAGGGCCCGGAAATACCTTCGATGAATAAGACCCCTATATATTAAAACTTACAAAATTATACAAAAATGTTACAAGTGCCAGCCCAGTTAAATCCCAGGCGTTCTGGACTTATCATTATACAATCTTACGTACATTACAGATTTTGAAGGGGGGGGGGGGACTCATAATGCAGTATTATACATTGGTGGACAAGTAAAAAACAATAACAATACACTAAACAAAAGAAGTCCAGATGTGAACCAAATGTGGAAAATCCACTTAATAAGGCTTACAGATACAACAAAAACAATAGGAGTTAAAAGAAGTTTTTCCCATTTTTTCATATAAGATACAATGCTGGATTACACTATTACACGAAAAAACAAAAACAAACAAACAAAAAAAAACAATATATAAGTTCTGACACAGGAGACTATTTACAGAAAAGCACGATGCTAGAAAACAACACTATTCAAAGCATTATTTCGTTTTCAATCATAGAGCTCTTTTTGAAGTGAGTTTTAATTCTTATTTTGATGCCAAAACCCATATGCAAGTAAGAATTAAACCAAGAATTATATGCAAATGCTAATAAAAAGAAAAGAAAATAATAACAATAATAATAATACCAATAATAATAATTTGATACTTTACAAATTAAAATTTATGCAATAGACTATTATTTACAAATGAAACACGGTGCAAGAGAAGACTTTAACTCTATGCTGATTAAATTTGGCGCTAATAAGTACTGTAATGATGCCAACAGTAAGAATGTCAAATAAGACAAACACGATGCAAATACTAATAATAATACACGATAGAAGTACCAATAACAATAAGCAATGCGAATACTTAGTAGAATAATAAAATGAAACAGCACTAGATTACACAAGGATACAGAGGTAGGTAAATGATGCCTAATAGTTGATTTAGGCTGTTGAGCAGGAGTGAAACTAATTGCAGTGTCAAATGAGCTGCATTAAAAAAAATAGAATACACTGCTAGCAGCAAGTTCAAGAAGTGAAATCAGTCTAGTGAAGTGGCAACATTTATTAGTTTTCTTCATCAGAGAGTCCGTCCAAAGGAGAAAGTTGGAATAAGAGTTGATTTTTTTCTAATAGGGATATACAATCTATTATTTCTTCAAGTAAATATGGTTGTTTAAGAATAATTTTAAACCATGATGCTAGATTAATGAAGGGTGCTTTTTATATGAAAGGCTGGTGTTAAGGTACAATATGTTATATAGTGTAATGACGTGCCCTTCTGCCCGCATGTGCAGCGCGGTGAGGCTGACTTTTCAAATTTGGGAAGATAGGAACGAAACGGACCATGTACTGTTGTAAAAATGTATAGATTCCTGTGATGAAGTATGAAATCTTCTGTGACATTTGGACAAAGTGCGTAAGAGAATCTCCCCGTGGTGCCTGTGTTCCATGCGGTGTGCCACTTGAAAAGGAGCTGCAATTTCAATTTTCTTTTTAGAAATGAAAATGGAAAAGGAACAAATTTCTTTGGTATCGTGTCGGATGGAAAAGTTGCCGCTCTTGCCAATTTGTCAGCAGTTTCGTTACCGTGTATGCCAGTGTCCTCGAACCCAACTGAAGATGAAATTTTAGATAACATCTGAAGTTCCCGAATAATAGACTGCGCCTGGAAATCTGTTGTTGAGTTGTTTTCTAGAGCCTTGAGTCCAGAGAGGCTGTCGAAGTGGATTGTGAAGCTATGGAATTGCTATTGTTTGACCAGTATATTGCTTCTTTAATTGCTTCTAGCTAAGAATGAAATACTGAGTTTTCTATATTGAGTTGCTGTTGTAAGGAAAAAATCATTTGGTTTTCTGAGTAGGCACAGAAGGTGAGTCCCGTCACGTATTCTGTTTTTGATCCGTCAGTAAATAGATGTATGTCGGATTTAATTTTTGATTCTTCTGCCCAAGCGAAGTGATACTCGTAGGGGCAAGAAGCTGATTTTAAGTACTTGGGTTGGAGTAGGGCTGGTAAGTAATCTTCTGATGGAATGCCTAGGCGTAGGACTTTTCCAGTTATTGAAATTAGTTGCAGACGATTGGCAAGTGCTGGTATACCTGAGAGCACACAAAGAGCCGCTGTTGGAGATTTCCTGTATGCACCCGTTACCAAGAGGAGGCACTGAGCTTGGATTGAAGAAAGTAAACGTAATCCTTGTGACTTCTCAAGTTTGTCTATCCAAATTGCCGCTCCATATGTAATCTTTTTTTTTTCTACGATTGTACTGTACCAGATTTTGAGGATTGTTTTGATACTCCTCCTGAGGAAGAAGCAAATTTTAAGAGGTTTTGTGTTATTTGAGTGACTATTGTTCCTTTCATTCTGAGATGTGGTAGAAAAGATAATGTCCGATCAAGAAGCAGTCCCAAGTAAGGCATTGTTGAATCAGATTTTAAATTTATATTATCCAGTTTGAATATGGGGGATCTTTTGAGAAAGCGTGGTCTACTCAGGTTTAAGACTTTACATTTTCCATGCGAAATCCTCATTGAATTCTGCCGAACCCAATCACTCACTATGTCTATGTCCAAGGCTATCGATCCCATGTTTTCTAATTTAAGTCTTGTCTATCCAAATAATATTAGGAATTAGTCATCTGCAAAAGCTATTACTTTAATACCTCTTGCTCTGAGTGCATTAAGTAAACCCTGTATGAAAACACGCCAAAGGAATGGGCCTAGGCAGGAACCCTGTGGACAACCTTTTGAAAATCAGTGGATCGCATCGGCCATCCAATTTGGATAGGCACCTCGGTTAGAGAGGAATAAATTTAGTGTATTTATGTAAGGTGTTTCTGTGTCCAAGTTTTCAAGGGTCAGTTGGGTCACCGTCTACGGTAGGCAATCGAATGCATTTTGAAAGTCTATTGAAGTTAATGAAATATAAACATTTTCGTGGTTAAGAAGGTCTAAATCTGAGACAAAGCTGATCTTTGTCCCTGGTAGAGTTGCAAGTGGGCTATCTTTTTAAAATTCCGATTTCTTGATTGGCACCACTATTTTGAAATGGTAATATTTCCCTTGTTTAATGACATATTAATTAAGTTGAATACAAAGGGTATTTTACCATTTCAAAAAAGTGGTGCCAATAAAGAAATCGGAATTAAAAGAATACAGCCCACTGGCAACACTGTCAATGCCCTTACTGGGTCAGGAAGGCGTTTCGGACCTGGCATTCTTTATGCGATTCCGAGTCCTCTAGGTGTACCCTACCTCCCCTCGAAGTTTGTAACATCTTAGCAAGGACATCCTGTATATCCCCTCCTCTTTATTCATAACTCCTTTTTTGGAATGCGTCCAAATGAAAGGATGCGAAAAACATTTGTCAGAAAAATAAATAAAAATGAAAATGGTCACCAGAGGATGAGCAACTTTATTTTCAATAATTCATTAAAATACAAACTTATACACTATGGAATTGGTTTATCAAGACTGTTTAATGTGATTACCATTATTGTCAAGTACCGTTTGAAATCGAAAAATAGCATGCTCAACTGTCACGCGAAACGAATTCTTGGAAATGTTGAGCGTATTACGAGAAATACTTATATTGTGTTTTGGCAATATTCTGTTTCCAGTCATTGAACATCTGCAAATGTATTTCTAACCTGGAAACCTCCGAAAAACTTCTGGTGCATAATAACCATTTTGATTTTAAAAAAAAAGTCACCAGTAAAGCATGATTCTTTAAACGATACGTCATTTTCCGTGGAAAAGGCTTGAGGCGGACAAGAGAGTCATTGCGTCTTTTTATTTAACATTTTCATTATGTACGAGCAGATACATCAGGTGATGGCGAAATTTAAATAGAATGCAGAAATTTACGCCAACATTTTCAGAAAATGTCCTCTGGTGGCAATTTTTGAAATTAAATTTCTTTTTCTTCCAAATATCTTTCGCATACCTTCATTTAGCCGCATTTTAAATTTCATATTTTCCTATGAATAGACTACAGACAGCTCAGAGTAGGTTAGCTTTAATTATGTGCAACCTGTATTTCTAAGTCTTAAATCTTGGGGAAAAAATAACCTTTAAAAAACAAATTTTGACAATGAAACAAAAATAAATGTTATAGATAAAATAACCCCCCTTAAGAAACTTTAATAATAATCTAAAAAAAAAATGTTTCAGTAAATTTTTTTCACATAAAATGAAACAATCAAAAGTTTCAAATATGAAATTTTACACTGGTATTTTTTTTTTTTGTATATTTTCTTCTCAGAAAAAAAGGCAAAATAGAATATACCATTTTTTTTTACAACAGATTACTGTTGCAAAGATATTGCAAAAGTAATCAAAAATAGAAAATTTTATTTACAGTCAGGAATATTTTTCGTTCTTAAGTTTTCTACAGTAACTCCACAGTTTGTTTTATTTATATGTTTTTTGGACTGAAAAAAAGTTCAGTAATTGAGGTTCTTTCAACTGCAGGCGAGAAAAAATTGTGTTCGCATAAATAAAATCCTTACTTAAATTTAAAAACCAGCATGCTGCTGGTTATTTTGATATTTCAATTTTACTGGTCAAATTGGAAACAAATCTTTTTACGGAATTAATGCAGTTTGAGAACATCATTATATTTTGGATTAAAACAACGAAGCTGGCAAACGCTTTTTTTAATGCTTTATTTTTCCAATTTTAGCCTAAATTGAAAATTAAACAAAGTAAGCGAATAGACGACACGAGTTACAGGGCTGCCACAGGCGACTATTTTTTTTTTTTTTTTGGTCGCACCAGTATTTTTCTAATATAATTTTTAAAGTATATTTCTCTTGCAAAAGTTGCCAAACTGTGTGTTAAAGATTTCTGTTCTAAGAAAGTGGTGACAGTTAGAATTAAAAAATAGTCGCCTGTGGCAGCCCTGGAGTTACAGAGGAGAAAAAATTTCTCATCGGAATAAAAATATATTAAAAAACATGAAAGAAAAGTACGTAATAGGAATAGAATATTGTGTTATTTTTCAAAACTGCAGCTAAATTGTGCTAATTAGAATGGTTCCAGTTCTTCTTGTATATGACTATTCGATAGAATGACATATTACTTTTAAAAATTTAATACGGAGTCACCAATTATTTGTATAAAGGTGAACTGTGTTTGTTCTACATGGAACTAGGAATAAAGAAGAAATTACGCATCTTCAAAATGGTGAAGCTTCAACTGTAACCGGTTTCCCAGTGGCTCATTTCCACCGTGTCAAAATTCCACCAGTAAATTTGAATAGAATATTCCTCCTTATTTAAACGCCTTATTAATGCAGAATTTTCAGCCAAAATTATGGCCAAAAAATGATATTTATTTTTAACCCCTTGAGGGGCGGTAGGATATATTTTATCCCACCTACGATTAATGAAGATTTGATCCAGAAAGTTTTTATGAAATTTTACTTTTCTAACTTTGGTGGGAAAAAAGTCGTAAAATTGCTTTTACTTATTTTGAAACAAAATTTCTCTACATTTCCGGTGGGATTTCAGCATTACACAATGGCAATTTCTTGCCCCTCAAGGGGTTAATGGTGGAAGTATACATCAGCGGTAGCCAAACTTTGCGTTTCCACCGTATTGCGACAACTTCAACAAACTCCTATCAGTGTCAGTGAAAGAGACTATAGTATTCGAGCTTACCACATTTTTGAGAGAAATTTTGCATGCATGAGCTGTTAATATAAGGCGAAATTTTCTATTCAAAATTTACTAGTGGGAGTTTGCTTCGGCGGTAATGAGAAACTGTTGATCCGATGTAAAAATCAGCCACCATCTTAAGGTGTGTCCCATCGAAATAAAACCACCGTGCTTGTGTGCTGTAACTGGACACAAAATAAACCAATAAGAACGAAACAAATATATTAATAAAGTCTATATACAAATACATATTTACAAGGATTAATTCACTCCATGTCTTACCTGGCCAGGAAAAAATGAATTTGTAAAAAAAAAAAAAAGAACGGATAAAAGTGTCCCACCGAAATAAAGCCACTACTGTTAATAGACAATACAGTGTTGCCAGTGGGCTACTTTTTTAAATTCAGATTTCTTGATAGCCACCAGTTTTTTGAAACGGTGAAATTACCTCTGCTTTCGCCTTAATTAATATGTAATTAAATAAGGCGCATTTTACCATTTCAAAAAAGTGGTGCCATTCAAGAATCTGAAATTAAAAAAAGTAGCCCATCTGGCAACACTGAGACAATATATCCGCCATGGTTATATATCACTTGGAATATACGATGTGGCATCCCATTTACAAATCCTTGGAGGACAGTAGCATCAATATTCTCCCACGCTTCAAAGATTACAACCTTCAATTTTGCCACAGACTGGCAACATTGAACGGGGGCAATCAGATAAACTTCCAGAACATATTTTACTTTCTTCTTAATTAATAATGGAATTTTCGTCATTTAAAAAGGAAAAAACGAAACTTTCCAAAATTAGTGGTGGAAGTATATCTGATTTCCTCCACCCCCACCCCACGTGACAGTAGCGCCAATAATTTCGACCCAGAAGAGCAAAAACCCAACCCAAAATCGACTCGAATCCGAAACATTTGGATCCAGGACTCAAGTATGTAGGCGTTTGTTACAGCAGTGTTGCCAGATGGGCTATTTTTTTTAAATTCAGATTCTTGAATGGCACCACTTTTTTGAAATGGTAAAATGCGCCTTATTTAATTACATATTAATTAAGGCGAAAGCAAAGATAATTTCACCGTTTCAAAAAAGTGGTGGCAATCAAGAAATCTGAATTAAAAATGTAGCCCATTGGCAACACTGCTCTAACAAACGCCTACATACTTGATATTCTCTCATACGAGAATGTCATTTATGTGTTGTTTTAAGTCAGGGGTGGCCAAATGTGGCACGCCGCATACCACTAATTTTTTAAAGAAATAGCCGAGTTCTAAAATCGCAGCGATTCGATGATTTGATAAGGAAATGATTACTGTAAAATTTCAGTGGTGCCTAGTGTGCCACAGTTGACCACATCTGTTCTAAGTTACATTCATTTTAAATCACATTATTGCCAATATCGCTCATTTCGATGCTCATTAGACGAAGATATATTAAACTTTTTTGCATTTTCCTGTAAAAACACTATGCACGATATAGCGACTATTTTACAAATTTATAGTACTGTGTACTTTAATAACGTAATCGAAATTCCTGACGACAGGTCTATTTTTATGAAAGCTAAAACCAAAAATGTAAAAGAAACACAATAAAAGTAACAAAACTTTTTTTATTCTTAATAAAATTAAAACGGCACCACCAGCAGAACGAGACCATTCCTATATATATATATATATATATATATATACATATATAAATGTTACATTCTAGCAACATTGGATTGGCTTTATCGTTGAAAATGCCGTACTGGCTGTCACGATAGTAGTTGTGGATCACATCCAGCGATAAAGTGGAAGTGGTCAGAACAGATAATTCGAATCTGTTATATTAGTAGAACAAATTGATGAAATGCAGTTGTCGAGTGAAAACAATGGAATGCATCGTTCCGTGAAGTTTCCCCAGAAGAAATTGCAACAACTCATAACATCAGCTAAACACTTTATTAGAACATCTTTCAAAAAGTGCAGTTTCCACCAAGATAATTAGCCATCGCTCCGTAGTAGCAATTAGGTTTAAACAAAGTTCCAGATAATCGAATAACAGGACGGTGACCAGGGAATTGATGAAAACTGGAAATACGACTCAAATTTGCTAAAATCCGCTGAAACACAGCGAGTATCAACTTTTTGTTCCTCACGTGTAAGGATACAAATATGACGTAGGTCGCGCTCTCAACCAATGAATAATTAAGAATGTCACGCAATATAAAGAGTGCGAACATAGCTAGCGGATGAATTTGAAGGAAAAAAAGGATAACATCAGAAATGCGCGGAAAGTAAAAATGGAAGCTAAAAGAATATTCTCGAAAGTAAAAATCGCGGGAATGGAACATTTAATTTAAGAATACTAAAAGCGTAATATTTAAGCGAATTAAGTAATATTTAAGCGAACAGAAAATTATAAAAAAATTACCAGTTATGCATCTTTCTTATCTATATATCCTCAATTAATAGCATGAAATTCCTTGCAGTAGTTTTTGAAAAAATCTGTTTTTTTTTAATCGAAAAACAATTTTTTTTCTCATTAAATATCAATATTTATAGTGTGATAATAGGAGAAATATATTGTCAGATACGTAGCTACGTCTAGGAAAAAAATGAGGAAATTTGATTAAAAGGCATGTTTCCAATGCTTATCCGGCTATGCCCTTTCAAGGTTAAAAAATAGTGAAAAATCTGATACTATAAAATAGATGTAAGACTTTTTTGTTCAGTTTAATTTTATTTAATTCAACAATTTATTAGATTTTTTGGCTTATTACTGGGTTTCTTACAGCTAAAAAGCTCGGGAGTCCGATGAGTTTGGGAGGGGAGGAGGGATCAATTTTAACTTTTAGCTTTTTAACTTTGAAATTTGCGATTTGAGAAAATTCCTGACATGGTGGTTTAAAATGAAGGTCATTTTTGGATTCGGTGCTAAAAAATACATACGAATCAATTTTCAAAAGCTAAAAAACGTACCACAACCCAAAATTTAAAAGACAGTGTAATCTAATAGCATTTTAAAATATTTATCATTTTGTAAATAATTGAGGCTGATGTTTTTCATCCTTTTATTTAACAAAAAATCTGTATTTTTCCCTCTTATAATGTTCAGTACAAATTGTACATTTTCCAGTAATATGTCAGAGTGATTAAAGATTTCAAATTTATACTGCAATGCTAATTTTGCTCTCAACCATTTCTTTAATATATCTGACGAAATTATATTTCTACTAAATTTGTGAATGACCCCTAATATGCAGCAAAAAATATACTCCAACTTTAAACAGCTATTACTCGGTCAATTTTAATCGTAGAATAACGGGACTTTTCTTTGCCTTACTTGTCAGTGTAACAGGAAAATTTTACTAAATATAACTTACAGGTCCGGGGGACCGTATAAAAATTTAGATTCTGTAATTCTTCACTAAATTGTTTTTTCGCTTCAAACTTGTTTTATCTTAATCCTGCACCTAATTTTGACCACTTTTGTAATTGGAAGTATGCATCTAGGACCAACGGTTGTGAAAATAAAGGTCGGTCAGGTTATACGTGGACACACTGTATATTTAAGTATTGCGCGGCAGCGCAATACATATTTATTTCCAGTGTCACTTCTCAATGTTAATTTAACATGGAAAAGCCTATGGAGATTATAACTTTTTCATTTTTTCTTCCCACCTTTTTGTCCCTGATGCCAATCATTTTTTATTCTTTACTAATTCTAATCTATCTACACTCATCTTATCTTATCTTATCTTATCTTATCTTATCTTATCTTATCTTACTCCTATTATAAAGAGGAAAAAATTGTTTATTTGTCGGAGATAAGCTCTGGAACTACCGAACCGATTCCAAAAGTAATGGTATCAAAATGATGGTGTTAGTCCAACTTAGAACATAGGCTATATCTTATGTCGGTGCCACTACCCCAAAGTGGGTGTAGGAGCAAAAAACGTTCTAAAAATTCGATTTTAGCGTTACTTAAGGGCCTAGAAATATGAAATTTTGAATATTATTTACTTATAAGATATAAATGATGTCTAAGAACAGTTCTTAAACAATTCGAAATTTAAAAGGCGTGAAAATGCACAAAAAGCGTTCTAAAAAACGTTCTAAATGGTAGTTTCTACACAATCTCAAGAAATACCAAACCGATTTAAAAAATATTGGTGTCAAAATGATGGCGACAACGCTTGCTCTAAGACAGGCTATGTTTTATGTCGGTGCCACTACACCAAAGGGGGTGTAGGAGCAAAAAACGTTCTAAAAATGCGATTTTAGCGTTACTGAAGGGCCTAGAAATATGAAATTTTGAATATTAGTTACTTATAAGATATAAATGATGTCTAAGAACAGTTCTTAAATAATTCGAAATTTAAAAAGGGTGAAAATGCAGAAAAAGCGTTCTAAAAAACGCTCTAAATGGTAGTTTCTACACAATCTCAGGAAATAACAAACCGATTTAAAAAAATATTGGTGTCAAAATGATGGTGACAACGCTTGCTCCAAGACAGGCTATGTTTTATGTCGGTGTCACTACCCCAAAGGGGGTGCAGGAGCAAAAAACGTTCTATAAATGCGATTTATGTGTTACTGAAGGGCCTAGAAATATGAAATTTGAAATATTAGGTACTTATTAGATATGAAGGATTTCTAAGAACAGTTCTTAAACAAGTCGAAATTTCAAAGGGCTGAAAATGTACAAACAGCGTTCTAAAAAACGTTCTAAATGGTAGTTTCTACACAATCTCAGGAAATACCAAACCGATTTAAAAAATATTGGTGTCAAAATGATGGTGACAACGCTTGCTCCAAGATAGGCTATGTTTTATGTCGGTGTCACTACCCCAAAGGGGGTGCAGGAGCAAAAAACGTTCTAAAAATGCGATTTATGTGTTACTGAAGGGCCTAGAAATATTTAATTTGAAATATTAGCTACTTATTAGATACAAAGGATTTCTAAGAACAGTTCTTAAACAATTCGAAATTTGAAAGGGGTGAAAATGCGCGAAAATCGTTCTAAAAAACGTTCTAAATGGTGGTTTCTACACAATCTCAGAAAATACCAAACCGATTTAAAAAATAATGGTGTCAAAATAAGGGTGTCAAAATGACGGTGACAACCCTTGCTCCAACATAGACTATGTTTTATGTCGGTGCCACTACCCAAAAGGGGTGCAGGAGCAATAAACGTTCTAAAAATGCGATTTTTGCGTTACCGAAGGGCCTAGAAATATGAAATTTGAAATATTAGCTACTTATTAGATATAAAGGATTTCTAAGAACAGTTCGTAAACAATTCGAAATTTAAAAGGGGTGAAAATGCGCGAAAAGCGTTCTAAAAAACGTTCTAATGGTGGTTTCTACACAATCTCAGGAAATACCAAACCGATCTAAAAAATAATGGCGTCAAAATGATGGTGACAACCCTTGCTCCAACATGGGCGATGTTTTATGTCGGTGCCACTACCCCAAAGGCGGTGCAGGAGAAAAACGTTCTAAATTGCGGCTTTTGCATTACGGAAGAGCCTAGAATCGTGAAATTAAAATGGGGTCAAAATGCGCAAAAAGCGTTGTAAAAAACTTTCTAAATTGCGATTTCTATGCAATCTCAGGAAGTACTGAACCGATTTCAATTATAATGGTGTAAATATGATGGTGACAGATCTTGCTCCAAGATAGGCTATATTTTATATCTGTTTCCACTACCCCAGAGGAGATGCAGGAGCAAAACGAGCGAAAAGCGTTCTAAAAACGTTCTAAATGCCGATTTATCGGCATTATCTCAGGAAGAATGAATCTGATTTCAAACGTATTGGTAGGAAATTGATGCTGACAGCCTCTGCTCTAGCATAGACGCTATGTTATGTCGGTATCACTATCACCAAAACGTTGCAGGTGCAAAAAAGCGTTCTAAATTTCGATTTTTGTGATCGGTAGGGGCTAGCAACTTAAAATTAGGCAAGTTACATATTTAATAGATATAAATGATCTTTAAGAACAGTTTCGAAAAAATTGGAAATTTAAAAAGGGGTGAAAATGCGCGAAAAGCGTCCTAAAAACGTTCTAAATTGCGATTTCTACTCAATCTAAGGAAATACCAAAGCTATTTAAAAAGTGATGGTTGCAAATCAATGGTGACAGTCCCTGCTATAACATAGGTTATATTTTATGTTGCTGTCACTACCATCTGAGGGTTGCAAAAGCGACCATGTTCTAATTTGCGTTTTTTGCAAAACTGAGGGGTCTAACACTTTGAAGTATGGCATGGTATTTACTTACAAGATGCAACTGCTTTCTAAGAACAGTCGAAAGAAAATTCGAAATTTAAAAAAATGAAGCGAGTGAAAAGCGTTATAAATTATAATTTTTAAGCAAACTTAAAAAATACCAAACCGATTAAAAAAATAATGATGACAAATTTTGGTGATAGAACCTGCTCAAACATAAGCTATATTTTATGTATGTTCCACTACAACCAGAGGGTTGCAGGAGCTAAAAACTTTCTAAATTTCGATTTCTGTGATACTGGCTAGAAACTTTAAATATGACATGGTAGTTACTTATAAAATATAAATGCCCTCGAAGGAACGTCGAAAATAAATTCGAATTAAAAAGGGGTGAAGCGAAGGGGAGGTGCGAAAAGCATTCTAAAAAAGTTCTAAATTACGATTCTATGCAATTTCAGGGAATATAAACCGACTATAAAATTAATAGTTGTGAATCAATGGTAACAGTCTCTGATCCTACACAGGCTATATTTTATGGCGGTGATTCTACCACCTGGGATTCACAGGAACAACAAACGTTCTAATAAAGGACTTTAAAAGTTTTTTAAATTACGTTTCTGTGGAATATTAGGAAATAACAAACCGATTTCAAAATTAATGTTGTCAAATTAATGGTGACAGTTCCTGTTTCAACATAGCCCTTTATGTTGAGAGAGGTGGTTAGGACTTGGAATTTGACATGATGGTTAATTTTAAGATGTAAGAAGATTATTTCTAAAAAATTCAAAACTTCAAATGAATACTGAAATGAGCGTATTAATTGAGCATAAAAGTTTCAAAATATTTTCTAAATTATCATTTATTTAGTTTTATTTCATTTTATTAAATCAAGTCTCACTTCTGCCTAATGCAGTGTAATAATGATGTTTAATCAAACTGTGTTTTAAATAGTAATTTTTGAATCATTCCTAAAAGTAATAAGTACCTTTTAATAAAATAAAATATTACCTTTTAATAAAATAAAAATTTACTTAGTACCTTTTAATAAAAATTAGACATAAATATCACTTGGCATATTTCAAATATTACGCGAGCAAAGCCGCGGGGTTTGCTAGTCATCATCATCATCATCTATACTCCTATTATAAAGAGGAAAAAATTGTTTATTTGTCGGAGGTAAGCTCTGGAACTACCGAACTGATTCCAAAAATAATGGTATCAAAATGATGGTGTTCGTCCAACTTAGAACATAGGCTATATCTTATGTCGATGCCACTACCCCAAAGGGGGTGTAGGAGCAAAAAACGTTCTAAAAATGCGATTTTAGCTTTACTGAAGGGCCTAGAAATAGGAAATTTTGAATATTAGTTACTTATAAGATATAAATGATGTCTAAGAACAGTTCATAAACAATTCGAAATTTAAAAGGGGTGAAAATGCACAAAAAGCGTTCTAAAAAACGTTCTAAATGGTAGTTTCTACACAATCTCGGGAAATACCAAACCAATTTAAAAAATATTGGTGTCAAAATGATGGTGACAACGCTTGCTCCAAGGTAGGCTATGTTTTATGTCGGTGCCACTACCCCAAAGGTGCTGTAGGAGCAAAAAACGTTCTAAAAATGCAATTTTAGCGTTACTGAAGGGCCTAGAAATATGAAATTTTGAATATTAGCTACTAATAAGATATAAATTATGCCTAAGAACAGTTCTTAAACAATTCGAAATTTAAAAGGGGTGAAAATGCGCGAAAAGCGTTCTAAAATACGTTCTAAATGGTAGTTTCTACACAATCTCAGGAAATACCAAACCGATTTAAAAAAGTCCTTCCGGCCAGTGCCGGGAGGAAGAGGTAGCTTTCATAATCCTTATTTAAAAAAAGCCAACTTATATCATGCAAACACACGAAGCTCAATTTAGTGGAAACCGAATATAGGAGATTCAATACTAATTTTTATCAATATAATGAATGAGAATTTCGCGAAATTAGTCAGCTTTATCCAAGCTGCTTTTCTTTAAAGTAACTTACATTTGGCTGCCAAATTCGGCAATTTCTTAAAGTACCTGTCATTTTAAGACAACATGGTGGATGAAGCTAAGCAGTGAACATGGTCGAGACCTTAGTAATTGCTGTGCACATGCTCACTCACATCGGAATCGGTTAATATATAGGAGTGCTGTCGCATGCAAAAATCAGATTTTTCAAAATGTCACCCACAATAGAAATTGAAACTGCTATATCTGAGCCATTTTTTAAGGAAAAGACAAACAAAAAATGCTCCTGAATCCTTATATCAAGATCAAATACTTAAGAAAGAAACCTTTTTCAATTTCTAATTTTTTTGCACCTCACTTTAAATATATATATATATTTTTTAATTTAATGGCCGCCATTTTGAAACAAGATGGCTGATGAATCTGGCCAGCGAACTTGGTCGAGGTGTTGATGTATACTATCCACATGCCTTCTTACATCGAAATAGGCGAATACGTGTGTTATCGCGTGACAAATACAAGATCGTTTCAAAATGTTAGCCATGCTAGAAATTCAAAGTGCTATAAATCAACCATTTTTTAAGATATCAACAAGAGAACAAATTTTCAGAAACAAAAACTGCTCCGGAATCTTTGTATCAAGGCCAAACACATAAAAAAAAAATCTTTTTCATTTTCCAATTTTTTAATACCTCATTTTGAATTTTAAATTTAATTTTTTTTAAATGGCAACCCTTTTGAAACAAGATGGCGAATGAAGCTGGCCAACGAACTCGGTCGAGACACTGGTATGTACTATGTACAGACCAAGTTACATCCAAATAGGTTCATAAATACGCCTGTTATCGCGTGACAAAAATCAGGTCGTTTTAAAATGTCAGCCACAAGAGAAATTCAAAATGCTATTACTCAGCCATTTTTTTTTAGATATAGACGAAAGAAAAACTGTTCCAGAATCTTTGTATTAAGGTCAAACACATACAAAAAAAATCTTTTTCATTTTCCAATATTTTGGTATCTCATTTAAATTTTTTTATTTTTTAATTTTTTTAAATGGCCGCCATTTTGAAACAAGATGGCGGATGAAGCTGGCCAGCGAACTCGGTCGAGATATTTGTATGTACTATGTACACACCAAGGTACATCCAAGTCGGTTCATAAATACGCCTGTTATTACGTGAGAAAAATCAGGACGTTTCAAAATGTCAGCCACGCTAGAAATTCAAAATGCTATAACTCAGCCATTTCTTAAGATATAGACGAAACAAAAACTGCTCCCGAATCTTTTTATCAAGGTCAAACACATAAGAAGAAAATATTTTTTCAATTTTCAATTTTTGGTACCACTTTCAAATTTAAATTTTTCTTAAAAATTTAAATGGCCGCCATTTTTAAACAAGATGGCGGGTGAAGCTGGCCAACGAACCCGGTCGAGACATTGGTATGTACTATGTATAAACGAAGTTACATCCAAATCGGTTCATAAATACGCCTTTTATCGCGTGACAAATTTCAGGACGTTTCAAAATATCAGCCCCGCTAGAAATTCAAAATGCTATAACTCAGCCATTTTTTAAGATATAGACGAAACAAAAACTGCTCCGAAATCTTTGTATAAAGGTCAAATACATAAGAAAAAAATATTTTTCCATTATTAATTTTTTGGTACCACATTTCAAATTTTAAATTTTTAAAAAAATTTAAATATCCGCCATTTTGAAACAAAATGGCGGATGAAGCTGGCCAACAAACTCGGTCGAGAGATTGGTATGTACTATGTACACACCGAATTACATCCAAATCGGTTCATAAATACGCCTTTTATCGCGTGACAAAATTCAGGACGTTTCAAAATGTCAGCCACGCTAGAAATTCAAAATGCTATAACTCAGCCATTTTTAAGATATAGACGAAACAAAAACTGCTCCGGAATCTTTGTATAAAGGTCAAATACATAAGAAAAAAATATTTTTCCATTTTTAATTTTTTGGTACCACATTTCAAGTTTTAAATTTTTTTTAAATTTTTAAATGGCCGCCATTTTGAAACAAAACGGCGGATGAAGCTGGCCAACGAACTCGGTCGAGACATTGGTATGTACTATGTACACACCGAATTACATCGAAATCGGTTCATAATTACGGGAGTTACAGTGTGACATAGGTCAGATATATATATATATATATATCAATTTTGAACGGAGGGTGGTTTCGGGGTCTGGGGGTCATGATCGATGAAAATATACCAAAATTTTTTGAAATCGCTTTCCTCCGAACGGCTGCAATAGGTAGCTTTTTTGTAAAGAAAGCTACCTAAAATATTGGTGTCAAAATGATGGTGACAACGCTTGCTCCAAGATAGGCTATGTTTTATGTCGGTGCCACTACCCCAAAGGGGGCTGATGGAGCAAAAAACTTTCTAAAAATGCGATTTTAGCGTTACAGAAGGGCCTAGAAATATGAAATTTAGAATATTAGTTACTTATAAGATATAAATGATGTCTAAGAAGAGTTCTTAAGCAATTCGAAATTTAAAAGGGGTGAAAATGCCCAAAAAGCGTTCAAAAAAAAAGTTCTAAATGGTAGTTTCTACACAATCTCAGAAAATACCAAACCGATTTAAAAAATATTGGCGTGAAAACGATGGTGACAACGCTTGCTCCAAGATAGGCTATGTTTTATGTCGGTGCCACTACCACAAAGGGGGTGTAAGAGCAAAAAACGTTCTAAAAATGCGATTTTGGCGTTACTGAAGGGCCTAGAAATAATTTGAAATATTAGCTACTAATAAGACATAAATGATGTCTAAGAACAGTTCTTAAATAATTCGAAATTTAAAAGGGGTGAAAATGCCCGAAAAGCGTTCTAAAAACGTTCTAAATGGTAGTTTCTACACAATCTCAGGAAATACCAAACCGATTAAAAAAATATTGGTGTAAAATGATGGTGACAACGCTTGCTCCAAGATAGGCTATGTTTTATGTCGATGTCACTACCCCGAAGGGGGTGCAGGAGCTAAAAACGTTCTAAAAATGCGATTTATGTGTTACTGAAGGGCCTAGAAATATGAAATTTGAAATACTTATTAGATATAAAGGATTTCTAAGAACAGTTCTTAAACAATTCGAAATTTGAAAGGGGTGAAAATGCGCGAAAATCGTTCTAAAAACGTTCTAAATGGTAGTTTCTACACAATCTCAGAAAATACCAAACCGATTTAAAAAATATTGGCGTGAAAATGATGGTGACAACGCTTGCTCCAAGATAGGCTATGTTTTATGTCGGTGCCACTACCACAAAGGGGGTGTAGGAGCAAAAAACGTTCTAAAAATGCGATTTTGGCGTTACTGAAGGGCCTAGAAATAATTTGAAATATTAGCTACTAATAAGACATAAATGATGTCTAAGAACAGTTCTTAAATAATTCGAAATTTAAAAGGGGTGAAAATGCGCGAAAAGCGTTCTAAAAAACGTTCTAAATGGTAGTTTCTACACAATCTCAGGAAATACCAAACCGATTAAAAAAATATTGGTGTAAAATGATGGTGACAACGCTTGCTCCAAGATATGCTATGTTTTATGTCGATGTCACTACCCCAAAGGGGGTGCAGGAGCTAAAAACGTTCTAAAAATGCGATTTATGTGTTACTGAAGGGCCTAGAAATATGAAATTTGAAATATTAGCTACTTATTAGATATAAAGGATTTCTAAGAACAGTTCTTAAACAATTCGAAATTTGAAAGGGGTGAAAATGCGCGAAAATCGTTCTAAAAACGTTCTAAATGGTGGTTTCTACACAATCTCAGGAAATACCAAACCAATTTAAAAAATAATGGTGTCAAAATAAGGGTGTCAAAATGACGGTGACAACCCTTGCTCCAACACAGGCTATGTTTTATGTCGGTGCCACTACCCGAGAGGGTGTGCAGGAGCAAAAAACGTTCTAAAAATGCGATTTTTGCGTTACCGAATGGCCTAGAAATTTGAAATATTAGCTACCTATTAGATATAAAGGATTTCTAAGAACAGTTCTTAAACAATTCGAAATGTAAAAGGGGTGAAAATGCGCGAAAAGCGTTCTAAAAAACGTTCTAATGGTGGTTTCTATACAATCTCAGGAAATAACAAACCGATCTAAAAAATAATGGCGTCAAAAAGATGGTGACAACCATTGCTCCAACATAGGCGATGTTTTATGTCGGTGCCACTACCCCAAACGGGGTGCGGGAGAAAAACGTTCTAAATTGCGGCTTTTGCGTTACGGAAGGGCATAGAATCGTGAAATTTGGAATGGTAGTTAGTTATAAGATATCAATGATCTCTAAGGACATTTCCTAAAAAAAATCGAAATTTAAAAAGGTGTCAAAATGCGCAAAAAGCGTTGTAAAAAGCGTTCTATTGCGATTTCTATTCAATCTTAGGAAGTACTGATTCGATTTCATATATGATGGTGACAGATCTTGCTCCAAGATAGGTTATATTTTATATCTGTTTCCACTACCCCAGAGGAAATGCAGGAGCAAAATGCGGAAAAAGCGTTCTAAAAACGTTCTAAATGCGGATTTGCGGCAATATCTCAGGAAGAATGAACCTGATTTGAAACGTAATGGTAGGAAATTGATGCTGACAGCCTCTGCTCTAACATAGACGCTATTTTATGTCGGTATTACTATCACCAAGACGTTGCAGGAGCAAAAAAGCGTTCTAAATTTCGATTTTTTTGATCGGTACTGGCTAGCAACTTAAAATTAGGCAAGGTACATATTTATTAGATATAAGTGATCTTTAAGAACAGTTTCGAAAAAATTAGAAATTTAAAAAGGGGTGAAAATGCGCGAAAAGCGGCCTAAAAACGTTCTAAATTGCGATTTCTACTCAATCTAAGAAAATACCAAAGCTATTTCAAAAGTAATGGTTGCAAATCAATGGTGACAGTCCCTGCTATAACATAGGTTATATTTTATGTTGCTGTCACTACCATCTGAGGGTTGCAAAAGCAAAACATGTTCTAATTTGCGTTTTTTGCACAACTAAAGGGTCTAACACCTTGAAGTATGGAATGGTATTTACTTACAAGATGCAACTGCTTTCTAAGAATAGTCGAAAGAAAATTCCAAACTTAAAAAGATGAAGTGAGTGACAAGCGTTATAAATTACAATTTTTAAGCAAACTTATAAATTACCAAACCGATTAAAAAAATAATGATGACAAATTGTTGGTGATAGAACCTGCTCAAACATAAGCTATATTTTATGTCTCTTCCACTACCACCACAGGGTTGCAGGTGCTAAAAACTTTCTAAAATTTGTTTTCTGTGATACGGAAAAGGCTAGAAACTTTAAATATGGAATGGTAGTTACTTCTAAAATATAAATGTCCTCGAAAGAACGTCGAAAATAAATTCGAATTAAAAAGGGGTGAAGCGAAGCGGAGGTGTGAAAATCGAGATTCGAAAAAGTTCTAAATTACGGTTCTATGCAATTTCAGGGAATATAAACCGATTATAAAAGTAATAGTTGCGAAACAGTCTCTGATCCTACACAGGCTATATTTTATGCCGGCGATTCTACCACCTGGGGTGCACAGGAATAACAAACGTTCTAAAAAAGGCCTTTAAAAGCTTTTTAAATTACCTTTCTGTGGAATATTAGGAAATAACAAACCGATTGCAAAGTTAATGTTGGCAAATTAATCGTGACAGTTCCTATTTCAACATAGCCCTTTATGTTGAGAGAGGTGGTAGGACTTGGAATTTGACATGATGGTTAATTTTAAGATGCAAGAAGATGGTTTCTAAAAAATTCAAAACGTCAAATGAATACTGAAATGAGCGTATTAATTGAGCATAAAAGTTTCAAAATATTTTCTAAATTATCAATTATTTAGTTTTATTTCGTTTTATTAATTTAAGTCTCATTTCTGCCTAATGCAGTGTAATAATGATGTTTAATCAAACTGTGTTTTAAATAGTAATTTTTGAATTATTCCTAAAAGTAATATGTACCTTTTAATAAAAATAAAAAAAAACCTTTTAATGAAATAAAATATTACCTTTTAATAAAATAAAAATTTAGTTAGTACCTTTTAATAAAAATCAGACATATAAATATCACTTGGCATATTTCAAATATTACGCGAGCAAAGCCGCGGGGTTTGCTAGTCATCATCATCATCTATACTCCTATTATAAAGAGGAAAAAATTGTTTATTTGTAGGAGGTAAGCTCAGGAACTACCGAACCGATTCTAAAAGTAATGGCATCTAAATGATGGTGTTAGTCCAACTTAGAACATAGGCTATATCTTATGTCGGTGCCACTACCCCAAAGGGAGTGCAGGAGCAAAAAACGTTCTAAAAATGCGATTTTTGCGTTACTGAAGGGCCTAGAAATATGAAATTTGGAATATTAGTTACTTATAACATATAAATGATGTCTAAGAACAGTTCTTAAACAATTCGAAATTTAAAAGGGGTGAAAATGCACAAAAAGCGTTCTAAAAAACGTTCTAAATGGTAGTTTCTACACAATCTCAGGAAATACCAAACCAATTTAAAAAATATTAGTGTCAAAATGATAGTGACAACGTTTGCTCCAAGATAGGCTATGTTTTATGTCGGTGCCACTACCCCAAAGGGGGTGTAGGAGCAAAAAACGTTCTAAAAATGCAATTTATGTGTTACTGAAGGGCCTAGAAATATAAAATTTGAAGTATCAGCTACTTATTAGATATAAAGGATTTCTAAGAACAGTTGTTAAACAATTCGAAATTTAAAAGGGGTGAAAATGTGCGAAAAGCGTTCTAAAAAACGTTCGAAATGGTGATTTCTACACAATCTCAGTAAATACTAAACCGATTAAAAAAATAATGGCGTCAAAATGATGGTGAAAACCCTTGCTTCAACATAGGCTATGTTTTATGTCGGTGCCACTACCCCAAAGGGGGTGCAGGAGAAAAACGTTCTAAATTGCGGTTTTTGCGTGACGGAAGGGCCTTGAATCGTGAAATTCAGAATGGTAGTTAGTTATAAGATATCAGTGATCTCTAAGGACATTTCCTAAAAAAGTCGAAATTTAAAAGGGGGGTCAAAATGCGCAAAAAGCGTTGTAAAAAACGTTCTAAATTGCGATTTCTAGCAATCTCAGGAAATACTGAACCGATTTCAAATATAATTGTGTAAAAATGATGGGGACAGATCTTGCTCCAAGATAGGCTATATTTTTTATCTGTTTCCACTACCCCAGAGGAGATGCAGGAGCAAAATCAGCGAAAAGCGTTCTAAAAACGTTCTAAATGCCGATTTGTCACCAATATCTCAGGAAGAATCAAACTGATTTCAAAATTAATGGTAAGAAATTGATGCTGACAGCCTGTGCTCTAACATAGACGCTATTTTAAGTCGGTAGGTGACGTTGCAGGAGAAAAAAAGCGTTCCAAATTTCGATTTTTGTGATCGGTAGGGGCTAGCAACTTAAAATTAGGCAAGGTACATATTTATTACATATAAATGATCTTTAAGAACAGTTTCGAAAAAATTGGAAATTTAAAAAGGGGTGAAAATGTGCGAAAAGCGTTCTAAAAACGTTCTAAATTGCAATTTCTACTCAATCTCAGGAAATTCCAAAGCTATTTCAAAAGTAATGGTTGCAAATCAATGGTGACAGTCCCTGCTATAACATAGGTTATATTTTATGTTGCTGTCACTACCATCTGAGGGTTGCAAAAGCAAAACATGTTCTAATTTGCGTTTTTTGCATAACTGAAGGGTCTAACACTTTGAAGTATGGCATGGTATTTACTTACAAGATGCAACTGCTTTCTAAGAGCTGTCGAAAGAAAATTTCAAATTTAAAAAAGATGAAGTGAGCGAAAAGCGTTATAAATTACAATTTTTATGTAATCTTATCAAATACCAAACCGATTAAATAAATAATGATGACAAATTGTTGGTGATAGAACCTGCTCAAACATAAGCTATATTTTATGTCTATGCCACTACCACCAGAGGGTTGCAGTAGCTAAAAACTTTCTAAATTGAGATTTCTGTGTGTGATACTGAAAAGGCTAGAAACTTTAAATATGGCATGGTAGTTACTTATGAAATATAAATGCCCTCAAAGGACTGTCGAAAATAAATTCGAATTAAAAAGGGGTGAAGTGAAGGTGAGGTGCGAAAAGCATTCTAAAAAAGTCCTAAATTACGATTTCTACGCAATTTCAGGGAATATAAACCAAATATAAAAGTAATAGATGCGAATCAATGGTAACAGTCTCTGATCCTACACAGGCTATATTTTATGCCGATGATTCTACCACCTGGGGTTCACAGGAACAGCAAACGCTCTAAAAAAGGCCTTTAAAAGCTTTCTAAATTACGTTTCTGTGGAATATTAGGAAATAACAAACCGATTTCAAAATTAATGTTGGCAAATTAATGGTGACAGTTCCTATTTCAACATAGCCCTTTATGTTGAGAGAGGTGGTAGGACTTGGAATTTGACATGATGGTTAATTTTAAGATGTAAGAAGATGGTTTCTAAAAAATTCAAAACTTCAAATGAATACTGAAATGAGCGTATTAATTGAGCATAAAAGTTTCAAAATATTTTCTAAATTATTATTTATTTAGTTTTATTTCGTTTTATTAATTTAAGTCTCATTTCTGCCTTATGCAGTGTAACAATGATGTTTAATCAAACTGTGTTTTAAATAGTAATTTTTTTAATTATTCCTAAAAGTAATAAGTACCTTAATAAAATAAAATATTACATTTTAATAAAATAAAAATTTAGTTAGTACCTTTTAATAAAAGTTAGACATATAAATATCACTTGGCATATTTCAAATATTACGCGAGCAAAGCCGCGGGGTTTGCTAGTCTATACTCCTATTATAAAGAGGAAAAAATTGTTTATTTGTCGGAGATAAGCTCTGGAACTACCGAACCGATTCCAAAAGTAATGGTATCAAAATGATGGTGTTAGTCCAACTTAGAACATAGGCTACATCTTATGTCGGTGCCACTACCCCAAAGGGGGTGTAGGAGCAAAAAACGTTCTAAAAATGCGATTTTAGCGTTACTGAAGGGCTTAGAAATATGAAATTTTGAATATTAGTTATTTATAAGATATAAATGATATCTAAGAACAGTTCTTAAACAATTCGAAATTTAAAAGGGGTGAAAATGCACAAAAAGCGTTCTAAAAAACGTTCTAAATGGTAGTTTCTACACAGTCTCAGGAAATATAAACCGATTTAAAAAATATTGATGTCAAAATGATGGTGACAACGCTTGCTCCAAGATAGGCTATGTTTTATGTCGGTGTCACTACCCCAAAGGGGGTGCAGGAGCAAAACACTTTCTAAAAATGCGATTTATGTGTTACTGAAGGGCCTAGATATATGAAATTTGAAATATTAGCTACTTATTAGATATAAAGGATTACTAAGAACAGTTCTTAAGCAATTCGAAATTTGAAAGGGGTAAAAATGCGCGAAAATCGTTCTAAAAAACGTTCTAAATGGTGGTTTCTACACAATCTCAGGAAATACCAAACCGATTTAAAAAATAATGGTGCCAAAATAAGGGTGTCAAAATGATGGTGACAACGCTTGCTCCAAGATAGGCTATGCTTTATGTCGGTGTCACTACCCCAAAGGGGGTGCAGGAGCAAAAAACTTTCTAAAAATGCGATTTATGTGTTACTGAAGGACCTAGAAATATGAAATTTGAAATATTAGCTACTTATTAGATATAAAGGGTTTCTAAGAACAGTTCTTAAACAATTCGAAATTTAAAAGGAGTGAAAATGCGCGAAAAGCGGTCTAAAAAACGTTCTAATGGTGGTTTCTACACAATCTCAGGAAATATTAAACCGATCTAAAAAATAATGGCGCCAAAATGATGGTGAAAAACCTTGCTCCAACATAGGCGATGTTTTATGTCGGTGCCACTACCCCAAAGGGGGTGCAGGAGCAAAAAACGTTCTAAATTGCGGCTTTTGCGTTACGGAAGGGCCTAGAATCGTGAAATTTGGAATGGTAGTTAGTTATAAGATATCAATGATCTCTAAGAACATTTTCTAAAAAAATCGAAATTTAAAAGGGGGTCAAAATGCGCAAAAAGCGCTATAAAAAACTTTCTAAATTGCGATTTCTATGCAATCTCAGGAAGTACTGAACCGATTTCAAATATAATGGTGTAAAAATGATGGTGACAGATCTTGCTCCAAGATAGGCTATATTTTATATCTGTTTCCACTACCCCAGAGGAGATGCAGGTGCAAAATGCGCGAAAAGCGTTCTAAAAACGTTCTAGATGCCGATTTGTCGGCAATATCTCAGGAAGAATGAATCTGATTTCAAACGTAATGATAGGAAATTGATGCTGACAACCTCTGCTCTAACATAGACGCTATTTTATGTCGGTATCACTATCACCAAGACGTTGCAGGAGCAAAAAAGCGTTCTAAATTTCGATTTTTGTGATCGGTAGGGGTTAGCAACTTAAAATTAGGTAAGGTACATATTTATTAGCTATAAATGATCTTTAAGAACAGTTTCGAAAAAATTGGAAATTTAAAAAGAGGTGAAAATGCTCGAAAAGCGTCCTAAAAACGTTCTAAATTGGGATTTCTACACAATCTAAGGAAATACCAAAGCTATTTCAAAAGTAATGGTTGCAAATCAATGGTGACAGTCCCTGCTATAACATAGGTTATATTTTATGTTGCTGTCACTACCATCTGAGGGTTGCAAAAGCAAAACATGTTCTAATTTGCATTTTTTGCACTACTGAGGGGTCTAACACTTTTAAGTATGGCACGGTATTTACTTACAAGATGCAACTGCTTTCTAAGAACAATCGAAAGAAAATTCCAAATTAAAAAAAAAATGAAATGAGTGAAAAGCGTTATAAATTACAATTTTTAAGCAAACTTATAAATTACCAAACCGATTAAAAAAATAATGATGACAAATTTTGTTGATAGAACCTGCTCAAACATAAGCTATATTTTATGTCTGTTCCACTACCACCAGAGGGTTGCAGGAGCTAAAAACTTTCTAAATTGCGATTTCTGTGATACTGAAAACGCTAGAAACTTTAAATATGACATGGTAGTTACTTATAAATTATAAATGCCCTCGAAGGAACGTCGAAAATAAATTCGAATTAAAAAGGGCTGAAGCGAAGGGGAGGTGCGAAAAGCATTCTAAAAAAGTTCTAATTTACGATTCTATGCAATTTCAGGGAATATAAACGATTATAAAAGTAATAGTTGCGAATCAGTGATAACAGTCTCTGATCCTACACAGACTATATTTTATGCCGGTGATTCTACCACCTGGGGTTCACAGGAACAACAAACGTTCTACAAAAGGGCTTTAAAAGCTTTTTAAATTACGTTTCTGTGGAATATTAGGAAATAACAAAGCGATTTCAAAATTAATGTTGGCAAATTAATGGTGACAGTTCCTATTTCAAGATAGCCCTTTATGTTGAGAGAGGTGGTAGGACTTGGAATTCGACATGATGGTTAATTTTACGATGTAAGAAGATGGTTTCTAAAAAATTCAAAACTTCAAATGAATACTGAAAGGAGCGTATTAATTGAGCATAAAAGTTTCAAAATATTTTCTAAATTATCATTTATTTAGTTTTATTTTATTTTATTAATTTTCTGCCTAATACAGTGTAATAATGATATTTAGTGAAACTGTGTTTTAAATAGTAATTTTTGAATTATTCCTAAAAGTAATAAGTACCTTTTAATAAAATATAAATTTAATTAGTACCTTTTAATAAAAATTAGACATATAAATATCACTTGGCATATTTCAAATATTACGCGAGCAAAGCCGCGGGGTTTGCTAGTCATCATACTCCTATTATAAAGAGGTAAAATTGTTTATTTGTCGGAGATAAGCTCAGGAACTACCGAACCGATTCCAAAGTAATGGTATCAAAATGATGGTGTTCGCCCAACTTAGAACATAGGCTATATCTTATGTCGGTGCCACTACACCAAAGGGGGTGCAGGAACAAAAAACGTTCTAAAAAGGCGATTTTTGCGTTACTGAAGGGCCTAGAAATATGAAATTTGGAATATTAGTTACTTATAAGATATAAATGGTGTCTAAGAACAGTTCTTAAACAATTTGAAATTTAAAAGGGGTGAAAATGCACAAAAAGCGTTCTAAAAAACGTTCTAAATGGTAGTTTCTACATAATCTCAGGAAATACCAAACCGATTTCAAAAGTAATGGTATCAAAATGATGGTGTTAGTCCAACTTAGAACATAGGCTATATGTTATGTCGGTGCCACTACCCGAAAGGGGGTGCAGGAGCAAAAAACGTTCTAAAAAATGCGATTTTTGCGTTACTGAAGGACCTAGAAATATGAAATTTGGAATATTAGTTACTTATAAGATATAAATGGTGTCTAAGAACAGTTCTTAAACAATTCGAAATTTAAAAGTGGTGAAAATGCACAAAAAGCGTTCTAAAAAACGTTCTAAATGGTAGTTTCTACATAATCTCAGGAAATACCAAACCGATTTCAAAAGTAATGGTATCAAAATGATGGTGTTAGTCCAACTTAGAACATAGGCTATATTTTATGTCGGTGCCACTACCCGAAAGGGGGTGCAGGAGCAAAAAACGTTCTAAAAGGCGATTTTTGCGTTACTGAAGGGCCTAGAAATATGAAATTTGGAATATTAGTTACTTATAAGATATAAATGGTGTCTAAGAACAGTTCTTAAACAATTCGAAATTTAAAAGGGGTGAAAATGCACAAAAAGCGTTCTAAAAAACGTTCTAAATGGTAGTTTCTACATAATCTCAGGAAATACCAAACTGATTTCAAAAGTAATGGTATCAAAATGATGGTGTTAGTCCAACTTAGAACATAGGCTATATTTTATGTCGGTGCCACTACCCGAAAGGGGGTGCAGGAGCAAAAAACGTTCTAAAAATGCGATTTTGCGTTACTGAAGGACTTAGAAATATGAAATTTGGAATATTAGTTACTTATAAGATATAAATGGTGTCTAAGAACAGTTCTTAAACAATTCGAAATTAAAAGGGGTGAAAATGCACAAAAAAGCGTTCTAAAAAACGTTCTAAATGGTAGTTTCTACATAATCTCAGGAAATACCAAACCGATTTAAAAATATTGGTGTCAAAATGATGGTGTTAGTCCAACTTAGAACATAGGCTATATTTTATGTCGGTGCCACTACCCCAAAGGCGGTGTAGGAGCAAAAAACGTTTTAAAAATGCGGTTTATGTGTTACTCAAGGGCCTAGAAATATGAAATTTGAAGTATCAGCTACTTATTAGATATAAATGATTTCTAAGAACAGTTCTTAAACAATTCGAAATTTAAAAAGGGTGAAAATGCGCGAAAAGCGTTCTAAAAATGTTCTAAATGGTGATTTCTACACAATCTCATGAAATACCAAACCGATTAAAAAAATAATGGCGTCAAAATGATGGTGAAAACCCTTGCTCCAACATAGGCTATGTTTTATGTCGGTGACACAACCCCAAAGGGGGTGCAGGAGAAAAACGTTCTAAATATCAGTTTTTGCGTGACGGAAGGGCCTTGAATCGTGAAATTTAGAATGGTAGTTAGTTATAAGATATCAATGATCTCTATGGACATTTCCTAAAAAAGTCGAAATTTAAAAGGGGGGGGGGTCAAAATGCGCAAAAAGCGTTATAAAAAACGTTCTAAATTGCGATTTCTAGCAATCTCAGGAAATACTGAACCGATTTCAAATATTTTGGTGTATAAATGATGGGGACAGATCTTGCTCCAAGATAGGCTATATTTTATATCTGTTTCACTACCCCAGAGGAGATGCAGGAGCAAAATGAGCGTTCTAAATGCCGATTTGTCACCAATATCTCACGAAGAATCAAACTGATTTCAAAAGTAATGGTAAGAAATTGATGCTGACAGCCTCTCCTCTAACATAGACGCTATTTTAAGTCGGTATCACTATCACCTAGACGTTGCAGGAGCAAAAAACGTTCCAAATTTCGAATTTTGTGATCGGTAAGGGCTAGCAACTTAAAATTAGGCAAGGTACATATTTATTATATATAAATTATCTTTAAGAACAGTTTCGAAAGAATTGGAAATTTAAAATAGGGTGAAAATGCGCGAAAAGCGTTCTAAAAATGTTCTGAACTGCGATTTCTACTCAGTCTAAGGAAATACCAAAGCTATTTCAAAAGTAATGGTTGCAAATCAATGGTGACAGTCCCTGCTATAACATAGGTTATATTTTATGTTGCTGTCACTACCATCTGACGGTTGCAAAAGCAAAACATGGTCTAATTTGCGCTTTTTGCACAACTGAGGTGTCTAACACTTTGAAGTATGGCATGGTATTTACTTACAAGATACAACTGCTTCCTAGGAACAGTCGAAAGAAAATTCCAAATTTAAAAAAATGAAGTGAGTGAAAAGCGTTATAAATTACAATTCTTAAGCAAACTTATAAATTACCAAACCGATTAAAAAAATAATGATGAAAAATTTTGGTGATAGAACCTGCTCAAACATAAGCTATATTTATGTCTGTTCCACTACCACCAGAGGGTTGCAGGAGCTAAAAACTTTCTAAATTCCGAATTTTGTGATACTGAAAAGGCTAGAAACTTTAAATATGACATGGTAGTTACTTATAAAATATAAATGCCCTCGAAGGAACGTCGAAAATAAATTCGAATTAAAAAGGGGTGAAGCGAAAGGGAGGTGCGAAAAGCATTCTAAAAGATTCTAAATTACGATTATATGCAATTTCAGGGAATATAAACCAATTATAAAAGTAATAGTTGCGAATCAATGGTAACAGTCTCTGATCCTACACAGGCTATATTTTATGCAGGTGATTCTACCACCTGGCGTTCACAGGAACAACAAACGTTCTAAAAAAGTGCTTTAAAAGCTTTTTAAATTACGTTTCTGTGGAATATTAGGAAGTAACAAACCGATTTCAAAATTAATGTTGGCAAATTAATGGTGACAGTTCCTGTTTCAACATAGCCCTTTATGTTGAGAGAGGTGGTAGGACTTGGAATTTGACATGATGGTAAATTTTAAGATGTAAGAAGATGGTTTCTAAAAAATTCAAATCTTCAAATGAATACTGAAATGAGCGTATTAATTGAGCATAAAAGTTTCAAAATATTTTCTAAATTATCATTTATTTAGTTTTATTTCATTTTATTAATTTAAGTCTCATTTCTGCCTAATGCATGATAACCTGATACTCTTTATTTAGCCAAAAAACGTAGACGTATATAGCTATAAAATTTATGTAAACATTAAATATAGGCTTAAAGAAAATAAATTTCAAGTTTTGCAGTAATTTTAAATAACGAAAGAACATGTAAATTAGGAAAACAATAATCAATTTACAAATAAAACGTCGAATTAAAAAGAATTGATGACTGCCAAACACGTTTAACATATTTAATGTCATCTGAATGTGACATTTACGATCATCCATTATTGGCATTTAACCTTACAGTTTGGCGACAGTGTTTTTTTTCGACGGAATAATCAAGGACACAGATGTCATATACGCACCGGGATACTTAAGTGGCTCCAAAGTATCGTTATTTTGCTTGATATGCTAACCAGGAGGTTGTTGTTTATTTATTAATAAATTATTTATTAACTTTTATTTTCTTTTTAAAAATTATACAAATTGTTTTGTTCTATAGTTATTAATTAAACATTTTTTTTACTGCTATTCCCTTTTTTTAAAATAAATATGTAATTGATATTCGAAAACAAGGTTTACGCCAAATTGGCGTCAGAAAAAATCGCGCCAACGTGTTGCATATATGACATCGATGCCTAATCAAGTAGTACCGATAAATGCAACTCAAAAATTTAATTATATAAAATCTCAGTATTATTATTTTTTTTTTAATTAACTAAGGAAGTTTTGAGTTGATACCATATTTGGCGTTTTTATCTTTTGCGCGCCAGGTTAAAGAAAAAATGCTTCTCAAAAATTTCATTAGAAAAAATCTGAATAAATTTCTTTTTCTTTTTTTTAAGTAATTTTATTTTGATTTTTATCTATTTCCCCGTTATGTTTCTTACAGGAGAAATTAGCAGAATTATTTTTAAAAATGACTCTAACTGCGAATTGTACGTTATTTGTTTAATTGGGAGATCGAATTTACTGTTGTCGCCAAACAATGCAATTTTAAGCCACAAAGGCAGAAGCGTGAAATAACCCATGCGAAGGTCGAAATCATTTTTTTTTCATGTGTAGGAGAAGATTTTGGAGTAAATTTTTATATTCTAATGTAATTCATATAAAAAGCAGTTAAATTTATAATTATGTAGCAGGTATTTAAATTTTAGTGTACATGTCTGCTAAATACACACTTATGCTAGAATAATTTAATTTCAGAGATTTAAAATATTTTTTATCATAATATGGAATACCATTACTATGGAAACATGCCGTTTTGTTTTCTTCAAGCATGTCATTTTTATATCCTTGAACTCAGATTATTACTTATTAATGGGAAATTGCGTATTATGTTATTTTTTTTTAAAGATGTCGGACCTATTGCCAATTTCACCTATAGGAATATTCACTGCTTTAAAAGTTAGGATATAATAAGATTCTTAAGAAGATTTCTGCAATTATGCGTTATTATTATTGTAAACAAAAAGCCAAAATTTTGCAACAGAAATTGCTGAATTTAATTTCAGATATTATTTTTTTAATTCGTCGCTTCAGCTAAACTTAGCAACAAATTAAGAGTTATTTTCATAATCTGAGTTATTTACACAATAGACGGTAGATTAATTTACTATTGACTATAAACGAATTAGCAAGCCTATTTATTTGTCCGTGTGTTATTATGCTCTTTAGAAAAATGCAAAATAAATCTTCGGTTCAAGTATTCACCAATATGCTTATTGCTAAAATTTTTGTATAACTAACTTTATTTATCATTGTCAGGTCTATTTAAGACATGAATATTTCGACATTATTTATTGGATCGTATTTTGGTGAGTAATTAAGTTTGTTTTGTCATTAACTCTGGTAAATGTGTAACAATATTGTTGCATCAGTCTTAATGTTTGTCGTAGACCATCACAATGCAGTCGATTACAGATGATTAGAAAGATTTTATTTGATGCAAGAGTTTTATTTTTTTTGCAAGATTAAGTCATCAAGTTTTATAACGTGTAAACGGTTACATGATTGTAAATGCTCTACAAAATGAAAAGGCAGTGAAAATGACGTCATTTTAATTTTATTCAAACAATTCAGCTCTAAAAACTCACTTTTTTATATTATACTTTTCTTTGAAATATGAAAGATAAACATTCTTTTTTGACGACAAATTGTTCAATACATTTTTTTACGGTATTTACTCTGCTGGAATCCAAAGAGAGAAAACAGTAATAGTAGATCTGTCACAGAGGACGTTTATTAAGAAATATAACGTAACATTCAATGAGATTATATTTAAGCTACCAGAATCACATATTGCGCGATCTGAGATCATAGGAGTTCAAGAACTATCAAACGAAAATGAACCACCTGAACATTATTCGTGTTCAATGGTCAATCTTTGCAATCATTCTACTAATGGATTCTAATTTAGTGATGTCAGATCAGAAACCATTTTAATTCCTGTTGTCATAAGGGTCACATTACCCTACCAAAAGTGAACTGTTATAAATCAACTAAAAGAATTGCTGGTTAATTGCTAAATTTTGTCCAACGCTTAAGATAATATAATATTGCAATGGCGTTCGCATCGTTTCCAGCAATGAGCAAAGTCCAGCTGAAGGTCCAAATTGTTTAAAATACAAGTTCAAATTTATTTCATTTAATCCAAGGTTCATTTGAAAATACTGACCAGCGCAGCGGGCATAGCCTGCTAGTCATATTATAAAGAGGTAAAAATTATTTATTTGTAGGAGGTAAGCTCTGGAACTACCGAACCGATTCCAAAAGTAATGATATCAAAATGATGGTGTTAGTCCAACTTAGAACATAGGCTATATTTTATGTCGGTGCCACTATCCCAAAGGGGGTGCAGGAGCAAAAAACGTTCTAAAAACGCGATTTTTGCGTTACTGAAGGGCCTAGAAATATGAAATTTGGAATATTAGTTACTTATAAGATATAAATGATGTCCAAGAACAGTTCTTAAACAGTTCGAAATTTAAAAGGGGTGAAAATGCACAAAATGCGTTCTAAAAAACGTTCTAAATGGTAGTTTCTACATAATCTCAGGAAATACCAAACCGATTTAAAAAATATTGGTGTCAAAATGATGGTGACAACGCTTGCTCCAAGATAGGCTATGTTTTATGTCGGTGCCCCTACCCCAAAGGGGGTGCAGGATCAAAAAACGTTCTAAAAATGCGATTTATGTGTTACTGAAGGGCCTAGAAATATGAAATTTGAAATATTAGCTACTTATTAGGTATAAAGGATTTCTAAGAACAGTTCTTAAACAATTCGATATTTAAAAGGGGTGAAAATGCTCGAAAAGCGTTCTAAAAAACGTTCTATATGGTGGTTTCTACACAATCTCAGGAAATATCAAACCGATTTAAAAAATAATGGTGTCAAAATGACGGTGACAACCCTTGCTCCAACATAGGCTATGTTTTATGTCGGTGACACTACCCCAAAGGGGGTGCAGGGGAAAAAGTTCTAAATTGCGGTTTTTGCGTTACGGAAGGGGCTAGAATCGTGAAATTTGGAATGGTAGTTAGTTATAAGATATCAATGATCTCTAAGGGCATTTCCTAAAAAAATCGAAATTTAAAAGGGAGTCAAAATGAGCAAAAAGCGTTGTAAAAAACGTTCTAAATTGCGATTTCTATGCAATCTTAGAAAGTACTGAACGATTTCAAATATAATGGTGTAAAAATTATGCTGACAGATCTCGCTCCAAGTTAGGCTATATTTTATATCTGTTTCCACTACCCCAGAGGAGATGCAGGAGCAAAATGCGCGAAAAGCAGTCTAAAAACGTTCTAAATGCCGATTTGTCAGCGATATCTCAGGAAGAATCAAACTGATTTCAAAAGAAATGGTAGGAAATTGATGCTGACAGACTCTGCTCTAACATAGACGCTATTTTATGTCGGTATCACTATCACCTAGACGTTGCAGGAGCAAAAAAGCGTTCTAAATTTCGATTTTTGTGATCGGTACGGGCTAGCAACTTAAAATTAGGCAAGGTACATATTTATTAGATATAAATGATCTTTAAGAACAGTTTCGAAAAAATTAGAAATTTAAAAAGGGGTGAAAATGCGCGAAAAGCGTTCTAAAAACGTTCTAAATTGCGATTTATACTCAATCTCAGGAAATACCAAAGCTATTTCAAAAATAATGGTTGCAAATCAATGGTGATAGTTCCTGCTATAACATTGGTTATATTTTATGTTGCTGTCACTACCATCTGAGGGTTGCAAAAGCAAAACATGTTCTAATTTGCGTTTTTTGCACAACTGAGGGGTCTAACACTTTGAAGTATGGCATGGTATTTACTTACAAGATGCAACTGCTTTCTAAGAACAGTCGAAAGAAAATTCCAAATTTAAAAAGATGATGTAAGCGAAAAGCGTTAATAAATTACAATTTTTATGCAATCTTATCAAATACTAAACCGACTAAAAAAATAATGATGACAAATGTTTGGTGTTAGAACCTGCTCAAACATAAGCTATATTTTATATCTGTGCCACTACCACCAGAGGGTTGCAGGAGCTAAAAACTTTCTAAATTGCGATTTCTGTGATACTGAAAAGGCTAGAAACTTTAAATATGGCATGGTAGTTACTTATAAAATATAAATGCCCTCGAAGAACTGTCGAAAATAAATTCGAATTAAAAAGAGGTGAAGCGAAGGGGAGGTGTGAAAAGCATTCTAAAAAAGTCCTAAATTACGATATCTATGCAATTTCAGGGAATATAAACCGATTCTAAAAGTAATAGCTGCGAATCAATGGTAACAGTCTCTGATCCTACACAGGCCGATGATTCTACCACCTGGGGTTCACAGGAACAACAAACGTTCTATAAAAGGCCTTTAAAAGCTTTCTAAATTACGTTTCTGTGGAATATTAAAAATAACAAACCGATTTCAAAATTAATGTTGGCAAATTAATGATGATAGTTCCTAATTCAACATAGCCCTTTCTGTTGAGAAAGATGGACTTGGAATTTGACATGATAGTTAATTTTAAGATGTAAGAAGATGGTTTCTAAAAAATTCAAAAGTGCAAATGAATACTGAAATGAGCGTATTAAATGAGCATAAAGGTTTTAAAATATTTTCTAAATTATCATTTATTTAGTTTTATTAATTTAAGTCTCATTTCTGCCTAATGCAGTGTAATAATGATGTTTAATAAAACTGTGTTTTAAATAGTAATTTTTGAATTATTCTTAAAAGTAATAAGTAAAAATTTAGTTAGTACCTTTTAATAAAAATTTGAAATATAAATATCACTTGGCAATTTCAAATATTACGCGAGCAAAGCCGCGGGGTTTGCTAGTCTATACTTCTATACTCCTATTATAAAGAGGAAAAAATTGTTTATTTGTCGGAGGTAAGCTCTGGAACTACCGAACCGATTCCAGAAGTAATGGTATCAAAATGATGGTGTTAGTCCAACTTAGAATATAGGCTATATCTTATGTCGGTGCCACTACACCAAAGGGGGTGTAGGAGCAAAAAACGTTCTAAAAATGCGATTTTAGCGTTACTGAAGGGCCTAGAAATATGAAATTTTGAATATTAGTTACTTATAAGATATAAATGATGTCTAAGAACATATCTTAAACAATTCGAAATTTAAAAGGGTTGAAAATACACAAAAAGCGTTCTAAAAAACGTTCTAAATGGTAGTTTCTACACAATTTCAGGAAATACCAAACCAATTTAAGAAATATTGGCGTCAAAATGATGGTGACAACGCTTGCTCCAAGATAGGCTATGTTTTATGTCGGTGTCACTACCCCAAAGGGGGCGCAGGAGCAAAAAACGTTCTAAAAATGCTATTTTAGCGTTACTGAAGGGCCTAGAAATATGAAATTTTGAATATTAGTTACTTATAAGATATAAATGATGTCTAAGAACAGTTCTTAAACAATTCGAAATTTAAAAGTGTTGAAAATGCACAAAAAGCGTTCTAAAAAATGTTCTAAATGGTAGTTTCTACACAATCTAAGGAAATACCAAACCGATTTAAAAAATATTGGTGTCACAATGATGGTGACAAGGCTTGATCCAAGACAGGCTATGTTTTATGTCGGTGTCACTACCCCAAAGGGGTCGCAGGAGCAAAAAACGTTCTAAAAATGCGATTTACGTGTTACTGAAGAGCCTAGAAATATGAAATATTAGCTACTTATTAGATATAAAGGATTTCTAAGAACAGTTCTTAAACAATTCGAAATTTGAAAGGAGTGAAAATGCACGAAAATCGTTCTAAAAAACGTTCTGAATGGTGGTTTCTACACAATCTCAAGAAATACCAAACCGATTAAAAAAATAATGGTGTCAAAATAAGGGTGTCAAAATGACGGTGACAACCCTTGCTCCAACATAGGTTATGTTTTATGTCGGTGCCACTACCCGAAAGGGGGTGCAGGATCAAAAAACGTTCTAAAAATGCGATTTTTGCGTTACCGAAGGGCCTAGAAATATGAAATTTGAAATGTTAGCTAATTATTAGATATAAAGGATTTCTAAGAACAGTTCATAAACAATTCGAAATTTAAAAGGGGTGAAAATGCGCGAAAAGCGTTCTAAAAAACATTATAATGGTGGTTTCTACACAATCTCAGGAAATACCAAACCGATCTAAAAAATAATGGTGACAACCCTTGCTCCAACATAGGCGATGTTTTATGTCAGTGACACTACCACAAAGGGAGTGCAGGAGAAAAACGCTCTAAATTGCGGCTTTTGCGTTACGGAAGGACCTAGAATCGTGAAATTTGGAATGGTAGTCAGTTATAAGATATCAATGATCTCTAAGGACATATCCTAAAAAAATCTAAATTTAAAAGGGGGGTCAAAATGCGCAAAAAGCGTTGTAAAAACTTTCTAAATTGCGATATCTATGCAATCTCAGGAAGTACTGTACCGATTTCAAATATAATGGTGTAAAAATGATGGTGACAGATCTTGCTACAAGATAGGCTATATTTTATATCTGTTTCCACTACCCCAGAGGAGATGCAGGAGCAAAATGCGAGAAAAGCGTTCTAAAAACGTTCTAAATGCCGATTTGTTGGCAATATCTCAAGAAGAATGAATCTGATTTCAAACGTAATGATAGGAAATTGATGCTTACAGACCCTGCTCTAACATAGACGCTATTTTATGTCGGTATCACTATCACCAAGACGTTGCAGGAGCAAAAAAGCGTTCTAAATTTCGATTTTTGTGATCGGTAGGGGCTAGCAACTTAAAATTAGGCAAGGTACATATTTATTAGATATAAATGTTCTTTAAGAACTGTTTCGAAAAAAATGGAAATTAAAAAAGGGGTGAAAATACGCGAAAAGCGTCCTAAAAACGTTCTAAATTGTGATTTCTCCTCTATCTAAGGAAATACCAAAGCTATTTCAAAAGTAATGGTTGCAAATCAATGGTGACAGTCCCTGTTATAACATAGGTTATATTTTATGTTGCTGTCACTACCATCTGAGGGTTGCAAAAGCAAAACATGTTCTAATTTGCGTTTTTTGCACAACTGAGGGGTCTAACACTTTTAAGTATGGCATGGTATTTACTTACAAGATGCAACTTCTTTCTAAGAACAGTCGAAAGAAAATTCCAAATTTAAAAAAAAATGAAGTGAGTGAAAAGCGTTATAAATTACAATTTTTAAGCAAACTTATAAATTACCAAACCGATTAAAAAAATAATGATGACAAATTTTGGTAATAGAACCTGCTCAAACATAAGCTATATTTTATGTCTGTTCCACTACCACCAGAGGGTTGCAGGAGCTAAAAACTTTCTAAATTGCGAATTCTGTGATACTGAAAAGGCTAGAAACTTTAAATATGACATGGTAGTTACTTATAAAATGTAAATGCCCTCAAAGGAACGTCGAAAATAAATTCGAATTAAAAAGGGGTGAAGCGAAGGGGAGGTGCGAAAAGCATTCTAAAAAAGTTCTAAATTACGATTCTATGCAATTTCAGGGAATATAAACCGATTACAAAAGTAATAGTTGCGAATCAATGGTAACAGTCTCTGATCCTACATAGGCTATATTTTATGCCGGTGATTCTACCACCTGGGGTTCACAGGAACAACAAACGTTCTAAAAAATAGCTTTAAAAGCTTTTTAAATTACGTTTCTGTGGAATACTAGGAAATAACAAACCGATTTCAAAATTAATGTTGGCAAATTAATGGTGTGACAGTTCCTGTTTCAACATAGCCCTTTATGTTGAGAGAGGTGGTAGGACTTGGAATTTGACATGATGGTTAATTTTACGATGTAAGAAGATGGTTTCTAAAAATGAACTTCAAATGAATACTGAAATGAGCGTATTAATTGAGCATAAAAGTTTCAAAATATTTTCTAAATTATCATTTATTTATTTTTATTTCATGTTATTAATTCAAGTCTCATTTCTGCCTAATGCAGTGTAATAAGGATGTTTAATCAAACTGTGTTTTAAATAGTAATTTTTTAATTATTCCTAAAAGTAATAAGTACCTTTTAATAAAATAAAATATTACTTTTAATAAAATAAAAATTTAGTTAGTAACTTTTAATAAAAATTAGACATATAAATATCACTTGGCATATTTCAAATAATACGCAAGCAAAGCCGCGGGGGTTGCTAGTCATATTATAAAGAGGTAAAAATTGTTTATTTGTAGGAGGTAAGCTCTGGAACTACCGAACCGATTCCAAAAGTAATGGTATCAAAATGATGGTGTTAGTCCAACTTAGAACATAGGCTATATTTTATGTCGGTGTCACTACCCCAAAGGGGGTGCAGGAGCAAAAAACGTTCGAAAAACGCGATTTTTGCGTTACTGAAGGGCCTAGAAATATGAAATTTGGAATATTAGTTAATTATAAGATATAAATCATGTCTAAGAACAGTTCTTAAACAATTCGAAATTTAAAAGGGATGAAAATGCACAAAAAGCGTTCTAAAAAACGTTCTAAATGGTAGTTTCTACATTATCTCCGGAAATACCAAACCGATTTAAAAAATATTGGTGTCAAAATGATGGTAACAACGCTTGCTCCAAGATAGGCTATGTTTTATGTCGGTGCCACTACCTCAAAGGGGGTGCAGGATCAAAAAAGTTCTAAAAAGGCGATTTATGTGTTACTGAAGGGCCTATAAATATGAAATTTGAAATATTAGCTACTTATTAGGTATAAAGGATTTCTAAGAACAGTTCTTAAACGATTCGAAATTTAAAAGGGGTGAAAATGCGTGAAAAGCGTTCTAAAAAACGTTCTAAATGGTGGTTCCTACACAATCTCAGGAAATACCAAACCGATAAAATAATAGTGTCAAAATGACGGTGACAACCCTTGCTCCAACATAGTCTATGTTTTATGTCGGTGACACTACCCGAAAGGGGGTGCGCGGGTAAAACGTTCTAAATTGCGGTTTTTGCGTTACGGAAGGGCCTAGAATCGTGAAATTTGGAATGGTAGTTAGTTATAAGGTATCAATGATCTCTAAGGGCATTTCCTAAAAAAATCGAAATTTAAAAGGGAGTCAAAATGCGCAAAAAGCGTTGTAAAACACGTTCTAAATTGCAATTTCTATGCAATCTTAGGAAGTACTGAACCGATTTCAAATATAATGATGTAAAAATTATGCTGACAGATCTCGCTCCAAGTTAGGCTATATTTTATATCTGTTTCCACTACCCCTGAGGAGATGCAGGAGCAAAATGCGCGAAAAGCGTTCTAAAAACGTTCTAAATGCCGATTTGGCAGCGATATCTCAGGAAGAATCAAACTGATTTCAAAAGAAATGGTAGGAAATTGATGCTGACAGGCTCTGCTCTAACATAGACGCTATTTTATGTCGGTATCACTATCACCTAGACGTTGCAGGAGCAAAAAAGCGTTCAAGATTTCGATTTTTGTGATCGGTACTGGCTAGCAACTTAAAATTAGGCAAGGTACATATTTATTAGATATAAATGATCTTTAAGAACAGTTTCGAAAAAATTAGAAATTTAAAAAGGGGTGAAAATGCGCGAAAAGCGTTCTAAAAACGTTCTAAATTGCGATTTATACTCAATCTCAGGAAATAGCAAAGCTATTTCAAATGTAATGGTTGCAAATCAATGGTGATAGTCCCTGCTATAACATAGGTTATATTTTATGTTGCTGTCACTACCATCTGAGGGTTGCAAAAGCAAAACATGTTCTAATTTGCGTTTTTTGCACAACTGAGGGTCTAACACTTTGAAGTATGGCATGGTATTTACTTACAAGATGCAACTGCTTTCTAAGAACAGTCGAAAGAAAATTCCAAATTTAAAAAGATGAAGTAAGCGAAAAGCGTTAAAAATTACAATTTTTATGCAATCTTATCAAATATTAAACCGATTAAAAAAATAAGGATGACAAATTGTTGGTGTTAGAACCTGCTGAAGCAAAAGCTATATTTTATATCTGTGCCACTACCACCAGAGGGTTGCAGTAGCTAAAAGCTTTCTAAATTGCGATTTCTGTGATACTGAAAAGGCTAGAAACTTTAAATATGGCATGGTAGTTATTTATAAAATGTAAATGCCCTCGAAGGACTGTCGAAAATAAATTCGAATTAAAAAGGGGTGAAGCGAAGCGGAGGTGTGAAAAGCATTCTAAAAAGTCCTAAATTACGATATATATGCAGTTTCAGGGAATATAAACCGATTATAAAAGTAATAGTTGCGAATCAATGGTAACAGTCTCTGATCCTACACAGGCCGATGATTCTACCACCTGGGATTCACAGGAACAACAAATGTTCTATAAAAGGCCTTTAAAACCTCTCTAAATTACGTTTCTGTGGAATATTAAAAACAACAAACCGATTTTAAAATTAATGTTGGCAAATTAATGGTGATAGTTCCTAATTCAATATAGCCCTTTCTGTTGTAAGAGATGGTAGGACTTGGAATGTGACATGACAGTTAATTTTAAGATGTAAGAAGATGGTTTCTAAAAAATTCAAAACTTCAAATGAATACTGAAATGAGCGTATTAAATGAGCAGAAAGATTTCAAAATATTTTCTAAATTATCATTTATTTAGTTTTATTAATTTAAGTCTCCTTTCTGCCTAATGCAGTGTAATAATGATGTTTAATCAAACTGTGTTTTAAATAGTAATTTTTGAATTATTCTTAAAAGTAATAAGTAAAAATTTAGTTAGTACCTTTTAATAAAAATTAGACATATAAATATCACTTGGTATATTTCAACTATTACGCGAGCAAAGCCGTGGGCTTTGCTAGTGATATTATAAATTTAAACTGTAAAAACGTTTGTCTGACGTCAGGGTCAAAACGAATGGTAAAATGCCCTTGCATATGGGTGAATTATAACCCAGATGGAAACATGGGCCAATTTTTTTTACATCATTCAAATATTTTACTTAATAATTCCAATTTTCGCCTTTTTCATTGAAAATCAACGGACATTTTACATGGAAAATGTAACGTTTTTACTTCGTTGTTGCAAAAATTTCAAAAGCCGTAATAATAATTTATTTCTTTTTAGTTGAAAGATTTTCACGTGGAATATTAAATTGAGCTATTTTTTTTTCAAAAATTAAAAATGTGAATTTTGCGTCATAGTGGAAATAAAAAGGATATTTTCAGAATAAGTTTTTGCTTTGGTCAAGTTTATATTTTAGTAAAAAGTTTCTAATGGATAGCTATTTTTACGCAGGTAGCGAACTTAGTGGGGAATTACATAACTTAAATTTTATAATCTATTTTTTTTTAGATGATTTTTCCTATTTATACCCCAAGTTAAACTTAGGTAATAACTTTCTGATGTGTTTACATCACCCCTTGGGAGAGAATAAGGTTTAAAAATTTAAGTAAAACATTTATTTTTTATTTTTTACTGTATCACAGCTATAATAATGTTAAATATTAGCAGTAAGGATTCAACACAATTTACTGAGTGGGGAATAGGGTATCTAAATTTACGTGAAGTTAATTTTTTATGTTTTGATTATAGATTTTTTACGTTCAGATTAGAAGTTTTTGTCCAAATTACCGCAACCTGCATTACTACAGTGGTGAAACATTTTGAATTACACATTGGTAAAGGTAAACTGCATCCCACATTGTGATGCAATACCGCTTAAATCAAAACCTGATGATGATACTCTCTATCAATTTTGAAATGCGTTCGTCTGAGTGCAGTAGTTATTAAAAAACTTGACATATTAAACAAAAACATAATTTGAAAAACAAATTAAAAAAACAAAATTTATTTCCTACATTGTTTGAGCTCGAGAAGGGACAGATATTAAGTTATTTCATTCAATTAGTTCTACATTTAATGTTAAATTTTTGTAACAAATTAGATAAGCCAATTGAAGATAAAAAAATAAAAATAAAATTCATACAATATGATTCTTAAAACACCCTAAAAAATTAGATTCCGCTCAAATGAAATCGAAATAAATCTTATTATTATTTTTTAAGTTTTGTATTTTGCATGCATCTTATCATTTTATGCATAATTGTCATAAACATAATACAAAATCTGCAATACAAATATTTTCAATTAAAAATGGAAGAAATCTAAGATTTATATCATATTCAAGGCTGGAGTAGCACAGTTGAAGTTTATTCCAACAGAGCGAAAAGTGTCCAGACCAGGGATCGAACCTGGATACTTGGCGTGCCGTGCCAATGCCTTACCTGTTAGGCTATCCGGATACCTGGTCTGGACATTTTTCGCTCTGTTGGAATAAACTTCAAATGTGCTACTCCAGCCTTGAATATGATTTAATCCAGTTGGAAAAAATATTCGTTCCCTTCATTATGACCTAATGACATGGTATACAGGAGTTTCCGTGTTAAAGTAGTTTCATCATGTAAATGCTATAGTTATAGCTCGGATGAATGAAACTGGCGCTGCAGTTCGCAGCCAAGTCCAAATAATAAGAGTGAATTATGTCAGCCAGGTATCGGTCCGGATAGCCTAACAGGTAAGGCATTGGCACGGCACGCCAAGTATCCAGGTTCGATCCCTGGTCTGGACATTTTTCTCTCTGTTGGAATAAACTTCAACTGTGCTACTCCAGCCTTGAATAGGATTTAATCCAGTTGGAAAAAAATATTCGTTCCCTTCATTATGGTCTAAGATTTATTTCGATTTCATTTGAACGGAATCTAATTTTTTAGGGTGTTTTAAGTATCATATTGTATGAATTTTATTTTTATTTTTTTAATCTTCAATTGGCTTATCTAATTTGTTACAAAAATTTAACATAAAATGTAGAACTAATTGAATGAAATAACTTAATATCTGTCCCTTCTCGGGCTTAAACAATGTAGGAAATAAATTTTGTTTTTTTAATTTGTTTTTCAAATTATGTTTTTGTTTAAATCTTATGTATACGCATATGTGTGTGTATGTCGTACTACTGTTTATAAATATTTATATTCGAATAGATATGAAAATTTTTGTTGGAAGAATGGAGTTATTAATAAAGAGGAGGAAACATATAGTATACAGCAGGAGTGTAAAACTGTGCCCAGGTAGATACCACCAAATTTTTTTAGTAATCATTGCCTCATCGAATCACTGCGATTCAAGAAGTCGACTATTTCTTTAAAAAATTAGTTGTATGAGGCGGGCCACAGTTTGACATCCCTGGTATACAGTCTACCAGCTGCGAGTGTACGGAGCTTTAACTGTAACCGCAAGGGTCTGAATACAATGGAGTTATGAATAACAGGAGGACACATATAGTGTAGAGTCTACAAGTTGGAAGTGAAGTACATGAGGAGGTTGTAACAAGATGACGACTGCTTTTTTACATCTGATCAACAGTTTCTGATTACCGCCAAAGCGAACTTCCATCAGTAAATTTTGAATAGAAAATTTCACCTTAGTTTAGTGGCTTATTCGAGAAAATTTTCTCTCATAAAAATGGTAAAAAATTCTGTTCGTTTTTACTGGTGGATGATAGACAGAGTATTACAATATCTTTCATTGGTACAAACATGAGGTTATTTATGTTATCACAATACATCGGAAACGCAGGGCTTGATTACCGCCGAAGTAAACTTCCAGCAGTAAAAATAAATATTTGTTTTGGTCCATAGTTATGACTGAAATTCTGCATTGAGGCGTTTAAATTGGGAGAAATTTTTTATTAAAATTTACTGATGGAAGCAGTGGCAGCTCGTAACTGCCATATTTCGGAGCACTAAATGCATGACGGACAATTTTATTCTTTTCTTACCATAATTTTTAAAAAGAAATCTTTTCCTTGTTTAATGGTAGAACATTCTGCCCAAAAAATCAAGCAAGGATTTCTGGTAAAGAAATAGTGGTGAGAGAAGGATAAATTTCGCAGCTCTGCATTTAATGCCCCAAACAATTTCAGTCACGGGCCACCACTGGGTGGAAGTCTTCGGCGGTAACGAGCCTCTGTAAAACCCGTTAGAGTTGAAGCTTTACCATTTTGAGGATCGATTAATTCCTCTTTATTTATAGTTGCATGGTTGGAAATTGGATAAAAGTTGTGAAACATATTATTTATTTTTTTATTAGGTAACTCATTTATATCATTAGCTAATATATGCGTGTATTACAGGAAATACTTTTTTATTCAGAAATTCTAAATTCATTGTGAAAAATATTATTTATTTTTTTATTAGGTAACTCATTTATATCATTAGCTAATATATGCGTGTATTACAGGAAATACTTTTTTATTCAGAAATTCTAAATTCATTGTGAAAAATATTATTTATTTTTTTATTAGGTAACTCATTTATATCATTAGCTAATATATGCGTGTATTACAGGAAATACTTTTTTATTCAGAAATTCTAAATTCATTGTGAAAAATATTATTTATTTTTTTATTAGGTAACTCATTTATATCATTAGCTAATATATGCGTGTATTACAGGAAATACATTTTTATTCAGAAATTCTAAATTCATTGTGAAAAATATTATTTATTTTTTTATTAGGTAACTCATTTATATCATTAGCTAATATATGCGTGTATTACAGGAAATACTTTTTTATTCAGGAATTCTAAATTCATTGTGAAAAATATTATTTATTTTTTTATTAGGTAACTCATTTATATCATTAACTAATATATGCGTGTATTACAGGAAATACTTTTTTATTCAGGAATTCTAAATTCATTGTGAGAAATATTATTTATTTTTTTATTAGGTAACTGATTTATATCATTAGCTAATATAAGCGTGTATTACAGGAAATACTTTTTTATTCAGACATTCTAAATTCATTGTGAAAAATATTATTTATTTTTTTATTAGGTAACTCATTTATATCATTTGCTAATATATGCGTGTATTACAGAAAATACTTTTTTATTCAGAAATTCTAAATTCATTGTGAAAAATATTATTTATTTTTTATTAGGTAACTCATTTATATCATTAGCTAATATATGCGTGTATTACAGAAAATACTTTTTTATTCAGAAATTCTAAATTCATTGTGAAAAATATTATTTATTTTTTTATTAGGTAACTCATTTATATCATTAGCTAATATATGCGTGTATTACAGGAAATACTTTTTTATTCAGGAATTCTAAATTCATTGTGAGAAATATTATTTATTTTTTTATTAGGTAACTCATTTATATCATTAGCTAATATATGCGTGTATTACAGGAAATACTTTTTTATTCAGACATTCTAAATTCATTGTGAAAAATATTATTTATTTTTTTATTAGGTAACTCATTTATATCATTAGCTAATATATGCGTGTATTACAGGAAATACTTTTTTATTCAGAAATTCTAAATTCATACCTGGAATTCCAAAAGAAGTATTTTCACTTTTTACAATCACGGAGCATCTGTCATTAAACAACGCAAAAAGTACTATTCGGAATTTCCGTTTTGAATTCGAAATTTCTGAATTAAAAAAAAAAAAAAAATCTGAAATGCAGGTATATATGGACTACAGATGTAAATGATTTGAAAATGCTACATGAGAATGTTGGTAAACGACTTTTGTAAAGTCATTTCGTCGGATTTAATTTCAATTTTGCCGGAAATCTGATTGATTAGACTGATTACGGGGATGGGTGTGGAAAAAAACAACAAGTTGGAAATTGCGCGTCAAACATGGCAAATGAGGTACGTTCGTACTTTAACTAGTTTTATAAATATTTTTTGCACCGCATATTGCACTGAATGTATATTTTAGGGCAATTCATAAGTGCATATCAATTTCATTCTGTTATAAAGGTTGTAGCATCTTTAAAATGCACTTGAAATATTTTTTTTCTCATTGGCCGTAATGTATGGGAAAAATTTTGACGGCCCCTGTAATCAAACTATACATCCGATTTTCATAACATTTGAAATGACTCGACAAAATTTTGCAAAAATTATATATTTCAAATTTCAGACCATTCGGAGTGTAGTTTTTTCTCTGTTATATGCGGACGGACGGACAGACAGACAGACGAACCGAGCAACGACAATATTTATATAATTACGAACGTACCTAAAAAGAAAGATGGGGGGGGGGGGGAGCATTCTGTGTCAGGAAAGAAAAAGGGGATATTAAAGCAGAATGTTCAAGCCCAATATTTTTTAATTATACGTATCTTTATATAAAAGGATAAACTTCGAAAAAGAGGATTTAAGAAGACGTCTTTTTTCAATTCGGTATATTACAGCGTAATATACCGATCTTTATTAGAAACAGGTACTTTTTCAAAAAGTTTTATATTGTAGTTTATCCCGAAGAAATGGCTGTATCTGTTTCAGGATTAGCAACTTCTTTTTTCACCTATCAATATCACTAGGAAGAAAAAAAAGTACTCTGCCTTTCTTAACAATATTTAAACAGCTTAAATTTTGAAAATATGAGTCTACGTTAGATGGTAGATATAAAGTTATTTTGGCAAGATCTTATAGCTTCATAAAACACATTTTAAAAAGCCGTTGGATACACTACAGTGTTGCCAAATCTGGCGGGATTATTATTATTATTTTTTTTTTTTTTTTTTTTTTTATTAAGACATTCTTAATTCCCACCAGGAAGTTTATTAGTTATTGTTGATTAAAATATTATTAAATTATTTCCTGATTAAAATAGACAAAATATATTATTCAAAATATTCTGGTGTCAATTTAGAATTCTTAAATAAAAACCGTCAGATTTTAGAAACACTGGTTGGGTAAATAAGGTTTGATTTCTCGTCTCTCCTACGGAATCAACACCTTTTTATTTTCTAAGTTTTTTTGATTGATTTAGCCCCTTATTTCTCACTCCCGCGATATTCACGGGCTGTGTGTTTTATTCAGATTAATTGATTTCCACCAGTTTTATAAAATAGTGTAATTAGCTTTTCTCTTTTCTGTTCTTTTTTCAATGAAGTAATTTTATAGTTATATTTATATTATTTATATATGTAAGCAACATTAATAATTCTTTTGTAAAATAAACTGGAAATCAATTAGTCTAAATTGAACGACGATATCAAATACAATTTTCGAAGGCAAGAGCACAAAACGGAAAAACAAAACAAGCACACAACGAAAAAATATAAGAAAATAACTTTTAAGGAAAATAAAATGAATAAAAAAAACTTGTATAATGAAAAAACACGGAGCTTTCCTGGGATAGTTATATAAACTTTATAAGTAAATGAAATTAGATAAGTATTTTCTGTACTCTGAAATTTCTATACTTTATATATATGTATGAGCGTGTGTGTATAAGGGATACATTTTATAAAAAAAGTTTTAAGTAATAGTTACAGAATGGACTATTTGTGTTTACAGAAGTATCAGTTTCCATTTCTATTTCTTTATCTTTAGAACTTCTTCTTTTTAAAAAACAAAACATGTTTTTTGGTTTCCTTAAAGGGCCTCTATATATTTTTTAATAAAAATTTTACTTTTTTTTTTGGTTTTTTCTTATGCTCGTATCTTCTTTGTATATCCAAGGTACACTCAAACAAATTTCCAAAGAGGTTGATACCATTATTTCAGATTGAAAAATTTATCATTACTGTTTAACCCTTTCAAGGGCAAAACCGCCGTCAACGAAATAATCAAGGGCAGAGGACACGAGTAGGACTTCATCACTAGTGTTTGAATTCACACCGGAAAATTTTGAATAGAAATTTTCTTTTATTTTATTTGTGGGATATCTATCATCGGATACGATAAAATTACTAGCTCTGCTCTTAGAAACCTTCCTCCTAATTGCATTATCTATATCACTGACCTCACTAATGCTATCTTAAAACATAACTACTTCCCTAAACCTTGGAAACTTTCTATAATCTCTCCTATTCCAAAACCTGGAACTAACCTGTCAGACCCCACTAATTACAGACCTATCTCCTTTCTACCTTCTATCAGTAAAGTGGTGGAACGTGTCATTCGTGCCCAGTTGCAGGAGTTCATTCAACAGCACAACATTCTCATGCCCGAGCAGTTCGGCTTTCGCCCAAAACACTCAACACAACACCAGCTTCTTAGGGTTGTTTAGTTTCTCAGCGAGAAACTCAATGCAAAAATTCCCGCAGCTGCCATCTTTCTTGATGTCGCAAAGGCATTTGACAAGGTCTGGCATATGGGCCTCATTTACAAATTAATTCAGCTCGGTTTTCAGCCCAGACTTATACATTTAATATATTCGTACCTTTGCGACCGCTCTTTTCAAGTCCGCATAAACAACATTCTTTCTATAATTCTCCTTATCCTAGCGGGCATCCTTCAGGGGAGCGTGTTGGGCCCATTTTTATTTAACATTTTCTTTAACGATACCCCACGCTCCTTGCACACTCACCTCGCTCTTTATGCGGACGACACCTGTATTTATGCTTCGGCACACCACCCGTATACTCTATACAGGTACCTGCAGACTCATGTTAATGACTTCATGAACTGGTGTATGCTTTGGCGCGTTGTCATAAATGAAACTAAAACTACTGCAGTATATTTCTCTCGTAAAATAATTTTCCCTAACAGAATCATTATTAACAACACTGTTATCCCTTGGTCAGACCAAGCTAAGTATCTTGGGGTCATTCTGGACCGCCGCTTAACTTGGAAAAAGCACACTTTCTCCATCAGAGGTAAAGTCGCTGGAGCCTTTAACTCTATAAAACCTCTCCTTAACAGTAAAACCTTGTCTGTCCACAATAAATTAATTCTCTATAACTCATGCATCCTTCCCATCATAACCTATGCCAGTCCAGTCTGGGGCTTCACTTGTAAGACCACTATGGACAACCTTGGTCGCTTGCACAATTCCAACCTGCGTACTGTCCGTAACGCATCACGTTATCTTCGCAACTCCACGGTCCGAAGAGACCTAAAAACTACTACCTTACGTAAGCGCATAAACGACTTAGCCAAAAAATTTTATGAAAAAATTTTTTACCTCCCTAATGAAATCGTAGCGGAGCTACCGGATTATGACGCTTTTGAACCCCACCATCGGAAACGGCCCAGGTTTTCCATAATTATGGACACTCAGTAACATCTGAGTTCACCACGCTATATTTTGCCTTCTCTTATTTTTCTTACCTTTTTATATACTTTTCATAAAAAAAAAACTCTCTATATACATAGAGACCATAAAAATTGAAAAACTTAAATAAATAAAATGTATGGCCCTGAATTGTCCCTTTTTTGGTTGGATGTTGTGGTCTTGCCACCCTAGCTTTTCTTGCCCTTGCTTGGTGAGTGTTTCTCTGAACAGTACTAACTTTAACTTTCTAAATTCCTTATAGTAGTTTTACAACTACAGTTTGACTTTACTTATTTTAATATTCATGTATATTTTAAGATTTATTGTTAACTTTCTTTCATCTTAAGATTTTACTTAAATTTAATTTTATTCCTATTTTTCTTATATTTCTTATTTTTCTCTTGTTAACTTCTTTTACTCTTCTAGTAGCATTGCTACAGTTTAACTTTATCCCAATGGCTCATTAAAACATAAGACATTCCAATTTCCTAGTCTGGGTGTTAAGCTGATAACAGCTAGGAAACCCCTTAATGGTGATTACCTGTTCAGTGCCTGTTCAGTACCTATCATCTTATACAACAATAATAACTATTTAACCTTTTAGTGCTCACCTTTGCATATATGCAAACAACTGTGTTTTGAATTTAATAGAATTTTTTTTATTCGTATATACCTAATTCACACCAGAAAATAAAAATAGCAATATTTGCTTTAATTAATAACAGACATTCCATTTTTAAATTAAGCGAAATTAACCATTGAAACTTCTGGTATAAAGTCAGATTATTTGAACTACGTAATTTCTAGAACGTATTCTATCATGGGAATTAAAGACTTAAAGGTTAAATTTAATAAAATAAATAATAATATAACATAAGGTATTTGGAGACATACTTTTAAAAATATTTACTAATTTTCATTATTTTAGCGTAAAACAGCTACACGACAGTAGCTTTTTACTTATATTGCAGATGTGCAACAGAAAAAAAGATCGACGTATTATATGAAAAATGTATCTCTGATTTTTTTTCATTATTTTTCCTGTGCAATAAACCTTTCAGAGAATCATATTTAATTTTGATTCGAAACATAATAAAAATTTGCGCCATTAAGGGTTAAACTTACAGGCAAGAATTCGGAATCCCTAAATAAAAATTCAGCTAGATGCGGAATGCCACAGTGTTGCCGCATCTGGCTGATGTTTGATTGGGAGATTCCAGATTCTCACCAGTAAGTAAAAATAGTTATTATTGTTTAATAAGATGATGGATATTCCACAAATAAAATAAAATAAAATTGCTATTCAAAATTTTCCTATGTGAATTCCAATAGTAGTGAGAATTCAGTCGATTAGTGATGACGTCAAACTCCTGTTCTCTGGCCTTGAGTATTTCGATGGCAGTGGTAAAGCACTTCCATTGCTAAAATGTTGAAAGGAATGAATGACACCGGAATTTAGGAAAAACATTATTTGGAAAAAAGCTATATTTCACATACTTAATAAACGGATGTTTTTGAAATAAAAATTAGGGTACCATTGTAGCATTTGGCATTTTGGTTTCATAAACATACCATCGCCGCTGAAAGGGTTAAGTAACAAGATTCTTAATCACTGTATTCAATCGCAGAAATTGTACCTTTTTTTCTTAGATTAAATAACGCGGAAAATTCTATTAAAAACTTGTCGTAAAAAAGTACTCACCTACCGCCCCCTAAATACTACGGTTGAGTGCTGACAGAAAATTGGAGGCTGTCATAGGCCTACATATTTAACATTTGTACGGTGCCTTGAAAATAAACACCAGTATTTTCTAAAAGTTTTCTTTCGCTGATTTAATCTCAGAAAAGTAAGGCCGAGAAATCTTTTTGAAATTATTGGTATCCAAATCCATGGAACCGTTCAAACGCTGAAATAAATCCTCCTACGCCAGCTGTCATTTTTGTGTCAGCTTCTCAGGCAAAGCCCCTGAATACTAGGCATGAGCGCTGACACAAAAATGGCGGCTGTCGTAGAAGGATTTTTCTCAGCATTTGTACGGTCCCTGGTATTTGAATACCAATTATTTGTAAAAGTTTTTTTTTGTTTTATTTTTTGTGAAATTAAATAAAACAAAGATAACTTTTGGAAAATACTGGTGTCTAAATTCAGGAGACCATACAAACGCTTAGAATAATCAGCCTACAACAGCCGCCATTTTTGTGTCAATTCTCAGGTGAGTGTTCAGGGGGCGGTGACTCACCCTGAATATCAAAAATCGAAATTATTAAACAAGATTATTTTCATGGCAATAAATATAATATTTTAAGCAAGTCTCATAAATAAATCTAGATCTTTTATTTAAAAAAAAAAAAAGAAATTATTAGAACTTTTCTTCTTTTTTCAATTTGTAAGATTTTTTCTCAATTTTTTTATTATAATTACAGGAGTATCCTTCGTAATATTGGGGATTTATTTTTCAATAAACTCATCAGAGCATGAGAAAAAACATCTTATCGTTGTTACAATTGAAAAAATTCAGTGAAAAACACAAATTCTTTCATATATATATATATATATATATATATATATATATACAGGGTGTTCCGTTAAAGGGGTCCAATATTAATAGGGGTAATAGAGGAGATCACACGGAGCATAAATCAGTATATAATGCCTGGCCGGATCTCAATAATTTTCAAGTTACAGCAAATACAATGAAAAATCGGAAATTTGTAAAAAAACCCTCATTGCTAAACTATCGATAATGCTACATAAAAACAAAGCACATATTTAGAAAGAGCAGAAAAAATCCTACGAAATGACACAAGTTGTTTTAGAATATTGAGAATTAATGGCGAGTTACAAGCTCTTAAACAGTGAAAAAATACAAAATCAAATTTTTAGCAAAATAGTTAATCGTTAATTCCAAAAATGCAACTCTACCTACATCAAGGAAAATGTTATAAAATTTGGTCCATTCCGAAAGCTTTCGAAGAAGTTGACAATAAACCATATCAGTTTAATTGTATGGGAGAAATCAAGCAGTTCCCTAGTTACAACTCTGTACTGTTGCACGCTCGGAAAGGGCGAAACTCCGCCCATGGCGATTGTAAACACCCCGTTTTAATATCTTTCAATTATACATTTCTGATCAACCTCTATCAATACCCTTTCATTATTCAGTCTGGTCAAGTGAATGACATATTGTGCAGCTCTCGCCTTGTCTTAAAGCAAACTCCGTGACTGCTGCGTTTCCTCCATGAACTTTCAGGATGATGAAGAAGAAGTACTTTTTATGCAAATTTTCTATGTGTATAGGAAGAAAAGTGTAATAAAACAGCAGTCATCAGTGGGCGTTATGTTAAAGGGAGGCTGTTGTAAGTGGGATTGTAGTAAGTTGATGTATAATAATTATGCCGGAATACTCTAACGAAGAATATGCGGACATGCATCTGATGTACGGGCAAGCTCATGGAAATGCATGTCTAGCACAGCGCATGTACCGTGAGCAATTTCCAAGGAGACGTTGCCCAAGTTCGAAACTCTTCATAAAAATCGATAGACGATTACGGGAGACTGGACCGTTTAATACAGCAAGCATTGATGCAGGGAAACCTCGACATGTACGAACACCTGCAATGGAAGAAGATGTACTGAATATTTTTAAAGATAACCCCTCCACGAGTACACGAGCTGCTGCGTCTGAAGTCGGTGTTTCTCACCAAAGTGTGTGGCGTGTTCTGCGTGCAGAAAACATGCACCCCTTTCATGTGCAGCGGGTACAACTGTTATCAGTAACAGATTGTGCTCAGCGGACAGAATTCGTACGCTGGTTGCTTAATGTAACAGAAAATAATCCACAATTTCTGGAAAATATTTTATTTACTGATGAAGCAACATTTACGAGAGAGGGCGTGGTAAACACGCACAATATGCACACATGGTCATATACAAATCCGCACACTGTTTTCCCGTCGAACGCACAACAAAAGTTCAGTGTGAACATATGGGCAGGTGTCCTCGGCGATTATCTCATAGGACCATATTTACTCCCAGATGTACTCAATGGCAGTACGTACTTGGTTTTCCTACGGGATATCTTACCGCAGTTACTGCAAAATGTGCCAGCAACATTGCGCCACAATATGTGGTTTATGCACGATGGCGCACCGGCACATTTTTTGATAGGTGTTCGCAATCACCTCAATTCAACATATCCTGGGAAATGGATTGGACGCAGTGGACCTGTTGCTTGGCCTGCACGCTCTCCAGACCTCAATCCGTTAGACTTTTTTGTTTGGGGACACCTTAAATCGCTGGTGTAGTAAACGCCTGTGGATACACCGGAGGATTTACTAGCGCGAATCGTTGTCGCTGCAGGAGACATTCCCAACTCCGTCGGAGTTTTTCGGCGTGTTCGCCAATCTTTACGACGTCGCTGTCGGCTGTGCGATTCTGTTAATGGGCGCAACTTCGAACACCTATTATAATAATGTCCGTTCGTCTGCCTTCCGACATTGAACTGTGCAGCGCAGGCCAGAAGACTGTGCTTCACATATGTCATAAAGTACGTGGAATGTAATTCTTTATTTGTCATTTTTCTTTTATTTTCAACACTTTTTGGCACAGTATTTTGTAAGTCACAGACTGTGGTGTACTCAAATTGTAAATTACAAAGTTTGTATGAATTAATTTAAAATTTAGTGTCTTTTTTAAATTTATAATTAACAAAATTATTATGCTATTTGTTATTATTATTTCCTATCATAAATTATGATGCACATATACATACAATAATTGTCCATGTAAAACATGTACTGAAACTTCTTGCATAGTTACAAATCGCAATATTTTTAATTATTTCCGAATTTTCACCACCAGTTTAATTTTAAAGAATTTAACTTAAGCTTTATATCAATAAAAGACCACTTTAAAATGTAGACTATTATTGTAAAGTTATTTTGGTTCATTCAACTCTTGAATAATTAAAAATGTTGCATCTCAGAAGAAGCATGATCGAAAATGTATAGTTGAGAGTAATTAAAAAGGCGGTGTTTCCAATCGTGATGGGCGGAGTTTAACCTTTGCTAGTGTCAAAGAAAGCGGAGTTGTAACTAAGAAACTGATTAATTTCTCTCACACAATTAAACCGATATGGTTCATTGTAAGCTTTTTCGAAAGTTTTCGGAATGGACCAAATTTTACTACATTTTCCTTGTTGTAGCTAAAGTTGTCTTTTTGGAATTAACGATTAACTATTTTGATGTATATTGGATTTCGTACTTTTTTCACTGTTTCAGGGCTTGTAACTCGTCAATAAATATTGCTATTTTAATACAATTGATGTCATTTTGTAGGTTTTTTTCTGCTCTTTCTAAATATGTGCTTCGTTTTTATGTGGCATTACCGATAGTTTAGCAATGAGGGTTCTTTTACAATTTTCCGAATTTTCATTCTATTTGCTGTAACTTGAAAACTATTGAGATCCGACCAGGCTTTATATACTGATTTATGCTCCATGTGATCTCCTCTATTACCCCTATTAATATTGGTCCCCTTTAACGGAACACCCTGTATACTACTGTAATTTTCCGCGTATAAGCCGTAGCTGAGATAACTCGATTTCTTACCAGAATTTGTTTTAAGTGAAATGTGACTCATTTCTGCTTAGCATTTATTTGACTTCATTTTTAAAATAAAATTTCCGGTCTTAAAAACACCCGCAGCTTATACGCTTGAAATTACGGTAATTTTATTGAAAATTACGTACCTGATATTCTGTTGAATATTTTTTTAAATTGAAATTTTGTTGAATTTGGATGGTGTAAAAATAAATATTTTATGCATATTTGTTGAAATTGAAGTATTTTGCAAGGGGGAAAAAAACGAACTAAGAAAACTGACTTTAACCTATTAACACCTTAACTGTTTTGCTCGAGTGCCGCTCGGGCAAAAAGAGTTTGCTATCTTCGGTACTGAAAGCTGTTGAATATCACTTAATTTTAACTATAATCTTTTGTTTGTTAAAAGTCATACCTTTTGTCATACAAAGACAAATACTTCAGCAAAAAGAAAAGTGGTGCCGGCTCCTATTTTTAATTTATTGTGTCAAAAAAAGAAAAAAAGGAAACAGTTAAGGGTTAACGGTCGTATTAAATTACGGTTTAAAAATTCAAATTGGTTATTGACACCACCTTTTAGAAAAATAAATATTCACCTTATTTAGGTAAAACGATACCATAGTAAATCCAATTACGCTATTATATCAAACTTGTGGTAATCAAAGAATCTGAATAAAATACACTGCCCGTGAATATTACGGGAGCGAGAATTAAGGGGTCAAAGATTGCTTAATCCAAGTAATTAGAGCAAAGCTGCCAACTCTTCTTCTTCCGCTTTTCTTTGAAATTTTTGTGCTATTTAACTTTAACCTTCAGATTACGGCGATTTAAAAAGGTAAAATTTACTATAAAAGTTTTGTGGTACAAAAAAGCCTAAGATGTTGGCAGCTAAGAATTAGAAACCTGTGAAATGATAGTGCATGATATCTAATAAATGGTTATTGTTTGCACTTTTTGTAACTCCTATAAATGTCCTTTGCTGTAAGAAAAGATTAATAAAGAAAAGTAGACACTATTGTTTTACTCTTTAAAATACACTAGTGTTATTTAACTCCTTAACCTACAATGACGGTCATAGCCAGCGTACCATGATCGAGCCAAATGTAAATTTTTCTTACCACTAAAATTTCATAGTTTCATAATAAATATAATTTAATTTAATCGTGAAAATTTCATGATTAAACAAGGCAAAAATTTCTATTAAATTTTAGTGGTAGCTATGGATTTGCCAAACCGTGGTTGTTGAGAGTTAAATCGTAGGTTAAGGGTTAATGGTATGCCGCAATTTGTTATTAAAAAGAAATCAGAAATAAAGTTTTCTAAAACTTCGCAATTTTCTTGTTTAGTGTCAAAACATGAAGAAAAATAAATACAGTAAACTCTCTGTAAGGCGTACTCTGTGTAAGACGGAAATCTGTTTAACTCGGAAAGATTTTCAAGTCCCTGCGAATCCATAGACATAGAATAAAATTTGTCAAAGGCGGAATATTGTCTACTACGGAAAATTTCCTCGGTCCCGATCGACTCCGCCTTAGACAGAGCTTACTGTAAATGAAAGTTGTGTACAAACAAGAATTAGAAAAAAATGAATAATAAAATACCTGTCGAATCAATGCTAACTATTATAGTATTTTATTTTAAAAATAAGAAATAGATATGATAATATAAAATTTAAAATAATAATAATAATAATTTAAAGATTTACATAAATCTTACTTCTTAAAAATTAGCTTCATGGAAATTTATTAATTTTTTTTTTTTTTGTAAAATAAATAAATAAGCAAACATTACACGAAAAATACAAATTTGAATATTTCTATTTAGCACTATCCATTGTGTAAAAATTTACAATCCGCTGTAGAAAGAAATAACGACAAAAAATATTCATAATCGTTAGTTATTGAATATATGTACATGTGTAATTAGTGTCTTATGTGTCTTAAAACTAAAACTTTTTTTTATGAAAATTTAAGAAGCTACATTTTAATGAGTATTACAAATTAGCTATTGTATATATTAAAAAAATACAACTGTAACTTAAACATACTTTCTTTGAAACATAAAGCTAAAATCAATAACATATTTTTTTTAAAGTTAAGGAATATGCTGTCTAAAACTTTTGAAAAATCTTGCATTGTTTTTCTAATACATTTTTAACGAACTAGTTAAATGACGTTCATTTAACTAATTTTCAGATATAGTAAATAAAGCTATTTCAATATATTTATTATTAGTTGCGATTTGAAAACAATTTTCATCTGGAAAAAAGTCTTTCTTTTCTTTGTAGCTAATTGAAAAAAACTAATTATAAATTTCAATTCAAAGACAAAAAAATTTCGAAATTTTACCGAAAATGTAAAATTACGTTAAGAGTGCTTTTGTTTCACTAGATGCATCCATAAAATCTGGAAGTAAAATTATTAAAAATAAAGAAATATAGCATATATGTATCAGCGTTTATCCAATCTTTTGACTTCCTCTTGGTTGTATATCAGGATAAAGCTATGTACAGTCGTGGAAAAAAAAGTAAACACCCGCTTCTAACTCCTCAACAAATTATCGTAGACGAAAGTTACCGTTACCGAACGATTGGAAATAAAGTCTACTTTTAAATGATGCATGTAAAATTTTCTTAGGGGTCCATATACATAGTAAAACGCATTCAAACTTCATTTTTTTCAATAGCAATACCCAATTTTAACGAGATATTTCAAATCTTCTGTTCAAACTATGCCTAGACATCAAATTTCAAGTCATTTGAATTATAAACATTCAAAATTTAGCGCTTGTAATGTTAAATTGCATTTTCATATTTTTATTTATATCTCCTGGAATTATGCTCCTAATGGGCTAATATTTTTGGTAGCAATAATACTAATAAACCCAAACATAATAAGTTGAATTTGCAATTTTTTTAATTTTCTGATATGAATTATGAATTATGAAATTAATATTAAAAAAAATTATGAATTGCAACCTACAATTTTTTTGTGGATTCAGATTTATTAAGTCCTGCTTTATGGAAATCCAAACTTTCACATTTTTCTTTCAAGTAGTTTTCAAATTATGCTTAAAAAACTGCAAAATGATGGTTTAAGGGGCTGTCTATGATAGAAGTGACTAATTATTTTGAAATTTTTTATGCTATCCTGTAATCTAACAGGCTTAATTGACTGCTTAGGGTGCCTTGATCAAGAAGGGGGCTCTCTCGGTTAACAATCGAGTACCGAACTTCAATTTGGATACAGCCCTTAAAATACGCTCGTTTTAAAATAATTAATTTCTTGGAAACTTATGGTACGAATTGCATAAAAATTTGTTTTTAGACTAATAGAAGGGTGTAGAGTTCATTTATGCTGTCAGAATTGTGTACTGCTATTGAAAAAAAAACAAAGTCAGGGTTCGTTTTAATATGTAGATGGCCCCCTAAGCAAATTTTATATGCATCATTCAAAAGAAGACTTTATTTCCAATCGTTCGGTACCAGTAACATTCTTCTGCGATAATTTGTTGAGGAGTTAGTAGGGGGCGTTTACTTTCTTTTCCCCGACTGTACGTATGTATTTAATTTGGTATGTCAAACAAATAAAAGTACAAGGCAAGTTGTTCAGTAATAATGCAGGATTAAAATTTGTAACTAATCATGTCAAAATCATTATTTATCGTTTCAAAAGAGGATAGTTTTTTAAGCATAACTCAAAACTTACTTATCAGAATCAGCTGTAATTTTGTATTCGCATATTTGAAGCTTATAAAAATCGATTTCGGTTTAAAAAATTCAAATGTTATAATTCCATTTTTTTTTTCAAAATATGTATAATTTCAAAATTAATTAAAAAATATGTATATAAAAATTATATCGTATGGATTTTTTTAACAGAATTCCTTTTCTAGAAGCTTAAAAAATGTGAATCCAAAATAGCAGTTCATTCTACCGAGCAGTTTTTGATTTATTCTTAACCAAGCTGCTGTGTTCGAGTCCATTTTGACCGAAAAGCCGTATTCAAAGGTCCAAAATCTCCGGCTCTTTGCACACCACTATTTGCTTATAAAAATGTTCTTTTAAGTCGCCTAAATGATCCAATTAAATAAAAGAACATTTTCTCTATTAAAATACTGATAGGAGAGTTGGCAATAATTGGAATTCGAAATAATGTATATTCGAAATTAACACAGCAGCAGGGTTAACATATTTATCAGCATTGCAATTTCTTTTGAAAAAAAAAAAATAAAAATAAAATGGAGATATGTAGTATGAATTTTAAAAAGTGCACTGTTTTACTTAAAAAGCGACTAAAATAATAAAAGAGATGTTACAAGTTAAAAATATACATTTTATTTTAAAACTTCTTAGTACTTTCAGACTTTACCAAGCACTTCATCATGAATATTATACTAACTAACAGATGTTTATTTACACAAATACGTCAATTCATTTTGAAATTGAGAGAGCCAGTAATTACTATAGTTGACAGTAGAAGTACCAGTTTCTTGGAATGAACTTAATTAGAGAAAATGTATATTATTATTAACCCATTCGGGACTATGGATGCATATATGCACCTTTAAAGGGTGCATACAAAATATGTTTCTAGTACCAGTAACATAAAAAAGTAGTATTTACCTTATTTAATTAGAGCATTTTTGGAATTACAAAAGTGAAGTAACTTAAAAACAAAACAAAACAGTGGTACCAACAGAATTAAATTTGTGTAAGAGACACCGGACCCGAAGGGGTTAACTGCATTTCCATTTGTTTTATTAAAAATAAAATAAAAGAGGAACTTACAAATTCGGAGATTTAAAAACTAAATTGAAAATTTCTAATCTTAAAAAGTGATTCCATACTCCTTGGACAGTCTAATGAATATACATACCTTGATTTAAAACAAAAATAATTTTAAAATTTAAAATACATATTTATTTCCCTTAATCATCGCTCAAGTAAAATATGCATCTACGCCTTTAAGACGGGTAGGGACATACGCTACACAATCTGAGTACCGGCGGGGCGAACTCCCACCAGTTAAAACAAATAGAAATTTTCGCCTTAATTTCGACAGAAATTCTGCTTGAAAAAAGGTTATTAAATAAGTCATAAAATTTCTATTTACATTTACTGGCGGAAGGTTGCCTCGCCGGCAACCAGTCCTCGACATTCAGGTCCCAGTGCACTGTTTTTTTTTTGTTGTTGTTGTTTTTTTTTTTTTTTTTTTTTTTTTTTTTTTTTTTTTTTTTTACTCGTACCACTTTTTGAAAAATAATGGCTGCACTAAACTTACAGTAGCATATTTTTGAGCGAAATTTGTCACAAAGAAATTTTCTTTTATTGCGGATACAGGATTGCCAGTTTGAACTCCATTTTCATTCGGAAATTTCACGTTCATACCAGAAATAAAGACTAGAAATTTTCGCCTTAATTTCGACAGAAATGCTGCTTGAAAAAAGGTTATTAAATAAGTCATAAAATTTTTATTTACATTTACTGGTGGAAGGTTGCCTCCGGTGTTGCCAGATGGGGGACTATTTTAGTTCATATTATTTGACTGTCACCACTTTTTAAAAATAGTATAATTCGCCTTATTTTTCAGAAATTTTAATCTATTTTTAAATAGGCCGAAAATTCCTATTTCGAAAAAGCGGTGACAATCAACAATCTGGGGACAAAAAAGTCCCCAATCTGTCAACACTGGTTGCCTCGACGGCAATCAGTCCTCGACATTCAGGTCCCAGTGGACTGTTTTTTTTTATTCTATTCGTACCACTTGTTGTAAAATAGTGTCTGCCGTAAACTTACAGTAGCATATTTTTTGAGCGAAATTTGTGGAAAAATAAATTTCTTGAATTGCGGGTAAAGAGTTGCTAGTTTGGCCTCCATTTCCATGCGGAAATTTCATGTTCATACCGGAAATAAAGACTAGTATTTTCGGTTTCTCAAAAAGAGACATTTGACGATCATATGAAGTAAAAATTCTTCTTTCGAAATTTCCGGTGTCAGTAGAAAAATTTCAGATTAACATTGGAGATCAAACTGTACCCTGGTCGGGATGAGAGACTGAATATAAAAATAGTCGCAAGTATTTGCAAATAATCAAACTGTTAACACTTAAATGCATGATTTTTTATTTTGTTCCGAAAAAGATTATATATGATTCTCAGAAATGTTTACTACACAGGAAAAATAATTAAAAAAATCAGAGATACATTTCTCGTAAAAAACGTCAACCTTTTCTTGTGTTGCATATCTGCAATACAATGTTTAGTGAAAACAACTGTCAAAACTAAAATATTGCAAATTAGTAAATATTTTAATAAGTATAAATCTAAATACCTTATTTTATGTAATTTTTTATTTTTTAAAACTTAACCCTTAAATGCATGAATGTTTCCTTTAGAATTGTGTTTCTTATTCTTATATTAACCCTAGAACTACCGAAAATTTTACTCAAGTTTTATAAAAACATTTTACACCAGAATTTTTACTTAAAACTATTTAATTTGTTTATTTAACTTATTATTGTCTGATTTATAAATTTAGTTTGTTTTGAAGAAATTTCTGGTTTGAATAAATATTTTGAATGTACATGTCGGGTCCATTGGACCCTTCTGGTAGACAGAGGGTTAAACATTATAGAACAGAAATTTTATGATGGATTTTTAACTTTATTTAGCAGCATATAATATTTCTATATAAATATAGTGGTTGCTAAGAGTTAAATAAAAAGTGATGCAAATATGCATCACCATGCATTTAACTGTTAAACCTTTAGTGCGCAACTTTGAATATATGCAAAGAGCAGTGTTTTGAATTTAATAGATTTTGTTTATTCGTATATACCTAATTCACACCAGAAAATTAAAATAGCAATATTTCCTTTAACTAATAACAGACATCCCGTATTTAAATAAAGCGAAATAAACTATTGAAATTATCTGGTGTAGCGTCAGATTCTCTGAACTACGTAACTTCTAGAACGTGTTCTATCATGGGAATTAGAGGTTAAAGGTTAAGTTTTATAAAATAAATAATTATATAAATTAAGGTTTTTGGAGACATACTTCCTAAAATATTTACTAATTTGCAATATTTTAGCGTAAAACAGCCACACGACAGTAGTTTTTACTTGTATTGCAGATGTGCAACAGAAGAAAAGATTGACGTATTATATGAAAAACGTATCTCTGATTTTTTTTTTTTTCCTGTGTAATAAACCTTTCAGAGGATCATATATATTTCTTTCGAATCAAAATAAAAAATCGCGCTTTTAAGGATAAAGACAGTTTTTTGTATTGTTATTTTTTAACCCCTTGGGAACATTTGGCCACTATCGCTAATTTTTATATTCTATTTATACCACTATTTTAAGAAGAAAAAAAATTGTAGTATATTTATCTTACACATATTATTAAATAGTAAAGGAAAGGTGTTTGTTTTGAGAAAGTGCTGCGAAATGGAATAAAAAAAGAAACGCCAGTGGTAGTCCTGAAACAAATCTAACTTGCAGAGGTGTAAGGCCACAATTATCGCTATGTCAAACTTCCACCGGTATTTTAATATAGGAAATTTAGTGTTTATTAACACTGAAACAGTCGGATATTTAATTCAAATTTATTAAAAAACCGTTTAATTCCACAATTCTTATTTTAAACTATTTACTTTATGTATTTAACTTATTTCCGTTAGTATAGCTTTAACTTATTTTATGAAAACATTTCTGGTTCGAATCAACATTTAATTATTTTGTACGGGTCAAAATGACCCCTCTTGGTAGTTTTAGCGTTGAAACGGAAATTTTTATCTTAACCCCTTCAACGACGGTGGTTTAGTTTTGGACCATTTAATTTTAATTCCCATATGCCACACTGGCAACAGAATGTTGTTATGGATATTTTCATTTTAAGAAGTACGTTAGCAAAAGCTTCTGCTTATTTTGAAATAAATTTATTTTTAAATTCTGGTGTCATTCCCTTATTTCATCATTTTACGAATGGAAGTACCTTGTCCCTGAAAGAGTTAAATAACTAAAAAAATGTACTTTTGTAAAATACCGGGATCGTTCGAGATATCGATATAAAATAAGATATGCTACTAAATCCCATTTATCTATAAAAATTTCTTGTATGATTCCAATAATGTTTATTATGAGAGTAACATCTTAGTCACTGTATATGATCTTTTATCTCCGTTAATGAGAGTCGTCTATTTTCTTTACCTCCAATCCTCTTATCTTTAAACATTATTAACGACAAATAAGTTTCTTTCATACTTTAAGACTCCCTTAATTAGGCCTGAAAAGAATATCTGGAGATCCCATTTATAGAAATAAATCAGATTCAGTTTAATAACCTAACGCAGTACAGAATCATTTTATTTATTTTGTTTAAGTTTCGTTAAGATTAAATAAATCATCTTTAAAAACTTGTTTTACCCTTTATCAACTGCATTTTGTTCTACTGCAATTTTTTTCATGTAATTTTTTTCAGTTACTACAATGAAAATTAAAGGATAAACATAAAAAAAAACTCAACCGTGAGAAATTTAATTATTTAGAGGTAATTAATTAAAGTGGTACTTTAACACTTTCATCGCGAGGGACGAGATAGCTCGTCTTCCAGGCATACTAGCTATGAATGATGTAAAATCAATTCGTACCAAAAAATACTGTCGTTTAATTATTAGATATCGTTTCCGATATCTAATGCCTAGTAATTACCGTGCAGAATTTTCCAGTGCGAATTGATTTTCCCAAACGGACACGACATTTTATTATTTTTTTTTTTTATGTTTGTAAGGACAAACAAATCATTAGAGTGAGAAATGATACTGATTATTATTTTTCAAAGTAAAATAAACAAGTTTTAAATGAATTTGTGTTTTCTTTCAATTTTAGCGCTGCGAGGAGCGGCTCAGACTCTTAGCGCAAAGGGTGGCACAAAGGCGCGCCAATGCCGCGATGAAAGTGTTAAAGTGCCGTCAGTACACTATGACTAAAATATCGTAACAGAAAACCCACAAAATATTTCAAATGGCACCAGAAAATATTTTCGATTTAATAAGTATGTGAAATATAGGCTTTTTTTTTTTTTATTTACAAATAAACCGTTTGGCAAATTCCGGTGCCAATCATATATTTCAACACTTTAGAATTGAAAAGAATTAAAAAACTATTTTTTTTTTCAGATTCCGATTTTGTTAGCAGTTCTTTAGTTATTCGACGTCTATATTCCAGGGACAACATGTTTTCTCGCATCTCCACATATGCAATATATGAACTTACATATGCCATTTCTAGCATAGCAAAAACGAGCCGGTGCTACAACTTTTACAATTTCCTATTAAAAATAACCATGAAACAGAAAAGAAATACCACGGAAATCATTATTTCACTACATTTTAGTAATTTTATTTTAAAGCAGATGAAACCGATGGATAACTAACTACACAAGACGAAAAGTAAACAAGAAGTTGTTCTCCAACACCCAGTGTACTGACGGTACTTATAAATACTACCGATTAATTTTTACTGTGTTTGCAGCAATCAAAAGATGACCGTGACAATCTGTACAAAATGTCGGCAAAAAACCCATCATCTGTGTCAAAGAAAGCCTTCTTCCTCGCTAACATAACAAACCTAGAACTACTGCTGCCATGTATCCGGATAACGTGGAGTTAAAAGAGTATTTTTGGAAAAGTACCATTAGAATATTAGCAATATTCACTATGGGATGAAAGTTTAAAGTGAATAGTACTTATAAGTACCGTCAGTAGATAAAGGGTTAAAAAATCTTCATGAAAAACATACTTTTATTTCTCATCTTAATAGTATATAAGTATTTCGTAAGTATTACTATGTAAATAATTCATGTTAAATAAAATTTTGAATACTTTTAAGTGCTAATAATATTAGTTGCAGATCAACGGTTTAAAAAGAATTCAGGTTAATTATTAAGATTTGAATATTTCAAAAAATGTGAATTAAAATAAAAATATTGCATTGTTGGTACGATACATAAAGTAAATAAACCAGCAGCGGAAACATTTCTAAAGGTGCAAAATTAAACAAATTGCAGCTTCTTTTAACCCATTTGCATGCTGGGCGCACATTTCAAGGATTCTTTTTGTCTTCAGAAATTCCGAACTCATACCAGGAATTCTTAATAGTTTTTTAACTTTATTTAATGACAGCAATGGCGGATCTAAGGGGGGGGGGGTGGCGAGGGGGCGACCGCCCCCCCCTTGAGCAAATAAAGGGTTTACGAAACGGCATTATGCATCCTTATTGGAAATGACTTGGGGCGGAGCTCGGCGCGACCCGGCCGGGTTGCGCCAGTTTAAGTACACAAGACTTGGCCTGGGTAAGATCTTCTCTCTTTTAGAGTCTGGCCGTGCTCTGATCTTAAATTTTTTTACAAATTTGGGTCGGGCCAGACTTTTTTTTCTTCCAGGTCGAGCCTGGCCTGGACTTCATTCATCCTAGAAGTCTGCACTGGCCAAAGTTTCCAGGGCAGGGCTCGACCCGGAATAAAAGCTAAACGTTCGGTCCGTGTTAGCCCGTATGATATACAGTATTGGCCCAACCGTGAGCCGTACACTTATCTAAATTCTTCCCCCTGAGCCCAAGTTGGTCTGGCACTTTACTTATTTGTTATTCATAAAAATTATATTTATGTTGTACATTTGTTTAGCGAAATTTTTAAAAGTTTAATTTGATTTGATAAGTTACAGAGATGCATTTTTAAAAATCTACTTTTTTTTTCTTTGTAAAGCTTTAAAATTTTGATTTTCTTTTATCATTCATTTCTTTCATTCTAAACTCATTTTCTTACTGGATTTTCATTTGAATGTATTTGTCTAAGTAATGATGTTTACGTTGGTTTTATGTACATAATTCCTTTAATAGTAATTAATATTAATGTTTTTCTGTATTCATGAATTTCGAACATAATCTAAAATAAAATACACTGGCCTCCAAAAGTTAAGGTACACGGACTAAATGCGTTTGATTGCACACGTTTTGTCGAATATCTACAAAACTTATTGGCGAATTGTTCTTGAACTTCTGGGATGAAAAGAACATGTTTCATTTCATATTTCTCAACGAAGATTTAGTCGGGGGTATTAGGGGACTAATAATAAAATAATATTTGCGATCACCTATGTAACAGGAAAGGCTGGAAATGGTTTGTCACTGTGGTAAATGACTGTTTGGGTCCTGTTCCACGTTTGTATACATTTGTGTAAGCATAGCACTCATATTCGTGAAGATGTTAACGTTTTTGTGAAAAACTCAAACTTTTTTTTTATAGCATACAGAGTTTTCAACCAAATTTAACACAACTTTCCAAAAACCTGACAAAGAACAGTAGAAACAGTATACTGCAATTAAAACATGAATATATTGAAAATTTGATAAGATATGGGCATTTTTATGAGATAATTTTTAACTGCGCATGCGTGGAAGATTTCAAAATTTTTATTTCATAATTTGGTACTCAGTATTTTGGGGCAACTTCTATAAAATGTCCAGTCAAATGTTGTGAAAACTTAGGAAGTTGTAGTGAGCTGATTGAAAAGTTGTGTAAAATCCCTTATAATAAAGCTATTTTTAGGAAGCAACTCACTATATCGACACCATCTTTGTGAATTTTCGCGATATTGACTAGACTTTTTATATAAGTTGCCCTAAATAGCTGACTACCAAATTCTGAAATAAAAATTTTGAAATCTGCCGCGCATGCGCAGTTAAAAATTATCTCATAAAAATGCCCATATCTCTTCAAATATTCAATATATTTATGTTTTAATTGCAGTATACTGTTTCTACTGTTCTTTGTCAGGTTTTTGGAAAGTTGTGTTAAATTTGGTTGAAAACTCTGTATGCTATAAAAAAAAGTTAGAGTTTTTCACAAAAACGTTAACATCTTCACGAATATGAGTGCTATGCTTACACAAATGCATACAAATGTTGAACAGGACCCAAATAGTCATTTACCACAGTGACAAACCATTTCCAGTCTTTCCTGTTACACAGATGATCGCAAATATTATTTTATTATTAAATTTATTATTAGCCCCCTAATTGTACCCCCGACTAAATCTTCACCGAGAAATATGAAACGAAACATGTTCTTTTCATCCCAGAAGTTCAAGAACAATTCGCCAATAAGTTTTGTAGATATTCGACAAAACGTGTGCAATCGAACGCATTTAGTCCGTGTACCTTAACTTTTGGAGGCCAGTGTATGAGCATAAGTGTGCTTTATGAATAATTTTAAATTGCGAAATGCAGGCTGGGCTGGAGTCGATTTTTTAGCTTTTATACAGTGCCGAGCCAATAATTTTTTTTTTGTGTATTGGTTGGGCCTGATGGTCTTGGACCTGGAAATTTCAGCCCTGGTAAACCTCCAACTGACCTATTGAGGCCAGCTTTAATTTATTTTAAATGCCTCTTTCAGCAATCATCCCATAGCTGTGTCCTAAAGTGGACCGATTGATTTACAATTCAACAACTTGCAAATGGCGACAGCTGGAGCAGGGGTGATCCTGTTCCGAATTTTCCGAAAATTGAACCCTCTCGCTGCGCACCCGCGATTTCCACGGCGAACGTAAAGGTTGCAAAATTTGCGCAACCCGCAATTTCCGCAGCTAATCTTTTTTTATGATCTAATTCTATTTAAAAAAGAAACTCTTTCACAAAGATTTTGGAAATATTTAAACTCTAAAATATATACAAATTTGAAATATGTAATAAAATAAATGCGCAATTTTTGAACCTATTTTCATAATGTATATATATATATATATATATATATATACTAGGGGGCTCGGCCCCCTACGAGCTACGCTCGCCAACCCCCGTTCAGACACCGCAGTCTCTAAAAGCACGCTAATCTGGGAATTTTAAGGAAAAATCAGCTGCTGTTAAAAGATACAATGACTGTTTTCGTCTTTGATTAAATAAAATCAGTTAAACATTTCAAAATAAGCTAATATAATAAGCAAATCTGCATCAAAATGCAAATATATTTCACAAATACCAATGCCTTCTTTTGACGGAAACGACACAGAAGGTTAATGAATTTTAACTAAACCATTTAAGCAATTTCTTTATTTTCTGCTTCACAGATTTTTCTCTTTCAAATCATATTTTTTGTCGATGACACTTCATTTTCAGCTTGTAATCTTTTTTATTTTTATTAAATTACTAAATAGTCGCTCGAAAGCAGTCTAAACGCGTTCAATAAAATTAATATTAATCTTATTAATATAATCTCAAAATATCAAAATAATGTCTCGCGCAATTTTTAAATTTAAACTGTTTTGAAATATTACTTTTTGTTAATCTTACGTAATAAGTGTAATGT